>CP092866.1:24085441-24225243 GCA_030710605.1 Cordylochernes scorpioides | reverse complement strand
GTCATTTCTTGGTTTGGTAAACTTTTATGGGAAGTTCATACCCAATTTGCCAGAGCTTTTGAAGCCTCTTCATGAGCTTCTTCACAAAAAACGTCCTTGGGTTTGGACAAAGGAATGTGGAGAGGCCATTGACAAGTGCAAGAATAGCATTACCTCTGAGAGGGTGCTAGTCCCGTATGATGCGACTTTGCCATTGTGTTTGGCCACTGATGCATCGCAGATTGGAGTGGGCGCTGTGTTGTCACATATTATAGAAGGCCAGGAGAGACCGATTATGTTTGCCTCACGGACTTTATCGGAAGCAGAACAAAATTATTCTCAGATTGAGAAGGAGGCTCTAGCCATTATTTATGGAGTTACCAAGTTTCATCAATTTATTTATGGAAGAAAATTTATTCTTATTACAGACCATAAGCCATTGGTGACCATTTTGGGCTCAAGATCAGGAATCCCCACCTTATCTACTTCAAGATTGCAGCGTTGGGCGCTTATTTTGTCAGCTTATACTTACGATATTAAATTTCGAAGAACTCAAGACCATGGGAATGCAGATCTTCTGTCACGTTTTCCTGTGGGCTGTGAAGAAATTCCAAGATTAAATAATGCCTATGCTTTATCCTATGTGGAAGAATTGCCGATCACAGCAGAGGAAATTGCCACGGAAACTGAAAAAGACGAAGTGCTCTCATTGGCCAAATTTTATACTCAGCAAGGCTGGCCTGAAAAGGTGGCTGATCACCTCAGACCTTATTTTCAAAGGAAACTTGAGCTAACTGTAGATGGGGAGTGTTTGGTTTTGGGAATGAGAGTTGTCATTCCACCATCTCTCAGAATAAAAATGTTGAACTGTCTTCATGAGACTCATTCCGGTATGAACAAAATGAAGGCTGTAGCAAGATCACATTTTTGGTGGCCAAATCTAGATACCCAAATCGAGTTTTTGGTAAATAAGTGCAGAAGCTGTCAGCAATCCCAGGATGGGCCAAATAAAGGAAAATGGCAACCCTGGAGATGGTCAACCAGACCTTGGCAAAGAATCCACATTGATTTTGCAAATAAGGAAAACATTAATTTATTAATAGTAGTAGATAGTCATTCGAAGTGGATTGAAGCCATCCCAATGAGAGAGACCACCACACGCAAAACCATTGAGCAACTACGGCGACTTTTTTCTTCCTATGGTCTACCGGAGGAACTTGTATCTGATAATGGACCTCAGTTTACTGGTAGTGAAATGAAAGGTTTTCTGGAAGGAAATGGAATTAAACAAACATTGATCCCGGCGTACCACCCGCAAAGTAATGGCTTGGCTGAAAGAGCGGTTAGAACAATTAAGACTGCCCTGGATAAAAATAAAAGGAAAATTGGGGATACCATTCAAGACACCTTATCAAAAGTTCTTCTGGCATATCGAAGCACCCCGCATGTGACAACGGGAAAGACTCCATCAGAGCTCTTTATTGGGCGTGCGCTTCGAACCAGAGTATCGTTGATACATCCCAGCTTGACATCTAGAGTTAGGGACCAGCAAGCCAGGCAAATGAAGTATGATCGGCGAACCCAATTGGAAGAATTCCAGATAGATGATTTAGTGTGGTGTAAAAACTTTAGAGGTGGTGATAAATGGATCCCGGGAAAAATTGTGGGCAAGAAGGGAACTAGAGTCTACACCATTTTGATCCACGGACAGGTAAAGGCCTATCACAGGGATCAAATTAGAAAAAGGTGGAGGAATGGTGAGGAAGATGAGAGTGGAGATGGAGAGCGTCAACCCGAGCACTCAAGAGGAGCAGGTCCCAGTGCCATAATCTCGGAGGTTGTACGAGACAGAGGTTATATGGAGTCGCTGTCGCCAGGACTAACTAGCCAGCGGTCGGATCAAGATTCAGAGGTTCAGAGTGATACAGACGATGGAAAGTCATTGGAGCCTCTTCGCTCGCTGGACCCCGAGGCCTTGAAAGAGGAGGGTCCTGTCCTAAGGCGGAACCCACCTAGAGCGAGGAGACCGCCTGTGAGATTTCGTGTTTGAAGAGAGAAGATGGTGATATATAGCTAGCAATAAATATGTATATATATATGTAATATGATGCTGCAATTGTTGTTACACTATAATATTTGATGTATTACACTGTTGTAGAATCCTGTCGACTTAACCGTTCTGTGGCAATATCGTTGCGGGGTTTCTTATTGTTGGATGCGAATGGTGAGATTTGGTTGAAGCGCAGCCGTTTGAGTGGAAGTTGCAGCATACAGTTAGGAATAATCAGGACACGTGATTGAGTTTGAAAATAAAGGCAACGGGTTGGAGGAAAGAAAGTTTGATAAGAGCTGAGCGATTTGACTTATTAATTAACTGATCACATGGCGGTGATTGTACTTAGCTGTGGGATGAGCAGAGGGGGAGAGGTCTAGAGCCGATGTCACCTCCTTGGGAGCCAAAGCGTAACTAATATTTCTTGCTTTTCGATTTAACACCAAGCTTCAGTTTCTCTCTGATTGGTTGAGATATGATCACATGGTGTTTTCCTATTGGTTGACCTACTTAGTGGTTCCTCCCTAATTGGCCGGCGGCTCTCCTTGATGAAAGATGGCCTGCCTGGTATATCCGATTTCGTCAGGAAGTATTGGGTATCTTGACGCTTATAGCTTCGACGGATATTAGATACGTCCTGTTTTTGCCGGAAGTATTGAGTGCATCTTGGCTAAAATAACTTCTGCGGTCACTAGAGACGTCCGGTCTCTGCCCCTGCAATGTTGACACAGGGGTGCCAAAATAGTCGTGCCAGCTTTAGTCTTACTTCCTATATCTTTTGTTACTTTCTTTCCTCCAGTTACCTTGTTCTTTATTAAGTCTTTGAAAATCATACATGATATATACATAGTGGGTCGGGGTTGCATTTAATTATATACAAATTATGACAGATGCGCCCCCTACATGTGAAGAATTCAAGAAGGGGTTAGCCTGAGAGAATTCTGTAAAGTGAAAAATAATTTTGTGGGAAAATTAGTTGTGGGTATGGAGGGGCTATATACAAACATTGCTGGTAATATAAAAGTAAAATAGAATGGTGTTGATGATATAGGTTGAGTATAATTAATAGAAATCAAAAATTTTTAATTGTAAGAAATCAAGGAATGTTATGGTACATAGTGGATTAAAAGAAAAGAAAATGCGCCTAAACGAATTCTACTCGAGTTAAGAAATGAATTCGAGGGGGTTCTATTTAGGCTTTGAAATCAAAATAAAAATAATATAAAAATAGTTGAATGAAATCAAAATTGAATGTGTTTGGTTGAATGGTGAGAAAAAAAAAAGAAAAATGCCTAACCATATTCTAGCTCGAAATTGGGAATGAAATCGAAGGAATTCTATTAGGTCTTTTGAGAAATCAAAAATAAAAAAAATAAAAAGTTGGAAGAAATCAAAGTGAATACTTGGTGCGTGGTGAGAAAAAAAGGAAAAATGCCTAATTACTTTTTTGCTTGAATTTTGGAAAGGAATTCGAGGAAATTTCATAAGGTCTTTTGAGAAATCAAAGTAAAATAAAAATAAAAAGTTGGAAGAAATCAAAGTGAATGCTTGGTGCGTGGTGAGAAAAAAAAGGAAAAATGCCTAATTATATTCTAGCTCGGAATTGGGAATGGAGACCGAGGGAATTCTATTAGGTCTTTTGAGAAATCAAAAATAAAAATAAAATAAAAGTTTTTTGAGCGAAATCAAAGTAGAGTGCTTGGAAAAAAGAAAAATGAAAAATAAAAAGATTTCAACAACAAAGGGTGATTTAATGTTTTTAGTTTAATCGAAAGTCAGTGAGTTTTCGTTGATAATTGAGTTGTGGCAATATAAGTCAAGTGGTAAATAGAATGATAATTGATAAATGAAAATGATAATATAAACTAATTGGTAAATAAAATGATAGTTAATGATTAAAATTGATAATAAGTTGAATAAATTGCTAAATTGATTAAACATTTATATTTTTAATTGAGAGAAAATAATGAAAATGATTGATATGAAAAATAAGGTATATTGGTTGGAACCCTTTGGTATCTTCATGCCCTGATCTACATGTATTGGTTGCTCCATTTTGCCCTATAAATGTTTTACTTGCTCAATTATGCCCTATAAATTTTTTGTCTCGTCTGTAGCGACACTTAGGTGAAAAACGTGATTCTAGCCCTCAAGTGCGTTTATGCTGTGTGTACAGGAGACATGGAAATCTATATAACCTTTATGTGTAATTTTTTGTCTTTGTGTGTGTGTTGTGAAAAATGTTAGAAGTCGGTTGTGTAAGAGATGTGTGAGCTAGTTCTAGGTGTTGTTTCGTGGATGTGTAATTGGTTGGTAAAAATCGATATGTAGACTCGAACTGGAATCAAAACCGGTGGCATAGTGAGGTTCCCAGTCGACCTCAATAGGGGATCTTCTCATTGTAATTAGAGATACGGAAGTGGGGTGTGTCGGGCAAAAGAGAGGGAATGAAATTGGAGATCGGACGAAGGCGTTCCGCTTTGTTTACAGAGGCCGAATTTATCGCTGCGGACTACACTTCCGTCGTGGTGTCTCAACTTCTCGTTTCCTGCCGTCTATTTATTTTTGGTGCGGCTCGGGGCTTGTTTTTGGAGTACGGCTTCTCCGACATCGGTTGGTCATTTTTTCAGTTACTGCTATCTCTTCGGAGTTTATTTAGATTTTCTGCGAAGATGGTTCCTAAAATTATGAGAAGTTTTATAAATACTTGTCCACAATGAAGAATTGCTTGTCCACAATGAAAAACTGTTTGTCCAAAATTAAAAAATGCTTGTCCTAAATTAAAAACTACCTCTTGTAGTTCGAAGATTTTCTGATCGGGCATAGCATAGATAAACAAGTATTTAATGAACAAAATTGGGATACAGTTGTATGGTAGAAGTAACAAACAAAGGATAAGAATCAGATGAAATATAGGATATTGCCCCATGTTCGTCCACATTTTTGTAACTGGGGACTCTGAAATATTTGCTTGAACCTTATGAATTGTAGAATTTGAATGATTGGTAGGTTCGCCGTTCTCCCGTTTGATATCTTTAGGGGGTGGTGTGATATGATTGAGCTGATTGTCAGGTTTACAGTTCTCCTGTTTGATCGTCAATGGTTTTATTAGAGATATGTCGGCGGTAATTGGTTTAGGTTGAGGTGTGTGATCGTTTCTCTGACGTGGATGTGGTAAATTTGACATTGTTTGTGTTGTGTGTACGCTGTGTTTTATATACGAATCTTGTTTTGTTTTGGTGCCTGTGTCGGTATTTTTACGTGAAGGTTGGTTGTATTCATCGATTCTTCTAGCGAATCGGCAGGTGGGGCAGGTTTTTACCTGTTTTGCGATGTCTTGTGTCATGTTCTGCCAATAATATTGTGACGAGATGAGTCTCGTCATCTTGGAGATGTTTGGGTGGTGGTGTTGTGTGTGTACGGACTTAAGAAGTCTGGTTGTAAGTGAACTTGGGACTATAGTTTTAAGTACTCCTTTTCGGGAGACGGTGCGCAGTTTATTGTGATCCATAGTCACGCGAGATTTTCCTGGTGGAGAAGACTGTTGGCTCTGTATGAGTGGCGCATCTAGAAAGTCACAAAATGGGATACGAGTTCCAACGCCCGTTTCATATTGTTGTACTCCATTTATGCTACGGACCTCATATTCGTATCTTGACAATCTTAACCTCCATCGAAACAATCTGCCTGACGGAGCTTTGATCTCTTTCAACCACTGCAATGCGGGATGGTCAGAAAATATTGTAAACTTTCTGCCATTTAGACAGGTGCGGAAATTATCCACACTTTCCACAATGGCTAGGCATTGTAGTTCCAAGTCTGAATAATTTCGCTCGTGACTACGTAGAGATCGGCTGAAATGTTGAACGGTGTATGTCTTCCCATCAGGGTAGACTTGTTTAAGAATGCCTGTAATGCTGAATGTTGAGGTGTTACAGTACACTTGGCATGGCAGATCTTCCTGGTAAAGGTGTAATGTGGGGTGTGTGGTAAGGTTTTCTTTCAGGTTAGTGAACGCTTTCTGGCATTTGTCATCCCAGACCCACATGACATCCTTTTTTAGAAGGTTGACAAGTGGCGTCCGCAAGTGGGCGTGGTCTGGAATGAACTCTTTATAGGCGTTCACAGCTTTTAGGAAAGATCGTAATGTTTTTCGATTGTGTGGTTGTTTGGTGGCGTGAATTTTTTCTATGTTTTGTGTAGACGGGATGATTGTATTATTCTTAACGGTTGTGCATGCGCTTGTTTGTTGTTGTTGTCTTTTGGCGTGCGTGTTGCGTTTATTGTGCGGGTTGTGCGTGTTTGTCGCGTGGTGACGTATGGGTGCGTGTATGTTGTGAGGTACATTTGCGTAATTATAGTGTTGCGAAGTATGGTCATGTGTGGATTTTGTGTGGTAAGTGGGTGAGCTGTGTCGGTGTACGGACACTTGTTTGGGCATTATTGGAGTTGTAGATTGAAGTCGTGGTGGCTTTATATGTGGTGGGCATAAAGTATTGGCAATTGGGTTGAGCGAAAAGTTGTGTGGTGTGAGATTAGAATGGTGGCATGTAAATATTTGGGGTTTGGGCAATGAATGCAGGCAAGGGTTTCCCTGTGTGACAAATTTGATTGTAGTGTGAGTCCTTTCGGACAGGTTTGGCCTAGCCCGTGCGTGCATTCATTGAGTACAAAGGTTAGATATGGTTAAAAGGGGTAGGTAGCTAGGTAAAAGTTCAAAGTCAATTCCTTGACGCCATAGGGTGGGTGCCTACCTCAGTTCAACAGGTCTCCTCTGGAACGTCTTGGTTTGGGATGGTTGGCTTGGCTCGGGACTGCTCGCACCGTCCGCGAAATTGAAGTGAAGTCCGGTACTGGAAGATCATTTTGGGATCGTTTATGCTGACCCGGATCGCGCGGATTGGTTTCGGGGACTGTGTACGGCATGGCGGTGGATGACTCCTCGGTGGTCGGTGTCCGGCCTTGGTGACACTCGCCTGGGGTTGGTGGGGCTTGTGTCCGTCGTCCTCCCCGGGGAATGGCGCTCCGGAATTCCGTCTCACTTTGTGGGGCGTTGACACGTCGGATGGCCACGGTCATCTGCCATATGATGGCCGCTAGAAGGCGTCTGGTCGCCTCTCTTCTTGCCCGCTTCTTTCTCGCTGGTTTTGTCATTGCCTTTTGATTTGCTGGTGTCTGGGCTAATTTCCATCTTTATCCTGATTAAGCTCTATAATCTTTATCCTGTTTAAGTTCCATAATCTTTATCCTGATTAAGTTCCATAATCTTTATCCTGTCGACTCTGTGTAATATGGTGTTGCAATTGTTGTTACACTATAATATTTGATGTATTACACTGTTGTAGAATCCTGTCGACTTAACCGTTCTGTGGCAATATCGTTGCGGGGTTTCTTATTGTTGGATGCGAATGGTGAGATTTGGTTGAAGCGCAGCCGTTTGAGTGGAAGTTGCAGCATACAGTTAGGAATAATCAGGACACGTGATTGAGTTTGAAAATAAAGGCAACGGGTTGGAGGAAAGAAAGTTTGATAAGAGCTGAGCGATTTGACTTATTAATTAACTGATCACATGGCGGTGATTGTACTTAGCTGTGGGATGAGCAGAGGGGGAGAGGTCTAGAGCCGATGTCACCTCCTTGGGAGCCAAAGCGTAACTAATATTTCTTGCTTTTCGATTTAACACCAAGCTTCAGTTTCTCTCTGATTGGTTGAGATATGATCACATGGTGTTTTCCTATTGGTTGACCTACTTAGTGGTTCCTCCCTAATTGGCCGGCGGCTCTCCTTGATGAAAGATGGCCTGCCTGGTATATCCGATTTCGTCAGGAAGTATTGGGTATCTTGACGCTTATAGCTTCGACGGATATTAGATACGTCCTGTTTTTGCCGGAAGTATTGAGTGCATCTTGGCTAAAATAACTTCTGCGGTCACTAGAGACGTCCGGTCTCTGCCCCTGCAATGTTGACACAGGGGTGCCAAAATAGTCGTGCCAGCTTTAGTCTTACTTCCTATATCTTTTGTTACTTTCTTTCCTCCAGTTACCTTGTTCTTTATTAAGTCTTTGAAAATCATACATGATATATACATAGTGGGTCGGGGTTGCATTTAATTATATACAAATTATGACATATATGTTTCTATGAAAATGTTAATCTGCAAGACGCAGGTTATCATCATCCCTTTTTGATTTGTTTTTGTCACTTTTTGGCGTTCCGAAAATAAACAATAAAAGGCTGTATCAGACTTTACTAAGACAATAAAGATTTGCTAAAAATAAATGTGTACGAAGATGTTGCACCAGCCATCAGCAACTTTCAGTTGCACGATAAGGAGATGCCCCCCTTTCTTCCTTTTTTCATATTACAAAATAGTTATAGCATATATAACTCTATAGTGTAAAAAAGAACAATTGTGATGTAGCATTATGAAGTATTCTTCTCTATTCTCCCCGTAAGTTAAATAGGCATATCAAATAGGTCATTCTTCTATAGTTTGTAGGTGTCCTAGATCTTCGCGGTGGGCCTCGAGAACCACGCCATTACCATCTTCTCAGCGGCGAAGCATGAGAGCTACGTCGTCTTCACACAAAATGTGTGAAATACTCCTTAAAAAAGTTCCGTGATTAACTTCTAAGTTCTCACGGAGATTCAAGGCGAATTTTTAGTCAAAGAGAGAGAGAGTGATTCTTTGATTTTCTGTTCTCCTGTTCCACGATGTCTTTAATATATGACGCTTACACAAAGGGAGCACTTAGATCATAAATACATAACGTAATGATTCATATAGTTTGTAGGTTCGGTGGATTTACCGACAGTACTCTACTACTGTAGTTTACTAGTGCAGTAGTTGTAGTGTCTGTAGATCCACACATATGTTTATGGAACAAGCTTAAATCAACGTTTAGTTGATTTTTATTCAACTAGATGGCGCTCTCTGCCATCTCAAATGCTCATGTGAAAGGTCAGGATATGTCTCTTTAAAAGTCGCTTATCAGGAAAATAGACTCTAAAACTATATTTTAACTATATTTTAGACTCTAAAATAAACTCGATGATAATGTTCGCTACCTTTAGTTTTATAAATCAATTTCCTCCCCTCCCCCCGCAGAAAACTTCCCATATATATATTTTTTTATCCAATATATGCCTTTCCGTAAAAATGGATTTCTTAAAATTTACGCCATTTTGAATAATCGATGCAGCTCGCTAGGTATATGTATATCAAACACTTGACATCAATCTTTCTCTGCATTTACATCGAATGTAAAACACGAGGAACAAACTTATCTTTATATATCACCTTTTTTCTTGTTTCAGTGAAATAAAGATTCGTTACAAGTTTTTTCGAGTTTTAAAAATAAACTAAGTTTATAAATCTCTAACTCAATTGATAATAAAATATTAATTATGAAAATATATTTGATATATCTTCAATAAATTTTATCCTCTCGACTTTATCATTAGAAATTTATATATGTATTAGCAGCGTTGTTATCATTTTATTTAATTTTTTTTATTTATAATATTGTTTTTAATGATGATAACAACACTAATACATCTAAATTCGAAACTATTTTAAACGCGTAAGATTATTTTTGAAATTAAACAATTTCTATTGCCCTTACTGCAATGGAAAAATTAATGGGAGGGCCTGACTCATCAGTAGTGAATTTTTCCATTGCAGTAAGGGCAGTAGAAATTGTTTAATTTTTAAAAGAATCATACGTGTCTATAATAGTTTCGTATTTTAATAACAGATGGCGCGCTAATGCATCACATCTATCAATTCCTAATGATAAAGTCGAGTTTATTTTATCGAATACAACTAGAATGTATCTATAGAATCAGGACATACATACATGTTGTTAAATAGCAAAAATGATAATTTTGACAATGAAAACTGTCCTTTTTAGAGAGGTATCCTCTAGCCGGAGTGTCCTCTCATGGAGGTTCTACTGTAATAAACTTTATATATATTTGTGGGGTAATGGTAAAGAGATAGAGAACTGGTTTAAACCATCTATTTTTTCAACAGACACGACCCAGGTTCGAATCCCGCATAGGAACTTTTTTTTCTGAAGAACAAAATTGTTTCAAATCAACAAAATAATCCCTTGTATTAATATTGAGAAGGGATACTTTCCCGAGAGACTTGATATATTTACTCAATAAAATTGTTTCATTGGCCCCAGATTCTTGTAAAAGTCTAACCTCACCAGTGAGTATAAGTAACTAAGACTCTTTTATATAAAAAATAGACACTTCGGCCAGTTGGAGTTTTTTATTTTCTCAACGTTTCGACAAAAATCTTTTGTCTTCGTCAGGAGAAGTAAATAAAAATAAAGCATTTGGCAAGGCGTTAAAAATTGTTCTGAGGTTTGCAAGGGCGTTCTCACGTAATTTTTCGAATTTAGTACAACATCTAAAGCTAAATTCGAAAAATTACGTGAGAACGCCCTTGCAAACCTCAGAACAATTTTTAACGCCTTGCCAAATACTTGATTTTTATTTACTTCTCCTGACGAAGACAAAAGATTTTTATTGAAACGTTGAGAAAATAAAAAACTCCAACTGGCCGAAGTGTCTATTTTTTATATAAATATGAATGCCGGCCAGGCAGCCTCTATCTTTACGATAACTAAGACTCTGTCATACTTGTAAGTACAAAACTCGAACTACATTCTACGTGTATATACATGTGGTGTACTTACAGTAAAATCAGTGAACCTATATTTGAAATAGCTAAATATTTTTATTGACTATACACCAAAATATTATTCTATCAAGTGAATTGAATTATATCTGACTTTTTTTTTCAAGTTTCTCAGTTTAAAATTAAAATTTATTAATATATTTCTTAATATACTAAAACTAAAATTAGAAAAAAACAGCAATTTCATAAGAAACCAAATAGAATATCTCAATATGGATATATAAGGTAAAAAATCTATTTTCCTTGGTGTTTTCTGAAAAAAAAAGTGGTAATAGATATGCAATTTAAAATATAAACTAAAAGCGAATCAAATTAAAGTATCGTTAATTCAATTGTGTATTTATAATATACATGTGGAGATATATTCAAACAAAAGGATCATCTAAAAATATGATTTGATAATAAGAATGTTTAGGTATAAAACAGATGATATCTTAAATATATTTAACCCTATATGAGAAAAGCTCTTTTTATTTTAATATGATTAAATGGCTTAAAAATACACTCGAAAGATAAAGCGGATTAGAAAATAATTAAATAAAGTTAAAGAGAATGAATTAATAACAAAGTTGCGCTTTCTATGGAGATAGTTATCGTCTGCTATCATCAGCTAGTGGTGCCAGATATATTTTATTGAATAGTTTATTCTATGATTGTTAATTATTAGAGATATATGTGAAAAAATATACGTAAAAATATAAGGAATGCGTTTTGAAAAGCACATTTAAATATTGATATATTTAAGCTATATTCAATATATATGCAGAGGACATATTTTTAAAATAAAATATAATATTATGTTCGCTTTCTATTTATAAATATACATTTCAAATCTATATGCTTCTTTCTTAAATGGAAATTCTGAACGTTATTTGAAAGATAAAAATCATGTGTGCAAAGGGGATTTATATACAGTGATGGACAAAACTTAAGGTAGTTATACCTTTTAGTATATATATCAATATATTAGATAATAAAAAGGCATATATTGGATTGAATAAAAGATTTATCTGCCAATATTCCGGTTTGCTGAACGCCAACCTTTATCAAGGCATTACATTTTTGCATAACAAAAACAGTTCAGCTAACCGAAAAATTGGCAAATAAATCTTTAATTCAATCCAATATATGCCTTTTTATTATCTAATGATTTAAATATGGATTGCTCTATCTTCAGAACGATATTAATATATATATTAATTATATTATATTTTAGTATATTTTTATGCTTATATTTTATTAAAGGTGAACGTTCGAATTTATCTGTACAGGAAATCCGCCGTTATGTAAGTGAATAAGAATATTGTTTTTTATGCTTAAATACTTAAACTTCCGTAAGTTTTGTCCATGAGTGTATTGTATATATTGTTGCACCAGGTTGCGGCTTGGCAGACTCTTCAGCCTGGATTCTTTCCTGTGCTGGGTCTTGCATCTTACCAGAGCGTGTTTCAACCATCCTACAAATTTATAAAAGGGAATAACGAGATAAGTCTTCTTTAAGTAGCCACCAGAATCCTTTATTTATTTTCTCACATCAAAGAGAGCTGTGAAGTCACAGTGTACCTAAATACAAATGATTATAATCTAAATAATCTGTTTTAAATAAATATCATAGAATATAAAAATAAATAAATATATAATTTAAATTTCATATATATTAAAAATAATATAAGAAATACGCCATTAATCATGATGTAACACTTCCCCCTCTCCAGAGGTCGTCACGTCCTCGTGAGTTACCCCATCAATTCTCTCAAAATAGGGTTTGAGTCTTGAGACATGGACAATCAATGGGTCTTGGCCAGGATTATCTTTCGGCTCAATTAAGTAATTTACGTTAGATAGCTTCTTTAATATTCGATATGGGCCAAAATATTTTCTCAATAGTTTTTCACATTTTCCGATTTTCCTGACTGGTGTCCAAACTGCCACTAAATGTCCTGGTTCATAGATTCTCTCGTTGTGTTTTTTGTCATAGTTTCTCTTCATTCTTTCCTGAGTCTTCTCTGTGTTGTTAATGACTACCTGTTTCGTCCTTGCTATTTTATCTAAGTAATTTTCTATATATTCATCATAATCGTTCATGTTACTGTCAATTGGGATATTATCGTCGTCTAAAAGGGACATGGGTTCCCTCCCAAATAACAGGAAAAATGGAGAGTAGCCTGTGGTTTCTTGAATCGTGGTATTGTACGCGTGGGTGACGAAAGGGAGGATTTCGTCCCAGTTCTTCTGGTCTGTATTTACATACATGCTTATCATGTTGATTAGAGTTCTATTTAGCCGTTCCGTTAGTCCGTTAGTCTGGGGATGGTAGCTCGTCGTGAAGCAGTGTTTAACTTTGCATATTTTCATAACCTCCTTCATCAAATTGCTAGTGAACTGTGAACCTCTGTCACTAATAAGAAACCTTGGGGCCCCGTGACGAAGAAAAATATCCTCTACTAGAAATTTAGAAACTTCTTTCACTGTTGCTTCCGAGACTGCTCTTGTTTCTGCATATCTAGTGTAGTAGTCCGTCAGCACGATTATCCATTTTTTCCTGTTTTTCGTAGATGGTAGTGGACCAACAAAGTCAATTCCAATTCTTTCGAAAGGAAAGTTGGCTGGGGGGATGGGCTGTAGTAGTCCAGAAGGTAATTGGTTTGAGCCTTTCCTACTTTGGCAAAGGTGACACGTTTTAACGAATTCTGAGACATCCTTTAGCATGGATGGCCAAAAGTATTTACTCTTTATTCGGTACATGGTTCTGGCGACGCCCAGATGGCCATTCGACATATGATTGTGATATTCCTTCATAATTTCTCTCTTTTTATTCTCTGGAACCACAAGCAACCACGCCCTGCCTTCAGGGTTCGGGTTTTTCTTAAAGAGGCATCCATCTTCTTCTTTAAAGTTTTGCGCAATTGATCGCCTGCTTCCATTAAGGTTTTTCTTAACACTTTCGATAAATTTATCCTCTTCGTCTGTTATTTGATTTAAAAATAGCCTTTCAAAATCCTCATCCCAATCAGTTTCTGGTAAGGGCCCCCTAGATAAGCCATCGGCGTCCAGATGCTTCTTTCCCGATTTATGTATTATATCGAAGTCATATTCTTGAATTCTCAATGCCCATCTTGCCAATCGACCTGTTGGATCCTTCAAGTTTTTGAGCCAGCATAAGGCGTGATGGTCTGTTACTATTTTAAAGTGTCTTCCATAAAGGTAGGGTCGTAATTTTGACATTGACCAGACAACGGCCAGACATTCTTTTTCAGTGGTTGAATAATTTTGCTCCGCTTTACTTAGGGTACGACTCAAATATGAGATCACCTTCTCTTCACCACCGATGTCTTGGACAAGTGTTGCACCTATGCCGATGTTGGACGCATCAGTATGAACATAAGTAGGTGCATTTGGATTGAAGTGACCTAAAATTGGTGGACTTAATAGTGCTGTTTTTAGGGTTTGAAACGCTTCCTCTTGTCTTTCTGTCCAGGTAAATGATACACTTTTTTTTATAAGGTTGGTCAAAGGGTCAGCAATTTTTGAAAAGTCTTTGATAAATTTTCTATAATATGAACACATTCCCAAAAAGGATTGTACTTCTTTGACCTTTTTGGGCCGAGGAAAATTTCTGACAGCTTTGATGTTATGTTCCGCGGGTTTTATACCATGTTTGCTCGTTATATAGCCGAGAATCTCCAATTCTTCAAAAGCAAATCGGCATTTTTTGTCGTTTAACCTTAAATTAGATTCACGAAAACATCTAAAAACAGCTTCAAGTCTTTTGAGGTGCGTTGGAAAATCCGGGCTATATATGATAACATCATCCAGATAACACAAACAAATTTGCCATCTCAGATTTCCAAGCATATTCTCCATATTTCTCTCAAAGGTAGCAGGCGCGTTACAAAGTCCAAAAGGCATCACGTTGAATTCATATAATCCATGCGCTGTAGTGAAAGCTGTTTTCTCTTTGTCTCTTTCTTCGACTTCAACTTGCCAATATCCAGATCTGAGGTCTATTGCTGAGAAGTGTGTAGATCCTTGGAGAGTATCCATAACTTCGTCTATTCTAGGGATCGGATAGACATCTTTTACTGTCACGCTATTCAGTTTTCTGTAGTCCACACAAAATCTGTATTTACCATCTCGCTTCTTGACCAATATTACTGGAAAAGACCAGGGGCTAGAAGATGGCCTAATTATGCCTTCTGTAAGCATCTCGTCAATTTGCTCTTTTATAATATCTCGTTCTTTAGCACTTACCCGGTAAGGCTTGTGTTTAATTGGCTTCGCGTCTTCTGTGTCTATCCGATGTTTTGCCAAATTGGTTCTCCCTAATCTCGATGAAAAAAGATCTCCATACCTTTCTAAAACTTGTTTTAACTCCTTCTGTTCCTTTGGTGAAAGATTTTCGTTTATTTGGAATCTAGGTTCTTCGTTCTTTTCTACCTCTCTTTCTCGACTCACATTTATTTTCGCTGGACTACTTCCAAAAGCCAATGTTTGGTTTTTCATTATTTTTAACGGTCGAGGATACGGATTAGTTATCCAGATGTGTGTTTCCCTATTTATAACATTGATCAAGCTTCTTGCTAGACGAAGTCCATTTGTTTGAAACATTTTGCTGCTCTCCTCGATAATATATTCTCCATCCTCTGTTTCTACCAATGCCTTGATCAATTTCATGGAACATTCCGGTACAATGGAATCCTTGGCACTCTTTATTTTCAACATTTCAAAATTGATTTCGTCATGATTATTTGTCAAATCATATTTTATAGTTTCTTGCTTACAATCTATTTTTGCGTTCATTTTCTTAAGGAAATCTCTCCCAAGAATTAATGTCCGTAAATGCGTTTTCAATATCACAAAGTTGTGTGATAATGTTTCGTCATCAATTTTTATATTTAAAAATATACTTCCTACCATGTCCAATTTTTTTCCATCGGGTCCTGCACAAATTTTTGCGAGTTTACTTATACCATGGCCTGTATCGAGGGCCGTTCTGAGGTCGACCACTGAGAGGTCAGCACCTGTATCAACCAAAGCTTCAAAAGTCCCTATCTTGTCCACATTAATTTTTAATTTGTATTTAGGGTCCAACTTCTTGATTCCGTTTATGGTCGACTTGCTTTGATTGACAGATTCAGGCGCGACGCTTAGTTTAAATCTTCCAACACGGAATATCTATTCCGGGTAGGAACATTTGTCTGTGTGCTATGACATACATCAGCATAAAGCCGAGGTCCTGATTTCTCTGATATTTCATTCATTTGGCATTTTTCTTCGACCTTCTCTTGGGTATCTGCTGGATCCTCTTCTAGGATTCTTATAAACTTGACCCTACAATAACGGGCCACGTGCCCTGGCTTGTTACATTTAAAGCAGATTGGTCTTCCATCTTCCGTCCTATTTTTGCTCACTTCTTGGCTTTTATTGTAAGTGTTTCTCTGAAGGTTTGGTTTCGGCACAAAGTTAGGATTATAAGGACGTCTAGGGGTAGAGGGCTGGGGAAAGTTGTTTCGATACTGTCTGGGGGTAGGAGGGGAGTCGTTCTTGTAATTATTGGAAACAGGGGCTTGGGGCCTGGAAGTGGTCTGGTAGTTTCGTGCGGCAGTCGGCGGCACGTACCTCGATTGTTGTTGGGGTCTAGAACAGCGTGGACCGTTATATAGGTTTCTGGATTTCTCCACACGTTCCCGATACTTCTTTTCAAAAGAATCCATTTTCTTGCACACGACAAGAAGGTCATCGGTCGTTTTAGGAGGGTTCAGGTAGAGCGCGAATGAGTACTCTTTTTTCAGTCCTCCAATAACATGTTCAATTTTTGTTTCTTCTTCCATTGCGGGGTCAACCTTGTTGCACAACACTAGAATGTCTTCCGCGAACCTGATTGCTGGTTCATTCCAGTGTTGCATTCTGTTGAGCTTCATTCTAAGTTCTTCTTTATTCGCGTCCAAAGAAAAATCCTGAATGAGGCGGATTTTAATATTTTCCCAGCTCGTGAAACTAGTTTTGTGTAAATTCAACCAGGTTTTAGCGCTTCCCGTCATGTTCATGGCGGCATAACGAGAGATAATGTAGTCTGCCCAATGGTACAAGAAGCCAATTTCTTCAAGAGATTCAATCCATGGGCGAGGGTCTTCCGTTCCATCATACTTGGGGATGTCGATGTTGGGATTCAGGACAACTGGGTCGGAACTAGCATCTCTACCAATTGTTGCACCAGGTTGCGGCTTGGCAGACTCTTCAGCCTGGATTCTTTCCTGTGCTGGGTCTTGCATCTTACCAGAGCGTGTTTCAACCATCCTACAAATTTATAAAGGGAATAACGAGATAAGTCTTCTTTAAGTAGCCACCAGAATCCTTTATTTATTTTCTCACATCAAAGAGAGCTGTGAAGTCACAGTGTACCTAAATACAAATGATTATAATCTAAATAATCTGTTTTAAATAAATATCATAGAATATAAAAATAAATAAATATATAATTTAAATTTCATATATATTAAAAATAATATAAGAAATACGCCATTAATCATGATGTAACAATATGGACCCTTAATGCCTAAATTAGAATAAAAATAAAAGGTTAACAACAAAAACAGGAATCTGTTAACATCTCATGTTCAATCACACAATATAGATCCATAACTAATAAACAAATGTAAAGATTTCCAAATAGCTCATTTTTATTCAAAAGAGTAAGTTTTCACGCGTTCGCGCTTCATCAAAAAATGAAACTCATTGAAATATTTTCTAATGTGTCTATTAAGCATATTTATATGCAAATATCCTTCCACACTTCGATATATACAGATATATATACCCAAACTATGTAAATTACTATTGTCGGTTCCAATCTAGGATGAAAAAGGAAAAGGGGAGCAGTAGCAATGTCTCTAAAAAACCTGGGCTCAGCTGGCCCGGCTGATATTACCCTGTAAGGGCTCCTAATCCAGGGATACAGGATTAGCAGCGTTTGTACTCCATTTTAGGAGCGGCTGCACATGGCGTCTTTTCTTCATGTCAGAGGCGGCCATTTCTTTTGGAGCTAAGTTGGCCTGCTACTGAGTAGTGCTCCCAGTCTTAATGACAAAATCAGACGCATTTTACTTCACCCAGTCATTGTGGATGTCAAAATAAAGGACTTCAAAATACTGAGAAAAGACAGAAGTTGGAGGAAGAGGGCTCCTGACCCTCATCAAAGACCTTTTTTAAAGAAATTGTCACTCTTTCAACTGAGATAAGAATAGGAAAACTAATTCCTCATTCAATAACTGTCTGAAAACTGATAATTACTCATAGTTCAATTAAATAGCTTAGAATGATTCAATAGGTAAATACCAAAGGTTTACATCTAAATTAAATCATGCAAATAGAGGGTTTATGTATAGCTCACAAAGAATTATTTAAAATATTATTATTGTTGTTAATAATTTATGTCTAAGCAGTGAAAGGAATATATACCGATAATTCCTTGTTCTATTATACATATAAATAGCTTGTAAATGTATATAATAATGTCTTTAAATTTTGAAACGCTAAAAACCTTATTCGGTTTAACTAATCGGTAACTAATTCGGTTATAACTAAATAAAAAATTAGTTGATGTAGCCATATCTTTTCCCAAACAAACTTTCAACCAACAAATGATCCTCAAAAATAAAAATATCAAGTTTTAAAGAGAAGCTAATTATGGTTCTAAATTAGGTATAGATATATTGAATAGATAATAATATTGATAAATAAATATTACAATTAAAATACAGACTTTTCCAGATATATATTACATTTTGAATAATTTTGGTGTTTTCAATATTTACTTTTCAAATGATCTGAAAGAATATATATACGCTCTTTGTGTTCATTCTATGATATAAATTTTTATTTATTTTGACCATGAGTGGGTAGTGTTTTTCAAAATCTCTACGTATCCTATAGCCTCTTGTTATATATCCAGCTTGTTTCTTTGTAAAGACAATCATAAGTTGAGAATTTTCAGTTCCACTAACAGATGGTGGTTCTATTATGTGAAGATACTGCAGCTGTGCCAATTCTTCTTTGTCTGTAGAAACGACTTCGTTTGAAATCTTCTGGCAACGTTTCCCATTCTAAGATTTATTTTTTAACAATAATAATTTACCGTTCGCAGGAGATTAATGGATTCACCGAATGTTGTGGTCCATTTGGATGAGGAAAGCGAAGACTAGAACGTGGTTGATTCCACACTCGTCTTTTCAGTGATACACTAACCTTGACGTATATACGGTGGAATCTATAGCTATTGGACACGCGTCGGGCCAGGAGGCTGTTTTTGAGTTCTGTGCTGCCTGGAGTATAGGAGCTCCATCTATGCTTTCTACCTGCGGTGAATTGTATAAGACCGGTGGTGTTAATAAAGTTGTATGTATATGAATAATAATGTACTTGTTTATTCCTCTTATGCAATTGGATTTAATGAGAAAGATTCTTTCTCTTATTTTCAACGTTTTTTCTACAAAGAATTATTTTGTGGCAATATTTTTTATATAATAGTTTCTAAATGGAATTTTTTGTTGTCAGGTAAATGGAACCTCAAAATATTCATTGCACATAAAACATGTACCTAGAGGGACACCTCTCCCTTCAATTATGTATCAGAACGAGACATTATGTTCATCACTCTAGTAAAAGACTTTACTAGTGGTACTAAAGAATGAGCCATAACATCAATTTCGGCAAATTCAGACAAAATTCTTCGTCTGAATTTGCCAAAATTGGTGGTGTGGCTCATTTTTATCAACATCAGTAATTTATTTACTAGAGTGATGAACATAAGTCTCATCAATCTGATGTATAATTGAAGGGAGAGATACCTCTCTATGTATTGAATATCTTCCTCTCGCAATTTTATGTTGTATATAAAACCATAGGTAACTTATAGAGAATATACGTAATTATATCATTCTAATACAGATTATCCTTGTCTGATACCATGGGTACTTTCTTTGATTATTTCTAACCTTTTGTAAAGTACATTTAGCTTGTTTTTAAACTCCGTCATTGCCAGCCTTAAGTCCGGATCAAAAAGGAGTTACGGAGCAGTAATAAGCTCGTTAAAAAGCCTGGTTTCAGCTGGCTCGGCTGATAGTACCCGGTAAAGGTTTCTAATATATAGGGTCACAGGACGAAGAGCGTCTGTTCTTCGAGTTAGAAGCCACACAAAAAAAAACTCCTACGCTTCCAATATTACAGTCAACGAATACCAATATCACATAATACACAAACTTCTTATATTCGATAGCTATCACTCACGCAATAAGAATCTGTACACATTACATAGAATCCTATTTACCTCACACACTACAGAAACCCATACTCCCGTTCCATTATATAACACTATTATAAGCAACAAATCGCCTACATATATTATTACCTATGCATATACATAAATATTACTTTTACATACCACGCTCGTGCATACGCACATATCACACATAGATACGTATTACGTCTACACACCTCAAGCGTACAGACTACATACATAAATGACGGTTACTTCTACTTACCATACGTGGACATACATAGAATCAACACACAAACCTACATATTATTATTATTATTTATTTAAGTAACCCAGGTTCCTGGAGCGTACAGAAGTCGCCAACTACCCGGGATGTCCTTCTGACCTAAGTCTTCTTGGATTTATATACAATGCCAGTGGAAGTCCAATTAATGAGGTGTCTCCAGGCAGATTTCTTTCTTGGGATATTTTCTAGGGATGCTGGACATATGTTGGTGATACCTAGGAGAGTGGCTGTCTGGAATCTTTGGTATTGGAAGGTTGGGCAAGTGAAGAGGAGGTGGTCTACGGTTTGGTCTTCATCTTGGCAGTGGGGCAAGTTGGGTCTTCTTTCGATACCGTTGCAAGGTCTGCCTGAATGTAACCATGGCCGGTCAAGATTGTTGTGGAGGTA
This sequence comes from Cordylochernes scorpioides, assembly GCA_030710605.1. NCBI lineage: Eukaryota > Metazoa > Arthropoda > Arachnida > Pseudoscorpiones > Chernetidae > Cordylochernes > Cordylochernes scorpioides. The sequence continues at coordinate 24,204,551 of CP092866.1, read as the reverse complement.
GATCCATGCTTGATGTTTCGAAGCATTTGGAGGAGTAGTTTCGGGGGTAGCAGCAAATCTTCGTAGATTTCTGGTGGAGTAATCTTGGATGTAGAGGTCTGTCCACATTTTGAGGGCTATCTGTTCTTTTTTACCCCGCGCGACGCTCTTTGGGAGGGTGGTAAAGGATAGTGGCAGATTAGAATGTGCTGCAGCCTTTGCCGCCTGATCCGCCAGTTCATTTCCTGGAATACCGCTGTGGCCTTTGATCCAGCAGAGTTGCACATTTGGTGAAAAATGCAGGTTGTAGATTTTTTCCGCAATTAGTTGTGTTCTTGGGGGCCAAGACCTACATATGGCTGATAGAGCTGATTGGCAGTCTGAGGCAATGATAAAGTGTTCTTTCGGGAAATTCATGGTGATTTTTGTTGCGTAAAGAATGGCAAGCAGTTCAGCTTGGAACGCTGAGCACTCCTGGTGGAGTTTAAGTTGTATGGTTTGTAGAGGAGGTGGTAGGATGACTCCAGCCCCAACTCCTTCTGATGATTGGGATCCGTCTGTGTAAATGGTGGTGACATTTAGTTGTAGTGATTTGGTAAAATAGATTATCTTCCGTAATGGAGGATAGGGTAAAAAGGAAGGACTTGGGCGTGATTCGTAGTGGCCCGTTTTCAAAGTTTTTAAATATTCTATGTGGGCCTTTATAGAGATATCGAGTGGGGGACAACCCGTCAATGAAATAGCTGGTATTGTCGGTGTGCATGGACCACCTCTAAAAAAACCTACATACAATCACTCTTCAATTCATAAACATACATACAACCATATGACAACCCATAACATATTCTCATAATCACAAACACATAAACATACCTCTCCAATCACATAACAATACAAAAACATACATGCAATCAAATAACAACACAAATATAAACCCACAATCCCATAACAACACAAAACATGCATAAAATCACGAAACATGCATATGCAATCATATTGCAACACAAAAACAATACGTGCGAGCACATAATAACACAGAATCAATATAACCACACAAAAACACACAAAATACATGCAATCAGAAAACAACACACAGAATCCATACAATTACATAACAACACAGAATCCATACAATCACATAACAACACACAGAATCCATACAATCACACAACAACACACAGAATCCATACAGTCACACAACAGCACACAGAATCCATACAATCACACAACAACACACAGAATCCATACAATCACATAACAGCACACAGAATCCATACAATCACACAACAACACAGAATCCATACAATTAAATAACACACAGAATCCATACAATCACACAACAACACACAGAATCCATACAATCACACAACAACACACAGAATCCATTCAATCACACAACAACACACAGAATCCATTCAATCACACAACAACACACAGAATCCATTCAATCACACAACAACACACAGAATCCATTCAATCACATAACAACACACAGAATCCATACAATCACACAACAACACACAGAATCCATTCAATCACACAACAACACACAGAATCCATTCAATCACACAACAACACACAGAATCCATTCAATCATACAATCACACAACAAAACACACATCATGCATACAATAACATAGTGAAACACAATATATTATGCAACCAACAGAAATACCTCCCACATTACAACCCCATCACACAGACATGCCTGCAATCACTCAGCACATACAATCACACACAACATACATACAATTACACAATAACACATACAATTACACAATAACACACACAATACACATGTGGCAATCAACAGAAATACCTCCCACATTACAACCCCATCACACAGACACCACCAAATGGGCTGGAAGAAGGAGGCTAGAAAAGTTCCTTGGAAGATCGCCAAGGTGAAAATGATGAAATGAGATCTATTTTGAAAATATTATTGTCGACACACACACACGAGGTGGGGCCTTTTTGTCTTCATATTTAATAAAAACTCCTCCATATAGAGGGCCAGTACTTTGTCTTTTACTGAAGACGCGAAAAGTGTTGTGATTTGGAGGTGTGTCTAGGAAATGCCAATTTAATCAAACTTTTAAATAAACGACATATATTTCCTTTTTACATATGTGCATATATCCAATATATGTATATGCAAATATAAATAATAATCTATATAAAGATATATACATAATAAAAAATCAAATTATATAAAAGTGGGTGATTAACATATTTCTATATTCCACATATGTAATGTATATAGGTATTTTCCATATATTCCTTATTTATAAATTAGTTTACTAAATTATTGCGTAACGTAGTTTGTATGATTAACCTATTATTTTGTGAGATATTTTCAAATATATACAAATATGATCAAAATATTATTTAATATAAAGAAATGTAAATTAGTATTTATAAACATGTCAAAGAAAAATCCCTTTTTAAGATATAATTCATATTATAATATATATAGAGAGAGATTTATTATAAATATATATAATATTTATATATATAAAATAATCGAATTATATTTTTAATAGTTTTGTGAACAATTTATAGCAGAAGAAAAGAAAGGAATGCTACAAGTAAGCTACCTGTAACTCAATTGGCATCCTTTCTTTTGCGATTAATAATATATTAGGCAGGATTTAGAAGCTAGAAAACGCTATAAAAAAAGACATATTAAAATATTTTTATTATCTACATTTTTCTAAGAATATATATTTATATTTAAAAAACGTAATAGTTATGTAGAGAAATAAAGAAATAGATTTTTTTTCTCTAATATAACAAACGTTCGATAAATGCGCGGTAAGAAAATAAATACTAAACAAAAGAAATGACTGCGCCAAAATGAAAATATATATCACAGAATCACCAATCATCATTATTATCATCATCATCCATCATCGAGGTCGACCCGCGCGCGGATCGAGAAAGCAGCTTTAACCTTGAAGACTCGCAACGACACCTCGTGTCGCTTGATAGCTTTTATTCTAAATGTTATTTATTTCGTTTATAAAAACAACTGACAACAAAAATAAATAAATAAATAACAATAAAACATTATATTTGTGAAAGAAAAAGAAAGATGCTCTTTATGAAATGTATACTAAGATCGTCTGTTTTACTTTATCTAGAACGAACGAAGTCTATATTTAGATGAAGGGGTGAGCTCTCACCTGCGTAGTCGTCTGATCACCCTCTGGCGGGAATTAGCAGACGATCGGGGACAGGACGGGCAGCCGACGGTTGCATCTTCCCCACGTGGTCACGTGGTCTGTGACGTCATCGGGTCTGCCAGGTCGATATTGACATCCCGTCGGTATGTGCCGTTCAGGGGACAAGATGGATCGCAGTGTCCCCAGATTAAACCTTCTAAAACACCTTTCTATGATTTATTTATTTATTTTGTTTCTTCCCTTTATTTGTTTTCTTAGGTGTATTTATTTTCATATTTGACTATGTCACCTAATTTGTTATTTTGTAACAGTAAACGATCTTACATTGAAGGACATATTTTTTGTCGAAATGTATATATTTTTTAAAAAGTTTGGGAAATATGCAAATATATAAGAATTCTTTGTGTATGTTTTTCTTATGCAACAATATTTACGTTCGCAAGTGCGTGATTATATCCAATCTTACTATAAAGATTGTTTTATTTGTTAGAAACTAGGTCAAGAAACGCTGTCAGAGATATTAACCCGATTTTTGTCCTTTTTTTTTCAATTCATACATAAACTTAATCTCCATCTGATTTGAATATAAGACAAAATAATCTAGATCATTCATCAATTAGGATTTTTAATTAAGATAAAAAGTATTATTTTCCGATATATATAAATATATATTTACTGATTTAAAATATCAGGCCTCCAGGGAAAATATATATTTTCAAAAACCTTCATAATCTCTAGATTTCGGGTACGAACGCCTTTCTACTGGAAAAAACACTGTATAATGGTACCATGGTAAAATGGTATAAATCCTGTACAAAAAGTAAACATGAAGTAGCCAAGAAGTAAAAAGTAGTATTTTCAGGAAATAAACAAAAATGTAAACAAGAAGAGAAAGAGGTAGAGAAGCCAAGAAATATAAAGTTGATCTCTCTCCATAAAATATACAAAAGTAAAAACGAAGTAGCCAATATGTATATACAAATAGCGATAAATAAGTAGACTAGAACTATACAAGAGGTCTAATTGAAGCAGTTCAGGAGAATGTACGATGTTTTAGAACTTTAAAGTGTAGCGTATGCAAATTAAAATAACAGAGAAGAGGGAGAGTCCAAGGGGAGATTTCTCTCCCTGCCATGAAACAAAACGTCTCGCGAGGCTTAAATGGCCACTTTTTTTTCTTCTTCTAGATTTCAACGTATTCCTTTTGGGGTCTTGACTTCTCCGTGAATTTTATCACTGATTATTGTGATATTTGCCATTATAGACATGCTGATGATACATTTTTGTCTCTGCATATTTGTTGTTGTTGAACACCTTGATTTATACAATTAATAAAACGGCATCTCCTTATCGTGCAACTGAAAGTTGCTGAGAGCTGGCGCCATCTATCATAATAAATATAAACTATTCGTTGATTTTTATTTATTCCAGAATTGACCAAATACCCATTCTTTATTAATCAAGAAAAACGCGTACGCGTTCCGAGCTGGTGGCCCTCGTCAGCGTTTAATACAGATTTATATAATATATTGCTGCTTCTTTGTCATATATAAAGGTATTTCTATATGTGATTTTATTTAAAACATATTCAAATTACATTTTCATTGATATATTATATCATAACAACCTGGTATTCAGTGACGGCAAACTCACGGTAAACAAATATTATTACATATTTACAAAGTACATATATATTTGATTTATCAAGAAATTGGGTTGCCCAAATATCAGGGAACAGGCTAAATCAATGTTTAGTTGATTTCTGTTCCACCAGATGGCGTTCTGCCTTGTGAAAAGTACAAGTGCTCCTGGTCAGGATATGCCTTTTTTATTTTTAATATATATAAAGGTAATAATATATTGTTTTTTTTTTTGTATAAATTATGAAAGGTTATATTTGCATTAAAGTAAGAATATACTTATTTCAAATGGTGTATAATTATCTATCTAAAGGTAAGAAAAGTTTACTGAAATTGTCTATATTCGTATGGAGACCTAGCTTAAATTATTGCATATTTCATTAAATATATGTATTTTTTTATTTATTAATCAACCAGGCGTGATAATGAAATATTTGCGCCTATTACAAATAAAACAAACAAAAGATCAAACAAATTAAAACTTAGAATTAAATATATTTACATATTTACATGTATTAATCGACAGATTTCATAAAATTTATATAGACAAAATGACTGGTGTAAGAGAGTTAAATCATTTAGATCAGGGAACAATCGATGTCTCATTTCTGTAAAGTTCGGACAGTCATAGATAAGGTGAAGAGCAGTTCAGTTTCTCTGCAGGAACAATTTGGTTGTTTCTGATAGACCTCTTTTATATAAGTATTTCTGAAATTTTCCGTGTGATGTGACAAATTGAGTGACTATAAAATTTGGATGGAACTATGTGAGTATTCCGTTTGGAAAAATAGTGCGAATTGTATAATTTTTAAATTGTTATATATTTGCATATTCATTTTTTAAAATGATACATAAGCATTCTATCTAAAAGTGATAAAAGGAGGGTGGAATTTTCTATATTCCTACAAAGTCTTCCATTAAATTGTTGGCTATATTTTTTTGGAAACAACAGTTTGAAGAACTAATTGTCTCCATATCTCTGTTATTCTTTTATGTCACTCTCCAATGTTTACATTTTTCTTTGTTTACCTTACATTTCGAGGTATTTTTATCGTTCAGTTGTCTTGTGTTGAGATCCATCCATCTGGAAATCATTATTTTGGTAATAAAACAGTTATTTTCAGAGAATTTATTTTCTAGAAAATGTCTTTTTGTAACAATATAAATGTTTAATTGTACACCTATCCCCCGATTTACACGGTACTTTTTTTACACGTTTTCGCTTTTACACGGTTTTCCAAATAAGATTTTTTTTTTGTTTTTATCGAACTATACTAAATGCTACTGTCATTGAACACATGCGCTGTGAACACATCTCACGAGGAATCCCGAGTTTATGTGCTGACTACATATTTTAACCTGTCAATGCATTTTATTTTTATTTCTGTGTACACCTATCCCCCGATTTACACTTTTTTCTCAGGAACGTATCTACCGTGTAAATCGGGGGATAGGTGTATTTCTGGTCAAGTAGCCGAATGACCCGGGATCGTTCAGGATCCTCCCGAGTGAAGGTTTGTACCAAATCAATATTATTGTTTCAAATGTGTGTGTTAATTATTATTATTATTTGTAGTAGTAATAGTGACAGTAGTAAACAATTCATACACTCACAGGAACAAGAACTCCTTAATTGGCAAGGGCTTGTCCGAATTCAAGGCAGCTTGTAGCTCCTGATAGGATCCAGACGTCCCTTCTGATAAGGCTTCGTCTGATGTAAATATTTCTCTTTATTTTTTACTCTAATTGTAAAATCTCATTTTGCTGTTAACTAGATGTCAATAAACTTGTTTCAATTGTCACTCACATGAACAAAACTTAAGGAAGTGAAAAGCCTTTAATGCCGCCAGTAGTCTATATTTTTAAGGAGACAGAGTTAATTTTGTTCACACTTTGTTATCTCGTGTGTCTTCAATAAAAGGTTACCGTGTATCAAAGATCTTTCAAGAGTTATTATCTAAATCTCGATATACATGCTAAAAGGTACAACTTCCTTAAGTTTTGTCTATAAGGGTGTACATAACTATATCATAAACATCATTTTATAGCAATGTTATAACTCCACAAAATATAATAAATAGTTTGTTATTGGGTTAAATATGTAAAGGCTTTGAATAGCCAATATAAGTTACTCTGTACCCTCAACTCACTACATGGGAAATTTTTCTTAATTATTTATTCAGTTTTTTTCATGAAAATGAGTGTAGCAAACATTATTTAGCATTACATTCATATATACAGTTAAACCTGTCTATAGCGCCAACCTATAGCGGTGAGTCCCAAGAGGGGGCGTTATAGACAGGTTTAAATGTATATATATACATATGAAAAAATAATATTAAAAAAATAATAATAAAAAGGTCAAGTGTTGATATTAAAAATAAAAAGGCATATCCTGACCAGCAGCACATGTGTTTTTAGATGGCAGAGCGCCATCTAGTAGATCATCAATGTTTAGTTGAGTTCTGTTCCACTAGATGGCGCTCTGCCATCTGAAAAGCACATGTGCTCCTGGTCAGGATATGCCTTATATATATATAATATGTGTGTGTGAGGATTTAAACAATACCACAAGTTTATGGAGATGAGTTTCGATTAAAATAAACACATCTCCATATACCTGTAATATTGTTTATTTATGTCCAGGAGATTTAAATCAATTTATATCAAATATATAAGAATTTACCACAAAATTTGAGGTACACATATGATGCCTGATTAGAATCTTCATAAAAAATGCTCCAATGGCCCCCGATTCTTGCAAAAGTTCAACCCCACCAACGAATGCAAGTAACCAAACGGGGCTCGGGCAACTTTGTAAGTGCAAAGTCGAACTGTTTTTCACATATGTAGACATGTGATGCACTTACAGTAAAAGCAGTCTACTACTTCTACCCACCATGATTATCATGGCCTGTACCACGTGTACTAGGGATAAGAAGAAAAAAATCTAAATTGATTGCCGAAGGTCTGTAAAAACGAACAGACTTTTCCTTCTGTTTATGCACGTAATTTAGACATTAGCGTGTAGCTAATGTTTTAATCTATAATATCATTTTTTGTTGTTGGTGATGGTAAACATGTTGTTTCAGAGATGTTTGAACACAGCGGATATCTAGCTAACGCACACAAACGTGGAAGAGACGCAAAATATTTTGAGAATTCAAAATAAATTCAATATTGCCACGTGGAAAATTAGGGAAGACAAACTTCAGGATGATACAGCAATTTATTTAAGGCAAGAACAAACTATGAAGGATAAACAAAAGATAAGGAATGAGGGAAGTTTACAGAGTAGTAAAATATAAACATTTAAAAAATGTTACTCTGTTAATACTAGTGTAAAATAATGAATGCTTGTATAAAATAATCAAATCTTCGCTACAATATTCTATATAATTTATTTTATGACATTTCTATAGCCCCTTTAAATTCGGAATCTTCAAATTTTCAAATCTGTTTACAGTATTCTTTATTCACCAGTATCGATATCAATAACCCGTCATCTAAAGAAATTTGGAATTAAGACATTTTTCAACAACCTGCCCAATGTAAGTTCGTTGCTAGGAAACCCCATAACAAATAAAACAATAATAGTAATTATCCCACTAATATTAAGAATGCCATATACTCCAGAGAAAGCAAAGATTACAAAACCAATTATTTAGGTTAAACTGGAAGACATTTAAATATAAGAATATCCGAACATGAACGAAATATCGATAACAAAGACAGAAAATCATTAATATACCAACATATAATAGAAACAGGCCATTTCTTCTCCCTATCAGAACCAAAGACCCATTACTCCAACATCCCCAATAAACAACAGAGACTTATCATAGAATCCACCATATCGAGAAATAACGATAGCATTAACAGAAGAATAGACATTCCGGAAATTTATAACATAATATTCCCTGAGCTCACCCCAGAGCATCCTTTCTGAATAACAATAGTGAAACCAGATACATATCTTTTAACAATAATCACGGCTTAATAACTAATCGTTGTTTCAATTTCCCAGACGTCCGTATTTATTCATTAATTATTTTATTTGATATGTAATTGATATGTTATTTGATAATTCAATTTAATTATATATTTTTTATATAATAGAGCGTTCATAAGAGGACACCTCTCTATAAAGGCAGTTTTCATCGACAAAATTACCATTTTTTACTATTTAGCGACCCTTTAGTAAAAGGACACCTTAGATTTGCAAATAAGTGTTGTCCTATATATATATATATTCTACTATATATGTATTTATTTTCATCATTCTTAATAATATAGAATTAACAAATTCTACACTGGTCCGCAAAATTAAAGGAACAATATATTTTTTTCATTTATCTCAAATTTTATTGAACATTTATCAATGAAATTTTATACACAAATTTATTATTCCATTATTGATTAGAATACCCGAAATCAGAGAATTCTAACACGTATTTTATGCAAATTAGCCGGTCAAGCAATGATCTTGCAGTCAGTGCATAAATATCTTGGATATTGTTGTTAATATGGGGTGTGATCGCCTTTAACTGATAGACAGGCTCTACATCGGAGACCCATACTAAGAATTAGGGAATTTATCAGCTCCTGTGGAATCAACGCCCACTCTTGTGTTAAGGCTGTTTCTAGCTCATGAGTGTTTCTAGGAGGGGCTTGGAGGGATGAGATCCGCCGTCCTAGGTTGTCCCATACATGCTCAATGGGATTTAGGTCTGGGGATCGAGCTGGCAAATTCATCCGAGCAATTGCATGGTTTTGGAGAAAAGTGTCGACCACACCAGCCCTATGTAGACGGGCATTATAATCCATTATAAGAAGGTTTTCTACCATTTCTAATTATTGAGACATCACATATGCTGCCAAGATCTCGTCCCGATACCTCTGTCCAGTCAGGGTTCCTTGCCGAAAAATGTGGAGTGCTGTGTGACCGCCCAAGAAGATTTCAGCCCAGACCATAAAACATTGGCTTCTGTAGGGATCCCTTTCAACCATATTTCGGGGATTATTTCTGGTTCCTACCTCTCTCCAGACAAAGACACGACGATAATAGCTGTTTAGAGAGAATCTGGACTCATCAGTGAACATTACACGTCTCCATTCATCTGGATTCCAGGCGACATGTTGTCTGCGCCAAAGTTCCCTTGCTCTCTTTTGAGGTGGTGTCAACGACACACAAATTATGGGTCGTCGAGCATAGAGGCCCTTCATGTGAAGCCTTCTGCGTATTGTATCAGTTGAAATGGGAGAAAACTTTCTTCTAATGGATGATAATGCCCGTCCACATAGGGCTTATGTGGTCGACAATTTTCTCCAAAACCATGCAATTGCTCGGATGAATTGGCCAGCTCGATCCCCAGACCTAAATCCCATTGAGCATGTATAGAACAATCTAGGACGACGGATTTCATCCCTCCAACCCCCTCCTAGAAACACTCATGAGCTAGTAACACACTTTTAAAAAAGAGTGGGCGTTGATTCCACAGGAGCTGATAAACTCCCTAATTCTTAGTATGGGTCGCCGATGTAGAGCCTGTCTATCAGTTAAAGGCGATCACACCCCATATTAACAACAATATCCAAGATATTTATACACTGACTGCAAGAAGATCATTGCTTGACCGGCTAATTTGCATAAAATACGTGTTAGAATTCTCTGATTTCGGGTATTCTAATCAATATTGGAATAATAAATTTGTGTATAAAATTTCATTGATAAATGTTCAATAAAATTTGAGATAAATGAAAAAAATATGTTGTTCCTTTAATTTTGCGGACCAGTGTATATTAATTGTGAATGATAAAAATAAAGACAATTATTTGTCACAGATAATGTTCTTAAGAACAGCTAAAGGGAACACATATATTAAAATGAATAAAATTGAGTCTTAAGATAATTATCAGAAGGTTTATAATTATCATTAATAAAATAAAATATATTTTTCAAATCAAATAATATATCGAAATATATATATTAAAATACCTTTCCCTCAATTCTTTTTATAATGATGGGAAGACCAAATTACAGAAATTTCAATAATATCTATTTATATAGACAGTTCCTCATTACTAATAACCAACTTTCAATCAATGTCTTTATGTAAAGAAATATATAATTAACAATTAATTTCATAACTCTGGAAGAAATATTAAAAATGTAAAACTGCTTAATATGTTCAACATCTTAAATCCATATCGATAAAGAGTTTCATTTATTAAGGTGAAAATATCAGGCTTACAAGAATAAGTTTTTTTTTTTTTTTTAATTAACTCACAAATCTCTAGATTTCGGGCCTCAAAGTTAGAGATTTTTGAGTTAAAAAGTTCGTGTTTTTTCCTGTAGAAGGGCTTTCGTGTCCGAAAATTAGAGATTTGTGAATTTAAAAAAAAAATAAAACAAAATTTAACCCTGGAAGCCTGATACTTTCATAATTTTTCACTTTTATTTAGTGAGATGGAGGAACCTACATACCTGCTATTAAACAACAACAACAACAAAGCCTTTATTTAGGGCCTCTCGCCCTATACAGGATTCGCCAGTTTATTACCTGCTATTAAACATAATCTTTTTCTTTTCATATAAAAAAACTTTCTACTATCCGTGTATTACGATGTAGACATATATTAGGGGAGCTTGGCTCATCAGTGGGGAACCCTCAAAATGGTTTCTTAATTATGAATATTGAATAAATCATGAAGGAATCTTGTCTTCACGCGTTGTTGTGTTACTTCCATATGTCAAAGACGGCATCGAAGGAAGAGCTGAAAAAGATTTTTAAAAATTATTTTTTGAAGTGCTTCGAAGATTGGAAAAACCGTTGGCACAAGTGTATAATATCTCATGGGGATTACTTTGAAGGGGACAAAATAGGTATTCATGAATATAAAAAATAATTTTTGAAAAAATATTTAAAATATTTTTTTCTTTTCATATAAAAAAAATCTACTATCCGTACTACGATATAAACATATATTGAGAGAGCTTAGCTCATCAGTAGGGAACCCTCAAAGTGGTTCCATAATTATGAATTTTGAAGAAATCATAGAGGAATCTTATCTTCACGTGATGCTGTGTTACTTTCATATGTCAGAGCTACAAAGTGAAATGACGGTGGGTCATTCCTGCTATCGACCAAGAACCATCGCGTGCTGCTCCGTCACATAATCATTCCACCTTGATCTCCTTTCTTAATAGAATATCATAGAGGCGTAATTATTTTACTACTCTGTGTTGTCAGTGGCGACCTCTCGTGTTGCTAGCCTTTTTCCACCGTAATTTCGTTTTTTTTTTTTCTTTTTGCGTGGTGACCCAGTAGTTGTGTGTATGACATTTATTCAAATTTATATTAAACAACTTGTAATTTATCTTGATTTGAATAGAATGATTTATTAGGGTGACGTTTAGGTTTCTGTTAGTAGATTGGTCAGTTTAGAACAACGGCTGTGTTGGTTCTAATGACTTACTTTATTGTAACTCCGCCTTTGCCGGTCCCAAGCCCTGATGAAAAAGGAGGAGGGGGAGCAGTAACAAGCTCACTAAAAAATCTGGGCTCAGCTGGCCCGGCTGATAGTACCCTGTAAGGGCTCCTAATTCAGGGATACAGGATGAGCAGCGTTTGTACTCCATGTTAGGAGTGGCTGCACATGGCGTCTGTTCCTCATGTCAGAGGCGGTCATTTCTTTTGGAGCTAAGTCGGCCTGCCACTGAGTAGTGCTCCCAGTCTTGATGACAAAGGCAGACACATTCTACTTCACCCAGTCATGAGGGTTGTCAAATCTCAAGCTCTAAAAGCTTGATACCCTAATATGATTGAGTGGAGGTAAGAAAGAAGAAGAAGACTTCATTGTTAAGAAAAAAACATTTCTTGATCACGTAACTATAAGTTACTGATGGTTTAGTTACACAATCAGGAAATGCCTTTTTCTTAATTTATCCACCTGTCTCAGTACAATTTCACTTTTGTATTATTTTTCACTTTACTTCATAGTACCATAGAATATTTCTAACCTCAATCATAGCAGATTATTAATATTGCATACTAATATAAGGAGGTCGGTGGAAGGGTGATCTAAACCGTTGGTTTTCGACCGCTACGACCCGGGATCGAATACCGCATTGGGTACTTTTTTCTGATTAAAATAAATTGCTGCAATTGCTCCCGATACTTTCAAAAGTCCAACTTCACCAGCGAGTGCAAGTAACCAAACGGGGCTCTGACATATTTGTAAGTGCAAAGTCGAATTTCTTTTCACGTGTGTAGATATGTGATGCACTTACAGTAAAAACAGTCGCCAACTTCTACCCACCATGATTAGCATGGACTGTAACACCTATACTAGGAATAATAAAAAAATAATATGACAAACCTGTAACCTATCATTTTATGGATTTTCCCATCTCGTTTCTTTTATGTGATAGATTTTTAATTGTTTTAATTAACTAAATTACCTTGTCATTCTGATGTTTGGTTTTCTTCATTCTTCTAGATGACATTTTGGTAGAACTACCGGGTAAGAAAAGACGAACAGACTGAAATATCATGTCCATATTGTCACAGCCGACATAGACTCCTGTAAATATTTTCATTAATAATTTAACTTATTAAATAAATCAAGGTTGATTTGTTTATTCTTTGTTAACATTGTGCAGCCAGCGGGGCTCACGTCGTCACGTGACCTCGCGCCGGCGTTCTTCATTATTCTTTTTTGTAACCTTACCAAAATAAAGCGTTAGCTTTTTGATGCGAACTCGTTCTGGTTTATTCTACGATACAATGGAAACCGCTGAACAAAAACCATCTACATCTCAAGGTGTAACAATATATTCATTGAATACCTTAAATAGCAATTCATTCCCACTGCCGGGTGAATAAGTAGAATGTATATATATATATATATATGTAACACTATGTGGCGCTGAGTTTGTGTATACAAAGATGTAATGCCTCGATAAAGGTTGGCGTTCAGCCAGCCGAAATATTGGCAAAATAAATATTTTATTAAATCCAATATATGCCTTTTTATTATCTAATGAATTAAATATGGATTGCTCTATTTTCAAAACAATATATATATATATATATATATATCAATACGCTATTATTTCTATGAAAAATAGACATTTCAGCCAGTTAGAGTTTTTTTTTTTCTCAACGTTTCGACAAAAATATTTTGTCTTCGTCAGGAGAAATAAATAATTTAACGAAGTGTCTATTTTTCATAGAAATATGAATGCCGGCCAGGCAACCTCTATCTTTACGAGAATACGCTATTAGATATTAGAAACAAAATATCCTGACCGTTCAAATGAGTATTTTAGATGGAAGAGCTCCATCTATTGGAATAAATGTAACTAAAAGTCAATTTAACTTATTCAGTGATATTTAACCAACCCATTTCCTTGATATTTCAAGAAAATCCAACCATGTACGCGTTTTGGGCTGTTGGCCCTCGTCAGCGTGGTGCAGGCTGTACCTCTACGAACAAATATATGGTCCTAGAAGCTTCCTGAGAGATCTAGAAATGTTTTTTGTTGTTGTTTTTTTTAATATCAATATTTGACGATTTTCCTATTTTTATTTCTAATTTTTCACAATTTGATGTATGCATTCAATCTCATAGCAGTACGGTTGATCAAGCTGGTCAAACCTCTGGGAGGGTTTACCACTGATGAGCCAGGCCCTCCCAATATTTTTCATTGCAGTAAGGACAGTATAGTAAACGTTTTATTTTGAAAAATAAAAAATCGTGCTAAAATAATTTAAATTTCTTGAATATATCTGGCGTGGTATTATTACCTTATGTTCAAATTGTGATAAATTTAAGATTTCTGAGAAGATCTTAAAGTCAATAACATTACTATGGCAAAATTCGAGAATGTGTTATGGTGAGATTGGGTTTTTGAGTCATTTTATGCAATTAGAGAAAGTTTGCATATTTAAACTAATTGTCTAATGGGTTGGGTGGGTGGGTTCTTCCTAATCTTCAGCTCTAGCTTCCATTTCTTCCTGCAGGAGTGAAACCACGACGTCGATGGAAATGCTTGACTCAAACCAGAGAATTAGTGTCTTATATACCGCGTGAAGGCCTGAGTATAGAGAAAGGATTTTGAGGCATGAGTAGAGTTATCAATTCTGAATATATTCTGTGATACAGATATATATAACCAATGAAAACATTAAGACGCGAATGCTTCTTTTCACAAATAAATCATGCTTCTACTGTCCTTATTGCGATGAAAAATATTGGGAGGACTTGGCTCATCAGTGGTGAACCCTCTCAGCGGTTTCGCCAATTTAATCCACCAGACGGCTTCTTTAGAGCTCTAATACTGTATTGGAACATTCTGCTTATATATGCTACACTGAATGCTACACATATTTAAATGTAATTCTACTGACCTAAATTCTTAAATACCCTTTCTAAGATTCCACCCTTCAGTGTAGCATATAAAAGCAGAATGATCCAATACAGTATTAGAGTTCTAAAGAAGCGGTCTGGTAGATTAAAAATTGGCGAAACCGTTGAGAGGGTTCACCACTGATAAGCCAAGCACTCCCAATTTTTTTTATCGCAGTAAGGACAGTAGAAGCATGATTTATTTGTGAAAAGAAACATTCGCGTCTTAATATTTTCATTGGTTATATATAGATGGCGCGTTATTGCTTTGTACAGATATCTATACCAAACTCATAGAATGTTGACTGTGTTATCTCAGACTTACTTGACCCGTTGAACTCAACTTCCCATTTCAACAGCTCGTGACGGTTCCCTCAGCAAAGTTAAATGTAGAGGACTGTACATGCTGATTCTGACATTGTTCTACGGACATGGCGTTGAGGTCTTTATCTTGGTTATATACATGTAATATTGTTGCAAATGTCGACGTATGGATAAGCTGGCAGTCGTGTACGTGAGGCGAGTGTTGATGTTCTTCCCACACGCGGACAACAAGAAGCAGAGACAGGGCTAGATGTTAGCACCGAGAGTGGTCGGGGACAGCCCACGGGACAGAGGTAGAGGCCATGACACAAACTTGGATGCTTATCCCCGAGACATGGAGAGCGAGTCTGTGCAAGAGATAAGCCGTCTGTCGATGGCCACCCTCCAGAACATCTGCTGACCCACTGCCAAAACCTGTCCTGTTTTACAGGGGTGGTCTATAGAAGTGTCCCTCGAGACCCCACATGGGCTGGGTGTTGCCCTTTTCCTCCCCTCTGTCCCTGCCACCAACTGGCCGAACACTCTTTGGATCTTTATTTTGACGTCAACATTTTTAGTTTTACATACAAAGAGGGGTTTACATGTATTATTAATAAAGATATAGTATATATATACAAAATATGGGGGTGGTAGCATAAAGAAACGGTGTACATTTTAAAAGAAGGGTAGAATCTTTTAAGGTATCGGCTCTAATTGGAAGATATGTGACATATACTGAAAGTGTCATACAGTTTAAAATATACGATATACATGTCTAAACATGGCCAATGGAGTCAGTATGTTATTGTAGGAAGTTATTTACTAGTCCACGTTACGGGGGTCGATGGATGAGTGGTTTAAACCGTCGATATTTCGACAGTCAAGACTCAGGAACGAATATTCCGCACATTTTGACACTTTTTCTGAATAAAATATTGTTCTAATAGCACCCGATTCTTTAAAAAGTCTAACCCCACCAGTGAGTGTGCGTAGCCACTTGGGGCTCTGGTTCAAAAGTCAAAATTGTTCTAATGGCCCCCTATTCTTGCAAAAGTCCAACCTCACCGGGGAGTAAAATATTTAAACGTGACTCTACACATTTGTAAGTGCAAAAGCTAAAAATTTTCTAATGGCTCCCTATTCTTTCAAAAGTCTAACCCCACCAGTGAGTACAAGTATCCAAACGGAGCTCTTGCCTATTTGTAAGAGTAAAAGTCGAAATTCTTTCTACATGTGTAAACATGTGGTGCACTTACAGTAAAAGCAGTATTCAACTACTACCCACCATGATTATCATAGCCTGTACCATGTGTATTGAGGATGATAAAAAAACGAATGTATCCAGGGCTAGTCACCCAACGTGGGAAATCCACAGCGATACTCTATCTTGAGGATTAGAGCCCGCAGGGATGGCAGCTCTGAGAATATTGCTGTTGGCTGTATGCGGGCTGAATGTTTTGTCTTAATTCTTCATCTACCATTTCTTTTTTCGTTATTTCTCAATTTTATATATTCCTTATTTTGTATTTAAAGCTACATCATCTTATATGGCCATTGTTATAAAGTAATTTCAATCTCAATCTCTTTCTCTAAGAATTATGTTGGTATGCCCTATGTAAGATGAATGTTACACTGATGCAAGAGCTTTGAGTCTAGTTATTATATAGAAACACCTGACGTTGTGCAGTAGGCATTGCAATATTCCGAGGTACAGTATGATCTAGCTAGAGTCCTACAACCTCTGTAGATATGGAACTAAAGTAGGTAACACAGGTGTCGGTGGAAGGGTGGTCTAAACCGTTGGTATTCGACCGCTACGATCCGGGATTGAATCCCGCAATGGGCACTTTTTCCTAATTAAAGTAAATGCTCCAATGGCCCCCGATTCTTGCAAAAGTTCAACCCCACCAGCGAGTGCAAGTAACCAAACGGAGCTCTGACACATTTTTAAGTGCAAAGTCGAACTGTTTTTCACATGTGTAGACATTTGGTGCACTTACAGTAAAAGCAGTCGCCAACTTCTACCCATCATGATTATCATGTCCTGTACCACGTGTACTAGGGATAATTTTTTTAAAAAATGTTACAAACCTGTTACTTATCATATTTATGGCTTTTACCCTCTCGTTTTTTTATTTTTTTTTTTATGTGACAGATTTGTAATCGTTTTAATTAACTAAATTACCTTGTGATTCTCTGACGTTTGGTTTTCCTCATTTATCCAGGTGACACTTTGGTGGAACTACCGGGTAAGAGAAGAAGAACAAACTGAAATAGTAAAAAAGTCGATAACACTGATGGCTACATATCTGTTACACACTTCAGCAGGGATTTCAGACTTTTTGATAAATAGATTTATAAATTGCCAATCTATCGATAAAATTTGTAACAATAATTGTTGCCAATGTGTTTCTTATATATCATCAAATATCTATACAGATCTTATTCTAATGATATCATTGCAGTAAGGTCTGTAGAGATATTTGATGGTAAATAGATTATTCAATAAAATAATGTATTGTATCAATATTGAGGTGAAAATACCAGGATCCCAGGGAAAGGTTCCTATTTACATATGGGAAAAAAGTAAATAAAATATAATTCAACAACAACAGCTTTATTAGGACATTTCCGTCCTGTAAGGACTCGCCATACATCATTTTCATGGAGAAAAGGGGAAAAAACATAAAGGAGAGAAGAGAAAATGAAATGTTTGTATTCAACATAACTATACAAATTAACTATGGAAGTAAATTGTTCTGTAATTTTAGTTCTTAGAGATTACCTTGTTCTCTAACGCTTTATGAAAGTTAAACACTTCTATCGCTAAATATTTTTTCTCGGACATCATTATTAAAATGTAATAAAGATTTTCTCCTGCTTTTACATTTTGATACAAGCAATAAGTAATCTAGAGTTTGGTTTCTTTTCTCATTTCTTTTATTTCTCGAGATTTCAGGCTAACATGTCCTTCAACACAGAGATCCATGAAGTGCATGTTGGACCCGAAAGCTCGAGAAATAAACGAGAAAAGAAATCAAAACCTTGAATTCTTATTGATTGTATCAAAATAAAATATAGAAAATTGTCAGGTGTGATTCTAAGAATAAAAATGGCATATCTAACCTCACACATGAGCATTTTAGATGTTACTACCTCTTTTGACGGTCCCAAGCCCAGATGAAAAAGGAGGAGGGGGAGCAGTAACAAGCTCGCTAAAAAACCTGGGCTCAGCTGGGCCGGCTGATAGTACCCTGTAAGGGCTCCTAATCCAGGGATACAGGATGAGCAGCGTTTGTACTCAATGTTAGGAGCAGCTGCACATGGCATCTGTTCCTCATGTCAGAGGCGGCCATTTCTTTTGGAGCTAAGTCGGCCTGCCACTAAGTAGTGCTCCTAGTCTTAATGACAAAGGCAGACGCATTCTACTTAACCCAGTCATTATGGTTGTCAAACAGACACCTTCATGGGTCACAACTTGATACCCTAATACGATTGAGTGGAGATAAGAAAGAAGAAGAAGATGTCACTAGATGGCGCTCTGCCATCTAAAAGGATCATGTGAGCGGTCAGGATATGCCTGTGGCGACCACACTTTGCTTCAGCGAGCGCGAACTGGGACAAATCTTTACAGGTCCTGTATGGGCGTTCCAAGGGAGAACAGAAGCAAAGTGTACATGTTTTTTTTTATTTTAATTTTTTTTTTTATTAGAGATAAAATATAAATATATCATATTTTCAATTTTATCTATAAGACATTGTGATATAATATTCTAAAAATTACTTTTTAATAATACGAGTGCTAATCATTTATCACTCTGATGTCAGAAACAGTGAAAAGTAGACACAATAGATTTATACGAATTTTGTGAGAAGGCAAGAAGGATGAGAAACAGATGTAAATAGTTTTCTTTTTTGGGCTCATGTTAATACTGAATTGTACATAGTACTTAATTTATGTTCAATTAAAACCATTGCTATACTGGGAGATTCCTGTATGGGGCTTGATCCTTAATAAAGGTTTTGTATATTAACTTATATACCTAGAATTCCACTCACCCACCATGTACAGTTCTACCATTTATAATATTAGATAAAAAGACATATCCAATATTAACCTTGCGATGATTTAATGAGAAAGCAGTACATTGTAGCCAAGCAATTTATTTAGTTGTGTTTCATTAGATAAAACGCTCCAAAATACGTGATGACCTTGACTAGAATATTAATTGGCAACACTGCTGGCTCTCGTCCAACTGGAGCGCGCGTCGTCTGCATCGAATTAGGCCTCGATGGATATTTTGATTTAGGGCAAAATGTTTCGTCTGGATATGATATTTACTGTGTTTCCTACGTAATCGATCCTTGAATTTAATATCTTCCTATTATATATTGCTAATTTAAATATTATAACTTATTACTGTATTATCGATTTGTATTTATTCTTATGTTTTAATATATATCTTTTGGGAATAATATATTGCCACGTATAAATTAGGAAAAACAAACTTTAGAATGAAACAGCAATTTATTTATGGCAAGAATAAATTAAACTGTATATAATACAAGAGAGGCAATGAAAAAGACATTGAGTTTGAAACTTCTATTACAATATTAATATAAGGTTATATAAATATTTATAAAATAAATAATAAAGAGAGAGAAGCTTATTGAGTAACAGAATACGAATATCAAAATTGATTATCTGTTAATGAAATAATAAATATTTTGCTACATTTATTCTTTAATATTTTTTATTAAAATGCATATGTGATTTTGATTATATTTTCACTCTTGATGGATATACACACACACTTGAATCTCTTGCAAACTATGATTAAGCTAACTATATCATTTAGATGGCATTTCCGCCTATATTGACAGATTTATACAAGATGACTTTGTCTCTTAATTGATATTTCCCCATTAATCAACTTTTTCGAAAATAATTATATATTGATTGATTGAGAGTAATATTTACCTCTCAAGGTCATATAAAGGCGAACTATATCGTCTGGATGATATTTATTTCTCGAATAAAAAATATATTTACTGGATCTTTATATCGTTTAAATGACATTTTTGTGTGTTTGGATTTTAAATAACATCATTTTGACATTGATTAAAGCACGTGTAATTTTTATACGGGATACAACAATGATTTTATATAGGGAAAGGTGTGACATCTGGCGGTCGACTTTGCGGAGTAGTTTGTTCTATAAATTATAATTTTAAAATAATTTCCAGGCTTCCAGCTGGATATAGTAGTATTTCTTTTTTTATTTTAACAAACGAGTAAAAAACTCTACAAGATTTTCAATCATGATGCATTAGCGCGCCATCTGTTATGAAAATTCGAAACTATTATAGACGCGTATGATTCTTTTTTAAAAATTAAACAATTTCTACTGCCCTTACTGCAATAGAAAAATTAATTGGAGGGTCTGGCTCATCAGTTATGAACCCTCCCAGTGGTTTCGCCAGTTAAATCTCACCTACGACAGCATCAATAACTCATTTGGTAAACTAGAAAACTTCCGCAACCTCTCTCTCTGAAACCAAGCTGTCTTTATGAATAATGTGATAATATTTCAGACAGATATCAGCTTACGAGTTGTACTTTGTTAATTAAATAAATAAAATAAGTATTTTATTGAGAAATATCTTTCTTCAATAAAAATAATAAATATATACGAATAAAAGATTACATGAGGAGCTTCTTTTTCGTTTTATTGCTAGCTTTCGAACCTTTCGGTTCTTCTACAGGCATGGATAGTATGAATATAGTTAGTATATTCATACTATCCATGCCTGTAGAAGAACCGAAAGGTTCGAAAGCTAGCAATAAAACGAAAAAGAAGCTCCTCATGTAATCTTTTATTCGTATATGTTTAACCAAATCTACTGAGTTCATTTAGTCGAAAAATAATAAACAAAACATATAACAGACATCTCTCCCTAAAGGATACTTTGGCTCTGCAATTAGGTGCCCTTTTACATGGAGGTTCTACTGTATATTCTAAAGTTAAAACTTCCTTATTAGCTTACGAGTTGATCTTTCAGGAATGTGTATCTTTACTGTGGACTTACTATAAAAATATGATGAGGACCATACATTCCGAAAACATCATATAGAGCTTGGCTTTTGTCTGAATTTTCTTAAATTGGTGTTGTGCCACATTCTATCATCATCTTGAGCATTCTGTACAGAAGTGATATGTAAAATTCCTTGTTTTGATGCATATCTATAAAAGAGAATTACTTTTTTGCTCAAAAATATCTTTATGAGTGCTATATTTTTAGAATTTCTAGCATTTTTATAATGAAAAATGTCATGAAATGTGACAAAAACGGTACTTATATTCACATAGATTCCTCTTTTAAAATGCTATATATATAATCTCTTGTCTCCATTGCCTTGTTTATATGTCTTCGTTAGCTGGAGAAAGGCTTGCCCGAAAGCTTCCTTTGATTAGGTGAATAAAAAAAGAGTTGCAGGGCATTATATGATATTTTTGTAAAAACGACACTTCTTGGTTTGTGTAGAGGATTTTCGTCCCAGAGAGGCTGTCAGCAGGAAGGGAATCTATCTACGGAGACCACACACGTAGCGACGACCCCTGGGGACAACATGGAGATTTATGTATGTTCCATGGTACTAAAAGATATTTTGAAATCTTGCAAGGAAGACTATAAATATCGTAGCAAAGTATTTATTACTTATTAATAGAATATAAATTTTTATATTTATATTTTGCTACTCTCTAAACTTCCCTCATTGTTTCTCTGGTATTTTATAAATGTTGATTTCTTCTTACCACATAAAGATATTGACTTTGTATTCTGAAGTTTGTCTTTTCTAATTTTCTAAAGAGAGATAGGGAGGTAGAGGTTTATTATCTTTAAAAATAAATGGTAAAAATCCCTTGAGATGTAAAGCTTGCATTTTAGGTATTTATTTGATAAACCTTTCAGAGAGTATTTTAGCTATTATATCGGAATTCAGACAATAACTTTGAAAGATATTTGATACACAGTAACCTTTATTGAAGACACACTAGATTACCAAGTGTGAACAAAATTGCTCCTGTCTCCTTAAAAAAAAAAAAAAAACAGACGACCAGCAATATCAAAGATTTTACCCTTCATTATATATATAATAGGAGGGGTCAACACTAACATTCCAGACCCTCTCAATATTTTTATCATTGCTGTAAGGGCAGAAGAAAATTGTTTTAATTGTTAATAAATTAAAATCTCTTTAATTCTGTTAAATATAGCACTTTCCATGTGCTAAACCATTTCTAATTAAATGGATTCTATTTTTATAAAAGGTTTCAATTATGAATCTTAAAAAGGTTTTAATTAATTTTTAAATGCCATATAAAATTTAATATTTGTGCCAAGGAAATTGTTGTGTATAGGCCTTATTAATATGGCAGAATTGTTATTTCAAATTTAAACAAGATGGAACACACAAATTTTTGGTAATGTTTTAGTTTTATGAATGATATTAAAATAAACCCTTTATAGTATATAATATTATATATATATTTATATAACGATTTATATTGGTAATTGGGCTTATAAAATGTGACTTAAATGAATATATATTTTTCAAATAAAAAAACTAATAAAAGTTTAATATTTCATTTTTATGTGAATTTTATATTTTTTGACCATATTTATAAGAATTTAAAAGTAAACAATTTTTCGAATTATGTCTCGTGACTGAATTATTTTAGAATATATTAATAATATATACACTGACAATAGAATACTTATTCTGTATTTCAAAATAATGCTCTATTTATACTAATTTAATTAAGATATTCGTATATTTCAATTATATTGTGTGCTTTTTTAATTAATATCGTTTTATAAACAAGTAAGGAGAATTTTCATCTTTATAATTTATTTATTGCTTGTAAACACTTCAAATACGAGCACATTGTGTGTCAAAGAAATCATTATAAAATATTTCTCTTACGAATATATATTTTTCCAGAAGATAATTTTATAATACTTTTCAACAACAAAAGTGATAAAATGGATAATATATATACGGGTTATATCTATATATTTTTAAATAACTACAAAAATATATCAGAATATCCATTTAAAATTCATTTATGAAGCATTTAAAAAGGCATTATCTATTTTTAAAATGATTTTGATTTTCACACAAAAATATCGAAAAATAATATTTAACCATATTGAACTATATAAAGGTTATAAGTTATATTGGATAAACGCGTTTGTTTTTTTTTTTACTAGAAAAAATTATGCAATGTCTAATCTATTTAAAAGTGAACATTTTAAACAGAATTTATTGACACTGATTTTTAGCCCTGTATAGATACGTATGTATTTTAGACGTAGTATTTATTTCAAATATTTTAGAGTTTTATTTTTTTTAATTTTTAGATTTCATAAGGCTAAAAATATATATATAATACCTCTATTATAAAGCCAAAACATAAGTTTAGATTGATTTGAAGTTTTACAAATCTCTATATTTCAACCAATGGGTAAAATCAGGGGATATATGCACTAATCTCACGTTATCCGAGATTCCAATTATCCGCAGTGACATTAACCCAGTATATAGCTGCGTAGACCAAATGCTGTTTATGTATACCAGGGTATAAATGGCCCAAATAATGGCATGTGATTTCGTAAAGGGAAGCAATCTAGAGTTTAAGCTTTCTAACCAGTTCTAACCAATCAATCCTTTATTTTTATTAATCAACCAGGCGCGATATTGAAATATTTGCGCCTATTACAGAGGAGACAAACAAATTAGAACTTTAAAAATTTCTAATTTATATGTATTATTTGACAGAGTTCATAAAATTTATATAGACAAAGTGGCTGAGGTTAGAGAGTTAAATGATTAAAATCAGGGAACAAACGATGTCTCACTTCTGTAAAGTTCGGACAGTCGTAGATAAGGTGATTTATTCAGTTTTTCCGCAGGAACAATTTGGTGCAATCAATCCTATATAGTTCTTCAAATTAAATATCCTTCAGCCAGTAAATATTTTTTATTGTCTCGACGTTTCGACAAAAATCTTTAGTCCTCGTCAGGACAATTCGCTCCTGACGAGACAAAATATTTTTGTCGAAACGTCGAGACAATAAAAAGATTTACTGGCCGAAGTATCTTTAATTTTAAGAACTATGAATTCTGGCCAGGCAGCCTCTATCTTCACGACAATCCTATATAGGTATGCTATTGAACAAAGAAACTTGACCCCAAGGTCCGTTGTCGAGTTGTCCCCGTCTCTTCAGGCTCTCTTCAGTTCCTGCCTACTGATTCAATCAGCCACAATAGAAGAAGCCCTTCGCTTGTCTTCACGGTCTTTCTGACGTCATTCCAACGAGGTCTCCCGCTCCGTACAGTCCACGCTTATCCAGGATAAAGTTCAGGACACTTGCTGGCTGACTAGAAGGCTGGCATATGTCACACTACCATTAGAGAATCTTCTTCCCCACTCGAGGAATGTCAACACAACACCTCCTTTCTTCAGTGTAGACACACCATCACATAATATCTAGCTTTCAAGTGCTCCTCAGTGAAATAGGCCTTGAGGGACTCTCTTTGGAGCTCCTGTTGAACGAGGTGGTGAGAAACAGAGCTGGAGCTTTTGCGTTGTTCAAATTCTGGAAGACGGCTGAAGAGAAGAGGAGGCTATATACATAATCTAACTGAGGTAAATAATTATATGCAAATAATCTATGTCAGGATTAAAATGACGAATCCTGTATGGGACTTTGATTCCAGTAAAAGGCTTGTTGCTGCTGTTGTATATAGTCACAGTGTAGAAAATACTATACTATACCTACATCTCTCTGTTTTTGTTGTTGTTGTTATAATATCTAGCTTTCTTTCTGGTTTCTCCGTCGTCTCTAAGTTGTCATGCCATAAGTAGAGTAGGGGTTGTCACCAATACTGCAGTATTTTTTAGTATCTATATACGTGGTACAGAGGCCATAATAATCATGGTGGGTAGTAATTGGCGACTGCTTTTACTGTAAATGCACCACATGTCTATACATGTAGAGAGCAGTTCGATTTTTGCACTCACGAGTGTGCCATAGCCCCGATTGGTTACTTGTACTCATTGGTGGGAATGGACTTTTATAAGATACGAAGGTCATTGGAGCAATTATTTCATTCAGAAAAAAAAGTGCCCAATGCGGGATTCAATCCCGAGACGAAGCTCTTAGCAATCGAAGGTTTATACAGTATGAATGTGGCAAACTACGGCATTACTTAAATGTTATTTCAACAAAGGTGTGCAATCTGTCTTAAAGTGTCATTTTTAACAGGAAACCTCATTCCTACATATACACTCATGGACAAAACTTAAGGAAGCTGTACCTTTCAACATGTATATCGTGGTTAATACAATAACTCTGAAAGATATTTAATACGCAGTGACGATAAGGCACAATTTGGATTATAGATTATAAACACAAGGTAATAAGACCAAATCCAAATAAATAAATAGTGTTTGACGTTTCAGTAACAATACTGTTACCGAAACGTCCCACACTATTTATTTATTTGGATTTGGTCTTATTACCTTGTGTTAATAAACAGTGACCTTTATTGAAGACACACGAGATAACCCAAAAATATGAACAAAATTACCTATATTTCCTTCAAAAAAAAAACAGACAACCGGCGACATCAAAGACTTTCACTTCCTTAAGTTTTGTCTATTAGTGTATATACACTATAACTGTACTTATTTTTAATGTCTAAACACAATTTAAATCTATTTATATTTCCGTTTTTATTTTTCCGTTCATCATTACTCTTCAGAATTCACCCTTTCATACCTCATCCAAAAGGTTAGAAATGGTCGTTAATTTCTCCTTGAAATAAATTTTGATTTTTCGTTGAAAAGAAACACATGCGGGATAGTATTTCAAATGTCGTTTTACAATTTAAATCTCTCAAAGAGAAAGCGTGTAGAGTGCTACCTTTAAATGAAGAAATCGTATCGCTACCAAATAAATAAATAAGCTATGAAAGCGATAATGGAAGTTGAAGAAAACATTACATCAAAAATGGATCCTCAATTCGTGAAATTTTAAAAAGAAAGACCAAAAAAGGAACTAACGATAGTTTTGGTGTTGCACCACGATCAACATAAATAAAGAATAGCTCTGCGTGCGTGTGGGTTTGTGTATTTGTACCGTAATACAATATCACGCTATTTGATCTATTCGAGTGAATTGACAACTGATTTAACGACAATTCTAGTATTTTTGAAATCAAGTCTTTCAGATTCTCAAATGGTACCGATGTCACTTACGCGGGTTTTAATAAATTTAAATGAAGCAAACTCCAAGTTATATATATAGATGGAAAATTTTCCGGGAGGAAATTGTTCCATAGAAGCACAGGGCGCCTCTCCCATCAAAATAAACGTCAAAACCTGACGTCATTTATTGACCGTCGCCGCAACTAGCGGGCTCGGGTCGGTGACAAAGCCACAACACCAGCTTTGGCAAACTGAGAAGCGTCCACCTAGAGACCATGGTTTTGGGCTAATGGCCCTCGTCAGTCTAGTATAGATGGCGTCAGGTTTTGACGGGAGAGGCGGTCTGTGCTTCTATATTCTATATATAGTTACGAGCGTCATGCGTTCTTAATTCTTCAATTTTCATCTCTGTCACCGTTTGCTTTTTTTTTTTTTGGAATGGCGCTCTCCTATTGGTTGGCTACGATCACGCCACCGATGCGTATAAAAAATTGCCATATTGGGGAATTCATTCCATTCCAGATTACTCCGCGTAAAAAAAAAGTTCTTCAAATGAAAAAAAAAAAATAGCCAAAAATACTAATCAAAATGTAGCCGAAAATTTTCCTCAGGTTTATAAAAAGCGACATGCAAAATTTGGTACCAATTGGTTCAGTATTTTTTGAGTTTATCGCGAAACAGACAGACAGACATTGACTTTTATATATATAGAGATATAGAAATGAAAGGCATATCCTGACCAGGAGCACATGTGATTTTTAGATGGCAGAGCGCCATCTAGAGAAACATAAATCAACTAAACGTTGATTTAGCCTGTTCCCTGATATTTAGCCAACCCAAGTAAATATATATAAGGAATATATTCGCATTGTATAATATTGACAAAGTATCTATGAAGTTTAAAATAGGAAGATTAAAAGATTTAAAATATAATGCCTCCTTGCACAATAGAATTGCACAATAAATAAAAAAGCTATAAAAGAGATAAATTTACTCTCTTTAAATATTCCATTTAGATAAAAACATATTTTTTTCAACGATTGCGCATCACATTTTCTATTAACAAAATATATATATTTTTTATCATAAAAGAAATAAAAAAAAACTATTGTTTGACGGTTTTATTCAATCTTCATTCAATGGATGGGGACTCGATGGACCCCCCAAAAATAGGATTAGACTTGTGGATAACAATAATAAAAGTGTCGTCTGGAGTGGTTGACGACATGGACTTCTTCTTCTTTTTTAAAGAGTGAGCCAATCGGATTTGGCGTTTGTATCGTTTGGCGAGATTTCAAAGCTTTTATTGATTTGGCAACACAGCCTTCTGTGAATATAAATTTTAAAAAAATTGAATGCGCGCTGCAAACGTATGAAAACATTTTTTGTTGTTGTTGTTCACATTTTTTCTTAAGAATTTTTATGTAGAAAGATTAGCGTTTGTGTGCGTTCATAACTCTTTTTTTTTTTTGCTGTAAACTAATATCGTGTATATATATATATGTGATATCTTGGGACCTCTGGGACCAGTGTTACCTGATGCTCGACGAACCTCGATGTCAACTCTCCCGTGCAGTCGTGGTGGAAGGCGACACAGCTGGGCCAAAGGTGAAATAAACAAACAGAGATTCCACTAAAAGCGTCTGACGTCAAGAAGGAATGGGATGAGGAGAGAGAGATTTTAGAGCAAGTGTTACCGTTGAGTTCCAAGCGAAGACTGCCTATTCTAGGTCTTCGATTTAACACCACGACCTTGCTTCTTTCTGATTGGCTGACCTATTTAGGTGATTCTTTCCTAATTGGTGGGACTTTTTCACGTGGCCGTAGGCTATTGGTTGACCTACTTAGGTGATGTCTTCTGTAATTGGCCTTGCGGCTTTCTTTGATTGAAAATACGTCCTGTCTTGGCCCGGAAATTGGGCGTCACTCTTAGATTTTATGGTTTCCTCGATATCAGATACGCCCTGTCCTGTCAGGAAGTATTGACTTGTAACTTATTTATAGTTGGGCTGGTTTTAAGCCTCTTTTGCTAGGCCTTGCTTCGACTTCTGTCCTAAACCTGATTTGTTTTAACCTTAACTTTCTCCTGTCTCTCTCCATTCCTTCTATCTGTACAGTTGCAATACTTTATTAGATTCTTACGCGGTACAGATTGATGTTAGTTGAGGTTTTCTATGTGCAGTACATAAGAAGTTATATACAGTCATGGGGTGGAACATGTGGTAGTGGATATTTAGACTATTTACAACAATTCCATGGTCTTAAATCATCACATATATTTAAAATAAAGAAGGCATATGCTGACCAAAATCACATGTGCTTTATATATATATGAAAAAACAATATAAAAATAAATAAATAGGTGAAAAGTACATGTAATCCTGGTCAGGAGATATGCCTACTTTGTTTTTAATATAGATGTATATATATGTGTGCTTATATTTGCGATCCTTGTTTGTGTGAAAAGATTGCATCCCGAAAATTCAATAAATAAAGGTTAAAGATATTAAAAATAGACTTTTAAATAATTATTTTGTGAAAATAATAAATAATATTCTACCGCGCGTATAAGAAGAAAATGATATTTACAAATTTGATTTTATTTTCATGGGAAATAGAATAGATTTTACAATAATCAATTCTCTTAGAATCTACTTCTCTCTCTCTCTTTTCCTACCTTCACCCTCTCTTAGTAGTATCAACATTTAGATAAACAAGCTATAAGGTTATAAAACGACATTTGAAAAATATCCCCCATGTGTTTCTTTTGAACGAAAAATCAAAATTTATTTTAAGTAGAAATAACGATTATTTCTAACCTTATATGTATTATTTACGAACGGAAAAATATGTCCAGGGTAGCCAAGTGGACATGGCATCTGCCCGGTAAGCGGAATACTGTGGGTTCGATTCCCATCCCTGGACACTTTTATTTTTCCGTTTATCATTACTCTTCACAATTCATCTTTTCATACCTCATCCCTAAGGTTAGAAATAATCGTTATTTCTCCTTAAAATAAATTTTGATTTTTCGTTCGAAAGAAACACATGCGGGATAATTTTCAAATGTCGTTTTATAATCACAAGCCGCATTATATTGTATTGTATTATAAGCTATAAGGTTGTCTCAAAAGTTCGTAAACATATTATGATTTATATTTTGCAAGTGTTTACGAACTTTTGGGACAACCTTGGTAATATTATAATAGAATTCTTATAGAAGAATGATTTAATCTATGATGCTCTAAATCAGGTGTCAGAAAATTGCAGCTCGCGAGCCACATGCTTTGGAAGTGAAGCTGCGGCTCTTTATATAGTTCCATACGTGAATATTATTTATGTGAGTACTATTTATTGTTGGAAATAAAACATTTTATGGCTCTTTAAAAACTTTGAAATTTTGAAAATTGTAATTTTTAACTCTTCCTACTCAAAAGTTTGCTGACCCCTGCTTTATATCAAATGTGGCCAATAAGCAGGTGGGCCAAGTTTCAGAATTACAAGGTTGTCCTAAAAGTTCGTAAACACTTACAAAATATAAATCATGTTTACGAACTTTTGGGACAACCTTGTAAAATCCCGTGGAGGATTGTATTTAATAACCTGTTCATATCACTGACTTTACAATTTAATAAGATCAACAAACGATCCAAAGGGCTAGATGTCTTTAAACGTTAAGGAAACTTAGACCAGGATTTGCTCTTGTTGTTCTTATATTAAATTTAATAACCTAAAACAACGTTTTTCAAACGAAATCTCGCTTAGGTTTGTATGATGCACCCTTGAAAATTTACCAAAAAAAGGCACCTCTCCTTTTAGTAACCTAAAACAACGTTTTTCAAACGAAATCTCGTTCAAGTTTGTATGATACACCCTTGAAAATTTACCAAAAGAGGCACCTGTCCTTTTTAAAAATGCATTAAAACAATGCATTTTTGTTTATTATTCCAGTACAGATTGTAATGGCAATGATGAATGAATGTTCCACAACACCAGTTTTGGCAAATTCAGACAAAATCCAAGCATTTATACATAATATTCGTTGTTTGAAGACATTTTAAAGGGAGACGTGCCTCTTTTCAGTAAATGAATACCATTCTCCCGCAATGTTGTATTCTGGCCTGAAAATCGGCCCAGCTACTACATCAGCAAAAACACCTTTTTGGTAAATTCGACCAACTTCATGACTCCTTTCATAGAATGTTATGCAACCCAAGTTACTACTGTATTGATGAGGGTCATAACCCGAAATCATGGTATACAGATGGGTTTTTTGTCTGAATTTTCCAAAAAAATGGTGTCGTGGTGCATTTTTTATCACCACCATTATGTTTCTTTTTTTTTTTGCTTATCCCTAGTACATGTGGTACAAGCCATGATAATCATGGTGGGTAGAAGTTGGTGACTGCTTTTACTGTAAGTGCACCACATATCTACACATTTGAAAAGCAGTTCGACTTTGCACTTACAAATGTGCCAGAGCTCCGTTTGGTTACTTGCACTCGCTGGTGGGGATGGACTTTTGCAAGAATTGGTGGCCATTGGAGCATTTTTTTTTTTTATCAGAAAAAGTGCCCAATGCGGGAATCGAACCCGGGTCGTATCGATCGAAAACCAACGGTTTAGACCATCCTTCCACCGACCCCCACCACCATTATGTTTTCTTTACTAGAGTAGGATAAACTAAACGCATTGTTTTAATGGATTATTTCAAGGAAGATATTCCTCTTTTGATAAATGAATATCATTCTCCCGCAGCTTTATATTGTACTAGCGCAAATATAAAATGCTCCACACACCATGAAAGAGTTGAAAGAAAAACATGGAATTCAACTCAAATTAACTTCTTGTAGGGTAAAATGAATTATTATATTTTAGGTGTAAAAAAGTCTAAAAATGTATTTAAATTTTATTTCTTTTCATTTTTTAATTATTTGGTTTATTTAACAGTCTGTTCATTCATGCCAAGTTTGGTGATAGTCCATCAGTTTCTTCTGTGTATCTAACATTTTATATTTACTGTTATACATATTGTAAAAAGAACGCTCCGATGCGTACAGTTAAGTTCCGATTTACCGGAATGTGGATATCCATGGTCTAAAGGTCTAAAAGAAGAAGATTCTGATATGCAAATATAAAAATAAAGATAAATCCTCGATATATATTGGATTCGTTAGGTGGCCGCTCACCTTTATTTCCCCATTATCTTAAATAAATTTGTTAATAGGAATATAGAAATTGATATAAATAACATACGTTTCTTTTTGTTGTTGTTGTGTGAAAAAAAACCAGCTCTTCCTAGCAAAATCGCCCTTTAACTGGCTAATCAAAATTATGTAGTCAAATACAGGATAGTTATAAAAAGCAAATGCTTATCCGCACACGAGCGTGTAAGTAAACAATTGTTTTTTGTAAATAGCTTGTATTTTTTCACATATCTTTGATTATGTAGGCGCCATTTTGATCGTCTAAGTAAAATATATAGTATAGGTCAGCAATCTTTTGAGTCGAAAGAGAGTCAAAAATTACAATGTACAAAATTTCAAAGTTTTTAAAGAGCCACAACATTTTTTTTCTTGCCAACAATAAATAGTACTCGCATAAATAATATTTACGTATGGAACTATATAAAGAGCCGCAGCTTCACATCCAAAGATGTGAATCCAAAGATGTGAATGTGTCTCGCGAGCCGCAATTTTCCGACCCCTGGTATAGGTGAACATACCCCCATCACCGTCTGTAAATATGGTAGCCTATGGTACGTACAGGGGTGGTTTCGAATTCCTCTATGACATGCATTTTGACGAATATGTCTTAATCTAGGACTGTGTGTGACAATTTTTATCTGAATCTGAGAATGTTGTAACGTCTCACTCACAAGAAAAAAAAATCGTTTTGTATTTTTTTTAAGACATAAGTGTTCCTTTTTATTCTTTAGTATATTTTTTCTCCATAAGATACATTGTTATATGTGAACGTGTTGACCTTTACTGTTTATTTTCCTCGCAAAATTTTTAATAACGCCATGTGCATATAACAGGCTTTATGATTATATTACACCATATCAAGAATTTGAATAAACAATAGCACCCTGGTAAGATTAACAATCGACTTTGAACATATCGGAAAACAAACTTTATTATATGTGTGCTAGGTATATTAAAATAAAATTTAATCTATGGGTGTATGTGTAGGAATAATCATCATCAAGGATTTCACACGATGAATGGTACAAACTGGGATGCCAAACAAGCCCAAGAAATAATTGAATCGCTTCAACGCGGACGCAAAGACGATCAGGAAAAGCTACAGCAATACGAGAAAAGATTAAAGCAACTCCAATATATTGTAGAGGAGGAAGATTCAAATAAGGATGAGGATATTGAAAACATCGAAAGCGAAGAGAATCAAGTTTCTCTTAAGGAGGCGGCTGAAATGGCGACAATAGACAAAGAGATCGCTGAAGAAAAATTGGAATGTTTGCAAGCCGAGATGTCGAAACTCCAGAAAAATCTTTCGGAAACGTGTGCAGAACTGAGGGACTTGCGAAAAGAAATAGAAGAAAAGGGAGAGAACGAAGTTGCCCATTCTGCACTTCTTCTCAAAAAGGAATCTGAAAGTGAAATGATGAGAGATGCTCTGTTGAAGGCGAGAAGCCTGGTGACGATTCAACAAGAGGAGAAAGAAATCCTCGCTTCAGAGATAAGCAGTCTGAAATATGTGATCGAAGAACTGGAATCCAGCAAAATGTCGCTCTCAGAAC
The DNA here is from genome assembly GCA_030710605.1 of Cordylochernes scorpioides. NCBI lineage: Eukaryota > Metazoa > Arthropoda > Arachnida > Pseudoscorpiones > Chernetidae > Cordylochernes > Cordylochernes scorpioides. Next base: position 24,170,989 of record CP092866.1, on the reverse strand, counting down.
ACTGCAAGGACAAACAGACCGAAATCGAGGAACTAAAAGAACAAGTTGATGCGGCTCAGGGCGCTGAAGAAATCGTAGAATACCTTACGAACGCCAATCACAACCTTGAAAAATCTAACGCCGTCCTTCGGGAAAAATTGAAAAACCTTGAACACCTACAAGATATCAACGAAGAAATTCAGCAAACTTCCAGGGAAACCGAAATAGAGCTCAAGGAAGAGTTAGAGAAAGCCCGCGTTAAACTTTCCGACACGTTGGAGAAAAGGCGAGCGATGGAGAAAGATATTGGCTCTCTGAAAGCCGTAATCTCCAAGTACAAAGAGCTGGCGGAGAGTTTGAAGGGAATCAATGGCGACCTCAGGTCCCAGCTTACTGAAGCGACCAGCCAAATGGCCCCACCACTAGCCAACGTTCCAGAACCAGTCGACTTCAGGTCGGTGTACCTACACAAGAAAGATTTGGAAAACTCCATTGAATGCGATCTCATTCGGAATGAACTCGGCTTCCTTAAAAGTCACGTCACTTACCTGTGCTCCTTCATGCCGGAAAGCTTCCTGACGTGCGGGGGCGACCACGACAGCATTCTGATGATGCTCCTCATTCCCAGGATGATCTCCAAGATAGAGGTCATTGTTAAGCATGCCAAGGATAAGTTCGCCTACGTGGAGTCCGTCGACATGCCTATTATCCTCTCCACCTACAAGGTCGAGGAATCAGGCTTCCTGTGCCGGCTCCTCAACTCCCTCTATTCCCTTCAACTGCTGCTTCGACAATTTGTCGAGATACTAAACAGCTGTTCCGTCGACCTCTTTCAGAAACTCAGCGGCTTCTATGGCGAAATGCTACCTCAAGAAAATAACTTGGATAAATTACTCGAGCTGCTAAAAAAAGATACCCTTGATGATAACTCTAACATCGATTGCCTCAATAAGTCCATCAAATTTTTCAAAGGTCTCTACCGATCCCATCTCCTTAACGAAAAAGGGAACCATGCTCATTTCCTGATCGATTGCTTCAAGTCTTCGGAGTCCACATGCAATGGCATCAAGGTATTCGCCGAAGCGCTTATTCTTCTAACGGGAAACTACGGTTTCAAAGAAAGCGAAGGAAGCCTAAGGGATGTTGCTCTCACCAATGTCAGGCTGTTGGGAATTATCCGGAAGATCCGGAGGCAGATTCCTCAAGATAAGGACTCGCACGAACTCCAACTGCGAGAACGGGAATTGCAACAGATCGAGACCCACAATAAAGAATCGTTCGAGGCTTTCAGCTTCCTTCTCGAGAGCTACGTCGAGATCCGGCAGCACCTCATCACGTACGAGGAGGAAGAATCCTCCATCCAGAATTTTCTCGAGACCACCTTCCAAAAGAAAGAATACGCTAGCCAGTTGAAATCTGCAGGTACATCCATAGAGGCTTTTCACAAATTTCTGCTCTTGCTTTACGAAGCGATAACAGAAGGCAGCCGTGACGTCCCTAAGGAGGAAAAATCTCAGCCGCCACCTTTAGCCGCTAGGTCGCAAACAGTCAAGGAACGAATCAAAGGCCTCGAAAATCTTCTGGTCGACCTCGAAGAGAAGGAAATGGCCATTTGCGAGCTGAAGAATAATCTTCTTCAAAAGTGCGAGGAGCTCAACGAGATGAACATAAGACGCGAACTCTCTGAGAAACGCCACGGTTCGGCCATCAAAGGCCTCGTTGAGAAATGTCGTTCGTTTCAGAACGCCTTCGAAGAATCTAACGCTCAGAAGTGCGCGGCCGAATTTTTGTTCAAAGAGAAGTTGTCCTTTTTGAAGCGGGAGATTCATTGGCTGGAGAAGGAGCGCGCGTCCCTGAAGACCAAGATCCAGAATGCGGCCAGGAAATCTTATACTCTCGCTCAAGAGATTAGCCCCAAAACCTGCCAAGAGACCGCTTTAATCATACAGGAGCTTGAGATGCTTAGAAGAGCTATTCGTCATCTTCAGCAAGAAAACGCCTACTTGAGCAGCCTGAAGCTTAAGGATAAAATGGCCCAACTTCCAGATTTAACGAGCAAGTCAGATGCATTGCTGAAGAATTTGTCTCTTCAATCACAACTGAAGGAGCTGTTAGATCAGTCGTGTCTATTGCTGGCACGACCCGCTCTGGTGGATCTGAACCACAAGCAAAGCTACCATATCCAAGTCACGCGGAAGAGGGCTGCTCTTCGGAATCTCAGCAGAAGACTGGACGACTTGAAGCTCCAAGTTGCCAGCCTGGAGCAGACCAAACAATGCGGCGCCGTAGACTGCGACTTCTCCAGTTTCCCTCGAGGTAGGATCCAAGGTCAGCGTGAACTCGTGGCCAAGGTGGATGTAAGAGCCACAACGTTCGTCGAAACACTCTCGCCATTTGATGGCTGCTTCGAAGTCAAATCACTGGATCTAGATTATACCACTCTTTCTAAAATACATCGATGTATCCTAGAGTTCTAACACCATTGTTGAAAAATAAGATACTTCGGCCAATTACAATTTTCTCAACATTTCAACAAAAATCCTTTGTCTTCGTCAACAGAAGATTATTGTTGAAACGTTGAGAAAATAAAAATTTAACTGGCCGAAGTATCTTATTTTTAAAGAAATATGAATGCCGGCAAGGCAAACCTCTATCTTCATGATTCACTATTGAATTTTAAATCAATGTATTTTAACACATCTATCCTTCTTTTTTCTGTTGTTCACCTATACATTATCATTCAGGTTAAATGAAAACACATTTGGAATTCATCTTTAAAATGCAAGAAAGAAAACTATCACATTTGAGGAAGTCATAAAAATAGACTGGCATTTTTAATAAACTTCAAAACAGTATCTTCTTCACCTTGTTTTTTTTTAACAGTTTGCAGTGAGATTTTTCAATCTATCAATTTATACTTAAATAAATAAAGTGGTTATAGAAATTGGTATCGAAACTTTGATATTGTCGCGATTTCAGAGTTTTATTAACCAATTAATAAACATCGTGAGTGATGTTTTCCTCACAACAAACTAAAAACTAGATATCAGTTATAGAATTTACATATCTTCTTCCTTATATAACATTCAATATAAAAGTATTTATGTGATATCTTGGGACCTCTGGGACCAGTGTTACCTGATGCTAGACGAACCTCGATGTCAACTCTACCGTGCAGTCGTGGTGGAAGGCGACACAGCTGGGCCAAAGGTGAAATAAGCAAACAGAGATTCCACTAAGAAGCGTCTGAACGTCAAGAAGGAATAGGACGAGGAGAATTTTCTGGCAGGAAAGGGTTTACCTTTGATCGGAGCGTCCAGTGCACTGGAACTGGAACGACGACTAACTAAGGACTGAATAACTGAGGATCGGGACCTCCTTTTTATAGCTGAGCGGGTCCGAATAGGTCGCTGCCCTTTTCTGACGTAAACAGGGGGGGAAAGTTTTATTATCCAGGAGGGCCACGACCTCGTAAAAGTTGGACTGGGTTTTGCTAGGCCTTCTTCTATTCTCACCTAAGCCTGATTAGTTTTAACCTTAATTTTCTCCTGTTAGTCTCCATTCCTTCTATCTGTACAGTTGCTATACTTTATTAGATTCTTACGCGGTACAGATTGATGTTAGTTGAGGCTTTCTAATGGCAGTAAATAAGAAGTTATATACAGTCACGTGGTGGAACATGTGGTAGTAGATATCTGGACTATTTACAACAATTCCATGGTCTTAAATCACCACAGATGGCCCCGGATGTGAGAGGGTTCATATGGAGGGATTTAAGAGAGCGGAATAGGAAGACTGTTATTAAGGAAGTAATTTTTTAAAAATTAATTAAAATGAGTTGTGGTATGAGATAATAAAGTATAAACAATTAATACTAAACATACAAGTAAAACAAAAATAGGAATAAAAGAATTAATAGAGAACATATAATGATGATAGGTAAAAATATAAATGATTGGATGGGTAAATCATGATCTCTTCGTGATGGGCTTTAGAAAGGGTTGAGGGGTTATTTGTGATTAGGTTGAGGCAATCTCACCTTGACTCAAGTCCCAAACCATTTAATGTGCACGGCGCGGAAAACCTAGGCCATGTTTCACATGTAAATTTAAGGACCGAATACAGTTACAGTATCACAATCGAATAGTAAGACAAGGGTGATTGTTATAAATGGGTTTGATTAATTAGTCGATAAGACGTACGCATGCAGGATAAATGAGGGCGAAGATCAGTGACCAGAAATCAAAGTTTTAATTGGAGTCGTCAGGGGCTTAGCGAGAAAAAGAGTAAAATAAAAAAAAAGATGTGCCAGCGTGTGGCATGAGAGTGCCCTGGAATATATAAAAAAAAATACAATTTGCACGTGTCCAAGCCAGAAGTTGGGATAGGTAAATCTGGGGGACGGTGTGTCAATATTGTTAATTACGAAATCAAAGTAGGTCAAGTCTAGCCTGCGAAGGAGTTAAAAGTTCCTGCGTAAAAGGAATGTTAGTATTTATTAAAAAGTAACCTTTAAAGTGGTTGATTAAGAGGTTATTGAAGATTGCCCTGTTTTTAGATCATGATTTTTAGTTTGATTATAATAGAATATATCATTGAGATATGAAATTGCGAGATTAAGGCTTTGCATATTGCGTTAAAGGATTTGAAAAATCGAAAATAGAATTGCGAAGTTAAATGCAAAGTAATCTTTAAAAAAAAGTGAAAATAGTGATGACATAATACAAAGATTAACACACTATATCAGTATATAAGGGGTAATAGAAAGTGAAAATATTAAATGCAAAAAATAAGCTGTAATATACTCGATAGCATTGAACATGGTAGCGGAAGATGAAACAATGTAAATAACATCTAATTTATAAAGTGGGAGAAAATATAAAATGACCAATGCAAATTAGTGATATAAACATGAAATATAAACTTGAGATTATTAGATATGAAAGATAAAATATAAAGTTGATTATAGAATAGAGTCATAAAGTAAAAGTAAATAAGCTTTGGTAAAGAAAAATAAAATAAACTGACACTCATCTAAACTGATTGGTGAGGTAAATAAAATATAAGAGCTAGATAATGATTATATAAAGAATATTAAAATGGAAAAAAATGTTCATCGAGAAAGAAGAGCAAGTAAGATTATACATAGAAATTATATATCGGAAAGAATGGAAAGTAGTAGGCCCAATGTATGTTCCTGTTTTTTAGGATGGGTAGAGAGAGCTTTAACTTGTCCTCGATCGCGATATCTTTGGTCTTGTTGGCATGAGTTGATCTAACTTATCGAATTTGTTTTATGTTTGACGCGACTCGTGGATCACATTGTTTCCAACTGTGAAACTCGCTGAGTCATAATGTTGTCGATTTTTTTTTTAAAACATGTGTGGGTGTGTGTTATTTTTGTAGGTAAAATGTTGTCCTTGGTTTTAAGTGTCGGTGTTAAGTGGACAAGTTAATCGAGGGCAAGAGAATCTAGACCTGGTGACTTGGTTTTGGGTCATTAATAAAAAATAAATATGTTCATTATTGGAGTTCAGTAGGCGGGATTAGTTATTGAATTATTTAGTTATTCTGTTAGTGGACTGATTTGTTAGTAAATGTAAAATAACGTGTTAGGCAAGTTATTAGTAGCTAAACGGGATATCGGAGTAGAATAATGGGTTAGGGATTAGAACGATATATAGTAAAAGGCACGCACTAATATTTGATTTCATAGCTGGTGAACATTCATTAGAGTGACATCGGGCAATAACGATGGGTCGTAACAAGATGTCGGCTGTTTGTTTGTCCATCTCCAGCGGAAGAGGGGGAGCGAACCTATTTTTAATGTGATTCCGGATTTAGGTCAGGGGCCCTTTGCGAGGCTGCTTGTTTTCTTCCAACTTATTGGATTTGTTAATTCAGACTACGCTCGGAGATATTATTTCTATAATTGTAAACACAAAAGCGTTTGATTTGTCACGTTTGGTGACAAGCGTTATGGGACTGACATAGGGAGATACAGAGGTTGTAATTATCCCGTGTTCAAGCATTTGTTCGATTTGTGTTTGTATTTCTAAAATCCGGATATTGTATCTATTGATATTAAATCGAATGGTTGTTGCGGACTTAGTAAAAATGTTATTCAGTGATATCAGGTTAGAAGTGAGTGAAAGTGCGACTTTCGACGTGGACACACTTTGAGGTGAGAAGTGTCACAGGCGTGGTGAAGGCGTCTTTGGCCTGAAAAGTGAAAGAGTTTTGTGGTGTGGCTCTGTGACACGAAGCGAAAAAAATTGTAAATGAAAAGGTGTCACGTGAAGTCGCTGGTTTGTACAAAATCTAACCTGTTTCACCATGAATAACAAATTTACTAAAGTCATGGGTGCTGGTTGTACGCACATATATCGAGAATATTTATTGTTAGTGGATATGGCACGTTTAATGTGATTTTTTTTTGTGTTTTTAGTGGGGCGACGTTATGGAGCTTGTGTGGCTCGAAATTGGATTTGGGTGTTAAGTCGCGCACTAAAATTTGTTGCCAATTGGAAAAGGTGATGTGAGAAGGTGTTGTTTATTTTGTTGAGAGAGATTTGTCGCTGATTAAATATGCATGTAAAAGGAAGGTACGAGGGAGTGTAGCTATGTTGGACTTTAACGATTGGAATAGTTTTGGAAGGCTGTGACTTAAGTTACTTCTGTCCAAAGATATGAAAGAAAAGGACATAGGGGCGTTGAAAATGGGATTAGGAACATTACAATAAGACCAAATAAGAGCGTTGGAGTTCACCACGTGTGAGCAACCCGTTCCAGGAGGGGAAGATTTAGTAGATAGGACAGTTGTATTAACCTGTCCATGGGACACGTGTTGCTTGCACGAGGTGAATTCGTATAATGTAGTTGGTAGGTACATTATCTTGATACAGGAGTAGCTGAGGACAGTTTATAATTAGTAGTAATATTTTTATAGAGTTAAGGGATAAGATGCCAAAAGGCAAGGGTGTATCTAGGATATAGAATTTTAGGTTCTGCGTTATGTTAACTATTTTTACGTTTAAAAAGATATAACCTATGGTGAAAATATTGTTAGCTATGGCGTTAATAGTTAAGTTAAATGGATGGACAGGTATTTTTCTTTTATAAACTGATTTCTATTATTTTAAAAGTATTCTGCCTAATTATAGCGATAGATGCTCCTGTATCAAGTAGTAGAGTAGGTTTACATTATTGGACAGTTCAGCTCGAACGAGCAATTGTTCAACAAAAATTATGTAGGGAGGAACCTACTGTTGTGCTGTCTTGTATGTCGGGACAGTCCTGGTTTGGTGCCATAGTTGGAGGATCTTTGGGACAGTCAGAGTTCACTGCTTGCGCTGGGCTCGTGGTTTAGAGATGGTCGGGGGAGCAGGTAACATACGCTCGCGTGTTGATAACTCGGAGGGGTGCTTGCAGGAGGTTTGCTGGCTTTCTCAGTCTTGTAGAGTATTGTAGTTGGGCCCGATCTGCTTGGGCGTCGTAGTTGTCGAAGAAGCTCTGCGCCTCGTACGAACCATCGTAGCGCGGTAGTTCCACCTCTCGCGATAGTCCAGTCACGGCAGAAAGCTGATGTAGCGTCCTGGTCAACCTCCCCAGGACATCTGATACCGCCGGCGGGGGCGCGGCGTCCTGCTGGCTGGGGGCGATTTCCTGCGTCCTACTGAAGGTGGTTTCTTTCTTTGGAAAAGTGGTGTTTTCGCCACTTTCGTAGTCGGTATCGGTCTTCATGGGCTCCTTTGAATCCTCCTCGCTTCCCTGTTCCATCTTTCTGTACAGACAGTGGTCTACTTGCTTACTTGTACCTTGGCGTCCACAATCCTGTCGGCTCTTCGGACGGGGGAGTCTGTGATATCTTGGGACCTCTGGGACCAGTGTTACCTGATGCTAGACGAACCTCGATGTCAACTCTACCGTGCAGTCGTGGTGGAAGGCGACACAGCTGGGCCAAAGGTGAAATAAGCAAACAGAGATTCCACTAAGAAGCGTCTGAACGTCAAGAAGGAATAGGACGAGGAGAATTTTCTGGCAGGAAAGGGTTTACCTTTGATCGGAGCGTCCGGTGCACTGGAACTGGAACGATGACTAACTAAGGACTGAATAACTGAGGATCGGGACCTCCTTTTTATAGCTGAGCGGGTCCGAATAGGTCGCTGCCCTTTTCTGACGTAAACAGGGGGGGAAAGTTTTATTATCCAGGAGGGCCACGACCTCGTAAAAGTTGGACTGGATTTTGCTAGGCCTTCTTCTATTCTCACCTAAGCCTGATTAGTTTTAACCTTAATTTTCTCCTGTTAGTCTCCATTCCTTCTATCTGTACAGTTGCAATACTTTATTAGATTCTTACGCGGTACAGATTGATGTTAGTTGAGGCTTTCTAATTGCAGTAAATAAGAAGTTATATACAGTCACGTGGTGGAACATGTGGTAGTAGATATCTGGACTATTTACAACAATTCCATGGTCTTAAATCATCACATTTACATATTTACTAATAGAGATATTTGATTTACATTTTCAATAAACAAATTTCGTGACAGTATTAACATTCTAGACATACTCAAAAATAAAGATATTCATCAAATCACACTTTAATGTGAATGATATCTTCTTTAACTGCCACATGGCTCGTATATATGTTCTTCTCATACTTAATTCCACTTAGGGAAATAAATTTCATTCTTTTATAAACGAGCATTCCTAAAACTTTGAGATACTCAAATATAGACTCGCCTTTGAGATTTCCTGGAGCACAGAAAAAATCACCATTCTGGGCACCATCGTCACCCTGGGACATGGAACATCGGTAAAAAATCAAAAATAGAATTTAAATTTTGGTGGTAGTGGTTCTTATTTTCTTGGCCCTTGATGAGGTTCAACAAGTTCCTTCTCCTCGACTCCAGCGATGGTAGGTAACTAGACCTCGAGTCCAGCGATGGTAGGTAACTAGGCCTCGTGTCCAGCGATGGTAGGTAACTAGACCTCAAGTTCAGCGATGGTAGGTAACTAGGCCTCGAGTCCAGCGATGGTAGGTAACTAGGCCTCGAGTCCAGCGATGGTAGATAATTTGGCCTCGAGTCCAGCGATGGTAGGTAACTAGGTCTCGAGTCCAGCGATGGTAGGTAACTAGGCCTTGAGTCCAGAGATGGTAGGTAACTAGGTATCGAGTCCAGCGATGGTAGATAATTTGGCCTCGACTCCAGCGATGGTAGGTAACTAGGCCTCGAGTCCAGAGATGGTAGGTAACTAGGCCTCGAGTCCAGAGATGGTAGGTAACTAGGCCTCGAGTTCAGCGATGGTAGGTAACTAGGCCTCGAGTTCAGCAATGGTAGGTAACTAGGACTCGAGTCCAGCGATGGTAGGTAAACTAGGCCTCGAGTCCAGCGATGGTAGGTAATTTGGCCTCGAGTCCAGCGATGGTAGGTAACTAGGCCTCGAGTCCAGCGATGGTAGGTAACTAGGCCTCGAGTCCAGCGATGGTAGGTAATTTGGCCTCGAGTTCAGCGATGGTAGGTAACTAGGCCTCGAGTTCAGCGATGGTAGGTAACTAAGCCTCGAGTTCAGCGATGGTAGGTAACTAGGCCTCGAGTCCAGCGATGGTAGGTAACTAGGCCTCGAGTCCAGCGATGGTAGGTAACTAGGCCTCGAGTTCAGCGATGGTAGGTAACTAGGCCTCGAGTTCAGCGATGGTAGGTAACTAGGCCTCGAGTCCAGCGATGGTAGGTAACTAGGCCTCGAGTTCAGCGATGGTAGGTAATTTGGCCTCGAGTCCAGCGATGGTAGGTAACTAGGCCTCGAGTCCAGCGATGGTAGGTAACTAGACCTCAAGTTCAGCGATGGTAGGTAATTTGGCCTCGAGTTCAGCGATGGTAGGTACCTAGGCCTCGAGTTCAGCGATGGTAGGTAATTTGGCCTCGAGTCCAGCGACAAGTTGAGCTGCATGACAATTGTGCTGAACACTAGTCCAAATCTTATACATTTGTCCAACAGTCACGTTTGTTAACTTTTGATTGAATCGGAGGAAATGTTTATCTTCGTAATGTTTACCTCTCCCCCAACTACACTCATGTACAAAACTTAAGGAAGAGGGAGGATTTGATGTCGCCGGTCGTTTATTATTTTTTTTTTTTTAAGACAGAGACAATTTTGTTCACACTTGGTTATCTCGTGTGTCTTCAATAAAGGTCACTGTGCATTAAAATATCTTTCAGAGTTATTGTCTGAATCCCGATATACATGCTAAAAGGTACAACTTCCTTAAGTTTTGTCCATGAGTGTATAGTTTACTAGGGAAAATGAGCGACGATATAATCGCACTAAAATTTTGACGATTTTGTCGTTTGTGAAGATTTTACTGCTCGCTCGCTCGTCTAGACGGTCCACGATACCAGTACTACATATGGCGACGTATTTTTTAGACCTTAATGATCTGCTGGTGATGAACAAACACGGGGAAACAGCACGCGAGCAAAATGGCGTCGAATCAACTATTGACCTCAGCTGTTGTACCTTTAGATGAGCAGATATATCTTTAAATACTGGAAAAACAGTGCATGATTCATCATATCTCCTTTTCAGAAAACTCTGAAAATCGTGTGAATAATAAGCCTGAAATGTTTACTCTTATAATCTTCATATTTTACAGAACGAACTTGAAAAAAATTCATATTGATGACTTTATGCAAATATCATTGAATGATCGAATGATCCCTTCTGGACCAAAGACCTGAATATATCAAACAATACCCTGGTGGAACCGGATGACCATAGTTGGAGCATGTCGTACAGTGAAGAAAGTAAGATACCCTCTTAAAAGGGTACAAACGTCTCAAGATAAATAATAATAATAATAATAAAAGAGACAAGACACAAGAATGGTGTCACGTTTGTTCAACCCCTGTGATTCCTCTCCTTGGGGTACTGTTGAAAGGTTTTGGAAACCCCAAGCAGGAAAACATGCCTCAAATCTCTCACAGATGGTGACAGGTTTACTGAAAATCTTAAGGATACTCTTATGTGGATACTTGAGGCTTACTCTGGCCTATTCCAACAAAAGGAAAAATAAAAAGATGCATTACCCACAAGCGACAAGTCCGATCTTAGTTTCACCAGCAGCCAAAATCTTTGGAATACTCAACCTTTACCTTTGCCCTATTCCACCAAAGGCAAAAAAAAAAAAAAGATGCATCATTAATCCATGACAAAGTCCAATCCTAGTTTTACTAGCAGTGAGCTGCAGAAAGCCCTAAGTAAAATACAAATCTTGTTGAGCCCCAGGTATGGACGGCATTACAACCATTTTGATTGTGAAACTAGCTGACAATTTTGAAACTGCTTTTTAAAAAATCCACAAGTACCTGGAGTTTTAGTATTCCCAAGTTACTGGAAAGATGGTCTTATAGAACCCATTCCAAAGCTAGCTATCATCTCATCGACCAATTACTTTTTTCCTGGCTTTGGTAGACTTCTCTTGTCATGGAGGGCGTAGAGACTTTGCCAGGTATTGCCGTTTTTCAACTTGGATGTAAAACAACCCTCTCAACCACATCAGCACTCCTAAAACTTTTCAAAATCCTAAGCCCTATAAAAATACATATATTTATCATTAATATCACACAAGGACACTTTGGCTCTGCAATTAGGTGTTGTCCTTTACAGAGAGGTTCTACTGTAGTTAGTATTTTTATCAGTTGTGTAAACAAGATAACAGATAGAAGAAAATAATTTTCTATAAGTACATTAAAATATTATTCATAGAATTTTTTTAAAAACTTCTTTTTTTATATATAATTAAACGCATATCTGTATTTACATATTTACTGGTTCTAATTCTAAGATTAATATAGAGATATGTGCTTTTATTAATAATTATATGCAAAAAAAAAAAGGTTTTTTTTCCCACTTTTAATTCAAGGAATAATATTTTTGTGTTCTTAGAAAATTATTTTCTTCCTATCTGCTATCTTGTTTATACACAACTGATACTAACTATTTAAAAAAACATGGTGTGAAATTTTCTCTTTCATTATCATTGTTTGATGGTAACAATGTTATTACCGAAACATCACACAGTATTTATTTTTAAAAAGGGCTTGTCCGGATTTGAACCCAGGACCTCTCGCACCCAAAGTGAGAATCATAACCCTAGATGGCTCGTTGGTCTATGGTATATTTATTTATTTATTTTTAGTCTCATTACCTTGAGAATATTAACTATTTATTTCACACTAAAAATTGTGAGTACATTAGAAACTGTTTATTGGCCAAATTTAGAATTTGGTAATACATATTCTAGAATATCCACCTTGTGCTTGCTTTAACAATTCAAAACTCTGACTTTGCCGGTCCCAAGTCCGGATGAAAAAGGAGGAGGGGGAGCAGTAACAAGCTCACTAAAAACCTGGTCTCAGCTGGCCTGACTGATAGTAACCTGTAAGGACTCCTAATCCAGGGATACAGGATGAGCAGCGTTTATACTCCATGTTAGGAGCGGCTGCATATGGGGTCTGTTCCTCATGTCAGAGACGGCCATTTCATATTAGAGCTAAGTCAGCCTGCCACTGAGTAGTGCTCCCAGTCTTAATGATCAAAGCAGATGTATTCTATTTCATCCAATCATGATGGTTTGAGATAGGAAATAATAAGAAATTTGAGTGGAAAATGAAAAAGCTTGATGGTGGTAACAATATAGATAATCAGATTATCTTAATTTACAATATACAGAGATTTGGTATTTTTTAATTATCCCTAGTACACGTGGTACAGGCCATGATAATCATGGTTGGTAGAAGAAGGCGACTCCTTTTACTGTAAGTGCATCACATGTCTATACATGTGAAAAGCAGTTCGACTTTTGCATTTACAAATGTGCCATAGCCCAGTGTTTGGTTACTTACACTTGCTGGTGGGGTTGGACTTTTGAAAGAATCTGAGGCCATTGAAACATTTTTTTTTTTTAAATCATAAAAAAGTTCCCAATGCAGGAATCAAACCCAGGTCATAGAGGTAGAAAACCAACAGTTTAGACCATCCTTCCACCGACCCCCGGGGTCTTGTTACTTTTGATCACCCTACACATAATACATACACTGTAGAAGGACTGACAAGTCCTTGAAAATAAAAATTTGAACAAGAAACTTAACCCTGGAAGCTTTATTTACTTTATAACATAAATTTCAGTCCATGTTTTGTCTTCCCAAGTTGAGGCACTAATCATATCTTCTATATTGCTCAAATGGTGAAGAATTTACAAGTTCAATATGTTTGAGATAGCGAGATTATAAAATTTTTTAAAATATTCTAATGACCTCTGAAACAAAGTTAAAAGGAATGTTGAAGTTTGTTTATTTTTTCTATAGAGATGCAGATTATCAAACAAAAAAAAAAACAACAAAGGATTTGTAAAACATTTAATACAAAGTAAAAACAATGCATGGAAACAAACAAGAAAGCACACTGTGAAATTTCATGGATACAGGTGATAAGGCACAATTTGGATTATAGATTATAAACATAAGGTATTAATACCAAATCCAAATAAATAAATAGTGTGTGACGTTTTGGTAACAACGCTATTACTGAAACCTCACACACTATTTATTTATTTGGATTTGGTCTTATTACCTTATGTTCATGGAGACAGGTAAATTCTTTTCATATAATTATATTCAAAAGTGCTCTATCTAAAAAAAAAAATTGTATTTATTTAAAAAGTTTTGATACAAAAGTGTAAAATTAGACTAGAGAATATAACTTTTATATAATATACTTTAAAATATTTAATATAGTAAATTATTTTTTATATATACAATTATATTCAATGGGGCTCTTTTTAACTAAGAGAAAATATTTTTTATTTTAAGAGTTTTATACAAAATTGAAAAATGTGTTCAAATAAAAAAGACTCTAGAATATCATTTTCTAATATACTTTAAAATATTAGATAATAAAAAAGCATATATTGGATTGAACAAAAGATTTAGTAGCCAATATTTCGTTTAGCTGAATACCGACCTTTATCAAGGCATTATATTTTTGTATAAACAAACTCAGTGCCGCATAGTGTTATAACATGCCTTGATATGTAATGTGAAATGTAATGCCTTGATAAAGGTTGGCGTTCAGCCAACCGTAATATTTGCAACTAAATCTTTTATTCAATCCAATATACAGTTAAACCTGTTTATACCGACCCCTCTAAATAGCACCTCCCTCTCTATAGCGCCTGATTTTAAATATGTAGTACGATGCGATTTACATTAAAAGTGACCTGTCTATAGCACCCCCTCTCTATATCACCCTATTTTGGTGAGTCCCAAGAGGGGACGCTATAGACAGGTTTAACTGTATGCCTTTTTATTATCTAATATATCATTAGATGGATTGCTCTATTTTCAGAACAACTTTAAAATATTTAATACAGTAGAACCTCCAAGAGAGAGGACACTTCTCTAATTGGACAGTTTTAATCACAATTTTTACTAATTAGCAGTTTTCTCCAATTGCAAGACACACCTCTCCCTGACAAGAATACTTTGGCTCTGTAACAAAATCCTTTCCACAGTGAGGTTTCACTGTATTGGTGAAACATAATCAAAAATAATGAAGACATTTCAAGTATTTGTTAGAGGAATGAAAAACATGCTGTTACAAACAAAACAAAAATAATAAGGCACAATTTGGATTATAGATTATAAAACACAAAGTAAAAAGACCAAATCCAAATAAATAAATAGTGTGTGACGTTTCGGTAACAGCGTTATTACCATCTTAAGACAAAAGTACCGAAACGTCACACACTATTTATTTATTTGGATTTGGTGTTTTCACCTTGTGTTTAAGACAAAAATAAAGAGAATAAGTATCTATTAACAATCAAACTGTGCCAGAGAAAAAAATAAAAGCAAATGGGAAAAAATATATAAACTATTATTATAAAAATAAAATATTAAATGAAACATTAGACTAAAATAATCAAATAAAAGATATAAATAATATATAAAATAATAAATGGTGCATCGTACCTGAATGCTGATCATGTTCTTTGTTAAGTTAGGGTGTGTACAACGATGATACGTGAGTTTGTAAGGAATGCAACAAAAGTTTGTGCTGTATTACATGTAGTACCAAATGGAATTAGTGGGACTTGCATTCAACTTCCATCAGAAGGATTCTTGGTGCAGTGGATGTCACATCTGTAAAATGTCTCACTCCACACTGTACATGTCCAGCTACACAGCCTTGTAGACTGCTCCAATGTCAGGCTTTACTGGTATTGTCTTTCAGGATGATCTAAACTGCTGTAGACAACTTGAGGCTTCTTCCCACACTGTCCATGTCACACACCTCCCCACACAGGAATCTATCAGGGCGGACTATCCTGTCTTCACACCAACCACACTATTGGATTCCTCTCACACGACTCCCAGCTGGACTGCCAGTTCCGCTCTCTTGGGGGGCTGCCCACTTTTCTTTACTGGTTTTCTCACATCTCTTGGTTCTCTTCTTCAAGGAGCAACCACAATCAACACTTCACCACTGTTTTTCCAAACTGTAGTTGGGGAACTTGCCCATCAGAAGGATTCTAAGTGCTGTGGATGTCACTCTTGTGAAAGGTCCCGATCCACACTGTACCATCCAGCCTGGACTACACAGCTTTTTGGGCCGCTCCAATGCTGGTCTCTCCTGGCACATTTTTGCGCGATCATCCAAACTCCAGGAGACAACTTGTCGCTCCTTCACACACTGACGATGTCACACAACTTCCCACACAGGAATGTATCTGGGCGCAGTATCCCGCCTTCAGACCAATTGTTCTCTCGGCTTCTTTTCAAACCACTCCCAGCTAGACTGCCAGTTCGTACCCCACTCCATGGAATCAATTGTCACTTCCTCTTGGGGGACCCCCTACATACTTCCTTCTTTACTGGTTTGTCCATATCTCTTGGTTCTCTTCTTCAAAGTGTAATCTCAATCAACGCTTCACCGCCATTCTTCCAGAATGTGATTTGTTTCAATATGTGTATTTGACCATATTCAATATACACATAGAAAAGTATTGGAATTCAAAGACTAAATTTTGTGTAAAGTAAATAGTGTTAGTGACAAAAAAAAATGCTATCACAACTACATATAAAAAAAAATGAAAAATAAATTCTTGTTGTGCCATTGGTGTTAAAAATATTATAAACATAAAACATGGGTAAAATATTTTAAAAAGGCAAACATCCGATTCCTTTAAATCCACTAAGAATAATCTAAATATTTGTTTACCTAAGTAGGTGTGGCGTTATAAGATTAAATAATGTTTGAAACTATTATAGACACGTATGATTCTTTTTGAAATTGAAACAATTTCTACTGCCTTTACTGCAATGGAAAAATTATAGAATCAAAAAGAATCATACGCGTCTATAATAGTTTCAAATTTTCATGACAGATGGCGGGCTAATGCATCATGATATTAAATAAATGTACAAAAAATTGTATTTTTTGGCACAATGTTCTTAAATGGCAGCGTGGCCATCTTTAGTAAATTCCTACATCTCCTGGAGAGAGTAAATATACAGTTTGATAAAGTTGCATATATTAAAATCAAAAACAGACAAATTCTGACCATGCTCACATGAGCTTTGGCATATATTTAAAGCTATCTAAAAAGTGTATAGAAGATTGTAAATTTAACATTCAATAAACTTGACAAACATCAACAAGGGTCACTTTAAAAAAAAACAATATTTTTCTTGGTCTTTGATTATTTACATATTGGAATTGATAAGGCACAATTTGGATTATAGATTATAAACACAAGATAATAAGACAAAATCAAAATAAAATTGGATTTGATCTTAGTATCTCTCTCTGTTTATATTTTACATTTATTTATCTTTATATAATCTTATTTATTCATATTTAGCATTATTTTGTATTTAAACTTATATAATCTTATATGGACATTGTAATAAAGTAGTGTCAATCTGTTTAAGAGATATTTATCCTGGTGTTAGTCAAAAACTAATATTTGTATAAAAAACCCTATATATTCAGAGAGATAATAATTTAAGGCATATCCTAATCAAAAACAACTGAAATGATAAGACAGACAATTTTGATTATAGATACAAGCTAATAAGACCAAATAAATGAATAGTGTGTATTGTTTTGGTAACAGCATTGTTACCAAAATGTTACACACTATTTATTTAGATTTGGTCTTATATCAAACAACTGAAAGTTACTGATGGCTTTGGCCAAAACTGTATCCTCTATATAACCATTTATTATTTTAGAATATTAGGTAAAAATGCCCCTTTCTTGGTAAAACAAAGATGAAAATTTACACATTGGATTTTTTATCAAGAAAGTATATTCGGCCAGAATTCTGGAATAATTTAAAAAAAAATCAACAATTAGTTGATATCTGGTCAGATTGTTCAAGCCATCAGCAACTTTCAGTCACATGATTAGAAGAAGCCTTAATTTGTTCAGATACAGATACAATTTCACTTTTTTTTCTTAATTTTTCACCAAAAATAATTTTGTCAAGAATAGTTTTTTTTTACAAAGAGTAAATAGCAGAGTGAATAAATCTCAACATTTCAAAATTGGTCAAATAATTTGTAATTAGAGTGAAAATTTCAGGCAACAATATTTCCAAATCACAATGCTGCTTCACAATATACATCTTGTCCAACAAGGATTCGCGTATATTCCCAACTTCAACTTTATCCCAGATGAGAGAGTAACATGAAGGAAATGCCTCCATATAATGTTGCTTTGTCTGCGGGCAGTTGAAGTTTTGATTTGACATATATCCCACCATCTTATCCCCATTGAATTCAGTCAGGAAGTCATGTACAGTTATGGAACTGGCTCCAATGTGAAATCTCTTCATTTTAGCAACCTCACTCTTACATTGGTCCCACATGTTGGACCATTTTGGGAAAGAATTAATACATTCTGGTTTGGTTATTTCTGACAGATTCAGGATAACATATGGAATGAACAATTTTAGAAGAGTGCTTCTTCTTTCAAACATATATTTCAAAATATGTTTAATCTTTTCCGTATTGGCACCTATTAGACACCCATTTTGAAGGAATAATCTTACGTTATATTTTGTACATCTTTTAACAGCAACTTCTAAAGCTATAATTCTTATGTCTTCTTCAATGCAAGGTTGAACTTGGATTAGAAATTTCACTATATCCAGATAAGGTTCAGTGAGCATTCGTTCTTCAGACTCCCATTTAAATTCTCCAGCACGAAACTCTGTATTGTAACTTAGAAGTGGCATCATTAAAAGTGGTTTTCCATTTTTAACCTTGACATTCAAGTCAGCTCCTTCAACCACAAGATATTTCACTATTTCTGAACTGCCCCATTTTGCTGCCATACATAAAGCTGTGTAGCCATTATTGTTGGTTATGTCAATTTCAGCTCTCCCATCTATTAGCAATTTCACAATTTCAAGGTTATTTATCTGGGCTGCGTGTATTAGGGGTGTGTTCTCCAATTTATTCTGAGTATTAACATCTGCCCCATTATCTATAAGAAACTTTACAATATCCACATCTTTGAATTTAACTGCCTTTCTCAGAGCTGTATCACCATAATTGTTTTTTGCATTAAGATCAGCCTTCATCTCTGCTAGAAAGGTCACCATTTCCAAAGAAGATGCACGTATTAGGGGTGTATCTCCACATTTATCTGGTATGGTAAAATCTGCTCCCTTATCTACAAGATACCGTACAATATCCACATGATTAGAATCAACTGCCCTTCTTAAAGCTGTGTGCCCATCATAGTTTGTGGCATTAACATCAGCTTTTTCTTCTACCAGCCATCTTACAAGTTCAAATTGTTTTGTATATGCTGCTATAATCAGGGGTGTGTTTCCCTCTTCACACTGGGTGTTGACTTCTGCCCCTTTTGTTATTAGAAATTTTGCAATATCTCCATGTTCTGTTCTTATGGCCTCACTCAAAGCTGTATTGTCTTTGTAACTTTTCACATTTATATCAACGTTCATATTTATCAAGGCTTCAACCAAGCCAAAATGACCATATGCAGCACAAAGAATTAAGGGTGTTGAACCTTCTTTATTCCTGGCATTAAAATCAGCCCCTTTCTCAATAAGATAATTGAATATATCAACATGGCTTTTAAGAGCAGCCATATGTAATGGTGTAGAGCCACGGTGGTCTTTACTATTCACATTAGCTTTAGCTTTAACCATGAATTCAACCATTCTCAAGTCACCTGTCATTACAAAATACAATAAAGGTGTTTGTCCGTTTCCATTTTTGATATTAACATCCATTCCATTCTCTATAAGAAACTGAACAATATTATAATTAGTATGTTCTGCAGCTGTAATTAATAGAATATTCCTATCCCAATTATATCTTTCAAATTTCTTACGTTTTTTCTTTTTCAAATTAAAAGTATCACCCAAAAATTTCCTAACATTTATATTTTCTCCATATTCAATTAAAAATTTAAAAATATCTAAATTTCCTATCTTTGCAGCTATCAACAATGTATGAATATAATTAGAAAATTCTATACTAACATTTCCCTGATTTAACAGTTTAACAATTTCTAGTTTTTCATGTCTAACTGCTGTTTCTAATGGAGTATCTTTTCTATCAAACTCTTCATTTAAGTTCAAAGTTTTATTTTCTAGTACTTTCTTTACATAAGGGATATCACCATTTTTTATGGCTCTATGTAGGTTTGATTCTTCAGCATTCATCTTTGTAAGCTTTAGTAAGCAAAGTAAAAAAAAAAATCCACAAAATATATTTTTCTAATATGGCTAAAAGTATAAATATATATATTGAAAACTATATCATTAAAATTAGGACTTATTATATATATAAGTTTGTTTATGGTTTAAATATATATATAAATTTTTAAAACTAAATTTTGAAAAATAACCAAGTTAAAAAAAAAAGGCATATATTTTTCTATTATATATATTTTTTAAATAGTTATCTTTTCACTTTTATTATTTGTATGAAAGTTAAAGAACAGCAAATGACGTTAATATTATTAATTCATGGGATATGAAGATTTATTTCCAAAGTTATCTTATTTGTTAGGTTTTTGTTAATATATTTTATTTAAATATAGAGATTTTACATTTTAAAAATTAAATTTTACAGTATAAACTCGTCTGGAATCTTTCAAAAGATTAGTTTTTTAACGAACTTACGCTAAATATATTATGTTTATACAAATAAAGTACAGCAAAATTTTCTATATATATTTAAAATAATCTATAAAATTCAGACTGCTGTTTAAATATTTCCAGTTAAAATAATCGTCCTTTTTATAAAAAATAGGGCCTATAAAATTAGTGTTTCGTTTTAATAGAGAAATCTCGTAAAAAGAAACTAAAAAGTGTTTATTTTGATAAACACAGGTTGGGTTAAATTCTTTTTATTATTATTATTTCATTATTTAAAAGTATATGACTTTTGCTTAAGAATAAGCAAATATATAATCCAAAATTACTACCTTTTTCTCTTAAAGTTCAGGAATATGTGTTAACAAAAAATATTTATTCACACAAGTAGATATAAAAAAGTTTTGTTATTTTATTAATACATACCCTCCATGGATTTATTATAATCATTGAGAAAAATATTTTTATCAACATTTAAAGTCTTATTGAGAATATTTTTGGATTCAATAACAGAATATTGAAGTTGATCAACGAAATATTTAATATTGACTGTTAGTAATGGAGTCTTTTTGTTTTTGTCTTACCCAAGAGACTCTAAACTTGGGTGCCTTCCATTTGGCCCAGTCTTCTTCTCCGTGATTCCCACAGCAGAACATCACGATTGACAAATAGCGTTACACCCCAGCTCCCTGTAATTTACATCCAACCAAAAGAGGCAAGAGCTTTCCTGTAGTTAGGATTTTGATAGGGTGCTAAAACTGGCTGCCACCTCCCAGAAGGCCTTAGACTAGGTGCCCCCTTGAAAAACAACCATCAGTAAAAGTACCCAAACCCATCATGAAAACTCCTTTTACTGAAAATCAAAATCCTACAGCGTATGGGAAGCTGATGTGATTACTTCTCTTGGGATGACAGGACCGAAAATGGACTAGTTAACCTGAGTTTTAAAATAATTCACTGTAGCCTAAGCTGTATAACTGCCATATGAAAGAGAAAGAAATTGAATGAATTCCTTCTTGCTGACAGGCATGATGCAGAAGTAATCTGCATTCAAGAAACGAAGTTTAGGTCAGAAAACCTCTCTTAAAAATATTAACACTTATGGTTATACAGAAATCCAAGGAATACATATGCTAGGTTCCTATTGCAACATCTTCGTACACATTTATTTTTAGCAAATCTTTATTGTCTTAGTAAAGTCTGATACAGCCTTTTATTCTTTATTTTCGAAACGCCAAAAAGTGACAAAAACAAATCAAAAAGGGATGATGATAACCTGCGTCTTGCAGATTAACATTTTCATAGAAACATATATATATACATATTTATTGCTAGCTATATATCACCATCTTCTCTCTTCAAACACGAAATCTCACAGGCGGTCTCCTCGCTCGAGGTGGGTTCCGCCTTAGGACAGGACCCTCCTCTTTCAAGGCCTCGGGGTCCAGCGAGCGAAGAGGCTCCAATGACTTTCCATCGTCTGTATCACTCTGAACCTCTGAATCTTGATCCGACCGCTGGCTAGTTAGTCCTGGCGACAGCGACTCCATATAACCTCTGTCTCGTACAACCTCCGAGATTATGGCACTGGGACCTGCTCCTCTTGAGTGCTCGGGTTGACGCTCTCCATCTCCACTCTCATCTTCCTCACCATTCCTCCACCTTTTTCTAATTTGATCCCTGTGATAGGCCTTTACCTGTCCGTGGATCAAAATGGTGTAGACTCTAGTTCCCTTCTTGCCCACAATTTTTCCTGGGATCCATTTATCATCACCTCTAAAGTTTTTACACCACACTAAATCATCTATCTGGAATTCTTCCAAATGGGTTCGCCGATCATACTTCATTTGCCTGGCTTGCTGGTCCCTAACTCTAGATGCCAAGCTGGGATGTATCAACGATACTCTGGTTCGAAGCGCACGCCCAATAAAGAGCTCTGATGGAGTCTTTCCCGTTGTCACATGCGGGGTGCTTCGATATGCCAGAAGAACTTTTGATAAGGTGTCTTGAATGGTATCCCCAATTTTCCTTTTATTTTTCTCCAGGGCAGTCTTAATAGTTCTAACCGCTCTTTCAGCCAAGCCATTACTTTGCGGGTGGTACGCCGGGATCAATGTTTGTTTAATTCCATTTCCTTCCAGAAAACCTTTCATTTCACTACCAGTAAACTGAGGTCCATTATCAGATACAAGTTCCTCCGGTAACCCATAGGAAGAAAAAAGTCGCCGTAGTTGCTCAATGGTTTTGCGTGTGGTGGTCTCTCTCATTGGGATGGCTTCGATCCACTTTGAATGACTATCTACTACTATTAATAAATTAATGTTTTCCTTATTTGCAAAATCAATGTGAATTCTTTGCCAAGGTCTGGTTGACCATTTCCAGGGTTGCCATTTTCCTTTATTTGGCCCATCCTGGGATTGCTGACAGCTTCTGCACTTATTCACCAAAAACTCGATTTGGGTATCTAAATTTGGCCACCAAAAATGTGATCTTGCTACAGCCTTCATTCTGTTCATACCGGAATGAGTCTCATGAAGACAGTTCAACATTTTTATTCTGAGAGATGGTGGAATGACAACTCTCATTCCCCAAACCAAACACTCCCCATCTACAGTTAGCTCAAGTTTCCTTTGAAAATAAGGTCTGAGGTGATCAGCCACCTTTTCAGGCCAGCCTTGCTGAGTATAAAATTTGGCCAATGAGAGCACTTCGTCTTTTTCAGTTTCCGTGGCAATTTCCTCTGCTGTGATCGGCAATTCTTCCACAAAGGATAAAGCATAGACATTATTTAATCTTGGAATTTCTTCACAGCCCACAGGAAAACGTGACAGAAGATCTGCATTCCCATGGTCTTGAGTTCTTCGAAATTTAATATCGTAAGTATAAGCTGACAAAATAAGCGCCCAACGCTGCAATCTTGAAGTAGATAAGGTGGGGATTCCTGATTTTGGGCCCAAAATGGTCACCAATGGCTTATGGTCTGTAATAAGAATAAATTTTCTTCCATAAATAAATTGATGAAACTTGGTAACTCCATATGTAATGGCTAGAGCCTCCTTCTCAATCTGAGAATAATTTTGTTCTGCTTCCGATAAAGTCCGAGAGGCAAACA
Organism: Cordylochernes scorpioides; assembly: GCA_030710605.1. Taxonomy (NCBI): domain Eukaryota; kingdom Metazoa; phylum Arthropoda; class Arachnida; order Pseudoscorpiones; family Chernetidae; genus Cordylochernes; species Cordylochernes scorpioides. The sequence continues at coordinate 24,147,695 of CP092866.1, read as the reverse complement.
TAATCGGTCTCTCCTGGCCTTCTATAATATGTGACAACACAGCGCCCACTCCAATCTGCGATGCATCAGTGGCCAAACACAATGGCAAAGTCGTATCATATGGGACTAGCACCCTCTCAGAGGTAATGCTGTTCTTGCACTTGTCAATGGCCTCTCCACATTCCTTTGTCCAAACCCAAGGACGTTTTTTGTGAAGAAGCTCATGAAGAGGCTTCAAAAGCTATGGCAAATTGGGTATGAACTTCCCATAAAAGTTTACCAAACCAAGAAATGACCTTAATTCAGAGATATTCGTAGGCGTTTTGGCCTTCTGTATTGCTTGTACCTTATGATCTAAAGGTCTGATGCCCTCTCCCGTGACAAGATGTCCTAAATATTCAATTTCTTTTTGCAAAAATAGGCATTTTTCTTTCTTTAGTTTGATATTATACTTCGCCAAGCGAGCAAATATAGTCTTCAACAACGCCAGATGTTCTTCAATTGATGCTGTGGCTATAAGGACATCATCAATATAACAAATTACGCCTCCTATACCCGACAAAACCCTATCCATTACAGATTGAAAATAACTGGGCGCATTTGCCAATCCAAATGGCATTCTCTTAAACCTGAAAAGCCCTTTATGAGTATTTATCGTTAGTAACGGTCGGGTGCCTGGGTCCACCTCTAATTGCAGATAAGCGTTCCTCAAGTCCAATTTAGAAAAGTATTTTCCCTTGGCCAATGTGGAGAATAAATCTTGCTGTGTGGGAAGGGGATAGGCCGCAGTGTCCAAATATTTATTTAGAGTTACCTTGAAGTCGCAGCAAATTCTGATCTCTTTATTTTTCTTCGGCACTACAACCACTGGAGTGGCCCATTTACTGCTCGCCACCTCACATAGATAACCCTTAGCCACCATTTTGTCTAATGCTTCAGTAACTGCTGGCCTAATGGCGAAAGGCACCGGACGAGCCTTATGGAAAATTGGATTCACATCACACATGTTTACTGAAAATGTGAAACCTTTTATTGGTTCAGTTGTCTCCACAAATAGGGCTTGATTTTCCTTCAAAATTTCCTCAATGGTAATTTCCACAGGCATATGTTTTACCGCGAAACAGCCCAATTTCAATCTATTTATCCATTCTCTTCCCATCAAAGCCCTCTTTTCTCCTTTCACCACCAACGCTCTAAGTTTGTAAGTAATATCTTGACACTCCACTTTGACATTGATTTTACCCAGAATGGGTACCACGGTACCATCATAAGTTCTTACAATAATACTCGCTTTTTCCAATTTCAAGTGTTGAAGACTATTTTTAAAATCCTTTTCTGATATCAGTGTTAGACCACTACCCGTATCCATTTCAAATTTAATAAAGTTTCCTTCTACTTTTAACTCCATCAGATAGGGAGGGTCACTTGAGGCAAAATTAATTTTATACTCAGGTATCGTCACGCTTATAATTTTCTGGACATACTCGTCCTCCTCTTCTTGGTCTCCTATCTGATGTATATTTCCCGGCTGATTCTGATGTTGCCTTAGATTTCTTCTACTGCTCCAACATATTGAGGCAATGTGTCCTTTTTTATTACACTTAAAGCATATCGCCTCCTTAAATCTACATAGTTCTTTATGCTGTTTACCACAATGTTTACATTTGCCATTTTGGAAATTTGATTCAACCTTGCGTTCCATCCTCAACTTATCTACACAATCTTCACCCTGCTCCAAGTGAAATAATTTTGTATTTTTCTCGGCTGCTTCCATAGATAATGCTATCTCAATTACTTTAGCTAAAGAAATGTCGCCCTCCGACAAAATTCTATTTTGTATTTTGGCATTATATAAACCACAAACCATTTTATCACGTAAAGAATCCTCCAGAAAATTTCCAAAGTTGCATGAGGAAGCCAAACGCTTAATTTCCACCAAGTAATCCGAGATGCTTTCTTCCTTTAATTGCATTCTTTTAAAAAAAATGAACCTCTCTACTACAATTGAGCGCTTTGGAGAGAAGTGCCTTTTCAAGATATCTATTAGGTTATCAAAAGTTTTATCTTTAGGTAGAATAGGACTGCACAAATTCTTCAAAACACCATATGTTTTACTTCCCATGAGGGTTAGGAGATAAGCCTTTTTCTTCTCATCCCCTGCCTCCTCCAATATGAGAAACTGTTCCAATCGTTCATAAAACGTTTCAAAAGTTTCAGTTTCCTCATTATATTCCTTAAATTGGTAACTAGCCATTTTTTTTCACTCTTTCTTAAATATGCATCCTAAAACTTTGCAATTTGTGTCTTTTAAAATTTACTTTCAATAAATGCAAAATCAAAGATATTTTCTAAAAATATTTACTTCAAAATTCGAGGGTACTTACTCTTATATCCTCGTCGCCAAATGCAACATCTTCGTACACATTTATTTTTAGCAAATCTTTATTGTCTTAGTAAAGTCTGATACAGCCTTTTATTCTTTATTTTCGAAACGCCAAAAAGTGACAAAAACAAATCAAAAAGGGATGATGATAACCTGCGTCTTGCAGATTAACATTTTCATAGAAACATATATATATACATATTTATTGCTAGCTATATATCACCTATAAAGAAGCAAATAACATTTTAAATTGTTTTCACCCTCAAACCAAGCCTGTCACCACTATCTCATGTATCTCCTTATTACTGGATAACTCCTTTATACTCCTTGGAGACCTGAATGCCAAGCCACTTATCTTGGGCTCTAGTGGCGAGGACCTATTGGGAGAATCATTGAAGGACTTTTTGATCAAACCAATCTAGCTCTGATAATCACAGGAGAAACCACATGACTGCCCCATTCTTATGGGACAAGTGATGCCCTCGCCGTTTCCCCTAACCATCACACTAATACCCTTTGGTCTTTCCTTGTTCCAATTGGAAACGATTATGAGCCTATATTGATGAACATCAACCCAAGAGGCACTGAAACAAAGCTCGCAAAGAAACTTCATTGACAGACTGGTTAAAAATTCAAGTCAAGCATTATAAAACTTCCCAATAATAAACTCAAGCCAAATGATCGAAACTAATCTTTAAAACAGCCATAATAGAAGAAGCCAAGAAAACATACCCAAAGGCTAGAGAAAATTATTATACCACACTACACCCAAGAACTTTGCTGGCTTGGAATTTATAACTGCCTCAGAAGAGAAGGGTAATTTTAAATTTTTATGGGGGATCCCCCCCATCCCCCAATCACAAAATGGCCTTGGCTGATAGCCAATTGCCATCTTCAACTGCTGATGCAATCAGCACTTCTTGGCAACGGAGAAGACCACCACCAACCATCAGCCTGGAACAGGCAAGCCGTCGACGGGCTGGGCGAATCAACTGGGAACGACAAGTAGGGCTCTTGCGGAGCGCCTCTTGGAGAACAACATTGAAATCGAGGGCACGCTCCTCTGGACATTCCCCTTCCGCAAGAGAGCTCAAAGGATTGTCATTGGCAACCTCCCCTTCTATGTCGAGGACAACAAAATCGTCCAGGCGCTGTAGCCATATGGCAGGGTAACATCCATCGCCCCCATGCAGTTTAAGCTCGGACAGTACACCTACGCCGCCGGCCGCTGCGAGGCCTTCGTCCTCCTCAACAACGGCGTAACGCTTGGAAATCTGCCTACCCGCCTGGACATCAGGACTAAGGGGGACACCCTGCCGGCTTTCCTGACCTCTGGCATAAAATGCTCAGTGTCAAAGGCAGGGTCACCGCAGGGCATGCTGCCCAATGCTCGTTAGGAGGGCGGCGCCCTCCTCTTCCACAGATGTCGAGTCACCCGTCAAACCTCAGCAGCCAGGGCAACCAGCACCCCCTGCTCCAACTGTGGGGGTGCCGATTCTGGACCATTCCGCCCCCTGCCCATTCTATGGAGGTATCCGATGTTGGTTAGTGGACCAGGCTGTGCCCCATCGACCAGTTGTTCCTCGACCTCCTGCACTGGCACCCCCAGCCTCAGCTGTGGAGGCACTACCTCCTGCTCCAGCGCCCCCTGCTCATCTCCAGAGGTGCCAAGTGTTGGTCCCGCGGCCCACACTTCGCCCTGTCGGTTCACTGAGCCTCAGTCTGCTGGGCCGGCCCCGCCTACTCCCCATGTGATGAAGTCAGCTCCAGCCGCAGTAGCCCCACCGCTACTATTACCTACCCTGATGACCCATGAGCTCCTGACCGCTCCTGCACCCCCTATAGCTCTCACTCCTGAAGGCGATGTGGACATAGAAAAGTTACTCATCTGCTTGAAGGATCGAGAATTCCTGCACTCCATATATAACAAGAATAATGTGGTCAGGATGGATATCATACTCGCGGTCTATTACGAAGAAGAAACGGAGCACCTCCTCGGGCTACTCACGCCTGAAGACAAGATTCTTCTTGACAAATTCTTCGACAATATCGTCAAACATGTTCCAAATATGAACTCCCCAAATGGCAGGGATCTGTCTAGATTCAAGGCGGCTTTAAGATCCTGATCCGGACGTGCCCTCGGAGTGAGGGCTACCTTGATTGTATATATCTCTCTTCATTCCTACCATTATTATTACCTTATAACTCCCTTTGAGTGTAAAGATTGATGAGATGTCAATAAAGTTGTTTGTCAATTGTCACACTACACCCAAATCCACCAAATGCTGCAAGAAGTCCAATGTGGAAATAAGCTTCACAATACACTTACAGAGATAAACAATCCCATCCCAAAAAGCCTGTCATAACCGAAACTTTGCTCTCTAATTAATCAAAAACAGAAATTTTTCAATGAATACTTTAATCTGAATGAACAAAAAGATATAATAGCAAGATTATAGACAAAAAATATATAAATATGTGGTACAGATGATATTTATGTAACAATGATAATAATAAAAAAAATTTCTCCCTCTCTATTTAGAATGGCTACAGTTCATATTTAATGCAAATCTGAAACATCCCATTATCCCAATACTGAAGCCAAACAAAACAGAATCCAACCTGGAAGCCAACTCAGGCAACCCAACTCTCTCACATCCATCCCAGAGAAAATTCTTTAGAGATTAAACTCTTACCTGAATAGAAAAACCTGTTAACAAAATACCAAGCCACATTCAGGAGAAACTACTCAACCACTGACCAACTCCTATCTCTGCCTTATTCAAAATATTCACGACAATCAAACCAACATAATCAACAATATAAGCATTCACAAATCTCAGTAAAGCAATTGAAAGTATGAGGAAACAAAAACTTTTGATATAACTTGACAAAATAGGTAATCATAAGCCACAATTTGGATTATTAATATATACAGTTATCAGAGTCATGCACAATTTTTTCACGTTAAGTCACGTGTCAAGTTACGGTAAGTAAAAATATAAAAATTAAAAAAAGATGCCGAAACCCGGGATCGAACCAGGGACCTTTAGATCTTCAGTCTAACGCTCTCCCAACTGAGCTATTTCGGCTTATTTTAGTTATTTCTATAGAAGCTTCTATCTTTATAATTATGTATATTTTCAAAAAGTCAATTCACACCTCTTCGCTGGAGACCATAGGAATACTGACTAATTCATTATGCTAACATAATTATAAATACAAGTATCAGAGTCATCAACAATTCTGTCAACCTTTGCTTTTGTGAATGGAATAAATACCCAAATAAGGCCATTTCTTATAAGCATCGGTGGTTCAGTGGTAGAATGCTCGCCTGCCACGCAGGGGGCCCGGGTTCGATTCCCGGCCGATGCATTTTTTTTTTACAATTTTTAAAAATCTTTTATATTATTATCCCTATATATATAAAAGTCTGCGTATGTATGTATGTATGTTTGTCAACTATACACGTCCACAATACATAACTAATCTGACTGAAATTTTAACAGTATATAAAGTAATTTACAATTTTTAAAAATCTTTTATATTATATATTACTAGACGAATGGCCCGGGCAACGCCCGGGTTTTACCCGAGTGCGAATATATTTTAAAAACGTTGTCTTGGGTGGTCTCGCTATTGACAGGGTGGTCTGTATAGACAGGTGTTGGGTGGTCGCTATTGACAGGGTGGTCTGTATAGACAGGTGTATGTATCACACAGCTGATAACAGGGTTGTCTAGAGTGGCCGCTATAGACAGGGTGGTCTGTATAGACAGGTGTATGTATCACACTGCTGATAACAGGGTTATCTAGTATGGCCGCTATATACAGGGTGGTCTGTAAAGACAGGTGGATGTATCACACAGCTGATAACAGGGTTGTCTAGAGTGGTCGCTATAGGCAGGGACCACTATAGGGACCTATACAGTGCCGCTATAGTCTGGGTGGTCTGTATAGACAGGTGGATGTAACACACTGCTGATAACAGGGTTGTCTAGAGTGGCCGCTATAGACAGGGACCACTATAGGGACCTATACAGTGACCGCTATAGTCAGGGTGGTCTGTATAGACAGGTGGATGTAACACACTGCTGATAACAGGGTTGTCTAGAGGGGGGCAGGGAGGACACGTGTTCGCCGGCAGCCAATGGGCGCGCATTCTATCCGTGAGCTTCAGACAGAATAAGGCAATTATATAAGTAGATCCCTATATATATAAAAGTCTGCGTATGTATGTATGTATGTTTGTCAACTATACACGTCCACAATACATAACTAATCTGACTGAAATTTTAACAGTATATAAAGTAAAATCTAGAAAAACTCTTAGTGAAAATTTCAAGTCTCTATCCCGAATATCCGTCGTGTTATTTGAAAATTTGCTCTTTCGCTCGCGCCTCTAGAAGTGAAAATGGGGGGTAATACCAGCTGACCTAATGTACATGTGAAGTTTGGAGCGGGACGTTTCACAAGAATGACATCCACGGCTCCAATTTATAATTGTAACAAATAGTATTTGAATAAAAACATTTAATCGGGTAAAACCCGGGCGTTGCCCGGGTCATTCGGCTAGTAGATTATAAACACAAGTTAATAAGACCAAATCTAAATAAATAAATAGTGTGTGATGCTTAGGTAACAGCGTTGTTACCATGTTTTGTCTGATGATGGTAACAACGCTGTTACTAAAACGTCACAAACTATTTATTTATTTGGTCTTATTACCTTGTGGATAAAATAGGTAGAAATGGAAAGTACAGTCGAACCTCTTTAATTCAACACCCCAAGGGATCAGAGCTTTCGATTGAATTAAAGGAAGTGTTGAATTAAGGTGAGATGATTAGGTAATCATCTAACTCGCTAAAATAATATTTTTTTAAAATAGCCTTGTAATATAAATTAATGATATTAATTGAAACCATTGTGTGTTTTTATTTTATTTTCATGATTAACTTTTAGTATCAGGGACAAAATGGCATTAATACATATTTTAGAAACAAAAATAATTGTAACAAATAAATTTACTGGCAATGTGTTTCTTTTCAGTAATATAATCAAATATTAACTCTACAGACATTAAAATATTAAATATAATATATTAAATAATATTTTATTCTAATTGAAAAATATAGCAGTTGAAAGGAAATAAATATGGTAAATAAAAAGAAAATTTTAAAATATTATTTAAAAAATTATCATGAAGATCTTTTAAAAAATTCCTTTATAGATGTCTGTTTTTGCACTGAAATCCTATTCAGGATGTATTCCAGACGGTCATTTTGAAAAAACATGCATGTCTTTCTTCTTCTAAAATGTTTTTTTAATAAATAAATTTTAATGTATTAAATTGTAGTATTTTAAATAATTACAACTCTCTTTAAAGCAACAAAAGAATTATTTATTGCATTTAGCAAGACAAGAAAGCAAACAAAAACAAACACCGAAAAAACAAACCAAAACTTATAGGTTAGTTCCTATTCCCAATCTAGCTTTCACACAGAGTATTCAAAAATAAAATACGACAATCCCTCCCCTGTGTGGAAGCTTCTATCAAACAAGTCCGAGAGAGTTTATACAGTCTTTAAGTTTCTCCTTGGGAAGACTCTTTGTTAATAGGTCCGCTTCCATTTCGTCACTCCTAACAAATTCAAGGTCGATTGTTCCTTCTTCCACAGCATCTTTTATAAAATACAATTTTCGGTTTATATGTTTCGTCCGGGAAGTTATTTTTTCAGATTTAATCCACTTGATAGCAGATTGACTATCTGTTTTAAGCGTTGTAGGAAAGTTCGCATCCTTACATATTTCTTCTAAAAGTCCTTTAATCCATTTTACTTCGCACATCCCTTCGCATATCGAAATCAGTTCGGCTTCGCATGTAGACAGAGCCACCAAACTTTGTTTCTTGCTTCTCCAACTGATCAGGTTGTTTCCCAGTTTAACTGTGTATCCGGAATAGGACTTTGCATCACTTGTTGAACACCAGCTTGCATCTGTGCTGACAAGAATGCTATTTTCTGATGGCTTGTATCTTAACATTTTATCTCTGGTGCCCTTCAGGTATCTATATATTCTCTTAACTCCTGTTAAATGTACTTCTCTTGCATCATTGCAAAATCGGGATAAATTGCTCACATTAAAAGAAATATCTGGACGAGTTCCGGTTGCCAAATACATCAGGGATCCGATCATCTCTTGATACAATGTCCTGTCTACTGGTTTGGAGTCTTGACATTCATCAAAACTTTGGTCTCGATCTCCCGGAGTTTGTACAATGTTACATTCTTCGAGTGCAAATTTCTTCAAGATTTTATCGATATAATGGGCTTGTGATAGATCAAAACCGTATTCTGTTTTCTTTATCTCTATACCAATGAAAGGTTCATTCTCCCCTTTTTCCTTTAAAGTAACAAATCTTCCTATCTCTGATGCTAGTTTTTCATTAAAGGTTTTATCCGCTCTGGCTATTATTAGATCATCCACGTATAAACCCAATATTCCATATTCCTTTCCTTTTCTAAAAGTGTACACACATGGATCATATTGCGATCTTTCCATTCCCAGTTGTATCAGTATCTCGTTGTGATCTTTTTATTCCAACAATGTCCCGATTGTGGAAGTCCATATATACTTTTTAACAATTTGCAAACTTTGTCTTCTTCACCTTTTTCAACAAATCCTTCCGGCTATTTCATAAAAATAGTTTCTTTCAATTCTCCGTAAAGGTAGGCGGTCTTCACATCATATGATGTTATAACCAAATTCAAATGAGCTGCTAGGGCTACAATTGCACGAAGACTTTCTTTTCTGATCACTGGTGAAAAAGATTCCTCATATTCTACGCCATATTTTGATTACAACCAATAGCAACTAATCTAGCTTTTCTTCTATTAACACCTTCACCAGGCGTACTCTTTATGCTAAAGATCCATTTGCAATTTATGATCTTCATATTCTTTTCTCTTTGAACGAGAGTCCATACCTTATGCTTGTCAATAGAGTAAAGTTCTTCTTTCATTGCTTCGAGCCATTCATATTTATTCTCGCAGTTAATCGCCTCCTCATAATTTTCGGGAATACGTTCTTCTGGTTCTAATATAAAATTCACGTTATTTCTTTCTTTTATTCTTTGTGAACGTCGAACGCCTTGTTCAAGCAATTTCATTTCTTCTTCTCTCAGTTTTGCTCTGTGTTTTTCTTCTAAAACTTTTTGAGTATCTCCCTTTTTGCGACCTGACCTTACAATTCTTTCCTCGTTAGGTTCGTCTAGCGTGGGAATCGTTTCTTCATTTAGTTCTGAGGTTTCTGGACGCGTCCGGTGGTCGATTTCAATATCATCTTCCTCTTCCTTTTTATATGAAAAATGGTCGTAATTTGTGTCTTCTTGAAGATTTTTTGCATAATCAATTCCTTTCTCATTTTCGACAAATTTTACTGATCTTACTTCTTCTATTTTCTTAGTGATTATGTCATACACTCGATAAGCCTTTCTTTTCAGAGAATAGCCTACAAAAATACCTTTTCGACTTTTTGGCATAAATTTACTTCTATGTTGTTGTGTAATGGGCCAAAACGCCAAACAACCGAATATTCAAAAATGTCGAATGGAGGGTTTTCTTCCTTTCCATTTCTCCATTGGTGTATCAAGCTTGATTGACCTATGTGGAGTACAGTTTTTGACATATGATGCAGTAGCGACTGCCTCCGCCCAGAAAGCCAAGGGTAATCCTGAATCAAACAATAATGTCCTTGCTGTTTCAATTAGGTTTCGGTTTACTCTCTCCGCGCGCAACTCCGTTACTTTGTGGCGAGTAGGTGGTGGAGAGTTGGTGGTGTATTCCATTTTTAATTAAGAGATTCTTGAATCTGTGATTAGTGAACTCTGTGCCATTATCAGTTCGCACATCCTTTATTTTCAGGTTTAGCTCATTTTCCACTCTTGCCTTAAATTCTTCAAACTTCCCCAAAGTTTCATCTTTGTTTTTCAGAAAGTAGATAAAGGTTCTTCGGTTGAAGTCATCAACCAGAACAAAAAAGTATTTTGATCCACCTAGAGATTGGTATGGCATTGGACCACACAAATCCATATGCACCAATTCAAGGGGTTTGGTTGTACAGTTGGTGGTAACGGGATGGTAAGGTTGTCGAGTCAATTTCCCCATTATACAAGCTTCACATTCTGGCAAGTTCTTAATTTTAACATTTAACCCCAATACCACATTCCGTTGAATTATCTCTTTCATGTACGCTTCGTTCAAATGATTCAGTCTTCTATGCCACAAGCTGATATTGTCATTTGAGAAATCATCTTTTGTGGTCATGACATTCTCCGTCTTTTCCGAGTATTCATCTCTGGACCTTGTTTCCATTACATACATCCTATCCTGGATTTGAGCCTCTGCAATTAAATCATCCTGTTCATTGTAAATCTTTGCTCCATCTCTATTGAAAATTACAGTATTTCCTTTGTTAGTTAATTCGTATATTGATAAGAGATTAGACCTTAAAGTTAGGTACATGCAGAACTCCTTTTATATGAACATTCTCAATTCCTTTTTCGGTACAAGTAGAAACCTTGATATCACCTTTAGCTGTAGCATGTGTAACTTTACCTTCTTCTGCCAAATTTATCTCACTTTCATAAGGCATTACATTTTCCATCCAGTCCAAGTGTGGAGATAAGTGCGTAGTACACCCTGAGTCAAGACACCAGGTTTGTATCTGACTATAATTATTTGAGGAGTTTTCAAAAACTCGATCTGTGCTGGTATTGAAAGTTTGTTTCGCAGGCTTGCTTGAGACGGTATTCGCATTATTTCTGAAATTTTGTTTGTTATAGTTCGTATTTGAATTTGCATTTCTTTTCCCATGTTGTTCTTGAGTTCGCTTATTTTTGAACCAGCAATCTTTAGCTAAATGTCCTTTTTTATGGCAAACAAAACACTCCTTTTGTCAATTCTGTTGATAGTGATTTCTTCTGTCTTTACTTCTGTAAGCCTGTTCATTTTCATCAGAATGACTCCCATTCATCTTAGAATTCATTCGATTCTCTTCCTCTCTAAGTGACTGCCGAATTTCATCAAGAGTTAAGTCTCTTCTAGTTCTCAGTACAACAGCGATCTTTTCCAATCTTGGATGGATACCTCGCACAACATGAAACGCTAGTTCTCTTTGGGATATTTGGTGTCCGAGTGAAGAACTTTGAGAGGCAATATTTTTGGCTCTAGCCATATATTCATTTATGGATTCATTATTTTTCATTTTGATATTCTTAAGTTCAAGTCCAATATCAATGATCTTATCTTCTAGGTTGCCTGTGTAGATTTTCTTTAATTCATCCCATACTTTCTTTGCTTTAGTTTCATCTAGAAACATTCCTGCTTGTTCATCTGATAGAGTTGTAACTATAATTCCAAAGGCTTCGTCATTCTTTTCACTCCATATTTGCCAAGCGACTTCATCTTTTATATCAGGCTCGGGATCCAAAATTACGCATTTAAATAATTTCTTTCCACGTAAAAGTGCTCCGACTTTTAAAGCCCAAATAGGATAATTTGTTCCTGTTAAAGGTTCAATTTTTGTCGTTGGCGAAAAATTGCAATCCATTTTAGCCTTGTTTTCAACTTTAAAAAAAAATAAACAATATAGTTTAAAGGTAGTTTATAATTCAAAAATGTTTTTTTTTCAATCCTTATATTTAAAACTTTCTTTTAACAATATAATTCAAATTCTATTGAAAAATATTTCAAAATTTACATACCTTGATGCAGAAGAGATCTTTGTTTACCGATTAGAATAAACGTAACAAACTTCTGATAAAATATTTTTGCTTTTTCTCAAGTTTTAAATTGAACCGCGCTCTGCTACCATAAATTGTAGTATTTTAAATAATTACAACTCTCTTTAAAGCAACAAAAGAATTATTTATTGCATTTAGCAAGACAAGAAAGCAAACAAAAACAAACACCGAAAAAACAATCCAAAACTTATAGGTTAGTTCCTATTCCCAATCTAGCTTTCACACAGAGCATTCAAAAATAAAATACGACATAAAGTCATCCACTGCTGCTGCAGGTATTATTGATTTTGTGTTTAAATCTTTTATAATAACACAGAAATGGAATATTGAAATAAAATGTTATCATAATCATTGTGGCTACATTTTATAAAGATTTATTTATTTAAAAAGAAATTATTTATAAATTTAAAAATAGCTAAAATATTTCAATGTTAAAAATAAAAATTATTATTAGTTAGCGCATGATGCCGAAATTCCCGCGTAAAAAAAACAACAATAACATCCGCGAAATTGCGCAACGGCACTGCAAAGTGAAACTTAAACTAACCAGAAACCAAAAGTGCGCAGGCGCGATCCGATCGGCGCCCGCCGTAATACCGTTTAGCGGTAAAGTTGCATGTAAAATAACATTCAACTGTCGAAATTCGAATTTTAAAATGGTCGAACTATCGGAACTGTCGTATTATCGATACTGTCGAATTACGGTTTGTTATTTGATAGGCCGGAGGTCGGGACATCGGAACATGGTCGAATTATCGCCGAGTGTCGAATTGGGGTGTGTCGAATTAACGAGGTTATACTGTACTACAGTTGAACCTCTCTGTAAAGGACACCTAATTTCAGAGCTAAAGTATCCTTCAGGGAGAGTTGCAAAAAGGTAAAGATGGCAATTTTGCAAATGAAAACTGTCCTTTATAGAGAGGTGTCCTCTAGAGTGAGTGTTCTCTCATGGAGATTCTACTGTAATTTGGATCTATGAATTATTAGGAGATGGAACCATTAGTAAGATACAACAGTATCTATTCCAAAAAGATAAAAGTGAAGCAGGAACTTCCTCACAGCAACATCTTGAGTCCTCAACTTTTCTCCATCTACCTAGATAGCTTGGAAGACATACTTGATAGCCACACCAAGATTTCATTATTTGCTGATTGTCAGTCCCAAGCCCTGATGAAAAAGGAGGAGGGGGAGCAGTAACAAGCTCGCTAAAAAAACTGGGCTCAGCTGGCCCGGCTGATAGTAACCTGTAAGGATTCCTAATCCAGGGATACAGGATGAGCAGTGTTTGTACTCCATGTTAGGAGCGGCTGCACATGGCGTCTGTTCCTCATGTCAGAGGCGGCCATTTCATTATGGAAGCTAAGTCAGCCTGCTACTGAGTAGTGCTCCCAGTCTTGATGAAAAAAGTAGATGTATTCTATTGTCAAATTATATTGACAAACATTTTCAGTTTTTTTTTTCTTATCAGGTTTTAGAGGGAAGATTGTTGTCTTCATTTGTTAGTGAACCAATCTCTCACGCCTTCTCATTGGACGAATGTGGCCATGTCTGTATATAAGAGGGGACTAAGGGAATGCGAAGGGGGCCCAGAGCGTGGAGAATTGGTGTGGAGTCATTTAAAGTGTTTTTCTATGAGAGTTTTCCCTGTCTGGCTGTCCTCTTGGCATCCCTGTGTCACCCGAGTCCGATCCCTACCAACGCTACAATAAAGCTAAGTACTGTTTTATTTTATTTAACAAATTGTGAGTTGTGTTTATCTCCTTTTTGTTGTTGGTGTTGTACTCTTGAGTGTACGTTGTTGTTCGGTGTATTAAGTTACTCTTACGGTAGGCCCTAGTATATTCCTTTTTTTGTGTGTTAACCCGCAAAAGTAAAAACTTTTGTCATTGGCGAGCCCTGCCAGGATTACTGGTGTTTGCACGTGTAAATTACTGTAATTTGTACGTGCTGTTTTATTTTCTTTGATTGAGTGGTTTATTATTATTATTATTGTACTCCATCATGTTTGTGAACTCAATGCTTCACTTGTCAGTGTTTAATGGGGTTGGTCTCGAGTCTTTCATTCGGGAAGTTGAGCTTAAAGCTCGAGTAGGCAAATGGAATCCTGAGGTCAAGGCACTGCTTATGTTCGAGGCTCTATCCCCTGAAGTTAGGTTGAGCTTAGAGGAGATGGCTATCCGTAACGATAGCAGTTTCGAAAGTATTGTTAGTAAACTGAACATACTGTACCCTAAAAAAGCGCATGATATTAGGGAATGCCTTAAATTAATAGGTCTTAAGCAGAGAGTTGGGGAAAGTCCTATGGTTTTTAAAGAAAGATTCTTGGCCATTAGAGATAGAGTACAGATTTGACGATAGTTTAGTTTTCGAAAATTTCCTCGAAAATGTACTCGAAAAGTATAGAGAGGCTATTGTTCGCAGTGAGGCTAAATCAATAGACAAAGCAGTCAGTCTCATGGCCACGGAGGATAGTGTAGAACACTGTTGCAGCTTTATGAAAGGGGTATGTTCAGCAGAAGGGGTTAAAGAAATAAATAGCATTAAGGGTGAGATGAAGATGCTTGGTGCCAGTGTAAACAGGATAAAGCACGAAAATGAGCAGTGTATTGAAGACCTTAGGGGTGAGATAGAAAAACTGACTAAATTGTTGGGCGAAATCAAGCTGAGTCCACCTGAGTGTAGGTTAGGACATATAGCTTGTGATTGCTCAAGACAGTCTTCTATGTTTGCCAACCGCTATACTCTTGACAATGCTGAGATAGTGAACATACGTTCTTATGGCAGAGATCAGTTTGGTGATCTGCCAATAGTTAAGGTGAATATTAATGGCAATATGTGGCACCTGTTATATGATACAGGAAGCCAAGTCAGTATCATTGATTCTGAAAAGTGCAAGGTCTTGAAGGAGAATTGGGACGATGCACTTAAAACTTTACGTATAGTATCAGTTACAGGCCACGCGCAGACACTTACACGTGTTAAAACCTGTAGAGTTGGCAACGAAAACGGCAGCGAGCTGGGAGAGATAAGGTTCTGGTTAATGTCACTCGGAGATAAGGGCTACGACGGGATTCTGGGAATCAATGATATAAGGAGATTGAATATCCAGTTGCCTCCCGTACGGGAATGTGGCAACAAGATTTCTTTGAAACCAGAGGACCAGGATTATGTAGACCTTAGCTGTGTTGCCAGTGCACATAGACCAATGGTTTCAAGCTCCATAGATGAGAAATCAGTGAGACGCATTGAAAACGAGGCTGTAAAGTTGCCACCTACTGAGTTTAATAGAAACTGTGAGTGTAGCGCCGGGTCTGTTAATAGTTTTAGAAAGCCTACTTGGGCTGAGAGGTTAAGGGCGATGCAGAAAGCAAAGGAGACTGTCAGACAGTTTATGTCAGGTAATTCTGCTAAAAAGCATATGAATCCTAGGCCACCTTATACCAAAAGTTTCGACAGAGGAGATCTGGTAATGCTAGCTGTTCCTAAGACTGAAGGTTACTCCAACGTCTATAGGCCTTTCCGTGTGGAAGCTAGGGTCTCCGATGTTAACTTTAGAGTAAGAGGGGTCACCATGAACGATGTGAAAGTTGTACATGTCGATAGGATGAAAGCGTTTAGAAACTGACGTTAAGTAGAGCTTTTAGCTCTTGGACTTGAGAGAACTGAATGGAATTGGATCGTTCAGTTTCTCATCAAGCGAGCGTCTGTCAGTTCCCAAAGTCTCTACCTATCATGCTCGGCCGGTCCCAGATGAGAGATTATTGGTCCCCCATTAAACTCTGTCTATAAAAGCATATTATATATGTGTGTGCTTGGTAATCACTCATGGTAACTCACGTAGTTTGCGCAGATTTTTGGTTATTTTCTTTTTGGGAGGAACAAGATGGAAGGCACCTGTATGGAACAACCTGGATGCCTACTTCTCCTCTCTTTAGTTTTTTTTTTGTTTTTTATAACATGGCTCCCGTGAGCTTTTTCCGACCCGACAGCAGGAGGTTTTCCTTATGGGACAATGAGAATGTTTGGGAGATTGGTTAGTTCCTTTTTTTTTTTTTCTTTGGAAGGATACCTTTTGTCAAATTATATTGACAAACATTTTCAGTTTTTTTTTTCTGATCAGGTTTTAGAGGGAAGATTGTTGTCTTTATTTGTTAGTGAACCAATCTCTCACGCCTTCTCATTGGACGAATGTGGCCATGTCTGTATATAAGAGGGGACTAAGGGAAGGCAAAGGGGGCCCAGAGCGTGGAGAATTGGTGTGGAGACACTTAAAGTGTTTTTCTATGAGAGTTTTCCCTGTCTGGCTGTCCTCTTGGCATCCCTGTTTCACCCGAGTCCGATCCCTACCAACGCTACAATAAAGCTAAGTACTGTTTTATTTTATTTAACAAATCGTGAGTTGTGTTTATCTCCTTTTTGTTGTTGGTGTTGTACTCTTGAGTGTACGTTGTTGTTCGGTGTATTAAGTTACTCTTACGGTAGGCCCTAGTATATTCCTTTTTTGTGTGTTAACCCGCAAAAGTAAAAACTTTTGTCACTATTTCATCCAATCATGATGGTTTGAGATAGGAAATAATAAGAATAAGAAATTTGAGTGGAAAATAAAAAAGCTTGACATTTACAGCAGGTATTGAGAAATCTGATGGTGGTAACAATATAGATAATCAGTTTATCTTAATTTACAATATACAGAGATTTGGTCTTTTTTAATTATCCCTAGTACACAGGGTACAGGCAATGATAATCATAGTGGGTAGAAGAAGGCGACTGCTTTTACTGTAAGTGCATTACATGTCTACACATGTGAAAAGCAGTTTGACTTCTGCATTTACAAAAGTGCCATAGCCCAGTGTTTGGTTACTTACACTTGTTGGTGGGGTTGGACTTTTGAAAGAATTGGAAGCCATTGAAGCATTTTTTTTTTTTTAATCATAAAAAAGTTCCCAATGAGGAAATCAAACACAGGTCGTAGAGGTCGAAAACCAACAGTTTAGACCATCCTTCCACCGACCCCCGGGGTCTTGTTACTTTTGGTCACCCTACACATAATACATACACTGTAGAAGGACTGACAAGTCCTTGAAAATAAAAATTTGAACAAGAAACTTAACCCTGGAAGCTTTATTTACTTTATAACATAAATTTCAGCCCATGTTTTGTCATCCCAAGTTGAGGCACCAATCATATCTTCTATATTGCTCAATACAAGTTCAATATGTTTGAGATAGCGAGATTATAAAATTTTTTAAAATATTCTAATGACCTCTGAAGCAAAGTTAAAAGGAATGTTGAAGTTTGTTTATTTTTTTTCTATAGAAGATATGCAGGTAATCAAACAAAAGAAAAAAAAACAAAGGATTTGTAAAACATTTAATACAAAGTAAAAACAATGCATGGAAACAAACAAAAAAGCACACTGTGAAATTTGATGGATACAAGTGATAAGGCACAATTAGGATTATAGATTATAAACACAAGGTAATAAGACCAAATCCAAATAAATAAAGTGTGACGTTTCGGTAACAGCATTGTAAGCATTTTCAGTACTGAATGGTTTTATTCAGTACTTTTGTCTGAAGATGGTAACAACGCTATTACCGAGACGTCACACACTATTTATTTATTTGGATTTGGTCTTATTACCTTATGTTCATGAAGACAGGTAAATTCTTTTAATATAATTATATTCAACAGTGCTCTATCTAAAAAAAAAATTGTATTTATTTAAAAAGTTTTGATACAAAAGTGTAAAAGAGACTAGAAAATATAATTTTTCTTTAATATACTTTAAAATATTTAATATTGTAAATTCTTTTTTCTATATAATATATTCAATGGGGCTCTTTTTAACTAAAAAAAAAATTTTTATTTTAAAACAGTTTGATACAAAAGTGAAAAATGTGTTCAAATAAAAAAAAGACTAGAATATCATTTTCTAATATACTTTAAAATATTAGATAATAAAAAAGCATATTTTGGATTGAACAAAAGATTTAGTTGCCAATATTTCGGTTAGCTGAATGCCGACCTTTATCAAGGCATTACATTTTTGTATAAACAAACTCAGCACCACATAGTGTTATAACAAGCCTTGATATGTAATGTGAAATGTAATGCCTTGATAAAGGTTGGCGTTCAGCCAACCGTAATATTGGCAAATGAATCTTTTATTCAATCCAATATACAGTTAAACCTGTTTATACTGACCTCTCTAAATAGCGCCTCCCTCTCTATAGAGCCTGATTTTAAAAATGTAGTACAATGCGATTTACATTAAAAGTGACCTGTCTATAGCACCCTCTCTCTATAGCACCCTATTTTGGTGAGTTCCAAGAGGGGGCGCTATAGACAGGTTTAACTGTATGCCTTTTTATTATCTAATAAATCATTAGATGGATTGCTCTATTTTCAGAACAACTTTAAAATATTTAATACAGTAGAACCTCCAAGAGAGAGGACACTTCTCTAAATGGACAATTTTAATCACAATTTTTACTAATTAGCAGTTTTCTCCAATAGGAGGACACCTCTCCCTAAAGAGAATACTTTGGCTCTGTAACAAGGTCCTTTCCACAGAGAGGTTTTACTGTATTGGTGAAACATATATGATGAAAATTAATTAAAACATTTCAAGTATTTGTTAAAGGAATGAAAAACATGCTGTTACAAACAAGACAAAAATAATGAGGCACAATTTGGATTTTAGATTATAAACACAAGGTAAAAAGACCAAATCCAAATAAATAAATAGTGTGTGACGTTTCGGTAACAGCATTGTTACCATCTTCAGACAAAAGTACCAAAACGTCACACACTATTTATTTATTTGGATTTGGTCTTTTTACCTTGTGTTTAAGACAAAAATAGAGAGAATAAAAAAATTATCAAACTGTGGCAGAGAAAAAAATATCAAAAAAAGCAAATGAAAAAATATATATATGTCGTATTGTAAATTTTTTCCAAAGTTTCAATATCTGGAAATGACAATTAAGCAATCGTTAGGCATTTTTCCTTCTTCTTTATTATAAGCAATCAGCGCGAGGCCACACACACTAGACAACACTGCGCCGAGACGTGGATCAACTTTTCAAAAATTTACATATTTGCAAATATTTCTTTAAAAAAAACTTTAGTAAATTTACATATCATTCAACTTTTCTTTTTTAACATGGAATTTACATGTTTAAAAAATGTATTTGGCAATTTGTGAAACAATTCAGACAAAAATAAAAGATTAAAAAAAACTAGTACATTAAAAACAATTCAATATGGAATTGAATCATGGTTTACTATATACAAAATATATCATATATAAACTATTATTATAAAAAATAAAATATTAAATGAAACATTAGACTAAAATTAAAATTTCAAATGATAGATATAAATATTATATGAAATAATAAATTGTGCATCGTACCTGGATAGTGTTCATGTTCTTTGTCAAGTTAGGGTGTACAATGATGATACGCGAGTTTGTAAGGAATGCAACAAAAGTTTGTGCTGTATTACATGTAGTACCAAATGGAATAAGTGGGACTTGTGTTGGGTCACATTTCACCAAACAGACCCAACAAAGATGTAAACACTCTTTTACATCCTATGCACATACACGCAGTGTCTCGCCGAAAGTGTTTGGTGTACAGATGGATGTCCTACGGGAATGGCCGACGGTGGTTTAAAGACCAAGCCGGGGGGAGACGCAGCCCTGGACACGATTCCAAGATCTACTGGAGGAGGATGATATCGGCCCCTGATTAAGATGGATACAGATGGATGTCCCACGGCAATGGCCGACGGTGGTTTAAAGATCAAGCCGGGAGGGAGAAGCAGCACTGGACGCGGATACCCGTGGATACTAAGATATATCAAGGAAGGCACAGCCCTGGCCAGGAGCCCGACGAAAACAGGAGCAGGAGTCCAACCACAACATAAGCAGAGAGCTGACGGGCAGTGGAGAAGCCACCTCAGCAAGAAGAAACGGACATCCAGCATGCGACTTTGTAAAACCTACCTTTTAATTCTTGTATATATGACCTGTGACATGACATTTTGATAGATGGGGACCATTTATTAATACTCTTGGGATTTCTTAAAGAAGAAATTAGCGTATAGGTCTCTCAGAGGGGTAGCATCCTAGATTGGATTTTAATTCCATTGATTAATTTAAATTTATCTCTCAATAAGACAGATAAATTCCGAATTTTGGTTAATATTTAGTTTAAATTGATCTTTCATAAGCCGTGAATAAGAATATTTCTAATTCATAATTTTCCTTAAAAATAAAAATTTAATAAAATAATATTTCTCTCAATGAGACAGATAAATTATGAATTTGGTTAATATTTATATTAAATCGATCTTTTCATAAGCTGAGTTAGAATATTTCTAATTCATAATATTTTTTAATAAAATATTATTTTTATTCCTTAAATTTTAACCTTAATAATATTATTTTCTATTTAATATTTCGAGAATTTGGTATATTTATTATTCTGTGGGATTGAGAGCGCTAAAAAAAAAAAAAGGGATAGGGGGGCCAGAATTTTGGGGAACTGGACCAGGGGACCAGTCAGTTTGGAGGCGGCTTTCGAAGGGGGCGGACGAAAATTTCCCACCGGGCAAGAAGTAAGTAGCTGAGATGTTTAGGTAAGTTTCACTCTAAGAAAAATTTTTATAGTGAAGACATATTTTATACATGACGAAGTCATGGTAGGTAGAAAGTATTTTTTTTTTTTTGATAAAGACGTCTTGCCATTTATAGCGAGTTCATAGTGAGAGAGGGACTTATTCATATATTAACAGATAGAATATTTCGCCCAAGCATGATCGCCTTGAATGAGGTGTTATAGATTCATAATTTACTTAACTATGTCATGTCATAGTAAATACAATTTGTTTTACATTTATTTTATATATCCCTTGTTTGTCGAATAAAAGTTGATGTGGTAAATTTTAATGTGTACTAATGTCTATATAAAATCACAGATCACACATGAACTTTGGTGCGTATGCTGTGGATATTGAGTGTATTATAAGAGGTTCATTGCCTTATCATAAACGGAGAATATGTATACACCTGAATTTCTTTATATGCTAAAGGAGATCAAGATATAAATGTTTTTATAATCGAAGCTCAATTACAAGACGAATGTTAATTCGAGTGTATACAATATTTACTGTGTATGATGTAATATAAGAGCGTATCTTACGTCCCAAAATGTCATCTTAAACAAACCACATATTTTAACTATTAATATGAGTTCCTGTGTTCGTCATACAATATCGAGTGTATACCTGAGTGTAAATTTGGTTATTATATATACTGGTGCAAGTATTTGGCGAGTGTTATATTTGTATGTCTAAGTTAAAGGATGGAGTTTAGTCCTCTAGATGTAGAAGGTACTGGCTTTACGGTCCAACAATTAGCGCCAATTAACGTGGGGCCGAAGTCTTCCGAAAATCAAAATTTAATACAATTTAAATTTGCAAGAAGTAGGCCTGCGAATTCCCTGAGATTAAGAAATTAGGTATCGATAAAAGAAGTGACCGTTATTTTTATTGATTTTTGAAAAAAAAAAAAAAGCTTTATATTTCTTTTAATACGTTACTCATGCCGCCTTTTTACAATTTTATGAATTTTCACTGGATAATTGTTTTAATAAAAACATTATTTTTTTTAAAACACGTTATTCATGCCGCCTTTTTTTTTTTGTCAATTTATGAATTTCGATGGATAACTGTTAACAATTTCTGCATATGATTGGTTTTGATAAAAGCATTATATTTTTTAAATTACGTTATTCATGCCGCCTTTTGTCAATTTTATGAACTTTCACTGGATAATTGTTAGTATATAAAAGAAATACGTTAGGCTTAAATAGAAACCCACGAGCCTTTTTATTTCTCAGTTACACAATTGTTCTAACCTTTCAATTTCAAATCTACAGAAGCGTCTTATGTTAAAGTGTACCATTTTTTTTCTTTAAGTTTCGAATATTGACAAAATGGTTCCTTACTTTGTATAGACAATGAAATTTAGGGACGCTAACTTAAACCTAGAAATACGTTACTCATGCCGCCTTTTTACAATTTTATGAATTCTCACTGGATAGCTGTTAACAATTTCTGCATATCATTGGTTTTGATAAAAGCATTATATTTTTTTAATTACGTTATTCATGCCGCCTTTTGTCAATTTTATGTACTTTCACTGGATAATTGTTAGTATATAAAAGAAATACGTTAGGCTTAAATAGAAACCCACGAGCCTTTTTATTTCTCAGTTACACAATTGTTCTAACCTTTCAATTTCAAATCTACAGAAGCGTCTTATGTTAAAGTGTACCATTTTTTTCTTTAAGTTTCGAATATTGGCGAAATGGTTCTTTACTTTGTATAGATAATGAAATTTAGGGACGCTAACTTAAACCTAGAAATACGTTACTCATGCCGCCCTTTTACAATTTTATGAATTCTCACTAGATAGCTGTTAACAATTTCTGCATATCATTGGTTTTGATAAAAGCATTATATTTTTTTAATTACGTTATTCATGCCGCCTTTTGTCAATTTTATGTACTTTCACTGGATAATTGTTAGTATATAAAAGAAATACGTTAGGCTTAAATAGAAACCCATGAGCCTTTTTATTTCTCAGTTACACAATTGTTCTAACCTTTCAATTTCAAATCTACAGAAGCGTCTTATGTTAAAGTGTACCATTTTTTTCTTTAAGTTTCGAATATTGGCGAAATGGTTCTTTACTTTGTATAGATAATGAAATTTAGGGACGCTAACTTAAACCTAGAAATACGTTACTCATGCCGCCTTTTTACAATTTTATGAATTCTCACTAGATAGCTGTTAACAATTTCTGCATATCATTGGTTTTGATAAAAGCATTATATTTTTTTAAATTACGTTATTCATGCCGCCTTTTGTCAATTTTATGTACTTTCACTGGATAATTGTTAGTATATAAAAGAAATACGTTAGGCTTAAATAGAAACCCACGAGCCTTTTTATTTCTCAGTTACACAATTGTTCTAACCTTTCAATTTCAAATCTACAGAAGCGTCTTATGTTAAAGTGTACCATTTTTTTTCTTTAAGTTTCGAATATTGGCGAAATGGTTCTTTACTTTGTATAGATAATGAAATTTAGGGACGCTAACTTAAGCCTAGAAATTATTGTTTTCTCAGAATCCTGAGAATTTCACGCGAGCCCCAAATTTAGAATCTCAGGGGGTGTCTTTTTGATTGACAAGTGGGAGTAGCGTCCACACCTGGAGAGAGGGGGGATGATTGACGTGAAAAACAACAGATGTGCATGCAAGATGTTTTCGAGGGGGGAAGGACATGTGGAGAAAACACATGTATAGACTTTAGCTGGAAAGTGAGAAAACAATGAGAGGACAGTCCACTGCTAGCTCTCGACTGGAAAGGTTGGTCTCACTGTCCTCCCCGCTTTTGCGGGTAGGTTTTTCCTGTTTTAAATATTCTATCTCCCTTTGTTTTTCATCATTACCTTCTTTACTATAGGATAAATGAAGCTTATTTTCTTTTACTACAGTTAGATAGTACATAATTTTTATTTAATTTAATAATATTTTAATTATTCCCGTCCCACAGAATTTCCACTCAATAGGACTAAAGATATTTTTGAATTTTATTAGAATGCTCTCTTAGCTATTCTTTAATCTTTATAATATTTAACGTTGTCTAGATTACAATTCAAAGCATTTGTTTATTTTTCGATGTGCATTGACTTACGATTTAATTGATTTTATATATTTGTATTTTCTGTATTTTAGGCTTCATGCTTGAAATGTTCCATCTCCGTTAGTTTCTCACCGTTATTTTCTAATTAGTAGGTCAATACGACCTATTTCAAGTTTTAATAGATTTTATATTTAAGTATATTTTTTTTTTTGGAAACTGGTTCCACTTGATAAATCTGGAAATATTTTGAACTTTGATATTGACATAGTACACCTGGTTTTCCCTTATCTCTCCAATGTCGAGCATTATCAATATAAACACAAAGGTTGAAGATCTTTGTTTTTCTTATCTAGTTTGAAGGAGAAACGTACAATATCACGCGATTAAGTTAATCTCATAGGCTTACAATTAATCTTTTAATTTAATTTCTTTAAAGTTATTTCATACTGATTCCTTTTATTATTTCTATAGATTTTAAATCTTTAATTGTCTTAATAATTTCGCTTGTCGTTTCCATTTAGCCAATTTGTGATTTGTCATTTTGCTGACCAAGACAATGTTTACCTCGAAGTATTTTTTTTTTCGTAATATATAGCAATATGAGTAAAAGGTCTGGACATAATCTTCGTTTTTGATTAATAATTATATTTATGTAGTTTTTCTTATCCATGGGCCTTTAGCTTTGTTTATTTTTAATTTTGTAATCCACTTATTTCATCTTACATTTTGTAAAATGATGCAGCAGTATTTATTGACATCGTTTATATAATTATATCTTAGCAACTTTAGATGAGTCTGCATTATGTATTTATTTTTTTATCTCCTTCCGCAATCGGGCATGCACACTTATTGATAATTCTTAAATCAGACATCGAATAAATATGATGTATCCAGAGACGATCTCCACATTTGTTTCATTTTCTTGGTTATGGGAAGCCGAAACGCCTTTATGGCCTTATTAGTTTGATTATACTAAATAACTAAGTATTGTGTGTTTTATTCAACACTCCGTTTAAAGCATTCATTCTCTTGACTAAGGTACAGTGTCATGCGTGGTATTTGATTTAATTTTGTCAACTTTATGTGAATATACGATTTTCTTTAAAATCTAACCCCGATATTGTAGACAAGCGTATAGCTTAGCTCGCTCCTTTAAATCGTTGAATAACCAATTTATTCTCTATATGGCATATTTCACAATGTCTGCGTGACGACCGAATCACGGTAAAATTCTCAAAATGGCAGTCGATGGACACGTGTATATTTACCCTATAGAGTGGTTGTATATACACATAGGTGCCTATGGATTTGTTTAATTTTATTATGATCTCCAGCCATGTTTCTGTATTTAAGGCTTCACGTTTGAGATGTTCCATCCCCTCTTAATTCTTCACCATTATTTCTTTATAGGTTCAACACGACTTATAATTTGTAAACCAAGGCTTAACGATTTATCTCAAGTGATTTATCCAACACAAAATTTTCCACTCGATAGATATGGAGACACATTTTTTTGTTGATTTTGCCAGATTGTGCCTTTTGTCCTCTCTTATCTATATGGTATTTATCGTTTCAATATAATGATCTGGAGCATTTATCCTCTTATCTAATGCATATAGTTCATGGACTTAATTAATTTATAAACATTTTCAATCATTGTTTTCCTGTATTGTCTGGTGATCTCATCCGAAAGGTTTAATAGCATACTAGTATTTCATTCTCTTATCCGATATTATTATTGCTTATCTTAATTTTTATGTCCATATATGAACAGAATGTCCAGGTCTAAGTGTTCGCTTCGAATATCGATCGTAAACAAGTTCAAACATACCCCCCGAAATTCTCTTCCTTAGCCTTTATTTTGTGTAGTGATCAATTTTTCCTTTTGGTAACAACCGTTATAGATCCCTGGAAATGCATACTAAATAATAAGACAGTATTTTGTTTATTTGTTAACCTTATATGAATATGCATTTTCGTTTAAAACTTAACCGCGATATCTTAAGAAGGCGTATAGATTTGGTTGCTTCATTTAAACGTTGAATAGGATCACAATTTAGATATGACATAATTTACTACAGATGATTACTTGTCGAAATACAATCACAGCGAAATTTCAAAATGGCGACTAAAAAAGGGCACGTCGGGCAACCGATTCTTTTCATGATGCCTCCAACTGCATATGATCTTAAATATCCTGTGTACACTGGTATGAGGTCACCTTGAAATGCAATAAACGTGCAGAATTTTAACCTAAGAAAGATTTCATGAAACCTTCCCGTATGGAACAATTCCCCTTGGTCGAGAACAGATAAAACATCTCAATGAGTATTAAGTTACCGTAAATATTTGCCAGCAGAAGGCAAGATGAGATTACACGAAAGTAGGATCAGTAAGTGTTTAGCTCCTGTTTTTGTTAGTGATTCTGGACCTTTATAAGGCAATGGGAGGTGGACATCAAGATATGTTCTGATAGACGGGTGTGTGCCTCTGTCAAGGGAAGCAGCCATTCCGTGTAATGGGGATTACAATAATCATCAAATATTAACAAATCATCTTTGGTAGATATGGACAACCAGATGGTGCCAAATTCTTTAGTGAACTTATATTTTATCACTTAGTTGTTTCGTATCCAATCTTATGATGATCTTATCGTGTGGTGATCCATGTACAGAATTCAATAGGAAGTTTTTTTTTTTTTTTTTTTTTTGAAGTAGTGAAATCCGCTGTTTCTTTCCCTAACCCAGCCAAAGGACGAAATCGTTTCATTACATCTTGCATCCTTGGAAGCTAATAACATTATTTCAGAACTAAATGCCATATGCAGACCTGGCAATCTATCAAAAGAATAGCTTCGAATAACTTTAGATGAACAATAATAGTGGACCTTGCACCTCGTGTATGTTTACATTTGACCGGTTTTGACAAGCCCCTCTAGAAACCCTTATCTATTTCACCAACTCCAGATTGTTTGGACAGCAGAGGTCTATAACAAAGGAGGATCTTATAACAGGAGAACAGACCTAAGATTCGTTTCGACATCGGCTTTCATAGTTTATGGAATGTGGTATTAGGCAGTGGTAACCAGTAGCAAGGATTACATTTCTGAGAGATCGGGAATAGGCATAGAAGATTAAGAAGGATATCTTGCGTGGTATGAAAAATGGACACCGGAGCATGTGATGTTGTATGTAGAACCTCCATATTATATAATAGGAATATGTTGCTCACGAAGATGGACGTGAGTGAAGAATAATATAAAACATTATATCCCAATGGACGCTACAGAGCGTATAAGCCACTTGACATGAATCTGCTGAAGGAAGGGTCACTGTGGTACTATGTAAAGAAATCATCGGAAATATATGCATCATTTATAAAATATAGAGATTTACTCTATATACATCCATCTGCAGGCGATGCACCTGATTTTCGCTCAGACCTCACAAAACCAACTAAAAGGCATACCAAATAAAGTACGCAAGGTATAGTAGCGCCAACCCGAATCTGATCAGATGTGTCCAAAGCTCGGTTCCTACTCC
This sequence comes from Cordylochernes scorpioides, assembly GCA_030710605.1. Classification (NCBI taxonomy): domain Eukaryota; kingdom Metazoa; phylum Arthropoda; class Arachnida; order Pseudoscorpiones; family Chernetidae; genus Cordylochernes; species Cordylochernes scorpioides. Next base: position 24,120,266 of record CP092866.1, on the reverse strand, counting down.
ATCATACCACTGAAATCACTGCGACAGCCATGTCCTAACGAGGCAAGATCTTTGATACCATTACAACGTATACATGCTAAATGTTCAGCACTGTACCCTGACGAAATTCCGATAGGAAGGTGCGCTAAATCGAATCAGGTCAGGATAAATTACACGATGTAATGAATGGTGTAAGAGGGATAAGCCAACAATCGACAACAATTTTTTTAAGCCAACAAGCAGTGAACAGGAGTTCGGGCTGGAATAGGGGAAGGAACAACAAGAAGGGAAGGTGCATAAGAAACAGTCATTCATAGAAATCACCTGTGACACCATAAAAAAAAAAAAAAATTTTTTAAGATCTTATATTGAAGTTTTCAGGCTACTCATGTCAATGCATATTACAGATGTAGACAATCAGAATTACTTAATGTTAACAATTAGGTATAACCCACTTTAACAGAGTTGTAGAGCAACTGACTTTGTACATGCATATATCTCCAATTCCCTTGACAAGGCTACCCTTTCTATTTAGCTGAAACAAACTGCTTATCTAACTTTATCACGCTTTAACTGGCTCGAAGTATAGTGGTTTTCCTTTGTCGTTAGCAAGGTAAATACCTAATCCAGTGTGCATAAAGGACTATAGAAATACTATTACACTAGAAATAATTAATAGTTCATCCTGATACACAGTAAAGGAAGTGAGAACAGCATCTTTACCAGAAGGCCATCATGGCTAGTTAAGTTTCAATACACCCAGAAAGAGCTTATCTCCTCGAAGGGAAGATTAAAAAGGGGTGGAAACGGGTCCTCTGGAATTTTCCTCGAAATTCTGCGATAGCCCCCGCCCAGAAGAATGTCAGTCGATAGTATAGAGCTGACCAAGGGGAGAGAGAATTGGAGAAAATCTCCTGCTTGTAAACACGAGGGTAGGTCGCCGGCCCTGATAAGGATTGACAGGGGAGGAACAGATTCCCAGAAGGGACTCCCGAGATATCAGAATAGGCTAAAGCAATAGAACGGGATCCAGTTCCCGATGACGGGTTTCGAGGAAACTTCAGAGGGATGAAAAGGCAGTGAAATGTGTAGAAAATGATGGAAGAGAGATGTGGGAGAGGTGATGAAAGAGGTGTTGAAAGTGATGGAAAAGGCGATGAAATATGATGAAAGAGGCGCTGAACTGTGTTATAAGGTGATGAATAAGAGATGAAATGTGTTAAAAACGTTGAAAAGGCGATGAAATATGATGAAAGGACAGTGGAATGTGTTAAAACAATGGAAGAGGTGTTGAAAGTTAATGAAAGGGCGATGAAATATGATGAAAAGACAGAGAAATGTGTTAAAAAACGATGGAAGAGAGATGATGAAAGAGGTGTTGAAGGTGATGAAAAGGTAGTGAAATGTGTTAAAAAACGATGGAAGAGAGATGTGGGAGAGGTGATGAAAGAGGTGTTGAAAGTGATAAAAAGAGTGAGAAAGCGTTGAATGTTGATGAGAAAGAGATAGAAAGATGCAGGAAGATGTTGAAGGAGAAAGTATTGAAAAAAGTTGGATAAAGAGTTTTGTAAATAGTAGATAAAGGTTGATAGAAGAAAGTACACTTAATGTGTAAAGCGTAGCTGTCGGCCGCAATATCGCCTCGATAGAAATATTTCTTTTAAAATAATACATATTATGCACTGGGGGTTTGTGTAAGCTGACTTACCTAAGTTTCAGCGACTGTATACACTAATTTATATACATGGGTCTTTATTAATTACAATATTGTGTTATATATTAAATAACAAATATGTATTCTCCTTTTAAGAAGCAATTTTGGTTCTAATGTTGGTATATGATATTTAAGAGTTACTCAGTTTTTTTTTTTTAAACAACGATTTTGTCTTAATGATTATTGTGAACTTTGAAGAGCTTGCAGTTTTTTTTTTTTTTAACTATAACGTGTGTTTTAAACTTCCAGTTTTTCCTACTTTATTATATGTTAACAATTTTGTCTTAGTGTCATGGTGAACTTTAAACAGTTTACAGTTCTTTTTCTTTTTATAACGTGTGTTCTAGTGTTAAATGTTGAAAGGAGCTTTAACACCATGTTTCAGTGTTTGTGTGTTATTTGTCTCAACATTGCCTTTGTGCCGCATATCGCCTCACAACCTTGCTATAGTGTTTGTTGCCATTTTTAAAGATTTTCACAATTTGTATTAGTGTTAATGTGTCATTTAGAGAAATTGCCATAACCTCATCCTTATATAGTACACCGTTTTACACCGTTTTATTTAATGAGCTATATGAGAGATTTTAGATGTAAAATAAGAGTTACTATTTACATGAGCCAAATCGACCCAGCAGTTAGAGCAAGAAGGGGGGAATCAGATGTTTCCTCCTTTCACGTGACGTCACTGTTTACCCCGACCGGTCGTGCCAGATAAGAGGGAATACCAGGAAACTCTGTCCTACTGACATCGCTCCCTCAACACGAGAAACGACATCTTGGGTTTTCGTGTTCTCCTGGTGTAGAATTGGCTCAGCCTCATTTTAGTATAGTATATAATTAAGAGTTGTCTCACAACCTTGTTTTAATATGACACACCGTTTTGAAGAGCTTGTACAACCTGTCAGGATACAATGTAGGAAAACCAGTTTCTTTTAATTGTTATGTTACAATCTTATCCAACAGTAGAACCAGAGAGACCACAAGAGACGACAATCTTGAGAAACCCACTAGAAATAGTTAATAGAGTCATTGGTGGCAATGCTGGCGGCGTTGAAGTACGCCGTTCGACCAGGGTCAAGAAACCCACCGAGTGCAGATCGTGTTCAAGTTGCCAATGATTTGATTTATAGGATGTGTACTAGAGCTAGTTGAATTTTGATCATAGTAAAATGTGTTAGAATGTGAGTTAAAGGCCCTAGATAGTGGCCTTAAAGAGATTTCAGTTTTTTTTTTTGGAAGAAGCTATTCTGTATTGATAGCATGTGTAATTCAACTCCTGGGTTCGACAGTATATTTTGTTTTAATTCTTAATTGAAGGTTATGAATAATGGTTCAACTTCGAGATCAATTAGGAAATCTAGATGCTTTAGATATCTGCTGTGCTTGTAACATATTCGCTACAGGTTGATTCGGAATATGCGCTGGGTTAAAACTAGACACCCTATAACTCCATAGGCCCAGAATACAGCCCAAAGAGAATTTCTAATGAGAGTATGTAATGCAGTTACAATCTAAGAATTGATAGAGCAACAAGTAACCTCTGTTGTTAAACTCCAGAACGAGCTGGGTACCAAAAACCCTATAAGTCCAAAGAAAGAGTTTAGCTGAATAGCAGAGAAAGAAGAAGCGTTGGCAAAAACACTTATGGACCTATCATATATTGGCAATGAGGTAAATACTTGAAGTTCAGTTCGCTCCATTTAAGTGCTAGTTTGATGATTCATTTGTTCAGACACCAAGTGTCAAGATAAGAAGATTTTCAAATTGTGAGACACACAGTTAAAGTGTTAGGTTAGATTTCAGCATTTGATTGTTAACAATCAATTTTGTTAATTTGCTTAAATATAAATAATGTTTATCCACGTATAGATAACTTTTATGTAGAGTTTGTATGAGGCATTTATTTAAGTCAATAGGGCTTTAGTCCCCACTTTGTTTTAATTAGATAACTTTATTTGATTTCTCATTGGTCCTGAAAGACTTTATTATTGTTAGGGTTTATTTGATAGATAATTGTAGTACTTTGGCATTTATAGCAATTTTTAACTATAGTATGAATGCAGTCTGCGAATGAAATATGTATGAATGGAATGACTAATGATTGTTGTCAAAGTTAAAAACTATTATACTGTTAGACCAAAATTACTTTAGAGTAGTGATAGGGATTTAATAGGTCAATTTTCAATTTTGATTTCTTTATTTGTTAGGAACGAAGCCTCAAACAGGACAACTACAACTCTATTGTTAGGAAAATATTCGCTCCACTTTGTTAGGTCTCCTTTTTAGAGGAGTGTAAATATTGATTTTTTTTTTTATGAGAGTAATCAGCTACTCTATTTCATTATATCAACTTGAATTCTAAGAATCGTAGGCAATGACCATGTCTCGATTCTCAGACTGGGGATTTGTGGAAGGTCACGGTCAGGCCAAAAGCCTGCAAGTCCTCCCCTCATTAGAGGGAACGGAGAGGTATCAGGTGAACTTTGTGCTAGGTGGGGGGATTCAGTTGCCGACGTCGCAGACTAAGTGTAAAGCGACGAAAACCTCGGGTAACCGATCTGACATCGTAATTTACGACGCTTTGAGCGTGACCGAGATGAGGGTGATACAGTCGGGAGGTTGGAAAGGATCGGCACGTTGGGAGCTCTTTTATATATTGCGCAGCCTGTAACAAATTCCCCGACGGACGAGCTTAGAAAACATGCGCTGGGTAGAGAAATCGAATTCCCTGTAACTCCTTGTCTATAAGTAAAAGCCTAAAGGGGTTTCTAATGAGGGTTAACAATAGAGCAAGTAACAAACAAGTTTTGATTAGACGAAGCGATTCCGTCTACAGATTTTTAGGTATCAGATAGCAAAGTGACAGATGGACTGTCCGGATTCTTTGCGTTTTATATCGCCCCAGGCTAGCAAGAGTTATTCACTTAATTAAAGACTATTAGTCTACCATACGTTTAGTTAGAACGAATTTAAGTCTAAACATCAATTAATATATAGAATTTTTTTTTTTGAGTAATTCATTATAAGATAGGTTAAATTTTAAATTAATAGGACACAAAATGAACTTTTGAAGCAGATTGCCAGAACAAGCCAATATAGTGGTCCAGATTTGAAGAGAGATTATTAATTTTTTTTTTTGGGGAAGATCGAATATAAAGTATCTTTCGTTTTGAGACAGTGAAATGACCTAGAGCAATGGGTTATTTGTTTTACAAGATTTGTTTTTTTTTTTTTTCAGAGAGGTACTAAGAACTCAGGTGAGAGGACACATATCACAAGATATGAGCTAGACCTATTCATCATAATTTATTACAGAATTAGTTTGAGTATTTTTTATTAAAGCGATTTGTTGGTCAAAATTTATGAGTACACATTCTATGGATAAGCTAAACAATGTATAGTAGGAGTAAACTACATGTTAAAATAAAGGACAAAGGTGGGAGAGATTTCAACCACAGGTAATGTAATTTGGAAGTAATCTGGTTGTGAGAGGCTTCCTTTTGTATTAAGAGAGGCAGGGAACACGCCAGACAAACACTCCCAGTGACAAGTTAGTAAGGACAAGTTTTATCTTTGTTAGATATTACACGAGTTTTGAGATACTAGTGAGATAACCTGGACCCCTCAGTGCATATATATATCCGTTTTATTATTTTTTTTATATCATATATCATATATTTTGTTCTCATTATTATATCCATGTATATTCGTATATGTAGAAGCACAATCCATAGCATGGGTATGTGTGACATTTTGGTAGCAGCGGTGTTACCATCTTCGGACAAATGTACCGAATAAAGATTTTTAATCACAATTTATGTATTCATTTGTATTCATTATATATATGTATATCAAACCATTTTTTTTTACTTATAGTAAATACCCATTTTACGATTCATAGCCTAGATATGTGTGACATTTCGGTAGCAGCGTTGTTACCATCTTCGGACAAATGTACCGAATAAAGATTTTTAATCACAATTTATATATTCATTTGTATTCATTATATATATATATATATATATCAAACCATTTTTTTATAGTAAATACCCATTTTAATATTTCTTATTTTATTTAACATCGCGTATATCCATATTGTTCCAATATTTTTTTTGCATGTATCGCATTCGTGCAGCTCTAATATGTATATATTTTTTTTCGTTTCTGTTTTATACTATTATTTCAATGTCATCGATAAGAGTTGCAACTTTGGATTCCTTTTTTTTTTTTTTATCATTGCCATTTTGAACATGTATAGCCATTCCTTCGCTGCCATATGTATCGTATAGAACTAATAAAGTTTTTTTTTTTAGATGTGTTTTAGGAATTGGGCATGTCTACCATACTAACACAATTCCTTGGCGCCCATAATTATTATGTTAACCTGAATGGCATAAGAATCTGTTTTGCACAGAACCTGTGTATAGACCACCCCTTCTCCACCCACTGGGACTGCGGTCGGGGATGTGTGGACTCGACTCACATCTGGGTCAAGACCCCTGGAATACAGACAGCAAAAGGGATGGGCTCAGTATATTGCCCATAGAATGGTAGGGTAGAACTTCCTTCTGTAATCACGATGAATTAACCTGCCCCAGGTTCCATGGCCCGTCTGTTCCCCCTTTGCCGGAGTGACAGTGATTGCATAATGGTATCGTAAAAGAATGCATTTTTACCAATTTCATATTTTCTCATGGAATATTTGATCAGATATGAATTGAAATAAACTCATTCTTTCACTCTGGCAGGGGAGGAATTGTTGGGTCACATTTCACCAAACAGACCCAACAAAGATGTAAACACTCTTTTACATCCTATGCACATACACGCAGTGTCTCGCCGAAAGTGTTTGGTGTACAGATGGATGTCCTACGGGAATGGCCGACGGTGGTTTAAAGACCAAGCCGGGGGGGAGACGCAGCCCTGGACACGATTCCAAGATCTACTGGAGGAGGATGATATCGGCCCCTGATTAAGATGGATACAGATGGATGTCCCACGGCAATGGCCGACGGTGGTTTAAAGATCAAGCCGGGAGGGAGAAGCAGCACTGGACGCGGATACCCGTGGATACTAAGATATATCAAGGAAGGCACAGCCCTGGCCAGGAGCCCGACGAAAACAGGAGCAGGAGTCCAACCACAACATAAGCAGAGAGCTGACGGGCAGTGGAGAAGCCACCTCAGCAAGAAGAAACGGACATCCAGCATGCGACTTTGTAAAACCTACCTTTTAATTCTTGTATATATGACCTGTGACATGACATTTTGATAGATGGGGACCATTTATTAATACTCTTGGGATTTCTTAAAGAAGAAATTAGCGTATAGGTCTCTCAGAGGGGTAGCATCCTAGATTGGATTTTAATTCCATTGATTAATTTAAATTTATCTCTCAATAAGACAGATAAATTCCGAATTTTGGTTAATATTTAGTTTAAATTGATCTTTCATAAGCCGTGAATAAGAATATTTCTAATTCATAATTTTCCTTAAAAATAAAAATTTAATAAAATAATATTTCTCTCAATGAGACAGATAAATTATGAATTTGGTTAATATTTATATTAAATCGATCTTTTCATAAGCTGAGTTAGAATATTTCTAATTCATAATATTTTTTAATAAAATATTATTTTTATTCCTTAAATTTTAACCTTAATAATATTATTTTCTATTTAATATTTCGAGAATTTGGTATATTTATTATTCTGTGGGATTGAGAGCGCTAAAAAAAAAAAAGGGATAGGGGGGCCAGAATTTTGGGGAACTGGACCAGGGGACCAGTCAGTTTGGAGGCGGCTTTCGAAGGGGGCGGACGAAAATTTCCCACCGGGCAAGAAGTAAGTAGCTGAGATGTTTAGGTAAGTTTCACTCTAAGAAAAATTTTTATAGTGAAGACATATTTTATACATGACGAAGTCATGGTAGGTAGAAAGTATTTTTTTTTTTTGATAAAGACGTCTTGCCATTTATAGCGAGTTCATAGTGAGAGAGGGACTTATTCATATATTAACAGATAGAATATTTCGCCCAAGCATGATCGCCTTGAATGAGGTGTTATAGATTCATAATTTACTTAACTATGTCATGTCATAGTAAATACAATTTGTTTTACATTTATTTTATATATCCCTTGTTTGTCGAATAAAAGTTGATGTGGTAAATTTTAATGTGTACTAATGTCTATATAAAATCACAGATCACACATGAACTTTGGTGCGTATGCTGTGGATATTGAGTGTATTATAAGAGGTTCATTGCCTTATCATAAACGGAGAATATGTATACACCTGAATTTCTTTATATGCTAAAGGAGATCAAGATATAAATGTTTTTATAATCGAAGCTCAATTACAAGACGAATGTTAATTCGAGTGTATACAATATTTACTGTGTATGATGTAATATAAGAGCGTATCTTACGTCCCAAAATGTCATCTTAAACAAACCACATATTTTAACTATTAATATGAGTTCCTGTGTTCGTCATACAATATCGAGTGTATACCTGAGTGTAAATTTGGTTATTATATATACTGGTGCAAGTATTTGGCGAGTGTTATATTTGTATGTCTAAGTTAAAGGATGGAGTTTAGTCCTCTAGATGTAGAAGGTACTGGCTTTACGGTCCAACACTTGCATTCAACTTCCACCATCAGAAGAATTCTTGGTGCAGTGGATGTCACATCTGTAAAATGTCTCACTCCACACTGTACATGTCCAGTTACACAGCCTTGTAGACTGCTCCAATGCCGGGCTCTCCTGGTATTGTTTTCAGGATGATCTAAACTGCTGTAGACAACTTGAGGCTTCTTCCCACACTGTCCATGTCACACACCTCCCCACACAGGAATCTATCAGGGCGGACTATCCTGTCTTCAGACCAACCTCTCACACGACTCCCAGCCGGACTGCCAATTTTGCTCTCTTGGGGGACTGCCCACCCTTCTTTACTGGTTTGCTCACATCTCTTGGTTCTCTTCTTCAAGGAGCAACCACAATCAACACTTCACCACCGTTCTTCCCTACTGTAGTTGGGGAACATACCTTCAACTTCCCCATCAGAAGGATTCTTAGTGCCTTGGATGTCACTCTTGTGAAAAGTCCCGATCCACACTGTACCATCCAGCCTGGACTACATGGTTTTTTGGGCTGCTCCAATGCCGGTCTCTCCTGGCACATTTTTGCGCGATCATCCAAACTCCAGGAGACAACTTGCCGCTTCTTCCCACACTTGACAATGTCACGCACCTTCCCACACAGGAATGTATCAGGACGGACTATCCTGTCTTCAGACCAACCACACTATCAGATTCCTCTCATATGACTCCCAGCTGGACTGCCAGTCCGCTCTCTTGGGGGACCGCCTACATACTTCCTTCTTTACTGGTTTGTTCACATCTCTTGGTTCTCTTCTTCAAGGACCAACCACAATCAACACTTCACCACTGTTCTTCCAGACTGTAGTTGGGGAACTTGCCTTCAACTTCCCCATCAGAAGGATTCTAAGTGCTGTGGATGTCACTCTTGTGAAAGGTCCCGATCCACACTGTACCATCCAGCCTGGACTACACAGCTTTTTGGGCCGCTCCAATGCCGGTCTCTCCTGACACATTTTTGCAGGATTATCCAAACTCCAGGCGACAATTTGTCGCTTCTTCACACACTGATGATGTCACACACCTTCCCACACAGGAATCTATCTGGGCGCAGTATCACGCCTTCAGACCAATTGTTCTCTCGGCTTCTTTTCAAACCGATCCCAGCCAGACTGCCAGTTCGCCCTCACTCCCTGGAATCAATTGTCACTTCCTCTTGGGGGACCCCCTACATACTTCCTTCTTTACTGGTTTGTCCATATCTCTTGGTTCTCTTCTTCAAAGTGTAATCTCAATCAACGCTTCACCGCAGTTCTTCTAGAATGTAATTTGTTTCAATATGTGTATTTGACCATATTCAATATACACTTAGAGAAAAAGCATTGGAATTCAAGGACTAAAATTTTATGCAAATTAATTAAAGTTGGTGAAAAAAAAATGCTATCATAACTACATTTAAAAAAAAAAAGAAGAAAAATTCTGGTTGTGCCATTGGTGTTAAAAATATTATAAACATAAAACATGGGTAAAATAAAAAAAAAAAGGCAAACATCCGATTCCTTTAAATCCACTAAGAATTGTCTAAATATTTGTTTACCTAAGTAGGTGTGACATCATAAGATTAAATAATGTTTGAAACTATTATAGACACATATGATTCTTTTTGAAATTGAAACAATTTCTACTGCCTTTACTGCAATGGAAAAATTATAGAATCAAAAAGAATCATACGGGTCTATAATAGTTTCAAATTTTCATGACAGATGGTGGGCTAATGGATCATAATATTAAATAATGTACAAAAAATTGTATTTTTTGGCACAATGTTCTTAAATGGCAGCGTGGCCATCTTTAGTTAATTCCTACATCTCCTGGAGAAAGTGAATATACAGTTTGATAAAGTTGCATATATTAAAATCAAAATAGACAAATTTTGACCATGCTAACATGGAGCTTTTGCATATACAGTATAACCTCGTTAATTCGACACACCCCAATTCGACACTCGGCGATAATTCGACCATGTTCCGATGTCCCGACCTCCGGCCTATCAAATAACAAACCGTAATTCGACAGTATCGATAATACGACAGTTTCGATAGTTCGACCATTTTAAAATTCGAATTTCGACAGTTGAATGTTATTTTACATACAACTTTACCGCTAAACGTTATTACGGCGGGCGCCGATCGGCATTGGCGGGCGCCGATCGGATCGCGCCTGCGCACTTTTGGTTTCTGGTTAGTTTAAGGTTCCCTTTGCAGTGCCGTTGCGCAATTTCGCGGATGTTATTGTTGTTTTTTTTTACGCGGGAATTTCGGCATCATGCGCTAACTAATAATAATTTTTATTTTTTATTTTTAACATTGAAATATTTTAGCTATTTTTAAATTTATAAATAATTTCTTTTTAAATAAATAAATCTTTATAAAATGTAGCCACAATGATTATGATAACATTTTATTTCAATATTCCATTTCTGTGTTATTATAAAAGATTTAAACACAAAATCAATAATACCTGCAGCAGCAGTGGATGACTTTAATACATTAAAATTTATTTATTAAAAAAACATTTTAGAAGAAGAAAGACATGCATGTTTTTTCAAAATGACCGTCTGGAATACATCCTGAATAGGATTTCAGTGCAAAAACAGACATCTATAAAGGAATTTTTTAAAAGATCTTCATGATAATTTTTAAATAATATTTAAAAATTGTCTTTTTATTTACCATATTTATTTCCTTTCAACTGCTATATTTTTCAATTAGAATAAAATATTATTTAATATATTATATTTAATATTTTAATGTCTGTAGAGTTAATATTTGATTATATTACTGAAAAGAAACACATTGCCAGTAAATTTATTTGTTACAATTATTTTTGTTTCTAAAATATGTATTAATGCCATTTTGTCCCTGATACTAAAAGTTAATCATGAAAATAAAATAAAAACACACAATGGTTTCAATTAATATCATTAATTTATATTACAAGGCTATTTTAAAAAAATATTATTTTAGCGAGTTAGATGATTACCTAATCATCTCACCTTAATTCAACACTTCCTTTAATTCAACCGAAAGCTCTGATCCCTTGGGGTGTTGAATTAAAGAGGTTCGACTGTATTTAAAGCTATCTAAAAAGTGTATAGAAGATTGTAAATTTAACATTCAATAAACTTGACAAACATCAACAAGGATCACTTTAAAAAAAAACAATATTTTTCTTGGTCTTTGATTATTTACATATTGGAATTGATAAGGCACAATTTGGATTATAGATTATAAACAAAAGGTAACAAGACAAAATCAAAATAAAATTGGATTTGATCTTATTACCTTGTGTTTAGTATCTCTCTCTGTCTATATTTTACATTTATTTATCCTTATATAATCTTATTTATTCATATTTAGCATTATTTTGTATTTAAACTTATCCTATATGGACATTGTAATAAAGTAGTGTCAATCTGTTTAAGAGATATTTATCCTGGTGTTAGTCAAAAACTAATATTTGTATAAAAACCCTATATATTCAGAGAGAGATAATAATTAAAGGCATATCCTAATCAAAAACAACTGAAATGATAAGACAGACAATTTTGATTATAGATACAAGGTAATAAGACCAAATAAATGAATAGTGTGTATTGTTTTGGTAACAGCATTGTTACCAAAATGTTACACACTATTTATTTAGATTTGGTCTTATAACAAACAACTGAAAGTTACTGATGGCTTTGGCCAAAACTGTATCCTCTATATAACCATTTATTATTTTAGAATATTAGGTAAAAATGCCCCTTTCTTGGTAAAACAAAGATGAAAATTTACACATTGGATTTTCTATTTATCAAGAAAGTATATTCGGCCAGTATTCTGGAATAATTTTTTTTTAAATTAACAATTAGTTGATATTTGGAAAGATTGTCCAAGCCATCAGCAACTTTCAGTCACATGATTAGAAGAAGCCTTAATTTGTTCACTGATACCGATACAATTTCACTTTTATTCTTCATTTTTCACCAAAAATATTTTTGTCAAGAATAGTTTTTTTTTACAATGAGTAAATAGCAGAGTGAATAAATCTCAACATTTCAAAATTGGTCAAATAATTTGTAATTAGAGTGAAAATTTCAGGCAACAATATTTCCAAATCACAATGCTGCTTCACGGTATACATCTTGTTCAACAAGGATTCGCGTATATTCCCAACTTCAACTTTATCCCAGATGAGAGGGTAACACGAAGGAAATGCGTCCATATAATGTTGCTTTGTCTGCGGGCAGTTGAAGTTTTGATTTGACATATATCCCACTATCTTATCCCCATTGAATTCAGTCAGGAAGTCATGTACAGTTATGGAACTGGCTCCAATGTGAAATCTCTTCATTTTAGCAACCTCACTCTTACATTGGTCCCACATGTTGGACCATTTTGGGAAAGAATTAATACATTCTGGTTTGGTTATTTCTGACAGATTCAGGATAACATATGGAATGAACAATTTTAGAAGAGTGCTTCTTTTTTCAAACATATATTTCAAAATATGTTTAATCTCTTCCGTATTGGCACCTATTAGACACCCATTTTGAAGGAATAATCTTACGTTATCTTTTGTACATCTTTTAATAGCAACTTCTAAAGCTATAATTCTTATGTCTTCTTCAATGCAAGGTTGAACTTGGATTAGAAATTTCACTATATCCAGATAAGGTTCAGTGAGCATTCGTTCTTCAGACTCCCATTTAAATTCTCCAGCACGAAACTCTGTATTGTAACTTAGAAGTGGCATCATTAAAAGTGGTTTTCCATTTTTAACCTTGACATTCAAGTCAGCTCCTTCAACCACAAGATATTTCACTATTTCTGAACTGCCCCATTTTGCTGCCATACATAAAGCTGTGTAGCCATTATTGTTGGTTATGTCAATTTCAGCTCTCCCATCTATTAGCAATTTTACAATTTCAAGGTTATTTATCTGGGCTGCGTGTATTAGGGGTGTGTTCTCCAATTTATTCTGAGTATTAACATCTGCCCCATTATCTATAAGAAACTTTACAATATCCACATGTTCGAATTCAACTGCCTTTCTCAAAGCTGTATCACCATAATTGTTTGTTGCATTAAGATCAGCCTTCATCTCTGCTAGCAAGGTCACCATTTCCAAAGATGATGCACGTATTAGGGGTGTATCTCCACATTTATCTGGTATGGTCAAATCTGCTCCCTTATCTACAAGATACCGTACAATATCCACATGATTAGAATCAACCGCCCTTCTCAAAGCTGTGTGCCCATCATAGTTTGTGGCATTAACATCAGCTTTTTCTTCTACCAGCCGTCTTACAAGTTCAAATTGTTTTGTATATGCTGCTCTAATCAGGGGTGTGTTTCCCTCTTCACACTGGGTGTTGACTTCTGCCCCTTTTGTTATTAGAAATTTTGCAATATCTCCATGTTCTGTTCTTATGGCCTCACTCAAAGCTGTATTGCCTTTGTAACTTTTCACATTTATATCAACGTTCATATTTATTAAGGCTTCAACCAAGCTCAAATGACCATATGCAGCACAAAGAATTAAGGGTGTTAAACCTTCTTTATTCCTGGCATTAAAATCAGCCCCTTTCTCAATAAGATAATTGAATATATCAACATGGCCTTTAAGAGCAGCCATATGTAATGGTGTATAGCCACGGTAGTTTGATTCTTCAGCATTCATCTTTGTAAGCTTTAGTAAGCAAAGTAAAAAAAAAATCCACAAAACATATTTTTCTAATATGGCTAAAAGTATAAATATATATATTGAAAACTATATCATTAAAATTAGGACTTATTATATATATAAGTTTGTTTATGGTTTAAATATATATATAAATTTTTAAAACTAAATTTTGAAAAATAACCAAGTTAAAAAAAAAAAAGGCATATATTTTTCTATTATATAAATTTTTTAAATAGTTATCTTTTCACTTTTATTATTTGTATGAAAGTTAATGAACAGCAAATGACGTTAATATTATTAATTCATGGGATATGAAGATTTATTTCCAAAGTTATCTTATTTGTTAGGTTTTTGTTAATATATTTCATTTAAATATAGATTTTACATTTTAAAAATTAAATTTTACAGTATAAACTCGTCTGGAATCTTTCAAAAGATTAGTTTTTTAACGAACTTACGAGTAAATATATTATGTTTATACAAATAAAGTACAGCAAAATTTTCTATTTAAAATCATCTATAAAATTCAGACTGCTGTTTAAGTATTTCCAGTTTAAATAATCGTCCTTTTTATAAAAATAGGGCCTATAAAATTAGTGTTTCGTTTTAATAGAGAAATCTCGTAAAAAGAAACTAAGGGAAACACAGGTTGGGTCAAATTATTTTTATTATTTTTATTTCATTATTTAAAAGTATATGACTTTTGTTTAAGAATGAGCAAATATTTAATCCAAAATTACTACCTTTTTCTCTTAAAGTTCAGGAATAAGTGTTAACAAAAATATTTATTCACACAAGTAGATATAAAAAAGTTTTGTTATTTTATTAATACATACCCTCCATGGATTTATTATAATCATTGAGAAAAATATTTTTATCAACATTTAAAAGTCCTATTGAGAATATTTTAGGATCAATAACAGAATGTTGAAGTTGATCAACGAAATATGTTACATATTGACTGTTAGTAATGGAGTCTTTTGTTTTTGTCTTACCCAAGAGACTCTAAACTTAGGTGCCTTCCATTTGGCCCAGTCTTCTTCTCCGTGATTCCCACAGCAGAACATCACGATTGACAAATAGCGTTGCACCCCAGCTCCCTGTAATTTACATCTAACCAAAAGAGGCAAGAGCTTTCCTGTAGTTAGGATTTTGATAGGGTGCTAAAACTGGCTGCCACCTCCCAGAAGGCCTTAGACTGGGTGCCCCCTTGATAAACAACCATCAGTAAAAGTACCCAAACCCATCATGAAAACTCCTTTTACTGAAAATCAAAATCCTACAGCGTATAGGAAGCTGATGTGATTACTTCTCTTGGGATGACAGGATCGAGAAATGGACTAGTTAACCTGAAATTTTAAAATAATTCACTCTAGCCTAAGCTGTATAACTGCCATATGAAAGAGAAAGAAATTGAATGAATTCCTTCTTGCTGACAGGCATGATGCAGAAGTAATCTGCATTCAAGAAACGAAGTTTAGGTCAGAAAACCTCTCTTTAAAATATTAACACTTATGGTTATACAGAAATCCAAGGAATACATATGCTAGGTTCCTATAAAGAAGCAAATAAATTTTTAATTGTTTTCACCCTCAAACCAAGCCTGTCTCCACTATCTCATGTATCTCCTTATTACTGGATAACTCCTTTATACTCCTTGGAGACCTGAATGCCAAGCCACTTATCTTGGGCTCTAGTGGCGAGGACCTATTGGGAGAATCATTGAAGGAGTTTTTGATGAAACCAATCTAGCTCTGATAATCACAGGAGAAACCACATAACTGCCCCATTCCTATGGGACAAATGATGTCCTCGCCGTTTCCCCTAACCATCACACTAATACCCTTTGGTCTTTCCTTGTTCCAATCGGAAACGATTATGAGCCTAAATTGGTGAACATCAACCCAAGAGACACTGAAACAAAGCTCGCAAAGAAACTTCGTTGACAGACTGGTTAAAATTCAAGTCAAGCATTATAAAACTTACCAATAATAAACTCAAGCCAAATGATCGAACCCAGCTTTAAAACAGCAATAATAGAAGCAGCCAAGAAAACATACCCAAAGGCTGCAGAAAATTATTATACCACACTACATCCAAATCCACCAAATGCTGCGAGAAAAGTCCAATGTGGAAATAAGCTTCACAATACACTTACCAAACAATCCCATCCCAAAAAATTGAATATATCAAAGTAAAGGCTAAAATCAATTAAATACACAATTTTACCTGGAAAAATTTGGTGCAACTTCTGTCAAAAAATAGACTCAAACATTTTAGATAAAAAATATATATATACTAGGGACATTTGCAAAATCCGAGATCACACACCAGAGAGAGAGAGAGAGAGAAATCAGAAAAATAATATTATTAAAATGTCTTAAAATGCTGAGAAAGAAACCTAATAACCAATAAATTTGAAATAGCAATTACACTAGCAAATCACTACAGGAATGTTTGTATTTCGCCATTAACACTAACTTTGATTACTAAAATAGCAAGAAAAGCCTGTCATAGCTGAAACTCAGCTCTCTAATTAATCAAAAACAGAGAACTTTTCAAGGAATACTTTTATCTAAATGAACTAACAGATATAATAGCAAGATTATAGACTAAAAAAATGTGGTACAGATGATATTCATGTAAAAATGATAATAATAATAAAAAAATTCTCTCTCTCTATTTAGAATGGCTACAGTTCATATTTAATGCAAGTCTGAAACATCCCATTGTCCCAATACTGAAGCCAAACAAAACAGAATCCAACCTGGAAGCCAACTCAGGCAACCCAAATCTCTCACATCTATCCCAGAGAAAATTCTTTAGAGATTAAACTTTTACCTGAATAGAAAAACAACACTGAGTAGTGCTCCCAGTTTTAATGACAAAGGCAGACACATTCTACTTCACCCAGTCATGATGTTGTCAAGTCTCAAGCTTCACAAGCTTGATACCCTAATAAGATTGAGTGGTGATAAAGAAAGAAGATTAATTGCTGATTATCTAGCAGGGCTTGCCCTCCACTCAAAGTTGAACTCCCTTTAAAATCAATTGACAAATTAAAACCGACCCAAACTAAATCATGAACCTGAATATTCACAATCATCAACACACCTCTCAAATACAAATAAAAACCCAAAATATCTGATGCAATCCGAACCCCAAATATCCAGGAATCATAATGAACATTTCCTTTAAGAAACATACCAAATATGTAAAAACTAGAGCAAAAAAAGAGACTCAATCGAATAAAAAGTATCTCTAGTAAAGACTGAGGAGCCAATAAAAAGACATTAAAAATAACATATACAATAGGACATCCCTGTAAAGAACATCTAATTGCATGGCCAAAGTGTCCTTTAGGGAGAGATGTCCTCTTCCCAGAAAGTTGCTAAATAGTAAAAATGGTAATTTTGCAAATGAAAACTGTCCTTTGAAGATAATTGACAATTAAAATAATTTTATTGACATATATATATATATATATATATTGTCAATACATGCAAAGTGCACAGTCTGCACTATTTAAAAAAGATAATTATATATATATGTAATAATATGTTGAAGTTCTGGTTGACTCTTGCAGTACCTCGTCGACTCTGTAATAATAAGTTGATGCAACCGAGGGTCAAACCTGTAGTAACCGCGAGGGACAGTCAAGGCGTGGAGAGTTTTCCAGTACCTCTCTGCACCTTGTAGGATCTTTAACAGTTCTCACAGGGTACAGGCAGTCGTGGTCGAGGCAGAGTGGAAAACTGGGGAATGTCCACACACAAAAAACGAAGCGACACAGTTGTAGAAGGAAAGTCCCATGAACAGATAAAAAGTCGAGCCAAGAGCAAGATGGAGATAGTAGACTTCTTACTGTTTTACATGGTCGATGAGTTGGTCCTTGGAAACGACAAGGGGTGACGCTGACCGGAAGACTCACTGGAAGACTGCCTGTCTGTTGCTAACCGGGCCTTTTTATACTACGCCTCCGACAAAGAGAATTGGGTCATGCACGTGTCGCTACAGGACACCGGCGCCTATCTGTCGGCTTCCAATCTATTTTTAGAAGTTACTTTGTGATTTACTTCTCTCCTGCTCTTAACTCAACTTTTAATCTATTATATAGTTTTATTTATTCATCCTCAGTCCATTACATATGGTGATGCAAGGACACATGTCAATTATGCGTATAATTATTTATAGATGTATTTCTATATACAACATAACAATCTTGTTATAAGTATTATATATAGGGTTGTTGGTTTAAATTATCATAGATGGGCCCCGGGAGTGAAAGGGTTTATCCGGGTTTAAGCGGGTAAAGCCTCTCTAACACAGGTAAGTAATTAAAATTTATTTTAATTAATTAAAACTGTGAGGGTAAAGGGCTATAACAAGATGTTTATTTGGATATATCTGAAAATTATAAAAATAAAACTTATGTTTAATTTAAAAGTTATGATATTCATTATAAAAGAGAAAAGTAGATAAAACCTTTGTTTGCTAAAAAAAATGATAATAAAAAAATGATGTTCTAAAAGATTGTTGGCGGGCGTTGGAAAGGGTTAGGGGTTGAAAAATATGCAATTGTAAGTGTTGCACAGACAATCAAATACTGAGATCCAGGTGCAAAGCGAGGATATAGACTTGTGCGTCTTCCTAGGCAATGTTTCACCTGTGATCCTGTATAAGGTTACAGTGCTTTGTCACAATTGTAGGGTTATTGGGTTGAGAAGTTGTTGAAGAAAAGTATTAATATGATTGAAAGGGGTGGTAGAGCCATGCGATAAGTAGAATTGTTGTAGCGACAGTAGGTGGTCTGACTTGACTTGAAATCAAAGGTTGATTGTGGTCCGCTAGAGCTGAAAAAAAAATTGAAAATTGAAAAATGTGAATGCTTTGTGCATGCGTTGGTGATGTGCTCTGCGGATGAAATGAAATAAACTTTTGAAACGTGTTCAGACCAGAAGTCGAGACTTGTAATTCTGGGGAACTGTGTTCAAAGAGTTTGTTGAATTACGAAATCAAAAAGAAAAATATTGTCAAGCAGTACTGTCGTTTCTACGATGGTTTGAAGCAATGGCTGAAATAGATAGTGATGAAAAAGTATAGTGAATTGGTTAAAGAATATGATTGTTGAAAACGATTGTTGCATGCCGGATAGTTGATGATAAATAAACATTGTCATATAATGAAGTTATTTAAACAAAAATATAGTGAATAAAAAGATAGAAATATGATTGCGGATAAAAAGTGTAAGTGGATAAGATCAAACATGTAATATATAAAAGATATAATAATTAATTAGTAATATATAAAAGATATAATAATGAATTAGTAATATATAAAAGATATAATAATGAATTAAAAATGAACAATTAAATGTTTTGCCATACTAAAATAATATCATGAAAAATAAAATTTTTAAAATAAAGTTGTTAAAATAATGTTGGAATAAAAATTTGATTATATAATTGAAAAGTAAAATATAAAAATAATTATTCAAGATTTTATACAAAGTTATAATATAATTAAAGGTTATTAATGATTAGATAAATGTTAAGTAGTGAAAAATGGAACAAAAATTGTCTCTTTGGAAGAAAAGTTAATAGAAAACAAAAAATATTCGTTCCTGAAAAAAGGGAACATATTTACACACAATGTCTAGGTGTAGGTGCAAGATTATTGGTGTCTTTAGTTTGACCTACGGGGAGGCAATGTGGCCTATGTCGCTTTGGTCCGGTCTGAGAAGTTGGTCTTTGCCAGATCTTCCCGATTATATTATGTGAGACCAGACGGGGAGCGATCTTGATCCCTAAAATGATGTCATGGTAGTGGAAGATGGGACTTTGGGTACATGTAATATGTAGTGCGTGTCTTAGGCGCTAAAAAGATTGCAGAGCGTTTTATGCAGTTGGTCTGCAAAATTTTTAGGTGAGCCTACCCAAACGCCGGCTTGTTACGTTTGGGGAATATCATTTAAAATATTAACTTAACAGATCTTTTCTCCATGTAACATTGTGTTACATATGGAGAAATGAGAGGTTAAAGCCTTTTTTATTCCTAACAAGAGAGCCGGTAATGTTGTGTATGTTCATTAAAAGCGTACCCAAAAGCCTTATAATTGAATGATTGACAGTGAAGAGTGTTGAAGATTGGAATATTGTCGTGGCGATGGGCGCCATTTTGGGGATTTAATTGTCCTTTTACGAGGGTATAATATGGCGTCTCATATGGTGTCATTTACAGGATCGATAACCTTATAAAAATAAGATTTACTATAAAAGGGATTTTATATAACTTTCCTATCCATTTTAATCTGGTGGACACGAAAGTCTAGCATACTGATGTGCCAAGGTACAGGCCTACTGAAACTGGAGGTGTCATGTTAACATGGCGGCTGCAACTGGTGTCAATATCAACATGTGTCATGTCCTTTGATGCCGACCGACGCAGCTGGGTTGTTTATTTTTGTTGGCGGGCGTTGAGTCATCCTGCTGGCTGGAAGAAAATCTCTGAGCCTCCACAGTGGTAATTGGTTTCTGGCCTATTTGAAAATACCGGGATTTAAATGTAAAAAGGGCTGTGAGCTTGTAGGCGGTATAATTCGGAATAGTTGCGTCTCGAAGATATCTGGAGTCAAATGATTGAATTCAATGAAATATACATCTTGAGGCAATCGCTGTGGGTGTTGAACGAATCGGGGCTGTGGAGGTGTTATGTACAAAACATTCTCTGTGTAATATTTTAATTTATTGACATGTATGGTGTCACTGTCTCTATTGAGAGGCTGATTTGGGCGATCTATTCGAACGACATTGGGTGAAATTATTTCAATTATTTTGTATGGTCCAGTAAAATATGGTGCTAATTTACCTGTGTCGGGATGTCTGTAATTTTTTACCAAAACAAGATCATTCTCTTCGAAATGTGGTGTTCTGTGCTGCTTATCAAATTTTTCTTTATCTTTTTATGCTTATTTTGAGTACGAGAGCTTGCTATCTCTCGAGCTATATTTATCTCGGGTATGGGTTAAGATGAGTTCTTAGATCTGGGGGGATAACATTGAACATTAAGTAGGTAGGTGGAAAACTTGTGACAGAATGGGGTGTGTTATTGTACGTCTGAGTGACGCGCTTAACTAGTTGAGTCCAGGAAGCTTTTGGATTTTCTAGATAAGCTAGTCTGAGCTTGCCTGTAATGGTCGCATTTAAGCGTTCTATTAAACCGTTTGCTTGTGGGTTATTGCTTGTGGTTAGTAGGGGTTGTATACCATGTATTATTAGAAATTTACGGAATTTTTCTGAGGTAAAAGCGGGCGCTCTGTCAGATAACAGACGTTTTGGAGATCCTTGCTGTAGTACAGTCTTGAGGGTTTGAATGTACGTTAGGGTACTGGTGGACTTCGATGGAAAGGTCCAAGCATATCGCGTTAAATGATCCACTATTAAGTGTAGATAGGTCTTGGAGTGTCCATATTTCGAAAATCCAGCTATGGTATCTATAGAGATTAAGTCGAATGGTTGTTGAGGTGGTGGAATTTGTCCGAGGGCACCATAGGGTTTACCTTTGGGCCTTTTAATGATTTGGCAGGTGTGACACGACCTGACAAATTTTTCTATAGATTTAGAGATACCTTTCCAGTAGTACTGGGTAGTAATTATGCGGGTCATCTGAGAGATGCCTGGGTGGTTATACTCTTGGTGAACTTTGTTCATGAGAGAATGTTGCAGGGTTTCGGGAATTATTATTTTAGTTACACCTTTTCGGGTAATGGTATGTAAGCCGTTTGTATCAATGTTGAAGGGGGATGCTGTTGGTTGATGCTGTTTTAAAATATCAGTACTGATAAATCCTACAAAGGGTTTCGTGAGAGTAAATCTGCCTCATACTGTTGACTGCCTTTGAGGTAGTGGATTTCGTAATTATAGGTAGATAGTCTCAGGCTCCATCTAAATAGTCGGCCTGACGGATTTTTTATAGTTTTAAGCCATTGTAAAGCTTGGTGATCTGTGTATATGGTGAATTTTATACCGGTGAGGTATATTCGGAATTTGTCTACACTTTCGACGATGGCGAGGCACTCGAGTTCGGAAACGGTGTAGTTTCTCTCATGTGCTCTAAGGGCGCGGCTAAAATATTGTACAGGATGTACTTGTCCGTCTGGATGTACCTGTTTGAGTATGCCGGCAATCCCTTGTGTGGATGCGTCGCAATAAAGGCGGCATGGTAAACCAACTTGATACAAGTGTAGTACTGGTTTACTGGTTAAACTCTCTTTGAGAGTGGCGAAAGCTTGTTGACAGTCTGGGTCCCAATTCCATTTTACATCCTTTTTAAGTAGTTTATTTAAAGGTGCACGTAAGCGGGCATAATCTGCTATAAACTTATTATAAACGTTTACTGCTCCTAAAAATGATTGTAGTGTTTTTTGATTGGTAGGTGGTTTGATGGCATTTATGGTATCAAGGTTGCGCGTCTGTGGTGCATAAGTACCTGCGGTAACAGTGTATCCTAAGAAATCTATATTTGTTTTAAAAAATGAACATTTATTATAATTGAGTTTGATGTTTTCGTGTTGACACACCGTTAGAAATTGTTGTAGGTGTTGTAGATGATCCTCTAAGGTGTCAGAAAAAATAATGAAATCGTCGAAGTAATGGGTAACAAAATTTAGTTTATATTTTTGCATGACCTGGTTTATAGCACGATGGTATATCTGTGGCGAATTTTTAAATCCGTAAGGAAGTCTACAAAATTCGTACTGACTATCTAACGTCACGAAAGCTAGTAGATTACGTGAGTTAGGTTCTATTTCCACTTGCCAATATGCGGATGCTATATCTACAGAAGAGTAGTATTTGGCTTTCGACAATTTGTCAAGAATGGTTTCTATTAAAGGTAAAGGATGTACGTCTGGAGCGATGATTTCATTAAGTTTTCTGTAATCAATACAGAAACGTTTCGTTTTATCACGTTTGGTAACAAGCGTTATGGGACTGGCATAAGGTGAAACTGACGGGGCAATGATTCCATATTGGAGCATTTGCTCTATTTGGGTTTGTATTTCTTGTTGGTCGTGTAGTGGCACTCTATATGGGCGTAATGCTATTATTTTATCTGTGGTGGTATTGATTTTTACCGGTGGTATGTTCAATTTGGGCACATTGTATTTATTAGTAGAGAACACTTGCGAGAATTCATATAGAATTCGGTGGAGTTCGTGTGGACAATGTTCTAACTGAGGTGCCGCATTAGAAGGTATAGAAATCTCGATATCATAGGTAGGAGATATAGTGGGTGAACATATAATTGGGGTAGAGTCCGCCACGTGTAAACAGGACTGGTTCGAGGGGAAAGTGGTAAACATATCAGTTTCCCTCGGTTGAGTGGGACATAAATCCTGTTTGCACTTGGTGAACTTATAGACATTCGTTGGAAGAGCATCATTCTTTTGATAAATTTGGAGATTATTAAAATCTATAATTAATTTAAATATTTTAAGGGTATTAATAGATAAAATACCAAAAGGTAGTGAAGCTTCTACTATAAAAAATTTTAGTTTTTGGGTGAGGTTACCGATTTTAAGTTTTAAAAAAATATATCCAAGGGTATTTACATTGTGGGCTATTGCATTTATAGTTAAACTGTACTGATGGATAATAATTTTATATGATAATCTATTTTCTATGGTTCTTAAAATATCTAAGTTAAGTAGGTTTATAGATGCTCCCGTGTCTATTAAAAAGGGCAAATTTACATTTGGTGACAATTCAGTCCATATTATTAGCTGTTCAACGAAAATAAGTTTCAGGTTTTCCTACCGTTGAGGTGCTCGCGGGGCTTGCAGAGTCGTCTTGACTTGCAGCTTGGACTTGGGGAACATGGCTCGGAGATTGGACCTTGGGCTGGGTGTGGGTACCACGTTTTGGTACAGTGGTTGTGCATGGTCTGGCGCTGTAGACTGGGCGTGTTCGGTCCCGTGGGAACCGTTGTTCACACTGGGAGTGCCAGTGCATGGCATTGCAATACTTGCAAGGCGAGGGTGGAGGTGTAACTTGGTACGTTACACGTGATGGCCGCTGGTTGTTGTACCGCGGTGGTGGGTTGTGGTAAGTTGGGTGTGGAGCCTTGTCTACTTGGCGCTGGTACACTGCACTGGTGGCACACTGAGTTCCTCTTATTCTTGATACTATGTCGAACCATTCCTTAATGGTGTTTGGCTGCACAGTTGCGATTAATCGCTGGTCTGCGACGGGCAGTCCGTCGGTCAGAGACTCAATTAAAATGTCGGCGGGTAGGTCGAGTTTCATGCCCATAACCGTTTTGTTTTGGTAGTAGTCTTCTAGGGGCATTTGGGGTGTCAATTTGATAGCCAAAAAGCGTGCAAACGACGCTTCTGTCGTTGCTGGGAATAAGTCTATCAGTCTCTGGCGGGCTTCAATATAAAATAACCTATCTAACCGTAGGCTTCGGTAATATTGGAGGGGCTTACCTTGTAGGTAGCAGGGTAATTTGCGTAGGCGATCCGTGTAGGTCAGCTCAGCTCGGTCTGCTTGGGCATCGAAGTTGTCGAAAAAGCTCTGGGCTTCAAAGGAACCATCGTATGGACTCACGTCTATCTCCCTAGGAGATCGGGCGACAAGCAGTTTACTCAGGGCATCGGCGATCTGTGTCAGCGGGTCTGCGGAGTTATCTTGGGGCGGCAATGTTTCCTCCTCTTCAAATGTCGTCTCTTGTTTGGGGATAGTTTGTTCGGCTGTATCGTTGGACGGGTTGGTGTGCTCCTCCATCTTGGCTCTTTCTCTTTTTTCTATCTGGACAGTCTTTTTACCTTCTTCGTTGTGGTCTCCTTCGTTGTGGTTATCCTGTCGACTATCTGTAATAATATGTTGAAGTTCTGGTTGACTCTTGCAGTACCTCGTCGACTCTCTGTAATAATAAGTTGATGCAACCGAGGGTCAAACCTGTAGTAACCGCGAGGGACAGTCAAGGCGTGGAGAGTTTTCCAGTACCTCTCTGCACCTTGTAGGATCTTTAACAGTTCTCACAGGGTACAGGCAGTCGTGGTCGAGGCAGAGTGGAAAACTGGGGAATGTCCACACACAAAAAACGAAGCGACACAGTTGTAGAAGGAAAGTTCCATGAACAGATAAAAAGTCGAGCCAAGAGCAAGATGGAGATAGTAGACTTCTTACTGTTTTACATGGTCGATGAGTTGGTCCTTGGAAACGACAAGGGGTGACGCTGACCGGAAGACTCACTGGAAGACTGCCTGTCTGTTGCTAACCGGGCCTTTTTATACTACGCCTCCGACAAAGAGAATTGGGTCATGCACGTGTCGCTACAGGACACCGGCGCCTATCTGTCGGCTTCCAATCTATTTTTAGAAGTTACTTTGTGATTTACTTCTCTCCTGCTCTTAACTCAACTTTTAATCTATTATATAGTTTTATTTATTCATCCTCAGTACATTACATATGGTGATGCAAGGACACATGTCAATTATACGTATAATTATTTATAGATGTATTTCTATATACAACATAACAATCTTGTTATAAGTATTATATATAGGGTTGTTGGTTTAAATTATCATATATATGCATCATACTATGTACAAAGAACATGGCACCTCTGCCACCGCTGCAGAGTTTGGTGGAGAATCGCCAGTGGGTCTCCAGCGACACCATGCATCTCGTGATCTACAAAGAATACGTAGATCGCGTACTTGGCCACTGAAGAGATAGTGATGGCATGGTCCTCCAGACCAACTGGAAAGATCCAGGACTGCAGGTCCGGCGGCCGGCCGATGATGGAGAACGCCTCTCGGATGAGAGGGCGATGTCCTTTGTAGAGAGGTGTCCTCTAGCAGAGTACCGCTGAAGGGAGGTTCTACTGTATCTCAATAATGAGACCCTTATTAAAATATGAATCCCTCCATTTAATGCAAGCCTTAAATACAAATATTCAAAAATGACCAAGATACAAGAAAATGCAGCAAGAATTATATGTGGTTTGAGCAAATTAACTCCAGGGAATATCACAGAATTTGAAGCTGGTCATATTTTTAATTTAAAATAGATGGCAAAAGAACTTGATAATTTTTTTAGAAATAGAATTACAGTCGAACCTCTTTAATTCAACACCCCAAGGGATCAGAGCTTTCGGTTGAATTAAAGGAAGTGTTGAATTAAGGTTAGATGATTAGCTAATCATCTAACTCACTAAAATAATATTTTTTAAAAATAGCTTGGTAATATAAATTAATGATATTAATTGAAACCATTGTATGTGTCCTTTTTGTATTATTTTTTTATTTCCATGATTAACTTTAGTATCAGGGACAAAATGGCAATAATACATATTTTTGAAATATAAATAATTACAAATAATATTTTATTCTAATTGAAGAATATAGCAGTTGAAAGGAAATAAATATGGAAAGTAAAAAGAAAATTTAAAAATAATATTTAAAAATGATCATGAAGATGTTTTTAAAAATTCCTTTAAAGATGTCTGTTTTTGCACTGAAATCCTATTCAGGAAGTATTCCAGATGGTCTATTTAAAAAAAAAAACAAGCATGCCTTTCTTGCTCTGAAATGTGTTTTAAATAACAAAGAGTTTTTATTGTATTAAAGGCATCAACTGCTGATGCAGGTGTTATTGATTTTGTGTTTAAATCTTTTATAATAACATGGAAATGGAATATTGAAATAAAATGTTATCATAATCATTGTGGCTACATTTTATGAAGAGTTATTTATTTAAAAGGAAATTACTCGTAAATTTTAAAAATAACTAAAATATTTTAATGCTGAAAATTAAAAAGAAAATATTATTAATTAGCGCACGATTCTTTAATTCCAGTGTAAAAAAAAAAAAAAAAAAAAACAATAACACTCGCGACATTGCGCAACAGCACTGCAAAGTGAAACTTAAACTAACTAGAAACAAAAGTGCGCGGGCGCGCGCGATTCTATCGGCGCCCGCCGATCGTCACCGCCGTAATACCTTTTTAGCGGTAAAGTGGTATGTAAAAAAACATTCAACTGTCGAAATTCGGATTTTAAAATGGTCGAACTATCGGAACTGTCGTATTATCGATATTGTCGAATTACGGTTTGTTATTTGATAGGCCGGAGGTCGGGACATCAGAATATGGTCGAATTAGGGTAGAGTGTCAAATTTGTGTGTGTCGAATTAACGAGGTTATACTGTAATTTGAAAAAAAAAAAATAAAAAAACAAGTATATATATATTGATAAAGCACAATTTGGATTATAGATACAAGAAAATAGGACATAATCCAATGGATTAGGTCTTATTTCTTTGTATCTATAGGTAGACATATTGAAAAATGGCAACCCCTAAACAAAATAAAGAAAAAATCTTCAATGAAAACCATACAAACGTATTCAATAGATAGGATAATAGATGAAGAATGGGCCACAAACTTCTCCCAAAGTCAATATTTTGGATTTTGAAGAATAAACTCTTATACACAAGGGTTTGGCTGGTTTTCATCAACTTCTTCATCATAACTTTCATCTTCAAAAAGTGTGTCTTCATCACTTTCTTCCAATTCAGAAGACTAAGAATAAACTTCAATGTCTTCATAACATTCTGAACTGGAAGCTATATTTTATAAAGATAAAAAAAGTTTACAAGACAAAGGACACAGTTAAGGTGTAGAGCCCAGGTTCTTCTTTCTTATCTTCACTCAATCATATTAGGGTAAATAAAGCACAATTTGGATTATAGATACAAGAAAATAAGACCTATTTCAAATAATTTAATAGTCTGTGACATTTTGGTTACAGCATTGTACATTGTAACAGTGTTGTTACCGAAATGTCACACACTATTTATTTGGATTTGTTCTTATTACCTTGTAAAACTAACTTTGACTTCAACTGAAATCTCTGATCTCTTGGTGTGCCGAAATAAAGTGGTTAGACTGTAAATAAATTGGGTGCGACATTTCCGCAACAGTGTTGTTACCATCATCAGACAAAAGTACTAAATGAGAAAAAATATATATATATGATACATTTTGAATGATAGAATGTAAATTTTATTTTGTTTTTTTTCTAAAGATTTAACTAAATGGTGTATGTAAATTTTGTTTTGTTTAAAAAGATTTGAGGAAAATAAAGAGATGATTATTGAAGTGGAGACGGCCACAAACGACTGCTAATTCTTTTCACACATCTAGAATAGAATTATATCAGCTAGTCGACAGGATCGCTGCCTACGGGAATAAATTCGAAATGACATCGAAGAAAGACTTGAAAACTTTACCGAAAGAAGAGGTTGTTACCGGAGCGAGAGTAGACAGTTCAATTAAAGAAATCTTGCCGATTTTCAACCCGGATACAGGCCTTACGTATCAAGAATGGCGAAATCTTTTGAAAGAACAGTCAAACTTCAAAATATTTCAGAAAATGATGCTCTAACGATGATTCCAAGCATCTTTAAGGGAAAAGCGTTAGAGATATACGCCTCGATGTGCCAGGACGTGTTCACGTTGGATGAACTTCACCAAGCGATGAATACATTTTTCCCGGTATCGACAAGTGGATTGATGAGGCAGTTTTGGACTGAAAAGAAGCTACCATCGCAACCCCTTATGGACTACTACTTTAATAAACTGAAGTTGGCAAAAATATTGAATATAAGTTCGAAGCAGACCCTGGAAGCGCTTTCTTCGAATGTAAACGCAAAGCTGAGACCATTTTTGATCGCTGCCAATCCGGCTAATCTGGACCTGTGGATTAAGATTGCATCCTCCCTGGAAGAAGGATTTCGACAGGAAGAGACATCTTCACCCTTTAATGGCCCCAGATATCGACGGGACTTTCAAAATGTCGACTCAAGGAATGCAACGCCTTCACAGGATTCTCTTCCTTCAGGTGCCCGCCCCGGCAGAGAGGTTGGCGACCGACAAGAAACCCGGCGAAAGCAGTTTTACCAAGACTTTCGAGGTAATGTAGGGCAACATTGATGGTGCCCAGGAGTGATGAGTGACGTTGGGGTAGATTCATTGCTCTTGGGAACCTATTTAGTACTCTTTGATTCCGGCAGTGACATTAATATTATTTCAGTACACCTATTACCTGAATGCCTTTTAGATAAGATAAATAACTCTAGCCAACAACACACAAACACACCTAATATAATTAGCACTGTATCTAACCGTATTGGAATATTTGGACACATTTGTTTAACGATCAGAATTGGAGATATAACTAACAATATGTTATTCTATATTATTGATAATCCAAATTTGAATTTTCTTATAGTATCCACTAAGTACCTGAAATATTTTAACCTAAAGATTGATTTTGATGAGAATGTTATTATGCAAAATAATGTGTTTTTATCCAAATTTCAATATACATTTTCTAAAGATGAACTCAATGCTTTGCAATATTGTGATAACTCAAAAAAATATTTTGGTGTTTCTAATAATGTTAAATATTGTAAAAAACATAATTATTGTTTAAAACTTTCAGGAAAATGCAATCACATAAAAAAGTTACCTCTTTTAGATAAAACTATTGATCAATATAACATAAATGTCCCCTCTTGTTTTAAATCTAAACTCGTTTACCAACCAAACTTTCGACCCTTACCCTTGCCAAATCTAGAAGACAGCTATCTAAATAATGATGACCAACTTAAGAATAATTTATACATTTTATTAAATCGCTATAATGATATTTTTGGTGAAAACAAGTATAATATTAGAGCATTAAAAGTAGATCCCCCCAGGTTAAGACTCAAAGATAAAACTCCTGTTTGTCTCAGACCTTATCGACATAATCCCAGGGACACCGAAATAATTAAGGAACAAATTAGGCAATTATTAAAATATGGGATTATTAGGCATGCTTCTTCTCCATATAGTTCGCCAGTAACTTTAGCACATAAAAAGGGAGAAAATGATAAATCTAGACTATGTATCGACTTTAGGAAATTGAATTCAAAATTGATAGGAGATAGTTTCCCAATTCCTTTAGTTGAAAATATCATCCAAAAGGTGCAAGGCTCAAAAGTATTCTCGTGCCTTGATATTCTAAGTGCATACTGGACTATTGGTTTACATGAAAAAGATCAACCTATTACTTGCTTTACCACCACGGAAGGCTCTTACCAATGGTGCAGATTACCATTTGGATTGCGGACAGCTCCTGCTATTTTTAACAGGATCCTCACTTCCATATTGCAGAAATATGAACTTAAAAATATAATATCTTACTTTGACGATATATTGGTTTTCTCAAAAGATACCGAATCCCATTTAGAACACCTTGGGGAAATATTTGCAATCCTACAAGAGGAAGGTATCCAACTTAGGAAAGACAAATGTTTGTTTTTTATGCAAAAGATAAATTATTTGGGTTACGAAATTTTTGGAGATCAAATCTCTCCTTCAAGTACTAATGTTGGTATAATTAAATCTTTGCCCCCTCCTCGTGATGTTAGATGCTTAAGGTCATTTTTGGGCAGCGTTACGCATTATGCAAAATTTATAGATAATTTTAATAAGTTGAGAGCGCCTTTAAATGATCTATTGAAAAAAGATGTAAAATTCACGTGGAGTGAAGAGTGTCAGAGGAGTTTTGAAGCCCTTAAAGAAGCATTAGTTTCGAAACCAATACTCCAAATTTATAATCCATTGTTAGCTACACATATCTTTTGCGACGCTAGTATTGCAGGTTTAGGAGGCGTACTTAAACAGGAGTATCCTGATGGCACCTTAAGACCCATAGCGTTTTATAGTAGGGCTTTAAGGGGAGCAGAATCCAAGTATACAATAACAGAACTTGAATTATTGGCGATAATAGAAACATGTAAAAGATATCATCCCTATATTTCAGGTCAACATGTGATAGTTCATACCGACCATAAGGCATTAATTTGGTTAAATAATTTCAAACATACTAACGGTAGATTATTCCGATGGGCGCTAAAATTATCAGAATATGATTTGGAATTTAAATATAATAAGGGATGTGAGAATCATGAAGCCGACATGTTGTCTCGACTGCCATATACCTGCTTCTTAACTGTTCAAAATATAGAACAAGAACAAAAATCATTACTTAAGCCTTCATCTAAACTATATTTCATTAAAAACGGTATTACTTATATTAGGCTAAAAAATAGAGATAGGATTATAGTACCACCCTCCTTACAACAACAATTGATAAGCAGGGCTCACGAAAGTTTAGGACACCCAGGCATAAGTTCAATGGCTAGAGTTATCTCAACTCAATATTATTTCAAAGGAATGATAGGACAAATAAAAAATTATATTTTGAAATGTAAAATATGTCAGTCTGTAAAGAAGCCAACTACACCTTCGTATGGACTCATGGGTAATTTACCACTAGCTGAGAAACCATTTGATGTAGTTGCCCTTGACAGTATTTTAGGATTAGGGGATTATAACAGTACAAAGAATTGTCTTCATGTGATAGTTGATCATCACTCAAGATACATCTGGGCTTATCCTTCTAAGAGTACGTCTATAGCAACGTACATCAATATAATAAATCAGTTATTAAATGTAGGTAAACCAAAAATTATCGTTACTGATAGGCACCCCTCATTTGTGTCCCAAAGGTTTAACAAATTTCTACAAGAAAAGGGCATAAAACACGTGATGACATCCCCTTCGCACCCACAGTGTAATGGGCTTGTAGAGAGGGCGAATGCGACAATTATCTCAAAGCTTAGACTTCACCATCAACAAAATCCCAGAATACCATGGCCCAAATTATTACAAAAGGCCTTAGAAGAATATCGGAGTATTCCTCATTCCATAACTAAAATGCCTCCCGTTTATTTACTTTTTGGCATAACGCCATCATATATCAATAAATTAACAATAGCATATCCACCCATAGAAGAGGCTAGGAAAATTGCAACTGAAAATACCGAAAAATTACATCTTAAATTGGTAAAAAGATATAATGAATCCCATAAAACGCCTAATCTAAAAATAGGGGATAAGGTCCTTTATAAGATCCCTTACCAATCAGGTCAAGGTAAGCTCATGCCAGCCTTTTATCCAGAACCATACACCATAATTTCCATACCCTCACCACAAACCATAGAAATAGATAAGCCTTGCCAACCCGAAAATAAGCATGCAACAATAGTAAAGTAAAGCTCTGGGATCCGGTAACTGAAGACAATACTGAACCACCATTCCCATTTCAGGAAGAAGAGGATTTGGAGGGATGCTTGGGTATCGAAACTAACAAGCAAGCTTCCACCGATAGTCCTCAGGTTTTATTCTCTTCCATTAAAGAAAAAAAAAAATCCAGATCACCCCACAGAGCCCCTGGAGAAACTACTGCCGGTTTCGGGAAAATAACAAAAAAAAGTTGCCCTGGAATGGGATTCTACATGGAGAGTGTCTCCATAGATATGTAATGTCCATATCATTTTTTTTCCTGCCTATTGTTAGTTAGGTTTTGTATGGCCACCTTTTCCTGTGATTTTCCCCAACTAACAGGCTTTGGTCGCCTTTTTACCTCTAACAATATGGTTACTTGTGTAATATAATTTTTTGCAATGTATCTTATCCTTTACCTTCCATCCCCTCCCAACCTCCGTTGAGAAAAAAATTAATACAATTTTTTTTTTTGTGGGGGGTAGTGATACATTTTGAATGATAGAATGTAAATTTTATTTTGTTTTTTTTCTAAAGATTTAACTAAATGGTGTATGTAAATTTTGTTTTGTTTAAAAAGATTTGAGGAAAATAAAGAGATGATTATTGAAGTGGAGACGGCCACAAACGACTGCCAATTCTTTTCACACATCTAGAATAGAATTATATTATATATATAAAAGTATGTTTTTAAATAGTTTGATTATGGTAACCACTCTGTTACAGAAACGTCAAACACTATTTATTGAGAAGCGTCTGTACTCCATGTTAGGAGCGGCTGCACATGGCGTCTGTTCCTCATGTCAGAGGCAGCCATTTCATATTGGAGTTAAGTCGGCCTGCTACTGAGTAGTACTTCCAGTCTTAATGACAAAAGCAGACACATTCTACGTCACCCATCATTATGGATTCTACAAGCTTGATACCCTGATATGATTGAGTGGAAATAAGAAAGATGATTATTGATTTATTTGGATTTGGTACTATTACCTTTCTGTATAAAGTAACCCATGAGGAAGTGCTGTGTAAGGGAAAAAGAAAGGACAAGAGAGCATCACATGATAGCAACATATTGGATCACTGGTGAAGTCGACTCTATCAAAGCCAGAGATTGGCTCACCAGGCACTTAACTCCGTCTTTGCTGGTCCCAAGCTCGGATGAAAAAGGAGGAGGGGGAGCAGTAACAAGCTTACTAAAAAAACCTGGGCTCAGCTGGCCTGGCTGATAGCACCTTGTTAGGGCTCCTAATCCAGGGATACAGGATGAGCAGTGTTTGTACTCCATGTTAGAAGCGGCTGTACATGGCGTTTGTTCCTCATGTCAGAAGCGGCCATTTCTTTTGGAGCTAAATCGGCGGCCTGCCACTGAGTAGTGCTCCCAGTCTTAATGACAAAGGCAGACGCATTTTACTTCACCCAATCATGATGGTTGTCAATGACTCATCCATTGATAAGCTCTACTCATCCCCAGCAGACACAATCATAAGTCTAAAGCTTTACACCCTAATATGATTGAGTGGAGATAAGAAAGAAGAACTTCTTCATTTGAGGTCACATCAATATCTTCCTTAAAATAATAATAAAAATAGTAGAGAGCAATGTGTTTCTTTATTCATGCAAAGTGCAAGCTTTCAGATATTTATAATCCTTCCATTGGCATAGCTCCACTTGTCTGTGGAAGGATTATAAATCTCCAAAAGCTTTCAATTTGCACGAATAAAGAAACACATTGCTACTATTTTTATTCTTATTTTATACTTTATAGGATTTCTTTCTTCTAATGAATATCTTCTTTGGAAAAAGAAGAGAGAGAGAGAGAGCAAATAACTTTCAGTGGCTGAAAAATGAGAAAGAAGACCATTCAAAAGATTCACCCATGTTCAAAAAGAGGTTCAAGGCAGGATGAAATCAGCACTTTTGCAGAGACGGTTCATAGGTATAGAGTAGTAATATATGAATTTACAAATATAGATAGAGAATTCTTCCTGGATTGAATTCGCCATGTTTTTATCGTCTAAAAAGAGGTTGTTTAAATTTAAAGGCAAATAAGATCCAAAAAAAGAAGGATTTATTGTCCCAAGCTGGCAAGCAGCAGGAAAGTGAAAGTCTATCTTGTTTCGAAGAGTGTTCTTCCTTCCTCCTTCAAAAGCCAAAAATATTGTCCTCCTTATTGACCAGTTTGTTGCTGTAGCCCAATTATATTGGGTTCCAACATCCTAATAATGGTAATGTATATATACACTGGCGGGGTCAGTGGAAGAATGATCTAAACCGTTGGTTTTCGAATACTACAACCCGGGTTCGATTCCCGCATTGGGCACTTTTTTCTGATAAAAAAAAAATGCTCCAATAGCCCCCCGATTTTGGCAAAAGTCGAACCCCACCAGCGAGTGCAAGTAACCAAACAAGGCTCTGGCACATTTGTAAGTGCAAAGTTGAACTGCTTTTCACATGTGTAGACATGTGGTGTACTTACAGTAAAAGCAGTCGCTAACTACCCACCATGATTATCATGGCCTGTACCATGTGTACTAGGGATAAGCAAAATATATACAGTAGAACCTCCCTGTAAAGGACAACACCTAATTGCAAAGCCAAAGTGTCTTTTAGGGCGAAGT
>CP092866.1:24034037-24085341 GCA_030710605.1 Cordylochernes scorpioides | reverse complement strand
TTTTAAATACTAACAAAAAATATATCAGAATATCCATTTAAAATTCATTTATGAAGCATTTAAAAAGGCTTTATCTATTTTAAAAATGATTTTGATTTTCAAAAATATCGAAAAATAATATTTAACCATATTGAACTATATAAAGGTTATAAGTTATATTGGATAAACGCGTTTGTTTTTTTTTTTTACAAGAAAAAATTATGCAATGTCTAATCTATTTAAAAGTGAACATTTTAAACTGAATTTATTGACACTGATTTTTAGCCCTGTATAGATACGTATATATTTTAGACGTAGTATTTATTTCAAATATTTTAGAGTTTTATTTTTTAATTTTTAGATTTTCATAAGGCTAAAAATATATATAATACCTCTATTATAAAGCCAAAACATAAGTTTAGATTGATTTGAAGTTTTACAAATCTCTATATTTCAACCAAGAGGGGTAAAATCAGGGGATGTATGCACTATTCCTACGTTATCCGAGATTCCAATTATCCGCAGTGACATTAACCCAGTATATAGCGCTGCGTAGACCAGGTGCCGTTTATGTACACCAGGGTATAAATGGCCCAAATAATGAAATGTGATTTCGCAAAGGGAAGCAAACTGGAGTTTAAACTTTCTAACCAGTTCTAACCAATCAATCCTTTATTTTTATTAATCAACCAGGCGTGATATTGAAATATTTGCGCCTATTACAGAGGACGCAAACAAAACAACAAGCAAATTAGAACTTAGAATTAAATATTTACAAATTTATATGTATATATTATTTGACAGATTTCATAAAATTTATATAGACAAAGTGGCTGAGGTTAGAGAGTTAAATGATTAAAATCATGAAACAATCGATGTCTCACTTGTGCCAAGTTCGGACAGTCGTAGATAAGGTGGTTTGTTCAGTTTCTCCGCAGGAACAATTTGGTGCAATCAATCCTATATAATTCTTCAAATTAAAGGTATTTCGGCCAGTAAATCTTTTTATTGTCTCGACGTTTCGACAATAAAAAAGATTTACTGGCCGAAGTATATTTAATTTGAAGAACTATGAATGCCGGCCAGGTAGCCTCTATCTTTACCGCAATCCTCTATATAGGTATGCTATTGAACAAAGAAACTTGACCCAAAGGTCCGTTGTCGAGTTGTCCCCGTCTATTCAGGCTCTCTTCAGCTCCTGCATACTGATTCAATCAGCCACAATGGAAGAAGCCCCTCGCTTGTCTTCACGGTCTTTCTGACGTCATTCAACGAAGTGTCCCTCCCCGTACAGTCCACGCTCATCCTGGATAAACTTCAGCACACTTGATGGCTAACTAGAAGGCTGGCATATGTCACTCTACCATTGGAGAATCATCTTCCCCATTCGAGGCATGTCAACACAACGCTTCCTTTCTTCATTGTAGACAAACCGTCACATAATATCTAGCTTTCAAGTGCTCCTCAGTGAAATAGGCCTTGAGGGACTCTCTTTGGAGCTCCTGTTGAATGAGGTGGTGAGAAACAGAGCTGAAGCTTTTGCGTTGTTCAAATTCTGGAAGACGGCTGAAGAGAAGAGGAGGCTATATACATAATCTAATTGATGTAAATAATTATATGCAAATAATCTATGTCAGGATTAAAATGACGAATCCTGTATGGGACTTTGATTCCAGTAAAAGGCTTGTTGCTGCTGTTGTATATAGTCACAGTGTAGAAAATACTATACTATACCTACTACATATAGGTTTCTCTCTGTATTCTTAGTTATCTTCTCTTCAATTACTCTGTAAACTGGCGAATCCTTTATAGGACGAGAGGTCCTCAATAAAGGCTTTTGTTGTTGTTATAATATCTAGCTTTCTTTCTAGTTTCTCCGTCGTCTCTAAGTTGTCATGCCATAAGTATGGTAGGGGTTGTCACCAATACTGCAGTATTTTTTAGTATCTATATACGTGGTACAGAGGCCATAATAATCATGGTGGGTAGTAATTGGCGACTGCTTTTACTGTAAATGCACCACATGTTTACACATGTAGAGAGCAGTTAGAATTTTGCATTTACGAGTGTGTCATAGCCCCGATTGGTTACTTGTACTCACTGGTGGGAATGGACTTTTGTAAGATACGAAGGCCATTGGAGCAATTATTTCATTCAGAAAAAAAAGTGCCCAATGCGGGATTCTATCCCGAGTCGAAGCTCTTGGCAATCGAAGGTTTATACAGTATGAATGTGGAAACCACGGCATTACTTAAATATTATTTCAACAAAGGTATGTAATCTGTCTTAAAGTGTCATTTTTCACAGGAAACCTCATTCCTACATATACACTCATGGACAAAACTTAAGGAAGCTGTACCTTTCAACATGTATATCGTGGTTAATACAATAACTCTGAAAGATATTTAATACGCAGTGACGATAAGGCACAATTTGGATTATAGATTATAAACACAAGGTAATAAGACCAAATCCAAATAAATAAATAGTGTTTGACGTTTCAGTAACAACGTTGTTACCGAAACGTCCCACACTATTTATTTATTTGGATTTGGTCTTATTACCTTGTGTTAATAAACAGTGACCTTTATTGAAGACACACGAGATAACCCAAAAATGTGAACAAAATTACCTATATTTCCTTCAAAAAAAAAAAAACAGACAACCGGCGACATCAAAGACTTTCACTTCCTTAAGTTTTGTCTATTAGTGTATATACACTATAACTGTACTTATTTTTAATGTCTAAAAACAATTTAAATCTATTTATATTTCCGTTTTTATTTTTCCGTTTATCATTACTCCTTCAGAATTCACCCTTTCATACCTCATCCAAAAGGTTAGAAATGGTCGTTAATTTCTCCTTGAAATAAATTTTGATTTTTCGTTGAAAAGAAACACATGCGGGATAGTATTTCAAATGTCGTTTTACAATTTAAATCTCCCAAAGAGAAAGCGTGTAGAGTTCTATTTTTAAATGAAGAAATCGTATCGCTTCCAAATGAATAAATAAGCTATGAAAGCGATAATGGAAGTTGAAGAAAACATTACATCAAAAATGGATCCTCAATTCGTGAAATTTTTAAAAGAAAAACCACAAAAGAAACTAACGATAGTTTTGGTGTTGCACCACGATCAACATAAATAAAGAATAGCTCTGCGTGCGTGTGGGTTTGTGTATTTGTACGTAATACAATATCACGCTATTTGATCTATTCGAGTGAATTGACAACTGATTTAACGACAATTCTAGTATTTTTGAAATCAAGTCTTTCAGATTCTCAAATGGTACCGATGTCACTTACCCGGGTTTTAATAAATTTAAATGAAGCAAACTCCAAGTTATATATATAGATGGAAAATTTTCCGGGAGGAAATTGTTCCATAGAAGCACAGGGCGCCTCTCCCATCAAAATAAACGTCAAAACCTGACGTCATTTATTGACCGTCGCCGCAACTAGCGGTCTCGGGTCGGTGACAAAGCCACAACACCAGCTTTGGCAAACTGAGAAGCGTCCACCTAGAGACCATGGTTTTGGGCTAATGGCCCTCGTCAGTCTAGTATAGATGGCGTCAGGTTTTGACGGGAGAGGCGGTCTGTGCTTCTATATTCTATATACAGTTACGAGCGTCATGCGTTCTTAATTCTTCAATTTTCATCTCTGTCACCGTTTGCTTTTTTTTTTTTTGGAATGGCGCTCTCCTATTGGTTGGCTACGATCACGCCACCGATGCGTATAAAAAATGGCCATATTGGGAAATTCATTCCATTCCAGATTACTCCGCGTTAAAAAAAAAGTTCTTCAAATGAAAAAAAAAAATAGCCAAAAATACTAATCAAAATGTAGCCGAAAATTTTCCTCAGGTTTATAAAAAGCGACATGCAAAATTTGGTACCAATTGGTTCAGTATTTTTTGAGTTTATCGCGGAAAAGACAGACAGACATTGACTTTTATATATATAGAGATATAGAAATGAAAGGCATATCCTGACCAGGAGCACATGTGATTTTTAGATGGCAGAGCGCCATCTAGAGAAACATAAATCAACTAAACGTTGATTTAGCCTGTTCCCTGATATTTAGCCAACCCAAGTAAATATATATAAGGAATATATTCGCATTGTATAATATTGACAAAGTATCTATAAAGTTTAAAAGAGGAAGATTAAAAGATTTAAAATATAATGCCTCCTTGCACAATAGAGTTGCACAATAAATAAAAAAAAGCTATAAAAGAGATAAATTTACTCTCTTTAAATATTCCATTTAGATAAAAACATTTTTTTTTTTCAACGATTGCGCATCACATTTTCTATTAACAAAATATATATATTTTTTATCATAGAAGAAATAAAAAAAAACTATTGTTTGACGGTTTTATTCAATCTTCATTCAATGGATGGGGACTCGATGGACCCCCAAAAATAGGATTAGACTTGTGGATAACAATAATAAAAGTGTCGTCTGAAGTGGTTGACGACATGGACTTCTTCTTCTTTTTTTAAAGAGTGAGCCAATCGGATTTGGCGTTTGTATCGTTTGGCGAGATTTCAAAGCTTTTATTGATTTGGCAACACAGCCTTCTGTGAATATAAATTAAAAAAAAAAAATTGAATGCGCGCTGCAAACGTATGGAAACATTTTTGTTGTTGTTGTTTTTCACATTTTTTCTTAAGAATTTTTCTGTAGAAAGATTAACGTTTGTGTGTGTTGATAACTTCTTTTTTTTTTTTTTTTGCTGTAAACTAATATCGTGTATATAAAGAAGGCATTTGCTGACCAAAAGCACATGTGCTTTATATATATATATATAATTGATAAAACAATATAAAAATAAATAAATAGGTGAAAAGTACATGTAATCCTGGTCAGGAGATATGCCTACTTTGTTGTTAATATAAATGTATATATATGTGTGCTTATATTTGCGATCCTTGTGTGTGTAAAAAGATTGGATCCCGAAAATTCAATAAATAAAATAAAGGTTAAAGATATTTGAAATAGACTTTTAAATAATTATTTTGTGAAAATAATATATAATATTCTACCGCGCGTATAAGAAGAAAATGATATTTACAAATTTGATTTTATTTTCATATGGGAAATAGAATAGATTCAACAATAATCTATTCTCCTAGGAACTATTTCTCTCTCTCTCTCTTCTCTTTCCCTACCCCCACCCTCTCTTAGTTGTATCAACATTTAGATAAACAAGTTATAAGGTTATAAAACGACATTTGAAAAATATCCCCCATGTGTTTCTTTTGAACGAAAAATCAAAATTTATTTTAAGTAGAAATAACGATTATTTCTAACCTTATATGTATTATTTACGAACGGAAAAAATATGTCCAGGGTAGCCAAGTGGACATGGCATCTGCCCGGTAAGTGGAATACTGTGAGTTCGATTCCCATCCCTGGACACTTTTATTTTTCCGTTTATCATTACTCTTCACAATTCATCCTTTCATACCTCATCCCTAAGGTTATAAATAATCGTTATTTCTCCTTAAAATAAATTTTGATTTTTCGTTCAAAAGAAACACATGCGGGATAATTTTCAAATGTCGTTTTATAATCACAAGCCGCATTATATTATATTGTATTATAAGCTATAAGATTGTTCCAAAAGTTCGTAAACATATTATGATTTATATTTTGCAAGTGTTTACGACCTTTTGGGACAACCTTGGTAATATTATAACAGAATTCTTATAGAAGAATGATTTAATCTCTGATGTTCTATATAAGGTGTCGGCAAACTGTGGCTTGCGAGCCACATGCGGTTCTTTGGATGTGAAGCTGGGGCTATTTATATAGTTCCATACGTAAATATTATTTATGCGAGTACTAATTATTGTTGGCAAGAAAAGAAAAGGTGTGGCTCTTTAAAAACTTGGAAAATTTGTAAATTGTAATTTTTGACTCTTCCGACTCAAAAGTTTGCCGACCACTGCTCTATATCAAAGGTGAACAATCAGCAGGTGGGCCAAGTTTAAGAATTACAAGGTTGTCCTAAAAGTTCGTAAACACTTACAAAATATAAATCATAATATGTTATGAATTTTTGGGACAACCTTGTAAAATCCCATGGAGGATTGTATTTAATAACCTGTTCATATCACTGACTTTACAATTTAATAAGATCAACAAGCTATCCAGAAGGATAGGTGTCTTTAAACGTTAAGGAAACCTAGCCATGGATTGCTCTTGTGGATCTTATTTCAAAAATAAAGAAGGCATCTCCTGACCACGAGCACATGTGCTTTTTAGATGGCAGAGCGCCATCTAGTGGAGCAAAAATAAACTAAACGTTTATTTAGCTTGCTCCGTGATATTTGGCCAACTCAATTTCTTGATAAATCAAGAAAAGCCATCCACGAACGCGTTTCGCGCTGTTGGCGCTCGTCAGCGTGGAGAAGGCTGTAACCATTGCGACCAAAAATATTTTTGAACCCAATGCTTCCCGAGAAATCAAGAAATGGGTATTTAAGGCCAAATTTGCGTAAAGATCTTATATTAAATTTAATAACCTAAAACAAAGTTTTCAAAC
The DNA here is from genome assembly GCA_030710605.1 of Cordylochernes scorpioides. Taxonomy (NCBI): domain Eukaryota; kingdom Metazoa; phylum Arthropoda; class Arachnida; order Pseudoscorpiones; family Chernetidae; genus Cordylochernes; species Cordylochernes scorpioides. The sequence continues at coordinate 24,078,807 of CP092866.1, read as the reverse complement.
GAAATCTCGTTCAAGTTTGTATGATACACTCGTGGAAATTTACCAAAAGAGGCCCCTCTCCTTTTAAAAAATGCATTAAAACAATGCATTTTTGCTTATTATTCCAGTACAGACAGTAATGGCAATGATGAATGAATGTACCACAACACCAGTTTTGGCAAATTCAGACAAAAGACAAGCATTTATACATAATATTCGTTGTTTGAATGCATTTTAAAGGGAGACGTGCCTCTTTTCAGTAAAGGAATACCATCCTCCCGCAATGTTGTATTCTGTTTAAATTGGTCCAGCTACTACATCAGCAAAAACACCTCTTTGGTAAATTCGACCATCTTCATGACTCCTTTCATAGGATGTTATGCAACCCAAGTTACTACTGTACTGATGAGGGTCATATCCCAAAACCATGGTATAAAGATTGGCTTTTTGTCTGAATTTTCCAAAAAAAATGGTGTCGTGGTGCATTTTTTATCACCACCATTATGTTTTTTTTTTTTTTTTTTGGCTTATCCCTAGTACATGTGGTACAAGCCATGATAATCATGGTGGGTAGAAGTAGGCGACTGCTTTTACTGTAAGTGCACCACATATCTACACATGTGAAAAGCAGTTCGACTTTGCACTTACAAATGTGCCAGAGCCCCGTTTGGTTACTTGCACTCGCTGGTGGAGTTGGACTTTTGCAAGAATCGGGGGCCATTGGAGCTTTTTTTTATCAGAAAAAGTGCCCAATGCGGGAATCGAACCCGGGTCGTATCGATCGAAAACCAACGGTTTAGACCATCCTTCCACCGACCCCCACCACCATTATGTTCTTTACTAGAGTAGGATAAACCAAACATATTTTTTAATGGATTATTTTAAGGGAGATATTCCTCTTTTGATAAAAGAATACCATTTTCCCGCAGTTTTATATTGTACTAGCGCAAATATAAAGTGCTTCACACACACACACCATGAAAGAGTTGAAAGAAAAACATGGAATTCAACTCAAATTAACTGCTTGTAGGGTGAAATGAATTATTATATTTTAGGTGCGAGAATGTCTAAAAATGTATTTAAATTTGATTTCTTTTCATTTTTTTAATTATTTGGTTCATTTAACAGTCTGTTCATTCATGCCAAGCTTCGTGATATTTCATCAGTTTCTTCTGTGTATCTAACATTTTCTATTTACTGTTATACATATTGTAAAAAGAACGCTTTGATGCGCTTAGTTCCGATTTACCGGAATGTGGATATCCATGGTCTAAAAGTCTAAAAAATGATTGTGGTGTTTTGCATAGTCATATTAGTGTTATGAGCAAATAAAGATTTTATCACAGACCTAGTGGATCTCGGTAACCTGGTGTAGAGTAGAGACACAACAATGATAATGTACGCAAAACTGAAAATAAAGATAAATCCACGATGTATATTGGATTCGTTAGGTGGAGGTTCGCCTTTATTTCCCCATTATCTTAAATAAAATTGTTAATGAAAATTCGAAACTATTTTAGACGCGTAAGATTCTTTTTGAAATTAAACAATTTCTACTGCCCTTACTGCATTGGAAAAATTAATGGGAGGGCCTGGCTCATCAGTGGTGAACCCTCCCAGCGGTTTCGCCAGTTTAATCTACCATACTGCTGTTATATTGCATTTTTCGATCTTCCTTTTATAGTGATACTGTGGTGGTTAATTAACAATAATCCACATAAACATTTCTTGCAAAATCAAGTTTTGTTTTATTGTTATCACTAAGATTATACCTTGTTATTGTTATTATATTCAGACAACACAAAAAAAAAAGAATGAATCCAATTAAATAGAAAAAATACAGTAGAACTCCTCAAAAATTCGGAAATTCGGAAACTCCCAAATTCGGAAAGTATTGTAATGTTTTTTTTTTACATACAAAAAATCAATTTTCACATGCTTTTATTTTGTTGATATTTCAACATTATTTTATTTTATTTACTTTTACTTTTGCTTTGCTTTTATTTTATTTAATTTAATTTTTATTAGTAATTTATTTTTAATTAAAGTGTTTAATTAATTTACTTTTACCGATTATTTATAATCGCTAATTAGGGGTTTATCCCCTTTTTAAAAGCTTAAATAAATCAACAGTTTCATTTGACCTTTGTGCTTAGTTTAGGATATTGTCCAATAAGAAGGCAGCATTATTACGTCATAAGCCATTCACGCATTTTTTATTGCAAAGTTGATTCACCTAAAGTTCAAATTATCAAACATTTTCAGACATTGTAAGTTTCAAATTCTTTTATTCAACTCTCAATTTTTTTGCATTTACAAGTTTGTTCTTCAACAAAATGGCATCCAAAGAGGAGCGGCAAAAACGAGGCAAGTACCGAATTCTTAAGCTTGGTGAAAAGTTAGATGTTCTTAGTGACATTAAAAAAGGATTAAGCTATACAACGATAATGCAAAAGTATAAAATTTCTAAGACAACTGTTTATGATATAAAAAAGTCTGAGCTTAAACTTACAAAGTTTGTTGATTCTACCGAAAAAGATGTCAAAAAGTTTTCTCAAGTAAAAAATCCGTTATACGAAAATGTTGATAAAGCAGTTAACATCTGGTACGAAAGTCAGAGATTATCAGGGGTTCCTATTCGTGGTATTGAACTCCAAACAGCTGCCAGTCATTTTGCATCAAAATTGAATGGATGGTTGTCACGATACAGAGCCAGACATAATTTGAAAAATAAAAAAGTTGTCGGGGAAGCATTGAGTGCTGACGAAGATGCAGCTAATCGCTTTAAAGATGATTTTCACAAACTAATGACTGACGAAAAGTATGAACAGTTCCAAATTTATAATGCTGACGAAACAGGAGTTTACTGGAAGTCATTACCCGATAATTCTCAAGTCAAAAATGCAAACAGCGCTAGTGGTCATAAGCAATCCAAAGATCGACTCTCTGTTTTACTTTGTGCAAATGCAGACGCTTCACATAAAAATGTTTTGGCTGTTGTTGGAAAATCAAAACGTCCAAGAGCAATCAAAAACATCATTGATCGATTGCCTGTCCATTACTATTCTTCACACAAGGCTTGGTTTAATCAAAGCATTTTTAGTGAATGGTTTTTTAAACGGTTCATAAACGAAGTTCGCAATTTTCAAGAAAATAAGTTAAGAGTTGCTCCAGATCAAGTAAAAGCGTTACTACTAGTTGACAATTCTCCTGCTCATCCAACAGAGCTGATCAGTAATGACGGCAACATTAAATGCAAGTTTTTACCACCTAATACAACATCTGTATTGCAGCCTATGGACCAGGGAGTTATTGTTGCCTTTAAAAGGTTGTATAAACGAAGACAGTTAGAAAGTTGTTTAGTATTTTCAAGTGATGCAGATCAGCCAAATAACTCTGTGGGTGAACAAACTTTTTCTAATTTAAAAAAGTACGACATCAAGAAAGCGATATTCAATTTTGGAAATTCTTGGGATGAATTAAAATCTTCTACAATAAGAAATGGATGGAAGATTTTGCTTGAACACAAAAATAATTCAGATTTGGAAACAGCAGGTGATGCATTACAATTATCCGAGGATGAATCTGATGAAGATGAACAAGAAATTAGACGGCTGGAGCAATTATTTCAAAGAGCTAGAATTAAAGTAAATCAAGAAAGCATTAATGAATGGATCGATATAGACCTTGGTGATCCAGGTCACAATGTTCTTAGCAATGATGATATAGTTGAAGCTGTTTTGAGTGAAAAAATGGAAATCAGCAGTTCTGATGATAGTTCCTCAACTTCTGAAGACAGTTTGGAGCCGGATGTTCCCAGATGCGAAGCGTTGAAAAGTTTGGATGTTGCATTAAAATATTTGGAAAAGCGCACTGAACCAGAAATGCTTGCAAGCTACAACACCATCAATAGTCTTCGAACTATGCTTATGAGAGAAGAAGAAGCTTTGTTAAACAAGCCAAAGAAACAGATAACAATCAGCAACTTCTTTGCCAAGCCATAACTTACTTGGCCATCAATTGCATTACATACATAATAAAATATTTTACTATTTTTCATCGGTTTCATGCTCAAAACTCATAAAAGTCAAGGAACATTTGATTAAAAATCGTAATTAAAATTATGTAATGTACATATAATATTCAACCTAAAATTGTTCATATGCTTCAAAATCTTTGTCTCAGTCATCTAAATGCCTATTTATGCCACATAAATATTCACAAATCTAACTCTCTCAAATTCGGAAAATCCTCAAATTCGGAATACCTTGCGCCCCAAGCTTTCCGAATTTGAGGAGTTCTACTGTATATAAATTAGATAATAAAAATTTTGCATATTTGCAACAAAAAAATATGAATTTTAAAAAGCAAATAAAATTTACATAAAATATAAATACAAAACAATAATTTTTACATGTCCCCTACAATACTGTTGCTAGACTCTTGGAATGGGCATTTTAGATTAATATATAGAAAGAATTATATATATAAAAATACGTTACTTTTTGTTGTGTGAAAAAAGCCAGCTCTTCCTAGCAAAATCGCCCTTTAACTGGCTAATCAAAATTATGTAGTCAAATACAGGATAGTTATAAAAAGCAAATGCTTATCCGCACACGAGCGTGCAAGTAAACAATTGTTTTTTGTAAATAGCTTGTATTTTTCTTCACACATCTTTGATTATGTAGGCGCCATTTTGATCGTCTAAGTAAAATATATAGTATAGGTCGGCAATCTTTTGAGTCGAAAGAGTCAAAAATTACAATTTACAAAATTTCAAAGTTTTTAAAGAGCCACATCATTTTTTTCTTGCCAACAATATAAATAGTACTTTCATAAATAAATATTTACGTATGGAACTATATAAAGAGACGCAGCTTCACATCCAAAGATGTGAATCCAAAGATGTGAATGTGTCTCGCGAGCCGCAATTTTCCGACCCCTGGTATAGGTGAACATACCCACATCACCGTCTGTAAATATCGTAGCCTATGGTACGTACAATGGGTGGTTACGAATTCCTCTATGACATGCATTTTGACGAATATGTCTTAATCTAGGACTGTGTGTGACAATTTTTATCTGAATCTGAGAATGCTGTACGTCTCACTCACAAGAAAAAAAATCGTTTTGTATTTTTTTTAAGACATAAGTGTTCCTTTTTATTCGTTAGTATATTTTTCTCCATAAGATACATTGTTATATGTGAACGCGTTGACCTTTGCTGTTTATTTTCCTCGCAAAATTTTTAATAACGCCATGTGCATATAACAGGCTTTATGATTATATTACACCATATCAAGAATTTGAATAAACAATAGCACCCTGGTAAGATTAACAATCGACTTTGAACATATCGGAAAACAAACTTTATTATATGTGTGCTAGGTATATTAAAATAAAATTTAATCTGTGGGTGTGTGTAGGAATAATCATCATCAAGGATTTCACACGATGAATGGTACAAACTGGGATGCCAAACAAGCCCAAGAAATAATAGAATCCCTGCAACGCGAACGCAAAGACGATCAGGAAAAGCTACAGCAATATGAGAAAAGATTAAAGCAACTCCAATATATTGTAGAGGAGGAAGATTCAAATAAGGATGAGGATATTGAAAACATCGAAAGCGAAGAGAATCAAGTTTCTCTTAAGGAGGCGGCTGAAATGGCGACAATAGATAAAGAGATCGCTGAAGAAAAATTGGAATGTTTGCAAGCCGAGATGTCGAAACTTCAGAAAAATCTTTCGGAAACGTGTGCAGAACTGAGGGAATTGCGAAAAGAAATAGAAGAAAAGGGAGAGAACGAAGTTGCCCATTCTGCACTTCTTCTCAAAAAGGAATCTGAAAGTGAAATGATGAGAGATGCTCTGTTGAAGGCGAGAAACCTGGTGACGATTCAACAAGAGGAGAAAGAAATCCTCGCTTCAGAGATAAGCAGTCTGAAATATGTGATCGAAGAACTGGAATCCAGCAAAATGTCGCTCTCAGAACACTGCAAGGACAAACAGACCGAAATCGAGGAACTAAAAGAACAAGTTGATGCGGCTCAGGGCGCTGAAGAAATCGTAGAATACCTTACGAACGCCAATCACAACCTTGAAAAATCTAACGCCGTTCTTCGGGAAAAATTGAAAAACCTTGAACACCTACAAGATATCAACGAAGAAATTCAGCAAACTTCCAGGGAAACCGAAATAGAGCTCAAGGAAGAGTTAGAGAAAGCCCGCGTTAAACTTTCCGACACGTTGGAGAAAAGGCGAGCGATGGAGAAAGATATTGGCTCTCTGAAAGCCGTAATCTCCAAGTACAAAGAGCTGGCGGAGAGTTTGAAGGGAATCAATGGCGACCTCAGGTCCCAGCTTACTGAAGCGACCAGCCAAATGGCCCCACCACTAGCCAACGTTCCAGAACCAGTCGACTTCAGGTCGGTGTACCTACACAAGAAAGATTTGGAAAACTCCATTGAATGCGATCTCATTCGGAATGAACTCGGCTTCCTTAAAAGTCACGTCACTTACCTGTGCTCCTTCATGCCGGAAAGCTTCCTGACGTGCGGGGGCGACCACGACAGCATTCTGATGATGCTCCTCATCCCCAGGATGATCTCCAAGATAGAGGTCATTGTTAAGCATGCCAAGGATAAGTTCGCCTACGTGGAGTCCGTCGACATGCCTACTATCCTCTCCACCTACAAGGTCGAGGAATCAGGCTTCCTGTGCCGGCTCCTCAACTCCCTCTATTCCCTTCAACTGCTGCTTCGACAATTTGTCGAGATACTAAACAGCTGTTCCGTCGACCTCTTTCAGAAACTCAGCGGCTTCTATGGCGAAATGCTTCCGCAAGAAAATAACTTGGATAAATTACTCGAGCTGCTAAAAAAAGATACCCTTGATGATAACTCTAACATCGATTGCCTCAATAAGTCCATCAAATTTTTCAAAGGTCTCTACCGATCCCATCTCCTTAACGAAAAAGGGAACCATGCTCATTTCCTGATCGATTGCTTCAAGTCTTCGGAGTCCACATGCAATGGCATCAAGGTATTCGCCGAAGCGCTTATTCTTCTAACGGGAAACTACGGTTTCAAAGAAAGCGAAGGAAGCCTAAGGGATGTTGCTCTCACCAATGTCAGGCTGTTGGGAATTATCCGGAAGATCCGGAGGCAGATTCCTCAAGATAAGGACTCGCACGAACTCCAACTGCGAGAACGGGAATTGCAACAGATCGAGACCCACAATAAAGAATCGTTCGAGGCTTTCAGCTTCCTTCTCGAGGGCTACGCCGAGATCCGGCAGCACCTCATCACGTACGAGGAGGAAGAATCCTCCATCCAGCATTTTCTCGAGACCACCTTCCAAAAGAAAGAATACGCTAGCCAGTTGAAATCTGCAGGAACATCCATAGAGGCTTTTCACAAATTTCTGCTTTTGCTTTACGAAGCGATAACAGAAGGCAGCCCGTGACGTCCCTAAGGAGGAAAAATCTCAGCCGCCACCTTTAGCCGCTAGGTCGCAAACAGTCAAGGAACGAATCAAAGGCCTCGAAAATCTTCTGGTCGACCTCGAAGAGAAGGAAATGGCCATTTGCGAGCTGAAGAATAATCTTCTTCAAAAGTGCGAGGAGCTCAACGAGATGAACATAAGACGCGAACTCTCTGAGAAACGCCACGGTTCGGCCATCAAAGGCCTCGTTGAGAAATGTCGTTCGTTTCAGAACGCCTTCGAAGAATCTAACGCTCAGAAGTGCGCGGCCGAATTTTTGTTCAAAGAGAAGTTGTCCTTTTTGAAGCGGGAGATTCATTGGCTGGAGAAGGAGCGCGCGTCCCTGAAGACCAAGATCCAGAATGCGGCCAGGAAATCTTACACTCTCGCTCAAGAGATTAGCCCCAAAACCTGCCAAGAGACCGCTTTAATCATACAGGAGCTTGAGATGCTTAGAAGAGCTATTCGTCATCTTCAGCAAGAAAACGCCTACTTGAGCAGCCTGAAGCTTAAGGATAAAATGGCCCAACTTCCAGATTTAACGAGCAGGTCAGATGCATTGCTGAAGAATTTGTCTCTTCAATCACAACTGAAGGAGCTGTTAGATCAGTCGTGTCTATTGCTGGCACGACCCGCTCTGCTGGATCTGAACCACAAGCGAAGCTACCATATCCAAGTCACGCGGAAGAGGGCTGCTCTTCGGAATCTCAGCAGAAGACTGGACGACTTGAAGCTCCAGGTTGCCAGCCTAGAACAGACCAATCAATGCGGCGCAGTAGACTGCGACTTCTCCAGTTTCCCTCGAGGTAGGATCCAAGGTCAGCGTGAACTCGTGGCCAAGGTGGATGTAAGAGCCACAACGTTCGTCGAAACACTCTCGCCATTTGATGGCTGCTTCGAGGTCAAATCACTGGATCTAGATTACACCACTCTTTCTAAAATACATCGATGTATCCTAGAGTTCTAACATCATTGTTGAAAATTAAGATACTTCGGCCAGTTACAATTTTCTCAACGTTTCAACAAAAATCCTTTGTCTTCGTCAACAGATTTTTGTTGAAACGTTGAGAAAATAAAACTTTAACTGGCCGAAGTATCTATTTTTTTTTAAAGAAATATGAATACCGGCAAGGCAAACCTCGATCTTCATGATTCATTATTGAAATTTAAATCAATGTATTTTAACACCTCTATCCTTCTTTTTCTGCTGTTCACCTATACATTATCATTCAGGTAAAATGAAAACACATTTCGAATTCATCTTTAAAATGCAAGAAAGAAAACGATCACATTTGAGGAAGTCATAAAAATAGACTGGCATTTTTAATAAACTTCAAAACAGTGTCTTCTTCACCTTGTTTTTTTTACAGTTTGCAGCGAGATATTTCAATCTATCGATTTATACCTGAAGAAATAAAGTGGTTATAGAAATTGGTATCGTAATTTTGATATTGTCGCGATTTCAAAGTTTTATTAACCAATTAATAAACTTCGTGAACGATGTTTACCTCACAACAAACTAAAAACTAGATATCAGTTATAGAATTTACATATCTTCTTCCTTATATAACATTCAATATAAAAGTATTTACATATTTACTAATAGAGATATTTGATTTACATTTTCAATAAACAAATTTCGTGACAGTATTAACATTCTAGACCTACTCAAAGATAAAGAGATTCATCAAATCACACTTTAATGTGAATGATATCTTCTTTAACTGCCACATGGCTCGTATATATGTTCTTCTCATACTTAATTCCACTTAGGGAAATAAATTTCATTCTTTTATAAACGAGCATTCCTAAAACTTTCAGATACTCAAATATAGACTCGCCTTTGGGAATTTCCTGGAGCACAGAAAAGAAACACCATTCTGGGCTCCATCATCACCCTGGGACATGGAACATCAGTAAAATATCAAAAATAGAATTTACATTTTGGTGGTGGTGGTTCTTATTTTCTTGGCCGTTGATGAGGTTCAACAAGTTCCTTCTCCCCGACTGGTAGGTAACTAGGCCTCGAGGCCAGCGATGGTAGGTAACTAGGCCTCGAGTCCAGCGATGGTAGGTAATTAGGCCTGGTAGGTAACTAGGCCTCGAGTTCAGCGATGGTAGGTAATTAGGCCTCGAGTCCAGCGATGGTAGGTAACTAGGCCTCGAGTCCAGCGATGGTAGGTAACTAGGTCTCGAGTCCAGCGATGGTAGGTAACTAGGCTTCGAGTCCAGCGATGGTAGGTAACTAGGCCTCGAGTCCAGAGATGGTAGGTAACTAGGCCTCGAGTTCAGCGATGGTAGGTAACTAGGCCTCGAGTCCAGCGATGGTAGGTAACTAGGCCTCGAGTCCAGCGATGGTAGGTAATTTGGCCTCGAGTCCAGCGATGGTAGGTAATTTGGCCTCGAGTCCAGCGATGGTAGGTAACTAGGCCTCGAGTCCAGCGATGGTAGGTAATTTGGCCTCGAGTCCAGCGATGGTAGGTAACTAGGCCTCGAGTTCAGCGATGGTAGGTAACTAGGCCTCGAGTTCAGCGATGGTAGGTAACTAGGCCTCGAGTCCAGCGATGGTAGGTAATTAGGCCTCGAGTTCAGCGATGGTAGGTAATTTGGCATCGAGTTCAGCGATGGTAGGTAACTAGGCCTCGAGTTCAGCGATGGTAGGTAAATAGGCCTCGAGTTCAGCGATGGTAGGTAATTTGGCCTCGAGTCCAGCGATGGTAGGTAACTAGGCCTCGAGTCCAGCGATGGTAGGTAACTAGGCCTCGAGTCCAGCGATGGTAGGTATTTTGGCCTCGAGCCCAGCGATGGTAGGTAATTTGGCCTCGAGTCCAGCGATGGTAGGTAATTTGGCCTCGAGTCCAGCGATGGTAGGTAATTTGGCCTCGAGTCCAGCGACAAGTTGGGCTGCATGACAATTGTACTGAACACTAGTCCAAATCTTATACATTTGTCCAACAGTCACGTTTGTTAACTTTTGATTGAATTGGAGGAAATGTTTATCTTCGTAATGTTTACCTCTCCCCCAACTACACTCATGTACAAAACTTAAGGAAGAGGGAGGCTTTGATGTCCAGGTCGTTTATTATTATTATTATTTTTTTAAGACAGAGACAATTTTGTTCACACTTGGTTATCTCGTGTGTCTTCATTAAAGGTCACTGTGCATTATTGTCTGAATCCCGATATACATGCTAAAAGGTACAACTTCCTTAAGTTTTGTCCATGAGTGTATAGTTTACTAGGGAAAATGAGCGACGATATAATCGCACCAAAATTTTGACGATTTTGTCGTTTGTGGAGACTACTCCTCGCTCGCTCGTCTAGACGGTCCACGATACCAGTACTACATATGGCGACGTATTTTTTAGACCTTAATGATCTGCTGGTGATGAACAAACACGGGGAAACAGCACGCGAGCAAAATGGCGTCGAATCAACTATTGACCTCAGCTGTTGTACCTTTAGATGAGCAGATATATCTTTAAATACTGGAAAAACATAGTGCATGATTAATCATATCTCCTCTTCAGAAAACTCTGAAAATCGTGTGAATAATAAGCCTGAAATGTTTACTCTTATAATCTTCATATTTTACAGAACGAACTTGAAAAAAATCATATTGATGACTTTATGCAAATATCATTGAGAATGATCCCTTCTGGACCAAAGACCTGAATATATCAAACAATACCCTGGTGGAACCGGATGACCATAGTTGGAGCACGTCGTACAGTGAAGAAAGTAAGATACCCTCTTAAAAGGGTACAAACGTCTCAAGAAAAAAAATAATAAAAGAGACAAGACACAAGAATGGTGTCACGTTTGTTCAACCCCTGTGATTCCTCTCCTTGGGGTACTGTTGAAAGGTTTTGGAAACCCCAAGCAGGAAAACATGCCTCAAATCTCTCACAGATGGTGACAGGTTTACTGAAGATCTTAAGGATACTCTTATGTGGATACTTGAGGCTTACTCTGGCCTATTCCAACAAAAGGAAAAATAAAAAGCGACAAGTCCGATCTTAAGTTTCAGCAGCAGCCAAAATCTTAGGAATACTCAACCTTTACCTTTGCCCTATTCCACCAAAGGCAAAAAAAAAAAAAAGATGCATTATTAATCCATGACCAAGTCCAATCCTAGTTTTACTAGCAGTGAGCTGCAGAAAGCCCTAAATAAAATACAAATCTTGTTGAGCCCAGGTATGGACGGCATTACAACCATTTTGATTGTGAAACTAGCTGACAATTTTGAAACTGCTTTTTAAAAAATCCACAAGTACCTGGAGTTTTAGTATTCCCAAATTACTGGAAAGATGGTCTTATAGAACCCATTCCAAAGCTAGCTATCATCTCATCGACCAATTACTTTTTTCCTGGCTTTGGTAGACTTCTCTTGTCATGGAGGGCGTAGAGACTTTGCCAGGTATTGCCGTTTTTCAACTTGGATGTAAAACAACCCTCTCAACCACATCAGCACTCCTAAAACTTTTCAAAATCCTAAGCCCTATAAAAATACATATATTTATCATTAATATCATACAAGGACACTTTGGCTCTGCAATTAGGTGTTGTCCTTTACAGAGAGGTTCTACTGTAGTTGGTATTTTTATCAGTTGTGTAAACAAGATAACAGATAGAATAAAATAATTTTCTATAAGTATACTAAAATATTATTCTTGGAATTAGAAAAAATCTTCTTTTTTTATATTTAATTAAACGCATATCTGTATTTACATATTTACTGGTTCTAATTTTAATATTAATATAGAGATATGTGCTTTTATTAATAATTATATGTAAAAAAGGTTTTGTTTCCCCCACTTTTAATTCTAAGAATAATATTTTTGTGTTCTTAGAAAATTATTTTCTTCCTATCTGCTATCTTGTTTATACACAACTGATACTAACTATTAAAAAAAACATGCTGTGAAATTTTTCTCTTTCAGTATCTTTGTTTGATGGTAACAATATTATTACCGAAACATCACACAGTATTTATTTTTAAAAAGGGCTTGTCCGGAATTTGAACCCAGGACCTCTCGCACCCAAAGTGAGAATCATACCTCTAGATGGCTCGTTGGTCTATGGTATATTTATTTTTAGTCTCATTACCTTGAGAATATTAACTATTTATTTCACACTAAAAATTGTGAGTACATTAGAAACTGTTTATTGGCCAAATTTAGAATTTGGTAATACATATTCTAGAATATCCACCTTGTGCTTGCTTTAACAATTCAAAACTCTGACTTTGCCGGTCCCAAGCCCGGATCAAAAAGAAGGAGGAAAAGAGCAGTGACAAGCACACTAAAAAACCTGGTCTCAGCTGGCCTGGCTGATAGTACCCTGTAAGGTCTCCTTATCCAGGGATGAGCAGTGTCTGTACTTCATGTTAAGAACAGCTGCACATGGCATCCGTTCCTCATGTCAGAGACGGCCATTTCATATTAGAGCTAAGTCGGCCTGCTACTGAGTAGTGCTCCCAGTCTTGATGATCAAAGCAGATGTATTCTATTTCATCCAATCATGATAGTTTTAGATAAGAAATAATAAGAATAAAAAATTTGAGTGGAAAATAAAAAAGCTTGACATTTACAGCAGGTATTGAGAAATCTGATGGTGGTAACAATATTGATAATCAGATTATCTTAATTTACAATATACAGAGATTTGGTCTTTTTTAATTATCCCTAGTACACAGGGCCATGATAATCATAGTGGGTAGAAGAAGGCGACTGCTTTTACTGTAAGTGCATCACATGTCTATACATGTGAAAAGCAGTTTGACTTTTGCATTTACAAATGTGCCATAGCCCAGTGTTTGGTTACTTACACTTGCTGGTGGGGTTGGACTTTTGCAAGAATCGGGGGCTATTGAAGCATTTTTTTTTTTTTATTATAAAAAAGTCCAAATGAGGAAATCAAACTGAGGTCGTAGAGGTCAAAAACCAACAGTTTAGACCATCCTTCCACCGACCCCCGGGGTCTTGTTACTTTTGGTCACCCTACACATAATACATACACTGTAGAAGGACTGACAAGTCCTTGAAAATAAAAATTTGAACAGGAAACTTAACCCTGGAAGCTTTATTTATTTTATAACATAAATTTCAGCCCATGTTTTGTCATCCCAAGTTGAGGTACCAATCATATCTTCTATATTGCTCAAATGGTGAAGGATTTACAAGTTCAATATGTTTGAGATAGCGAGATTATAAAATTTGCAAAAATATTTTAATGACCTCTGAAACAAAGTTAAAAGAAATGTTGAAGTTTGTTTATTTTTTCTAATAAACAAAAGAAAAGCAAAGGATTTGTAAAACATTTAATACAAAGTAAAAACAATGCATGGAAACAAACAAAAAAGAACACTGTGAAATTTCATGGATACAGGTGATAAGGCACAATTAGGATTATAGATTATAAACACATGGTAATAAGACCAAATCCAAATAAATAAATAGTGTGAGACGTTTTGGTAACAACGCTATTACTGAAATGTCACACACTATTTATTTATTTGGATTTGGTCTTATTACCTTAGGTTCATGGATACAGGTAAATTTTTTTATATAATTATATTCAACAGTGCTCTATCTAAAAAAAATTGTATTTATTTAAAAAGTTTTGATACAAAAGTGTAAAATTAGACTAGAGAATATAACTTTTATATAATATACTTTAAAATATTTAATAGAGTAAATTCTTTTTTATATATAATTTTATTAAATGGGGCTCTTTTTAACTAAGAAAATTATTTTTTATTTTAAAAGAGTTTGATACAAAAGTGAAAAATGTGTTCAAATAAAAAAAGACAAGAATATCATTTTCTAATATACTTTAAAATATTAGATAATAAAAAAGCATATATTGGATTGAACAAAAGATTTAGTTGCCAATATTTCGGCTGGCTAAATGCCGACCTTTATCATGGAATTACATTTTTGTATAAACAAACTCAGCGCCGCATAGTGTTATAACAAGCCTTGATATGTAATGTGAAATGTAATGCCTTGATAAAGGTTGGCGTTCAGCCAACCGTAATATTGGCAAATGAATCTTTTATTCAATCCAATATACAGTTAAACCTGTTTATACCGACCCCTCTAAATAGCACCTCCCTCTCTACAGCGCCTGATTTTAAATACGTAGTACGATGCGATTTACATTAAAAGTGACCTGTCTATAGCACCCCCTCTCTATAGCACCCTATTTTGGTGAGCCCCAAGAGGGGACGCTATAGACAGGTTTAACTGTATGCCTTTTTATTATCTAATAAATCATTAGATGGATTGCTCTATTTTCAGAACAACTTTAAGATATTTAATACAGTAGAACCTCCAAGAGAGAGTGTACACTTCTCTAAATAGGCAATTTTTTTTAACACAATTTTTACTAATTAGCAGTTTTCTCCAATTGGAAGACACACCTCTCCCTAAAGAGAATACTTTGGCTCTGTAACAAGGTCCTTTCCACAGTGAGGTTTCACTGTATTGGTGAAACATAATCAAAAATAATGAAGACATTTCAAGTATTTGTTAGAGGAATGAAAAACATGCTGTTACAAACAAAACAAAAATAATAAGGCACAATTTGGATTATATATTATAAACACAAAGTAAAAAGACCAAATCCAAATAAATAAATAGTGTGTGACGTTTCGGTAACAGCGTTATTACCATCTTAAGACAAAAGTACCGAAACGTCACACACTATTTATTTATTTATTTGGATTTGGTCTTTTTACCCTGTGTTTAAGACAAAAATAGAGAGAATAAAAAAAATTATCAAACTGTGGCAGAGAAAAAAATATCAAATAAAAGCAAATGAAAAATATATATATATATAAACTATTATTATAAAAAATAAAATATTAAATGAAACATTAGACTAAAATTAAAATATCAAATGATAGATATAAATATTATATGAAATAATAAATTGTGCATCGTACCTGGATGCTTTCATGTTCTTTGTCAAGTTAGGGTGTACAAAGATGATACGCGAGTTTGTAAGGAATGCAACAAAAGTTTGTGCTGTATTACATGTAGTACCAAATGGAATAAGTGGGACTTGCATTCAACTTCCATCAGAAGGATTCTTGGTGCAGTGGATGCCACATCTGTAAAATGTCTCACTCCACACTGTACATGTCCAGCTACACAGCCTTGTAGACTGCTCCAATGTCAGGCTCTACTGGTATTGTCTTTCAGGATGATCTTAACTACTGTAGACAACTTGAGGCTTCTTCCCACACTGTCGATGTCACACACCTTCCCACACAGGAATCTATCAGGACGGACTATCCTGTCTTCACACCAACCACACTATTGGATTCCTCTCACACGACTCCCAGCTGGACTGCCAGTTCCGCTCTCTTGGGGGGCTGCCCACTTTTCTTTACTGGTTTTCTCACATCTCTTGGTTCTCTTCTTCAAGGACCAACCACAATCAACACTTCACCACTGTTCTTCCAAACTGTAGTTGGGGAACTTGCCCATCAGAGGGATTCTAAGTGCTGTGGATGTCATTCTTGTGAAAGGTCCCGATCCACACTGTACCATCCAGCCTGGACTACACAGCTTTTTGGGCCGCTCCAATGCCGGTCTCTCCTGGCACATTTTTGCGCGATCATCCAAACTCCAGGAGACAACTTGTCGCTCCTTCACACACTGACGATGTCACACAACTTCCCACATAGGAATCTATCTGGGTGCAGTATCCCGCCTTCAGACCAATTGTTCTCTCGGCTTCTTTTCAAACCACTTGCAGCTAGACTGCCAGTTCGTACCCCACTCCCTGGAATCAATTGTCACTTCTTCTTGGGGGACCCCCTACATACTTCCTTCTTTACTGGTTTGTCCATATCTCTTGGTTCTCTTCTTCAAAGTATAATCTCAATCAACGCTTCACCGCCATTCTTCCAGAATGTAATTTGTTTCAATATGTGTATTTGACCATATTCAATATACACATAGAAAAGCATTGGAATTCAAGGACTAAAATTTTATGCAAATTAATTAAAGTTGGTGAAAAAAATGCTATCATAACTACATTTAAAAAAAAAAAAGAAGAAAAATTCTGGTTGTGCCATTGGTGTTAAAAATATTATAAACATAAAACATGGGTAAAATATAAAAAAAGGCAAACAACCGATTCCTTTAAATCCACTAAGAATTGTCTAAATATTTGTTTACCTAAGTAGGTGTGACATCATAAGATTAAATAATGTTTGAAACTATTATAGACACATATGATTCTTTTTGAAATTGAAACAATTTCTACTGCCTTTACTGCAATGGAAAAATTATAGAATCAAAAAGAATCATACGCGTCTATAATAGTTACAAATTTTCATGACAGATGACGCGCTAATGGATCATGATATTAAATAATGTACAAAAAATTGTATTTTTTGGCACAATGTTCTTAAATGGCAGCATGGCCATCTTTAGTTAATTCCTACATCTCCTAGAGAGAGTAAATATACAGTTTGATAGAGTTGCATATATTAAAATCAAAAATAGACAAATTTTGACCATGCTCACATGGAGCTTTTGCATATATTTAAAGCTATCTAAAAAGTGTATAGAAGATTGTAAATTTAACATTCAATAAACTTGACAAACATCAACAAGGATCACTTTTTAAAAAAACAATATTTTTCTTGGTCTTTGATTATTTACATATTGGAATTGATAAGGCACAATTTGGATTATAGATTATAAACACTAGGTAATAAGACAAAATACAAATAAAATTAGATTTGATCTTATTACTCAGAAGATCTACATTCCCACTTGAACAGATTGAAGACAATCTTAGAATGTTTGAAAACAGCAGGATTGACACTCAATGCTTCGAAATGCCGATTTGCATATACCAAGCTTCTTATTCTGGGACATGTCGTTTCAAATGAAGGAATCACGCCAGACCCAGAAAAAATTATAAGTATAAGAAAATTTCCAACGCCCAGAACTGTCAAAGATGTCCGAGCTTTTCTTGGACTTTGTTCATACTATAGAAGATTTATAAGAGAATTTTCAAAAGCTGCATTGCCTTTGCAGATTTTGACCCGTAAAAACCATTCGTTTGCATGGGGTAAAGAACAAGAGTTGTCATTTAATTCATTGAAAAACAAACTCATCTCTCCTGAAGTATTAATACATTACGATCCAAATAAGCCTATAGGCCTCCACACAGACGCAAGCGACCAAGGACTTGGAGCAGTGCTTGTTCATTTAGATGAAAACACTAAAGAGCGTCCAATTTCTTATGCAAGCAGGACATTACAGAAAGCAGAAACCAACTACTCTACAACCGAGAAAGAATGCCTAGCTATCATATGGGCGATTAAAAAATTTAGACCATATCTTTACGGAAGAAAATTCACTATATATACCGATCACCATAGTCTGCGCTGGATGGCAAAAATGAAAAACCCTGCAGGGCGATTAGCGAGGTGGTCACTAGAGCTACAAGAATATGATTTTGCCATTAAATACAAGTCTGGAAAAACTCATTTAGATGCAGATGGATTGTCACGATGTCCTATCCCGGATAGAATTATTTCTACAATTAATTATGAGGAATATGATTATGATTCTTATATAAAAAAGATCGATAATTTGGTAAATCAGAATCCAAACAGCTATGGAGAGAACTTCACCAAATTTAAAGAAAAATTATTCAAGAAAAATTCTTCTGTGACTGGCGATCCTTGGTTGTTGATAGTCCCGAAAAACAAACAGAAAGAGCTCTTAGAAAATATGCACGACCAACATCAGGTCATATGGGCATTAAAAGAACTTACAATCGTTTAAAGAGTAAATATTTCTGGCCCTCAATGCTTAAAACTGTGGAAGAATATGTATCTAGTTGTCCTGAATGCCAGTTTCGCAAGACACCTTCCCAATTGCCTCAAGGACTGTTGCAGCCGATTCCACCAGCTTCAAGGCCTTTTGAAAAAATGGGAATAGATTTGATGGGGAGATTCCCGAAATCTGGAAGAGGAAATAGTTGGATCCTGGTATGCACGGATTATTACTCCAGATATATCGAGACAGCGGCATTACCTCGCGGGACAGCGGAAGAAATTGCAGACTTTTTCTTGCAAAGAGTGGTATTACGACACGGCGCACCCAAAACAGTAATATCTGACCGGGGGAGTTGCTTCTTGAGCAAACTATTCAATGAAGTGCTTAAGATATGTAATACGCTCCATAAGAAAACGACGAGTTATCATCCCCAGACTAACGGCCAAACGGAGAGAATGAACCGTACGCTCGCTGATATGATGGCCATGTATATCGATGAGAGACATCAGAATTGGGACGAGATACTTCCATTCATAACTTTCGCCTATAACTCGTCCATACAGGATACTACCGGCTATTCACCATACTTCCTAATCCACGGACGAGAGCCTTTGACCTTCTTATATTCTACTTTTTATATACCAGAGCTCTCTAAGCACAAAGACTATGACGAATATGTATCAAACCTTTTAGAAATAATAGAAGATGCAAAAGAAATATCCACCTCTAGAACAATAGCCAGACAGAATAAATCCAAACAGTTATATGATAGAGCCCACCGAGAATTTAAATATGCCATCAATGATCTGGTACTGATTTGGACACCAATAAGGAAAGTGGGAAGAGCGGACAAACTACAAAGAAGATACGTCGGTCCTTACCAAATACTGCGACAAACATCACCAGTGAACTACGAAGTCATCGAAATTGCAGAAGGAAAAAGGAAAAAGAAACAAATAGTACATGTGACAAGAATGAAAAAATACAGATCACCAGACTTGAGGACAAGTCTTTTTCAAGAGGGGGAGTAATGTTGGCGCGCTGTTGGAGCCTTTGATTTGCATGTCACATTTTGATTTACTTGTTTGTCTACATCATTTCTTATGGATCCAATTTTACCTTTTAACATCTTATTTATTTTTAATAACTTTCATGTATAATCATTTTACATAATTTTGTTTTCTATAATTATTTTACATACTTTTGTATCGTCAAATTTGCATACTTTGGTTTTTAGATTATTTAAGACAATAATCTTTAGCTAGAAAGTGCTTCGCCTCAAAACTTTTGGTTTGTGAATAAACGTCAAAAAGACTGCTCGAATGTTTCTTCCCAATACCTCAGGTCACCAGCGCAACAATATTTGGAAAGATTGTTCAAGCC
Source organism: Cordylochernes scorpioides (assembly GCA_030710605.1). Lineage (NCBI taxonomy): Eukaryota > Metazoa > Arthropoda > Arachnida > Pseudoscorpiones > Chernetidae > Cordylochernes > Cordylochernes scorpioides. The sequence goes on along the minus strand of CP092866.1, from coordinate 24,059,146 downwards.
ATCAGCAACTTACAGTTACATGATTAGAGAAGCCTTAATTTGTTCACTGATACCGATACAATTTCACCTTTTTTCTTCATTTTTCACCAAAAATAATTTTGTCAAGAATAGTTTTTTTTTACAAAGAGTAAATAGCAAAGTGAATAAATCTCAACATTTCAAAATTGGTCAAATAATTTGTAATTAGAGTGAAAATTTCAGGGAACAATATTTCCAAATTACAAAGCTGCTTCACAATATACATCTTGTTCAACAAGGATTCGCGTATATTCCCAACTTCAACTTTATCCCAGATGAGAGAGTAACATGAAGGAAATGCCTCCATATAATGTTGCTTTGTCTGCGGGCAGTTGAAGTTTTGATTTGACATATATCCCACTATCTTATCCCCATTGAATTCAGTCAGGAAGTCATGTACAGTTATGGAACTGGCTCCAATGTGAAATCTCTTCATTTTAGCAACCTCACTCTTACATTGGTCCCACATGTTGGACCATTTTGGGAAAGAATTAAGATATTCAGGCTTGGTTATTTCTGACAGATTCAGGATAACATATGGAATGAACAATTTTAGAAGAGTGCTTCTTCTTTCAAACACATTTTTCAAAATATGTTTAATCTTTTCCGTATTGGAACCTATTAGACACCCATTTTGAAGGAATAATCTTACATTATCTTTTGTACATCTTTTAATAGCAACTTCTAAAGCTATAATTCTTATTTCTTCTTCAATGTAAGGTTGAACTTGGATTAGAAATTTCACTATATCCAGATAAGGTTCGGTGAGCATTCGTTCTTCAGACTCAAATCTAAATTCTCCAGCACAAAACTCTGTATTGTAACTTAGAAGTGGCATCATTAAAAGTGGTTTTCCATTTTTAACCTTGACATTCAAGTCAGCTCCTTCAACCACAAGATATTTCACTATTTCTGAACTGCCCCATTTTGCTGCCATACATAAAGCTGTGTAGCCATTATTGTTGGTTATGTCAATTTCAGCTCTCCCATCTATTAGCAATTTCACAATTTCAAGGTTATTTATCTGGGCTGCGTGTATTAGGGGTGTGTTCTCCAATTTATTCTGAGTATTAACATCTGCCCCATTATCTATAAGAAACTTTACAATATCCACATGTTCGAATTCAACTGCCTTTCTCAAAGCTGTATCACCATAATTGTTTGTTGCATTAAGATCAGCCTTCATCTCTGCTAGCAAGGTCACCATTTCCAAAGATGATGCACGTATTAGGGGTGTATCTCCACATTTATCTGGTATGGTAAAATCTGCTCCCTTATCTACAAGATACCGTACAATATCCACATGATTAGAATCAACCGCCCTTCTCAAAGCTGTGTGCCCATCATAGTTTGTGGCATTAACATCAGCTTTTTCTTCTACCAGCCGTCTTACAAGTTCAAATTGTTTTGTATATGCTGCTCTAATCAGGGGTGTGTTTCCCTCTTCACACTGGGTGTTGACTTCTGCCCCTTTTGTTATTAGAAATTTTGCAATATCTCCATGTTCTGTTCTTATGGCCTCACTCAAAGCTGTATTGCCTTTGTAACTTTTCACATTTATATCAACGTTCATATTTATCAAGGCTTCAACCAAGCCAAAATGACCATATGCAGCACAAAGAATTAAGGGTGTTGAACCTTCTTTATTCCTGGCATTAAAATCAGCCCCTTTCTCAATAAGATAATTGAATATATCAACATGGCTTTTAAGAGCAGCCATATGTAATGGTGTAGAGCCACGGTGGTCTTTACTATTCACATTAGCTTTAGCTTTAACCATGAATTCAACCATTCTCAAGTCACCTGTCATTACAAAATACAATAAAGGTGTTTGTCCGTTTCCATTTTTGATATTAACATCCATTCCATTCTCTATAAGAAACTGAACAATATTATAATTAGTATGTTCTGCAGCTGTAATTAATAGAATATTCCTATCCCAATTATATCTTTCAAATTTCTTACGTTTTTTCTTTTTCAAATTAAAAGTATCACCCAAAAATTTCCTAGCATTTATATTTTCTCCATATTCAATTAAAAATTTAAAAATATCTAAATTTCCTATCTTTGCAGCTATCAACAATGTATGAATATAATTAGAAAATTCTATACTAACATTTCCCTGATTTAACAGTTTAACAATTTCTAGTTTTTCATGTCTAACTGCTGTTTCTAATGGAGTATCTTTTCTATCAAACTCTTCATTTAAGTTCAAAGTTTTATTTTCTAGTACTTTCTTTACATAAGGGATATCACCATTTTTTATGGCTCTATGTAGGTTTGATTCTTCAGCATTCATCTTTGTAAGCTTTAGTAAGCAAAGTAAAAAAAAAAATCCACAAAATATATTTTTCTAATATGGCTAAAAGTATAAATATATATATTGAAAACTATATCATTAAAATTAGGACTTATTATATATATAAGTTTGTTTATGGTTTAAATATATATATAAATTTTTAAAACTAAATTTTGAAAAATAACCAAGTTAAAAAAAAAAGGCATATATTTTTCTATTATATATATTTTTTAAATAGTTATCTTTTCACTTTTATTATTTGTATGAAAGTTAAAGAACAGCAAATGACGTTAATATTATTAATTCATGGGATATGAAGATTTATTTCCAAAGTTATCTTATTTGTTAGGTTTTTGTTAATATATTTTATTTAAATATAGAGATTTTACATTTTAAAAATTAAATTTTACAGTATAAACTCGTCTGGAATCTTTCAAAAGATTAGTTTTTTAACGAACTTACGCTAAATATATTATGTTTATACAAATAAAGTACAGCAAAATTTTCTATATATATTTAAAATAATCTATAAAATTCAGACTGCTGTTTAAGTATTTCCAGTTAAAATAATCGTCCTTTTTATAAAAAATAGGGCCTATAAAATTAGTGTTTCGTTTTAATAGAGAAATCTCGTAAAAAGAAACTAAAAAGTGTTTATTTTGATAAACACAGGTTGGGTTAAATTCTTTTTATTATTATTATTTCATTATTTAAAAGTATATGACTTTTGCTTAAGAATAAGCAAATATATAATCCAAAATTACTACCTTTTTCTCTTAAAGTTCAGGAATATGTGTTAACAAAAAATATTTATTCACACAAGTAGATATAAAAAAGTTTTGTTATTTTATTAATACATACCCTCCATGGATTTATTATAATCATTGAGAAAAATATTTTTATCAACATTTAAAGTCTTATTGAGAATATTTTTGGATTCAATAACAGAATATTGAAGTTGATCAACGAAATATTTAATATTGACTGTTAGTAATGGAGTCTTTTTGTTTTTGTCTTACCCAAGAGACTCTAAACTTGGGCGCCTTCCATTTGGCCCAGTCTTCTTCTCCGTGATTCCCACAGCAGAACATCACGATTGACAAATAGCGTTACACCCCAGCTCCCTGTAATTTACATCCAACCAAAAGAGGCAAGAGCTTTCCTGTAGTTAGGATTTTGATAGGGTGCTAAAACTGGCTGCCACCTCCCAGAAGGCCTTAGACTAGGTGCCCCCTTGAAAAACAACCATCAGTAAAAGTACCCAAACCCATCATGAAAACTCCTTTTACTGAAAATCAAAATCCTACAGCGTATGGGAAGCTGATGTGATTACTTCTCTTGGGATGACAGGACCGAAAATGGACTAGTTAACCTGAGTTTTAAAATAATTCACTGTAGCCTAAGCTGTATAACTGCCATATGAAAGAGAAAGAAATTGAATGAATTCCTTCTTGCTGACAGGCATGATGCAGAAGTAATCTGCATTCAAGAAACGAAGTTTAGGTCAGAAAACCTCTCTTAAAAATATTAACACTTATGGTTATACAGAAATCCAAGGAATACATATGCTAGGTTCCTATAAAGAAGCAAATAACATTTTAAATTGTTTTCACCCTCAAACCAAGCCTGTCACCACTATCTCATGTATCTCCTTATTACTGGATAACTCCTTTATACTCCTTGGAGACCTGAATGCCAAGCCACTTATCTTGGGCTCTAGTGGCGAGGACCTATTGGGAGAATCATTGAAGGACTTTTTGATCAAACCAATCTAGCTCTGATAATCACAGGAGAAACCACATGACTGCCCCATTCTTATGGGACAAGTGATGCCCTCGCCGTTTCCCCTAACCATCACACTAATACCCTTTGGTCTTTCCTTGTTCCAATTGGAAACGATTATGAGCCTATATTGATGAACATCAACCCAAGAGGCACTGAAACAAAGCTCGCAAAGAAACTTCATTGACAGACTGGTTAAAAATTCAAGTCAAGCATTATAAAACTTCCCAATAATAAACTCAAGCCAAATGATCGAAACTAATCTTTAAAACAGCCATAATAGAAGAAGCCAAGAAAACATACCCAAAGGCTAGAGAAAATTATTATACCACACTACACCCAAGAACTTTGCTGGCTTGGAATTTATAACTGCCTCAGAAGAGAAGGGTAATTTTAAATTTTTATGGGGGATCCCCCCCATCCCCCAATCACAAAATGGCCTTGGCTGATAGCCAATTGCCATCTTCAACTGCTGATGCAATCAGCACTTCTTGGCAACGGAGAAGACCACCACCAACCATCAGCCTGGAACAGGCAAGCCGTCGACGGGCTGGGCGAATCAACTGGGAACGACAAGTAGGGCTCTTGCGGAGCGCCTCTTGGAGAACAACATTGAAATCGAGGGCACGCTCCTCTGGACATTCCCCTTCCGCAAGAGAGCTCAAAGGATTGTCATTGGCAACCTCCCCTTCTATGTCGAGGACAACAAAATCGTCCAGGCGCTGTAGCCATATGGCAGGGTAACATCCATCGCCCCCATGCAGTTTAAGCTCGGACAGTACACCTACGCCGCCGGCCGCTGCGAGGCCTTCGTCCTCCTCAACAACGGCGTAACGCTTGGAAATCTGCCTACCCGCCTGGACATCAGGACTAAGGGGGACACCCTGCCGGCTTTCCTGACCTCTGGCATAAAATGCTCAGTGTCAAAGGCAGGGTCACCGCAGGGCATGCTGCCCAATGCTCGTTAGGAGGGCGTCGCCCTCCTCTTCCACAGATGTCGAGTCACCCGTCAAACCTCAGCAGCCAGGGCAACCAGCACCCCCTGCTCCAACTGTGGGGGTGCCGATTCTGGACCATTCCGCCCCCTGCCCATTCTATGGAGGTATCCGATGTTGGTTAGCGGACCAGGCTGTGCCCCATCGACCAGTTGTTCCTCGACCTCCTGCACTGGCACCCCCAGCCTCAGCTGTGGAGGCACTACCTCCTGCTCCAGCGCCCCCTGCTCATCTCCAGAGGTGCCAAGTGTTGGTCCCGCGGCCCACACTTCGCCCTGTCGGTTCACTGAGCCTCAGTCTGCTGGGCCGGCCCCGCCTACTCCCCATGTGATGAAGTCAGCTCCAGCCGCAGTAGCCCCACCGCTACTATTACCTACCCTGATGACCCATGAGCTCCTGACCGCTCCTGCACCCCCTATAGCTCTCACTCCTGAAGGCGATGTGGACATAGAAAAGTTACTCATCTGCTTGAAGGATCGAGAATTCCTGCACTCCATATATAACAAGAATAATGTGGTCAGGATGGATATCATACTCGCGGTCTATTACGAAGAAGAAACGGAGCACCTCCTCGGGCTACTCACGCCTGAAGACAAGATTCTTCTTGACAAATTCTTCGACAATATCGTCAAACATGTTCCAAATATGAACTCCCCAAATGGCAGGGATCTGTCTAGATTCAAGGCGGCTTTAAGATCCTGATCCGGACGTGCCCTCGGAGTGAGGGCTACCTTGATTGTATATATCTCTCTTCATTCCTACCATTATTATTACCTTATAACTCCCTTTGAGTGTAAAGATTGATGAGATGTCAATAAAGTTGTTTGTCAATTGTCACACTACACCCAAATCCACCAAATGCTGCAAGAAGTCCAATGTGGAAATAAGCTTCACAATACACTTACAGAGATAAACAATCCCATCCCAAAAAATCGAATATATCAAAATAAAGGCTAAAATCAATCAAATACACAATTTTACAAGGAAATATTTGGTGCAACTTCTGTCAAAAATTAGACTCAAACATTTCAGATTAAAAAAAAAAAAAAAAACTAGGGACATTTGCAAAATCTGAGATCACACACCAGAAATCAGAATAATAATATTATTGAAATGTCTTAAAATACTGAGAAAGAAACTTAATAACCGATAAATATGAAATAGCAATTACACTAGCAAATCACTATAGGAATGTTTATATTTCGCCATGAACACTAACTTTGATTTCTAAAATATCAAGAAAAGCCTGTCATAACCGAAACTTTGCTCTCTAATTAATCAAAAACAGAAATTTTTCAATGAATACTTTAATCTGAATGAACAAAAAGATATAATAGCAAGATTATAGACAAAAAATATATAAATATGTGGTACAGATGATATTTATGTAACAATGATAATAATAAAAAAAATTTCTCCCTCTCTATTTAGAATGGCTACAGTTCATATTTAATGCAAATCTGAAACATCCCATTATCCCAATACTGAAGCCAAACAAAACAGAATCCAACCTGGAAGCCAACTCAGGCAACCCAACTCTCTCACATCCATCCCAGAGAAAATTATTTAGAGATTAAACTCTTACCTGAATAGAAAAACCTGTTAACAAAATACCAAGCCACATTCAGGAGAAACTACTCAACCACTGACCAACTCCTATCTCTGCCTTATTCAAAATATTCACGACAATCAAACCAACATAATCAACAATATAAGCATTCACAAATCTCAGTAAAGCAATTGAAAGTATGAGGAAACAAAAACTTTTGATATAACTTGACAAAATAGGTAATCATAAGCCACAATTTGGATTATTAATATATACAGTTATCAGAGTCATGCACAATTTTGTCACGTTAAGTCACGTGTCAAGTTACGGTAAGTAAAAATATAAAAATTAAAAAAAGATGCCGAAACCCGGGATCGAACCAGGGACCTTTAGATCTTCAGTCTAACGCTCTCCCAACTGAGCTATTTCGGCTTATTTTAGTTATTTCTATAGAAGCTTCTATCTTTATAATTATGTATATTTTCAAAAAGTCAATTCACACCTCTTCGCTGGAGACCATAGGAATACTGACTAATTCATTATGCTAACATAATTATAAATACAAGTATCAGAGTCATCAACAATTCTGTCAACCTTTGCTTTTGTGAATGGAATAAATACCCAAATAAGGCCATTTCTTATAAGCATCGGTGGTTCAGTGGTAGAATGCTCGCCTGCCACGCAGGGGGCCCGGGTTCGATTCCCGGCCGATGCATTTTTTTTTTTTTACAATTTTTAAAAATCTTTTATATTATTATCCCTATATATATAAAAGTCTGCGTATGTATGTATGTATGTATGTTTGTCAACTATACACGTCCACAATACATAACTAATCTGACTGAAATTTTAACAGTATATAAAGTAATTTACAATTTTTAAAAATCTTTTATATTATATATTACTAGACGAATGGCCCGGGCAACGCCCGGGTTTTACCCGAGTGCGAATATATTTTAAAAACGTTGTCTTGGGTGGTCTCGCTATTGACAGGGTGGTCTGTATAGACAGGTGTTGGGTGGTCGCTATTGACAGGGTGGTCTGTATAGACAGGTGTATGTATCACACAGCTGATAACAGGGTTGTCTAGAGTGGCCGCTATAGACAGGGTGGTCTGTATAGACAGGTGTATGTATCACACTGCTGATAACAGGGTTATCTAGTATGGCCGCTATATACAGGGTGGTCTGTAAAGACAGGTGGATGTATCACACAGCTGATAACAGGGTTGTCTAGAGTGGTCGCTATAGGCAGGGACCACTATAGGGACCTATACAGTGCCGCTATAGTCTGGGTGGTCTGTATAGACAGGTGGATGTAACACACTGCTGATAACAGGGTTGTCTAGAGTGGCCGCTATAGACAGGGACCACTATAGGGACCTATACAGTGACCGCTATAGTCAGGGTGGTCTGTATAGACAGGTGGATGTAACACACTGCTGATAACAGGGTTGTCTAGAGGGGGGCAGGGAGGACACGTGTTCGCCGGCAGCCAATGGGCGCGCATTCTATCCGTGAGCTTCAGACAGAATAAGGCAATTATATAAGTAGATCCCTATATATATAAAAGTCTGCGTATGTATGTATGTATGTTTGTCAACTATACACGTCCACAATACATAACTAATCTGACTGAAATTTTAACAGTATATAAAGTAAAATCTAGAAAAACTCTTAGTGAAAATTTCAAGTCTCTATCCCGAATATCCGTCGTGTTATTTGAAAATTTGCTCTTTCGCTCGCGCCTCTAGCAGTGAAAATGGGGGGTAATACCAGCTGACCTAATGTACATGTGAAGTTTGGAGCGGGACGTTTCACAAGAATGACATCCACGGCTCCAATTTATAATTGTAACAAATAGTATTTGAATAAAAACATTTAATCGGGTAAAACCCGGGCGTTGCCCGGGTCATTCGGCTAGTAGATTATAAACACAAGTTAATAAGACCAAATCTAAATAAATAAATAGTGTGTGATGCTTAGGTAACAGCGTTGTTACCATGTTTTCTCTGATGATGGTAACAACGCTGTTACTAAAACGTCACAAACTATTTATTTATTTGGTCTTATTACCTTGTGGATAAAATAGGTAGAAATGGAAAGTACAGTCGAACCTCTTTAATTCAACACCCCAAGGGATCAGAGCTTTCGATTGAATTAAAGGAAGTGTTGAATTAAGGTGAGATGATTAGGTAATCATCTAACTCGCTAAAATAATATTTTTTTAAAATAGCCTTGTAATATAAATTAATGATATTAATTGAAACCATTGTGTGTTTTTATTTTATTTTCATGATTAACTTTTAGTATCAGGGACAAAATGGCATTAATACATATTTTAGAAACAAAAATAATTGTAACAAATAAATTTACTGGCAATGTGTTTCTTTTCAGTAATATAATCAAATATTAACTCTACAGACATTAAAATATTAAATATAATATATTAAATAATATTTTATTCTAATTGAAAAATATAGCAGTTGAAAGGAAATAAATATGGTAAATAAAAAGAAAATTTTAAAATATTATTTAAAAATTATCATGAAGATCTTTTAAAAAATTCCTTTATAGATGTCTGTTTTTGCACTGAAATCCTATTCAGGATGTATTCCAGACGGTCATTTTGAAAAAACATGCATGTCTTTCTTCTTCTAAAATGTTTTTTTAATAAATAAATTTTAATGTATTAAATTGTAGTATTTTAAATAATTACAACTCTCTTTAAAGCAACAAAAGAATTATTTATTGCATTTAGCAAGACAAGAAAGCAAACAAAAACAAACACCGAAAAAACAAACCAAAACTTATAGGTTAGTTCCTATTCCCAATCTAGCTTTCACACAGAGTATTCAAAAATAAAATACGACAATCCCTCCCCTGTGTGGAAGCTTCTATCAAACAAGTCCGAGAGAGTTTATACAGTCTTTAAGTTTCTCCTTGGGAAGACTCTTTGTTAATAGGTCCGCTTCCATTTCGTCACTCCTAACAAATTCAAGGTCGATTGTTCCTTCTTCCACAGCATCTTTTATAAAATACAATTTTCGGTTTATATGTTTCGTCCGGGAAGTTATTTTTTCAGATTTAATCCACTTGATAGCAGATTGACTATCTGTTTTAAGCGTTGTAGGAAAGTTCGCATCCTTACATATTTCTTCTAAAAGTCCTTTAATCCATTTTACTTCGCACATCCCTTCGCATATCGAAATCAGTTCGGCTTCGCATGTAGACAGTGCCACCAAACTTTGTTTCTTGCTTCTCCAACTGATCAGGTTGTTTCCCAGTTTAACTGTGTATCCGGAATAGGACTTTGCATCACTTGTTGAACACCAGCTTGCATCTGTGCTGACAAGAATGCTATTTTCTGATGGCTTGTATCTTAACATTTTATCTCTGGTGCCCTTCAGGTATCTATATATTCTCTTAACTCCTGTTAAATGTACTTCTCTTGCATCATTGCAAAATCGGGATAAATTGCTCACATTAAAAGAAATATCTGGACGAGTTCCGGTTGCCAAATACATCAGGGATCCGATCATCTCTTGATACAATGTCCTGTCTACTGGTTTGGAGTCTTGACATTCATCAAAACTTTGGTCTCGATCTCCCGGAGTTTGTACAATGTTACATTCTTCGAGTGCAAATTTCTTCAAGATTTTATCGATATAATGGGCTTGTGATAGATCAAAACCGTATTCTGTTTTCTTTCATATGATGTTATAACCAAATTCAAATGAGCTGCTAGGGCTACAATTGCACGAAGACTTTCTTTTCTGATCACTGGTGAAAAAGATTCCTCATATTCTACGCCATATTTTTGATTACAACCAATAGCAACTAATCTAGCTTTTCTTCTATTAACACCTTCACCAGGCGTACTCTTTATGCTAAAGATCCATTTGCAATTTATGATCTTCATATTCTTTTCTCTTTGAACGAGAGTCCATACCTTATGCTTGTCAATAGAGTAAAGTTCTTCTTTCATTGCTTCGAGCCATTCATATTTATTCTCGCAGTTAATCGCCTCCTCATAATTTTCGGGAATACGTTCTTCTGGTTCTAATATAAAATTCACGTTATTTCTTTCTTTTATTCTTTGTGAACGTCGAACGCCTTGTTCAAGCAATTTCATTTCTTCTTCTCTCAGTTTTGCTCTGTGTTTTTCTTCTAAAACTTTTTGAGTATCTCCCTTTTTGCGACCTGACCTTACAATTCTTTCCTCGTTAGGTTCGTCTAGCGTGGGAATCGTTTCTTCATTTAGTTCTGAGGTTTCTGGACGCGTCCGGTGGTCGATTTCAATATCATCTTCCTCTTCCTTTTTATATGAAAAATGGTCGTAATTTGTGTCTTCTTGAAGATTTTTTGCATAATCAATTCCTTTCTCATTTTCGACAAATTTTACTGATCTTACTTCTTCTATTTTCTTAGTGATTATGTCATACACTCGATAAGCCTTTCTTTTCAGAGAATAGCCTACAAAAATACCTTTTCGACTTTTTGGCATAAATTTACTTCTATGTTGTTGTGTAATGGGCCAAAACGCCAAACAACCGAATATTCAAAAATGTCGAATGGAGGGTTTTCTTCCTTTCCATTTCTCCATTGGTGTATCAAGCTTGATTGACCTATGTGGAGTACAGTTTTTGACATATGATGCAGTAGCGACTGCCTCCGCCCAGAAAGCCAAGGGTAATCCTGAATCAAACAATAATGTCCTTGCTGTTTCAATTAGGTTTCGGTTTACTCTCTCCGCGCGCAACTCCGTTACTTTGTGGCGAGTAGGTGGTGGAGAGTTGGTGGTGTATTCCATTTTTAATTAAGAGATTCTTGAATCTGTGATTAGTGAACTCTGTGCCATTATCAGTTCGCACATCCTTTATTTTCAGGTTTAGCTCATTTTCCACTCTTGCCTTAAATTCTTCAAACTTCCCCAAAGTTTCATCTTTGTTTTTCAGAAAGTAGATAAAGGTTCTTCGGTTGAAGTCATCAACCAGAACAAAAAAGTATTTTGATCCACCTAGAGATTGGTATGGCATTGGACCACACAAATCCATATGCACCAATTCAAGGGGTTTGGTTGTACAGTTGGTGGTAACGGGATGGTAAGGTTGTCGAGTCAATTTCCCCATTATACAAGCTTCACATTCTGGCAAGTTCTTAATTTTAACATTTAACCCCAATACCACATTCCATTGAATTATCTCTTTCATGTACGCTTCGTTCAAATGATTCAGTCTTCTATGCCACAAGCTGATATTGTCATTTGAGAAATCATCTTTTGTGGTCATGACATTCTCCGTCTTTTCCGAGTATTCATCTCTGGACCTTGTTTCCATTACATACATCCTATCCTGGATTTGAGCCTCTGCAATTAAATCATCCTGTTCATTGTAAATCTTTGCTCCATCTCTATTGAAAATTACAGTATTTCCTTTGTTAGTTAATTCGTATATTGATAAGAGATTAGACCTTAAAGTTAGGTACATGCAGAACTCCTTTTATATGAACATTCTCAATTCCGTTTTCGGTACAAGTAGAAACCTTGATATCACATTTAGCTGTAGCATGTGTAACTTTACCTTCTTCTGCCAAATTTATCTCACTTTCATAAGGCATTACATTTTCCATCCAGTCCAAGTGTGGAGATAAGTGCGTAGTACACCCTGAGTCAAGACACCAGGTTTGTATCTGACTATAATTATTTGAGGAGTTTTCAAAAACTCGATCTGTGCTGGTATTGAAAGTTTGTTTCGCAGGCTTGCTTGAGACGGTATTCGCATTATTTCTGAAATTTTGTTTGTTATAGTTCGTATTTGAATTTGCATTTCTTTTCCCATGTTGTTCTTGAGTTCGCTTATTTTTGAACCAGCAATCTTTAGCTAAATGTCCTTTTTTATGGCAAACAAAACACTCCTTTTGTCAATTCTGTTGATAGTGATTTCTTCTGTCTTTACTTCTGTAAGCCTGTTCATTTTCATCAGAATGACTCCCATTCATCTTAGAATTCATTCGATTCTCTTCCTCTCTAAGTGACTGCCGAATTTCATCAAGAGTTAAGTCTCTTCTAGTTCTCAGTACAACAGCGATCTTTTCCAATCTTGGATGGATACCTCGCACAACATGAAACGCTAGTTCTCTTTGGGATATTTGGTGTCCGAGTGAAGAACTTTGAGAGGCAATATTTTTGGCTCTAGCCATATATTCATTTATGGATTCATTATTTTTCATTTTGATATTCTTAAGTTCAAGTCCAATATCAATGATCTTATCTTCTAGGTTGCCTGTGTAGATTTTCTTTAATTCATCCCATACTTTCTTTGCTTTAGTTTCATCTAGAAACATTCCTGCTTGTTCATCTGATAGAGTTGTAACTATAATTCCAAAGGCTTCGTCATTCTTTTCACTCCATATTTGCCAAGCGACTTCATCTTTTATATCGGGCTCGGGATCCAAAATTACGCATTTAAATAATTTCTTTCCACGTAAAAGTGCTCCGACTTTTAAAGCCCAAATAGGATAATTTGTTCCTGTTAAAGGTTCAATTTTTGTCGTTGGCGAAAAATTGCAATCCATTTTAGCCTTGTTTTCAACTTTAAAAAAAAATAAACAATATAGTTTAAAGGTAGTTTATAATTCAAAAATGTTTTTTTTTTCAATCCTTATATTTAAAACTTTCTTTTAACAATATAATTCAAATTCTATTGAAAAATATTTCGAAATTTACATACCTTGATGCAGAAGAGATCTTTGTTTACCGATTAGAATAAACGTAACAAACTTCTGATAAAATATTTTTGCTTTTTCTCAAGTTTTAAATTGAACCGCGCTCTGCTACCATAAATTGTAGTATTTTAAATAATTACAACTCTCTTTAAAGCAACAAAAGAATTATTTATTGCATTTAGCAAGACAAGAAAGCAAACAAAAACAAACACCGAAAAAACAAACCAAAACTTATAGGTTAGTTCCTATTCCCAATCTAGCTTTCACACAGAGCATTCAAAAATAAAATACGACATAAAGTCATCCACTGCTGCTGCAGGTATTATTGATTTTGTGTTTAAATCTTTTATAATAACACAGAAATGGAATATTGAAATAAAATGTTATCATAATCATTGTGGCTACATTTTATAAAGATTTATTTATTTAAAAAGAAATTATTTATAAATTTAAAAATAGCTAAAATATTTCAATGTTAAAAATAAAAAAATAAAAATTATTATTAGTTAGCGCATGATGCCGAAATTCCCGCGTAAAAAAAACAACAATAACATCCGCGAAATTGCGCAACGGCACTGCAAAGTGAAACTTAAACTAACCAGAAACCAAAAGTGCGCAGGCGCGATCCGATCGGCGCCCGCCGTAATACCGTTTAGCGGTAAAGTTGCATGTAAAATAACATTCAACTGTCGAAATTCGAATTTTAAAATGGTCGAACTATCGGAACTGTCGTATTATCGATACTGTCGAATTACGGTTTGTTATTTGATAGGCCGGAGGTCGGGACATCGGAACATGGTCGAATTATCGCCGAGTGTCGAATTGGGGTGTGTCGAATTAACGAGGTTATACTGTACTACAGTTGAACCTCTCTGTAAAGGACACCTAATTTCAGAGCTAAAGTATCCTTTAGGGAGAGTTGCAAAAAGGTAAAGATGGCAATTTTGCAAATGAAAACTGTCCTTTATAGAGAGGTGTCCTCTAGAGTGAGTGTTCTCTCATGGAGATTCTACTGTAATTTGGATCTATGAATTATTAGGAGATGGAACCATTAGTCAGATACAACAGTATCTATTCCAAAAAGATAAAAGTGAAGCAGGAACTTCCTCACAGCAACATCTTGAGTCCTCAACTTTTCTCCATCTACCTAGATAGCTTGGAAGACATACTTGATAGCCACACCAAGATTTCATTATTTGCTGATTGTCAGTCCCAAGCCCTGATGAAAAAGGAGGAGGGGGAGCAGTAACAAGCTCGCTAAAAAAACTGGGGCTCAGCTGGCCCGGCTGATAGTAACCTGTAAGGATTCCTAATCCAGGGATACAGGATGAGCAGTGTTTGTACTCCATGTTAGGAGCGGCTGCACATGGCGTCTGTTCCTCATGTCAGAGGCGGCCATTTCATTATGGAAGCTAAGTCAGCCTGCTACTGAGTAGTGCTCCCAGTCTTGATGAAAAAAGTAGATGTATTCTATTGTCAAATTATAGGAGGGGGAGCAGTAACAAGCTCGCTAAAAAAACTGGGCTCAGCTGGCCCGGCTGATAGTAACCTGTAAGGATTCCTAATCCAGGGATACAGGATGAGCAGTGTTTGTACTCCATGTTAGGAGCGGCTGCACATGGCGTCTGTTCATGTCAGAGGTGGCCATTTCATTATGGAAGCTAAGTCGGCCTGCTACTGAGTAGTGCTCCCAGTCTTGATGATCAAAGTAGATGTATTCTATTGTCAAATTATATTGACAAACATTTTCAGTTTTTTTTTTTCTGATCAGGTTTTAGAGGGAAGATTGTTGTCTTCATTTGTTAGTGAACCAATCTCTCACGCCTTCTCATTGGACGAATGTGGCCATGTCTGTATATAAGAGGGGACTAAGGGAATGCGAAGGGGGCCCAGAGCATGGAGAATTGGTGTGGAGACACTTAAAGTGTTTTTCTATGAGAGTTTTCCCTGTCTGGCTGTCCTCTTGGCATCCCTGTGTCACCCGAGTCCGATCCCTACCAACGCTACAATAAAGCTAAGTACTGTTTTATTTTATTTAACAAATTGTGAGTTGTGTTTATCTCCTTTTTGTTGTTGGTGTTGTACTCTTGAGTGTACGTTGTTGCTCGGTGTATTAAGTTACTCTTACGGTAGGCCCTAGTATATTCCTTTTTTTGTGTGTTAACCCGCAAAAGTAAAAAACTTTTGTCATTGGCGAGCCCTGCCAGGATTACTGGTGTTTGCACGTGTAAATTACTGTAATTTGTACGTGCTGTTTTATTTTCTTTGATTGAGTGGTTTATTATTATTATTATTGTACTCCCATCATGTTTGTGAACTCAATGCTTCACTTGTCAGTGTTTAATGGGGTTGGTCTCGAGTCTTTCATTCGGGAAGTTGAGCTTAAAGCTCGAGTAGGCAAATGGAATCCTGAGGTCAAGGCACTCCTTATGTTCGAGGCTCTATCCCCTGAAGTTAGGTTGAGCTTAGAGGAGATGGCTATCCGTAACGATAGCAGTTTCGAAAGTATTGTTAGTAAACTGAACATACTGTACCCTAAAAAAGCGCATGGTATTAGGGAATGCCTTAAATTAATAGAAGGTCTTAAGCAGAGAGTTGGGGAAAGTCCTATGGTTTTTAAAGAAAGATTCTTGGCCATTAGAGTACAGATTTAACGATAGTTTTCAAAAATTTCCTCGAAAATGTACTCGAAAAGTATAGAGAGGCTATTGTTCGCAGTGAGGCTAAATCAATAGACAAAGCAGTCAGTCTCATGGCCAAGGAGGATAGTGTAGAACACCGTTGCAGCTTTATGAAAGGGGTATGTTCAGTAGAAGGGGTTAAAGAAATAAATAGCATTAAGGGTGAGATGAAGATGCTTGGTGCCAGTGTAAACAGGATGAAGCAGGAAAATGAGCAGTGTATTGAAGACCTTAGGGGTGAGATAGAAAAACTGACTAAATTGTTGGGCGAAATCAAGCTGAGTCCACCTGAGTGTAGGTTAGGACATATAGCTTGTGATTGCTCAAGACAGTCTTCTATGTTTGCCAACCGCTATACTCTTGACAATGCTGAGATAGTGAACATACGTTCTTATGGCAGAGATCAGTTTGGAAATCTGCCAATAGTTGAGGTGAATATTAACGGCAATATGTGGCACCTGTTATATGATACAGGAAGCCAAGTCAGTATCATTGATTCTGAAAAGTGCAAGGTCTTGAAGGAGAATTGGGACGATGCACTTAAAACTTTACGTATAGTATCAGTTACAGGCCACGAGCAGACACTTACACGTGTTAAAACCTGTAGAGTTGGTAACGAAAACGGCAGCGAGCTGGGAGAGATAAGGTTCTGGTTAATGTCACTCGGAGATAAGGGCTACGACGGGATTCTGGGAATCAATGATATAAGGAGATTGAATATCCAGTTGCCTCCCGTACGGGAATGTGGCAACAAGATTTCCTTGAAACCAGAGGACCATGATTATGTAGACCTTAGATGCGTTGCCAGTGCACATAGACCAATGGTTTCAAGCTCCATAGATGAGAAATCAGTGAGACGCATTGAAAACGAGGCTGTAAAGTTGCCACCTACTGAGTTTAATAGAAACTGTGAGTGTAGCGCCGGGTCTGTTAATAGTTTTAGAAAGCTTACTTGGGCTGAGAGGTTAAGGGCGATGCGGAAAGCAAAGGAGTCTGTCAGACAGTTTATGTCAGGTAATTCTGCTAAAAAGCTTATGAATCCTAGGCCACCTTATACCAAAAGTTTCGAAGGTTACTCCAACGTCTATAGGGTCTATAGGCCTTTCCGTGTGGAAGCTAGGGTCTCCGATGTTAACTTTAGAGTAAGAGGGGTCACCATGAACGATGTGAAAGTGGTACATGTCGATAGGATGAAAGCGTTTAGAAACTGATGTTAAGAAGAGTTTTTAGCTCTTGGACTTGAGAGAACTGAATGGAATTGGATCGTTCAGTTTCTCATCAAGCGAGCGTCTGTCAGTTCCCAAAGTCTCTACCTATCATGCTCGGCCGGTCCCAGATGAGAGATTATTGGTCCCCAATTAAACTCTGTCTATAAAAGCATATTATATATGTGTGTGCTTGGTAATCACTCATGGTAACTCAGGTAGTTTGCGCAGATTTTTGGTTATTTTCTTTTTGGGAGGAACAAGATGGAAGGCACCTGTATGGAACGACCTGGATGCCTACTTCTCCTCTCTTTAGTTTTTGTTTTTATAACATGGCTCCTGTGAGCTTTTTCCCACCCGACAGCAGGAGGTTTTCCTTACGGGACAATGAGAATGTTTGGGAGTTTGGTCAGTTCCTTTTTTTTTTTCTTTGGAAGGATACCTTTTGTCAAATTATATTGACAAACATTTTCAGTTTTTTTTTTTCTGATCAGGTTTTGGAGGGAAGATTGTTGTCTTCGTTTGTTAGTGAACCAATCTCTCACGCCTTCTCATTGGACGAATGTGGCCATGTCTGTATATAAGAGGGGACTAAGGGAATGCGAAGGGGGCCCAGAGCATGGAGAATTGGTGTGGAGACACTTAAAGTGTTTTTCTATGAGAGTTTTCCCTGTCTGGCTGTCCTCTTGGCATCCCTGTTTCACCCGAGTCCGATCTCTACCAACGCTACAATAAAGCTAAGTACTGTTTTATTTTATTTAACAAATCGTGAGTAGTGTTTATCTCCTTTTTGTTGTTGGTGTTGTACTCTTGAGTGTACGTTGTTCGGTGTATTAAGTTACTCTTACGGTAGGCCCTAGTATATTCCTTTTTTGTGTGTTAACCCGCAAAAGTAAAAACCTTTGTCACTATTTCATCCAATCATGATGGTTTGAGATAGGAAATAATAAGAATAAGAAATTTGAGTGGAAAATAAAAAAGCTTGACATTTACAGCAGGTATTGAGAAATCTGATGGTGGTAACAATATAGATAATAAGATTATCTTAATTTACAATATACAGAGATTTGGTCTTTTTTTTTTTTAATTATCCCTAGTACACAGGGTACAGGCAATGATAATCATAGTGGGTAGAAGAAGGCGACTGCTTTTACTGTAAGTGCATCACAAGTCTATACATGTGAAAAGCAGTTCGACTTTTGCATTTACAAATGTGCCATAGCCCAGTGTTTGGTTACTTACACTTGCTGGTGGGGTTGGACTTTTGCAAGAATCGGGGGCTATTGAAGCATTTTTTTTTTTTTTAATTATAAAAAAGTTCCAAATGAGGAAATCAAACCCAGGTCGTAGAGGTCGAAAACCAACAGTTTAGACCATCCTTCCACCGACCCCCGGGGTCTTGTTACTTTTGGTCACCCTACACATAATACATACACTGTAGGTCTGACAAGTCCTTGAAAATAAAAATTTGAACAAGAAACTTAACCCTGGAAGCTCTTTTTACTTAATAACATAAATTTCAATCCATGTTTTGTCTTCCCAAGTTGAGGTACCAATCATATTTTCTATATTGCTCAAATGGTGAAGAATTTACAAGTTCAATATGTTTGAGATAGCGAGATTATAAAATTTTTAAAAATATTCTAATGACCTCTGAAACAAAGTTAAAAGGAATGTTGAAGTTTGTTTATTTTTTCTATAGAGAGAGATGCAGGTTATCAAACAAAAGAAAAAAAAACAAAGGATTTATAAAACATTTAATACAAAGTAAAAACAATGCATGGAAACAAACAAAAAAGCACACTGTGAAATTTCATGGATACAGGTGATAAGGTACAATTAGGATTATAGATTATAAACACAAGGTAATAAGACCAAATCCAAATAAATAAAGTGTGACGTTTCGGTAACAGCATTGTAACCATCTTCTGTACTGAATGGTTTTATTCAGTACTTTTGTCTGAAGATGGTAGCAACGCTATTACCGAGACGTCACACACTATTTATTTGGATTTGGTCTTATTACCTTATGTTCATGAAGACAGGTAAATTCTTTTAATATAATTATATTCAACAGTGCTCTATCTAAAAAAAAAATTGTATTTATTTAAAAAGTTTTGATACAAAAGTGTAAAAGAGACTAGAAAATATAATTTTTCTCTAATATACTTTAAAATATTTAATATTGTAAATTCTTTTTTCTATATAATATATTCAATGGGGCTCTTTTTAACTAAAAAAAAATATTTTTTATTTTAAACAGTTTGATACAAAAGTGAAAAATGTGTTCAAATAAAAAAAAGACTAGAATATCATTTTCTAATATACTTTAAAATATTAGATAATAAAAAAGCATATTTTGGATTGAACAAAAGATTTAGTTGCCAATATTTCGGTTAGCTGAATGCCGACCTTTATCAAGGCATTACATTTTTGTATAAACAAACTCAGCACCGCGTAGTGTTATAACAAGCCTTGATATGTAAATGTTAAATGTAATGCCTTGTGATAAAGGTTGGCGTTCAGCCAACCGTAATATTGGCAAATGAATCTTTTATTCAATCCAATATACAGTTAAACCTGTTTATAGCGACCCATCTAAATAGCGCCTCCCTCTCTATAGCGCCTGATTTTAAATACGTAGTACGATATAATTTACATTAAAAGTGACCTGTCTATAGCACCCTATTTTGGTGAGTCCCAAGAGGGGGCGCTATAGATATTTGATACAGTAGAACCTCCAAGAGAGAGAGAGGACACTTCTCTAAATGGGCAATTAATTAGCAGTTTTCTCCAATAGGAGGACACACCTCTCCCTAACAAGAATACTTTGGCTCTGTAACAAAATCCTTTCCACAGTGAGGTTTCACTGTATTGGTGAAACATAATCAAAAATAATGAAGACATTTCAAGTATTTGTTAGAGGAATGAAAAACATGCTGTTACAAACAAAACAAAAATAATAAGGCACAATTTGGATTATAGATTATAAACACAAAGTAAAAAGACCAAATCCAAATAAATAAATAGTGTGTGACGTTTCGGTAACAGCGTTATTACCATCTTAAGACAAAAGTACCAAAACGTCACACACTATTTATTTATTTGGAATTGGTCTTTTTACCTTGTGTTTAAGACAAAAATAGAGAGAATAAAAAAATTATCAAACTGTGGCAGAGAAAAAAATATCAAAAAAAGCAAATGAAAAAATATATATATGTCGTATTGTAAATTTTTTCCAAAGTTTCAATATCTGGAAATGACAATTAAGCAATCGTTAGGCATTTTTCCTTCTTCTTTATTATAAGCAATCAGCGCGAGGCCACACACACTAGACAACACTGCGCCGAGACGTGGATCAACTTTTCAAAAATTTACATATTTGCAAATATTTCTTTAAAAAAAACTTTAGTAAATTTACATATCATTCAACTTTTCTTTTTTAACATGGAATTTACATGTTTAAAAAATGTATTTGGCAATTTGTGAAACAATTCAGACAAAAATAAAAGATTAAAAAAAACTAGTACATTAAAAACAATTCAATATGGAATTGAATCATGGTTTACTATATACAAAATATATCATATATAAACTATTATTATAAAAAATAAAATATTAAATGAAACATTAGACTAAAATTAAAATTTCAAATGATAGATATAAATATTATATGAAATAATAAATTGTGCATCGTACCTGGATAGTGTTCATGTTCTTTGTCAAGTTAGGGTGTACAATGATGATACGCGAGTTTGTAAGGAATGCAACAAAAGTTTGTGCTGTATTACATGTAGTACCAAATGGAATAAGTGGGACTTGTGTTGGGTCACATTTCACCAAACAGACCCAACAAAGATGTAAACACTCTTTTACATCCTATGCACATACACGCAGTGTCTCGCCGAAAGTGTTTGGTGTACAGATGGATGTCCTACGGGAATGGCCGACGGTGGTTTAAAGACCAAGCGGGGGGGAGACGCAGCCCTGGACACGATTCCAAGATCTACTGGAGGAGGATGATATCGGCCCCCTGATTAAGATGGATACAGATGGATGTCCCACGGCAATGGCCGACGGTGGTTTAAAGATCAAGCCGGGAGGGAGAAGCAGCACTGGACGCGGATACCCGTGGATACTAAGATATATCAAGGAAGGCACAGCCCTGGCCAGGAGCCCGACGAAAACAGGAGCAGGAGTCCAACCACAACATAAGCAGAGAGCTGACGGGCAGTGGAGAAGCCACCTCAGCAAGAAGAAACGGACATCCAGCATGCGACTTTGTAAAACCTACCTTTTAATTCTTGTATATATGACCTGTGACATGACATTTTGATAGATGGGGACCATTTATTAATACTCTTGGGATTTCTTAAAGAAGAAATTAGCGTATAGGTCTCTCAGAGGGGTAGCATCCTAGATTGGATTTTAATTCCATTGATTAATTTAAATTTATCTCTCAATAAGACAGATAAATTCCGAATTTTGGTTAATATTTAGTTTAAATTGATCTTTCATAAGCCGTGAATAAGAATATTTCTAATTCATAATTTTCCTTAAAAATAAAAATTTAATAAAATAATATTTCTCTCAATGAGACAGATAAATTATGAATTTGGTTAATATTTATATTAAATCGATCTTTTCATAAGCTGAGTTAGAATATTTCTAATTCATAATATTTTTTAATAAAATATTATTTTTATTCCTTAAATTTTAACCTTAATAATATTATTTTCTATTTAATATTTCGAGAATTTGGTATATTTATTATTCTGTGGGATTGAGAGCGCTAAAAAAAAAAAAGGGATAGGGGGGCCAGAATTTTGGGGGGAACTGTGTTGGGGCACGTTTTTTTGTAACCATACCCCAACAGAAGGCGTATGTATGATCAAATCAAATGGATACATGGCTTCCCTCCCACATAGACTTACAGACCATTTTTTTTTGCCCAGAAACTTAGACACTTGGTGACACCAGACTTCCATGCCGAAAGCTGATGCCTGGTAAAGAAGAAGACATCCAGAGACATCCGAGCTGGAAACTGTTGTTTCATATGTACATATATTCCCCTCACCAAAAATTTAGGTAAAGGTGACCAGAAAAAAAAAAAGGAGAAAAATGGAGAAGGAAGATCTCTAAAGACTGAAACTTATAAAATATCCTTCCAGAGAAGGAAAGCATCACATTACAGTCCAGGTAAAAAGGGCCTGGGTCAATTTTAGCCAAGACGGGGGGGCGATATATATACCATCCCGAGAAAAAGGGAGGATTGTATTTCAACCCATGTGGAAAGACGGGGGGCTGGAGTCTGAAATCTTACACTACCGCAGGGGTTGTTTCTCTCTTTAGATTTTTTTTTTGTTTTGGTAATACTATATGTTCTATTTTGAAGGGGAGAGGCCTGGGGCGTCTATGAAATTGATACTGGAGCCGTTGGCCATTTTGATTGGTGTTTCTTTCGGCGAATGAAAATGGAGAATGAGATGATATAAAAGAAGGTTCTTTGCCAAAAGGCGGGATTCGATCGGAGTCGCTCAGTGAGAAGGACGATTTTTAGACGGGCCTGAGACGTAGAGGAGACCAGACCTTGCCGCCGCTTTCGAGAGAAGGTAAGCCCCTTGCCATTATGGCTTAGCCCCCCTCCTTTTTTTTTTTTTTCGAACAGAAGCTAATCTATTTAGATTCTGAATGGGCCCTAAAGGGCTTTAAGTGACTTAAAAGGAGTGTTAGGGTTCGTATATTTTGTCCCCGCTAGAATAGATGGAGATCTAGGTCCCCCCCCCCCCTTTTGTGTAGTAGACAACCTAGATTTCGCATGGGCCCTAAAGGGCTATAAAGTAACTTCAGGTCACCTCTATCTAAAATTTTACTATGTAAATAGCATATCTCGTCAGTATAGACATGTTCCCAAATTTTAAGATATTTAAATAAATATCTAGAAAAATTTTCTTGTTTCCTCTGTTACCTATTTCATACATAATTTGCCTTATGGTACTACCCCCCACACCTTAATTTCACAAAGTGTACAAATTATAGAACAACCGACTCTGTTGAAATAGAGTTGTGTACTATATCTTTGCTGTGATATATTGACACAGCAACAGTTACAAAATTACGACTTTATTAGGGCTACTTTGAGGGTAATTATCTGTCAGGTTTTAGTGATGTTTGTACTTTTATGTGTTTCAGTGCGTTATTCCATCATATTTACCATTATACAACATTAAGGTCTTGCTGCGGGTTATATACATGGGGTTGTTGGCCTAAATTGCTATATATATATATACTTAAGTAAGGAAACTTTATAAGTCACATCGTGTATCCTCCCTTTTCATCTATCCAAACCAGGGAACACATCAATGTCGCCCGCCGCGGGGCTCGAATTTAGTATATGTTTCTTCCCCTATACTTTAGAAATATATACCTAATGAAAAGCCATACTATTTTTAAGTATTGGTGAAGTAGTCCACGCATCCTGAGATTAACAGTCTATTATAAATCGTGAATTTTAATTTACGCTTTCCGTTTCACTGGCATTTTATCAGGCAATGAAAGTTATGTTGAGGCGGTGTATACCGCATCTCTCGCCGCTGTCTTTTACGATTCACATTGTTTGTGGCAAAAACCTTAATATTATCATTGATTTCTGATATCAAAGTAAAACGTCTATGGGGATGAGTATCTTTTATTCTGGTCTTCTCGAGCTTTCGAGCTTGTCCGCCCTTCTACAGGAGAAACATATACAATATATCAAGAAAATATGACGTCGCCTGATGCTAAAACTATTATGATTCTATGTACATATATATATATACATTAGAAAGTTTTGCATATTATTTGTTTTCTTAAGACATATTTTTTTGGATTAAGGTATTACACATATTCTACTATTGTTTGCTATATTCTATGAATTATCTTATAGGTTAGAAATTCTATTATTTAAGTAGTTTTATAATAGTTATTGGCTATTACATATAAGTTACTTATATTATTGTTGATATTATTAGCTGGTACTAGGATATATTGTGTTATATGTTTCGGGCAAATCTATTTCTATTAATGCTATTGTGTTTTCTGAATAATAGAGAATCAATTATAAGCCTTTGATATTTGCTGTTTATGTTATTGTAATGTATTCTAGGTTCTCCTAATGCGAAAGTGTGACCTGTTCCTTTGCAGTATTGGAAAATTAGAGACCTATTGTCTTGATTAATAACGTTGCGTCTATTGCAACCGACCTTTTTTTTTTTTTTTTTCATGATGCCGCCAACTGCATATGATCTTAAATATCCTGTATACACTCTGACAAGGGAAGGTTATCCTGAATTGACAAATGTACAATTTTTGTCTATAGTAGAG
Organism: Cordylochernes scorpioides; assembly: GCA_030710605.1. NCBI lineage: Eukaryota > Metazoa > Arthropoda > Arachnida > Pseudoscorpiones > Chernetidae > Cordylochernes > Cordylochernes scorpioides. Next base: position 24,034,530 of record CP092866.1, on the reverse strand, counting down.
ATTTCCAAGATTCTATTTCTGAAACATTTTTTTTTTTGGATGAAGACAAATAAAACCATCTTGATAGTATTGAATTTTACAGTAAATACATTTGCCAGCAGAAGGCATGATGAGATTACATGAAATTTAAACCAGTTATATGCTTAGTATGTTCCTTCAGTTGTAATTTGACACCGTCTTGAAATAAAGAAATTGGACGGTGCGCTATATCTTGATGCTGGATATTTCTGTGTCAGAAAGGTGTAGTTATTCTGTTTAATGAGAATTCCAATAATTATCGAAATTTAGCAGATTATCATTGGGGATTTGAACAACTGTCTTGAAAATTTTTGAACAGCCCGAGTAGATAGAAGAGTCCTAGAGTTAGAGTGGAGAATTAGTAGTACAGACTGACCACTCGACGCAGATAACTCTAGGGAACAATTACTGTGTTAATCCGCCGTAGACAAGAAGAACATTGATTCTCAGGATACTCGATAGGCAGAATTTTGAG
>CP092866.1:24022156-24033937 GCA_030710605.1 Cordylochernes scorpioides | reverse complement strand
GATCACCTGAAACGTCGAAGGATAATAATCGTTTATAAAAAGTTCGATGAAGTCTTTAACTTGAATTAATGTTTAATAAAGATATATATAAGGTTGTCCCAAAAGTTCGTGTTTTTCTTAAAACGTTGTTTTTCTTATTGCTTGGCAAATAATATTATTACGGCGAATACATAATAATACATAATACAATTACTTTATACAAAATACAAAGACATTATACATAACGGTGAATAATATTGGTATTTCATTTTTTTTTGCAAGTGTTTACGAACTTTTGGGATAACCTTATATAATCTATTGGAAAAAGAAGCGTAAGGTCTGGTTGATCTAGTAGTTTGTGAGCTGTTGTTTTAGAGGCACACAGAAACTGTGGTCGAAGTCGAATTGAAAAAAAAAGTAATAAAATGATTTAACTGTCAAGAAATTCGATTTTTTTTATATCATAAAAAGTGTAGTTTTTAACTTACCTTATTAATATTATATTATTTTCGATTTTAAAGCATTTTGAAAATGCTGTTTGGTATATAAATACAGGGTCAGTAACGATTTCATAGTGTTTTAAGTGAAGAATTATGAAATGGTAGGAATTTGACAAAAGGCTGTTTTCAAATTATCGAAGAGACGGTCTTCTCGTATATGGGGGACGTATAATGAAATCGTAGAGCAGCCCTGTACTGATGAGCTAACCCGCTAATGTTAGCGGGCTAATGTCGGGCTAACCCGAAACTATGGTACACTGGTTGGCTTTTGGTTTCAATTTGCCAAACCTGATGTTATGTCTTATTCAACAACAACAAAAGCATCGTTAAAACTATATTTATAATTTCCAGCGATTCAGGGCGCTAAATTGATGACAATAATTTAAATGTTACCTAACAGGCTTATTTATGATTTTGCGGAAGAAAACACATTTCTCGATGTATTATATATTCTTTCATTTAGAGAGATACTAGCCGAATGACCCGGGCAACGCCCGGGTTTTCCCCGATTAAATGTTTTTATCCAAATACTATTCGTTACAATTATAAATTGGAGCCGTGGATGTCACTCTTGTGAAACGTCCCGCACCTGACTTTACATGTACATTAGGTCAGCCGGTATTACCCCCCATTTTCACCGCTAGAGGCGCGAGCGAAAGAGCAAATTTGCAAATAACACGACGGATATTTGGGATAGAGACCTGAAATTTTCACTAAGAGTTTTTCCAGATTCTACTTTATATACTGTTAAAATTTCAGTCAGATTAGTTACGTATTGTGGACGTGTATAGCTGACAAACATACATACATACATACGCTGACTTTTATATAAATAGGATAATAATATAAATGAGTTTTTAAAATTGTAAAAAAAAAATGCATCGGCCGGGAATCGAACCCGGGCCGCCCGCGTGGCAGGCGAGCATTCTACCACTGAACCACCTATGCTTATAAGAAATTGCCATATTTGGGTATTTATTCCATTCACAAAAGCAAACGATGACAGAATTGATTGTTGATGACTCTGATACTTGTATATAGAATGGTGAGAGAGATATAGCCTATTTATTTTAAAGTAAAAATCCTGACATCTTTAAGAGAATATTAAATAGATTCTTTATTTCAATTAAGCTGAGCCACGAGCTTTCAAACCTAAAAGTATTTTATTCATAGTCCTAATATAAATAGGAACGTATTAGGAGGAGGTGAAGAAAACCTTTTGATTTGAAAGTTCGTAGGCTCAGCTTTATATAAATAAAGAAAGGAATCACTCTAGAATTACATACATGGACAAAACTTAAGGAAGTTGTACCTTTTAGCATATATATTGGGATCAGACAATAACTCTGAAAGATATATCATACACCGTGATCTTTATTGAAGACACGCGATAACCGAGTCTCCTTCAAAGAAAAAAAACGGACAGACAACTGACGAAATCAAAGAAATTCCACTTTCTTAAGTTTTATCCATGAGTCTAGTTTGTGTCTAACATTTAGCGGATGTGTGTATCTTATACTGACCCTCTATATCTATACCAGTACAATAAGCTGAGTTTAAAAATTAATTCTGCTTTGCATAGTTTTAATTGAATAATTCTCGAATAGCTTGCATATTTTCATTCTAAAATTATCCTCGACACTTTCTTCAATCTGTAAATTGTTTTCCTCGAAAATACACACAATACTTTACAATTTGATTTCATTTAACTAAATTTTCAAACCAACCCTTTGTACATATTTTAATTGTGTTGATATTTTTTTTTCTCTTTTCATCTAATTAACATAAGTCGGTGGACGAGTGGGTAACACCCTCGATTCCCGACAGTCATGAACCGGGATTGAATCCCGCGTTAAAGTTTTGTTTTATATGTGAATAACCTTCACATATTATTCACTGTTTCAATTATAATGAACTAGGTTGCTCTTGTTGAGCGGTACCTATTAATATGATTTTGAACCGATTTCATCTAATTAACTTGCATAATAATTATTGTACATATTCAAAATATCTTTCTTTTCTTTCAATGTTTTGTTTATCTTCAAAGTGCAAGTGTCCTTAGTAGGACATAGCACTATAAGTCGAAATAAAATAGACTGAGCAAACAGATCCCTAATGTACAGTACAAACACAACTTCCGTGAACATCGACAGCGAAGTGTCCTCCACAAGTATTGATCACTGACGGCAATCACAAATTTCTGCCATTTCCAAAATAGAAATTAGTTAAATTGAACAATTTCCACTCTCGCTCCCAGTCACGTGATCACGGTTTTAATTAGCGCTTCGCCCTAGAGAGCGAAATGACTGCAGGCCCCTCAAACTCTGTGAAAAAGATTTTTAAAATATAGGAAGATAAATTCTTAGAATTTTATATATTTTAAGGAAAAAATCGCTCTAGGTTGTGTCATTCAGATATTTTTAATACAAATCAGTATATTCGATATCTGTATAAAAATTGAAACGGTATTTTTAAAATATATTTTATGATATATTTAAATTGAAAAGCTAAGACAATGGGACCTAAAAGAGATCGTTTATACCACTTGAGGAATAAGCAACAACAACAACATGATTTATTTAATGTTATACTAGTAAATCTTTTTCGAAGCCGAGGAACGAATGAAAAATGGATTCTATATTAATAAAAATATATTATCAGCAAATTAAACTCTAAGTGTTTTTTCTATAATACGTTTGAATGATTGAATAAAAGCTATATATATCTATAGGCTAAAGAAAATGTCTGAAACATCTGATGAATGTTAACCTTATATAACCATAACACATGGCGTGAATCTCTGTATAAGTCCGGTGATCTTAATAAAGCTGTATGTGTGTATATAACCCCAACCATGTTCCGAAAATTTGTCCCATTTAGAATTCCTTTTTATTTTCGTCCACATTTTTAAAACTCGAAGTTCATCACAAATTATGGTAAATTTGGAGAATTTCTTGCGAAAATCGGGGCAACAGATAATCCTAGCTGCTTCTGTGGAAAAGAAAACCAAAACTCAATACATTTATTAATAGAATGTCCAATTTATCACAATTACAGAAATAATGATTTTTATCCCATTGAAGAAATTTGCAAATATGTATAAAACATAGACACCTATGTAAAATTCAATAATTTTTGTGAATTTGAAAAAAAAAAAAAAACAATGTTAACGCTGAAAGGAAACATAATGAAGACGATTGTATTGATATAATTGATATCTTATTATATCGTAACAATATATTTACATATAGTGATATATAGCTAGCAATAAATATGTATATATATGTTTCTATGTGAAAATGTTAATCTGCAAGACGCAGGTTAGCATCATCCCTTTTTATTTGTTTTTGTCACTTTGGCGGTTTGCAAATAAACAACAAAAGATGTATCACACATTATAAAGACAATAAAGATTTTCTGATAATAAGAAGGTACAAAGATATTGCATATAGTATAATTGAAAACATAAAAAAGTTACATTTTATATAACCAAAATGATTTTAACTATTTAATATACAAAATTTCATAACCACGTAGTTGCATAATTAAAAATTGAGTTGTGTTGTATCTATGTTATAGTGTATTATGTAATATATTTTAAAGATACATTGTGTAACTATATTTTGAGGTATTTTACTTTGAAACCATCGCAACAAAGAAACTTTTCTATAAGAATTATTCTTTCCTTATATAATGGAGCAAGGTTATTAAATTTTACTTATTTCAAAACATAAATTTACATATAGACAAGGAAATTTCTTAAATATTCTTAAATTTATGAAATCAACTAATTAAAAATCTAAATTTATGTGTGTTTGTCATGGTTTTTTAAATTTTTAATTAAAAAGTCATATATTGGATCAAAATATCATTTATTTTACCAATATTTCAGTTGGCTGAACTCCAACCTTTATCAAGGTGTTATAACATATTTAATGTGTGTCAAGGCATATATTGGATCAAAATATAATTTATTTTACCAATATTTCAGTTGGCTGAACGCCAACCTTTATCAAGGTATTATAAGATATTTAATGTGTGTGTCAACAACACCAACAATGTGTTGACACACATTAAATATGTTAAACACCTTGATAAAAGTTGGCGTTCAGCCAACTGAAATATTGGTAAAATAAATGATATTTTGATCTAATATATGTCTTTTTAATTAAAGATTTATTTATGGATTGCTCTTTTTTCAAAAGGTTTTTTTCAAATTGTAAACTATTTTTTTCATAATGAATTTATTTTATTAAATTGACCATGCTAATTTTCAAAATAAAATCGATCTTATAGGATTATAATAGAGAAATAGTGATTGTTTCTAGTTAAAACTGCTATAAAGGACTGGCATAGTTGTATTTCCTCTCATCAATAAACAACCAATGTACACATAGAGAATCAAATTTATCCAATGTTAATGAGAAAGATTGCACATACTCTCTGAGAAAAGAGGAAAACAAACTTTCTTCAAACAATCTATTTGATAGTTTCTTTGAGAAATCCCATCACCAAATCTAATAAACAGATGAAATCCAATCACCAAACCAACGCGATCTGTTCAATCCAATGCCAAGTTTGCGTTGTTCCTGTACGTTAGGAAAGCCTGAAGATCAATCCAGATCGAGCTGAATAAAACTCCCAACTTTCTATGATTTGCATCAACACAAGTCTTTGTTTCAAATTAAAGATACTTCGGCCAGTAATTCTTTTTTAATTGTCTCGACGTTTACTGGCCGAAGTATCTTTAATTTGAAAACTATTAATGCCGGCCAGGCAAACCTTATCTTTACGACAAGTCTTTTTATATTTCAAACGATAATTAAAAGAGATGACTTCGTGTATCGCAAGTTTTATGACACGTCTGTCTTTCAACAGCTGCTTGGACTAAACCTAAAAGAAAAGGCTTATATGTATATATACCATTACTGCAATATTTGCATAACAATAATTTTAAAATATTATTAAAATAATACTAATGATAAAATATTGGTTTATAGTAAATAACCATGTGTGTTTGGCTAAAAATATCGAATGCAGACATATGCTTAATCTGGTGAGATATTGAAAAATATAGTGATTTATATGCGATATATCTAGGTTTGTGTGTTTGCATAAAATTATAATACAAAGACATATGATTAGTCAGGTGATCTTTGATAAAAAGGGTTATTGTAAGCATCAGGAAGTTTCATAGATTTATTAACGTTGTTTGATTTCCTTGAAACCAGTGTCTTAAATACAAGACGCTATTGTTAGCAAGTGACATGACTGAAGTTTTATTTGGGCCATTTGAATTGAGTGTGTGGCCTGTGGTTTGGATGTGGCTAGGGATTTCCATCGTTGTTCTTGATACACCGAGCGCGTGCTGTGAAAGACGCATTGCCCTATACGACTCACTTACATTACTGTACATAAGCAGTTGGGCATCTACTCCGCGAGTAAATGACGTTGTTTAAGATATCTAAGGATAAGCATTTTTAGTAATAGGATGTCTAGGGATGGCACTAAGTTTCTGTGTATTTCTGTAATAGGTATTGAAACCATATTTTTTGATGGTGGTGGTGTCTTGTCCATGGAGCAGATCAGATCGGTCCGTGCACCCTGATCACGATATCGGGTAACTGAGGTGGTGGTGTCTTGTCCATGGAGTAGATCAGATCGGTCCATGCACCCTGATCACGATACCGGCCAACTGAGGTGGTGGTGTCTTGTCCATGGAGCAGATCAGATCGGTCCATGCACCCTGATCACGATACCGGCCAACTGAGGTACCTTGTCCGTATGGATGTCCTCTTTTTTGATGAGCTGAGCTATTAGGATACGGAATAATACAGTTTCATAAGTAGGAGGATTGTAAGAGACGTTGGGTATGTCGAATCCTTTCATAATGAATAAAATTGGATAATCAGGTTATCGTGTTATAGAAGCTTAGGTAGAAGGTAATCAGATTTTAGAAACTTCAGGAGATTCTAGATTTTGAACTATATTGTGTTTTTTCTTCATTGCTTTGAATATATGAAGAGAATGATGTGTGGGTCGGTGGGAGGATGGTCTAAACCGTTGGTTTTCGACCGCTAAGACCCGGGGTCGATTCTCGCATTGGGCACTTTTTTCTGATTTAAAGAAAAAATGCTCCAGTGGCCTCCGATTCTTTCAAAAGTCCAACCCCACCAGCGAGTGCAAGTAACCGAACGGGGCTCTGGCACATTTGTAAGTGCAAAGTCGAACTGCTTTTTACATGTGTAGACATGTGGTGCACTTACAATAAAAGCAGTCGCCAACTTCTACCCACTATGATTTTCATGGCCTGTACCTCGTGTAATAGGGATAAGCAAAAAAATGATATGTGTATATATATATGTTTGGTGATATTGTTCTCACAATGTTGATATTATAGCCCCATGGGTAATAGGAAGATAAGGCCTTTTTATTAAAACATATCATCGCCTTATATAGAATTATCTATGATTTACCAGTATTCCTCTCATCATGTTGTTATGGTCAGAAGCCAAATTCCCCCCTCTACTGAACTATATATCACAATAAACTATCAAATATTACGTTTGTAATTATTTACATATCCAATATAACTACTATTGAATAAACACAGAAATTTTTATTTATATATCTTTAATACACAGTAGATCTAACAAATGAAAACGTCAAGACGCGAGTGTTTCTTTCACAAATAAATCTTACTTATACTGTCTTACTGCGATGAAAAAATATTGGGAGGAATTGACTTAATCTACCAGACCGCTTCTTTAGAGCTCTAATACTGTATAGGATCGTTCTACTTATATATGCTACAATGAGGGGTGGAATCTTAGAAATGGTATTTAAGAAAACTATGGACATAATAAATTCCTTATAATAGGAATAAAAAAAGAGACTTTTTTTTCAGACCCCTTTTTACCTCTCACACTTTATTAATTCTTAATTCCCCTCAAATGTATGATGTATGTGAATTTACGAGATTCAAACGGTATTCAATAAATCTTTATAATTTCCCAAAGTGATGTTTAGCTAGCAAAATGGTTTCCTCTAAATGTAGCTCTGTCTCTGACCCGAGTCTGCTAACTTGCAAACACAGCCAATACCTTAGTTTTATATCAATTTGGACTGGAATTGTGTTATTTCTTTTAATAGATCGATTTCCTTTCGGCAAACAATTTTCTTTTGCTAGAAGAGAAAATTTCTATAAAGTATAAAATAAGAATAAACAGCAGCAATATGTTTCTTTATTTGTGCAAAGTACAAGCATTCGGATCTTTATAATCCTTTTACAGACATAGATATAAGTATTTATTCATTATTATATATATATATCCTCATTTTCTCAACTTATAGCTATGCCTGTAGAAGGATTATTAAGATCCGAAAGCTTGTACTTTGCACGAATAAAGAAATGCATTGCTATTGTTTATATTGTTATTTTAATTTTCTTTTGTCTTTTCAAATTTGTACTTAAAAAAAACCAAATTATTAACAAATATTTATTAAGGAAGATTAGTTGTTGGGTGTAAAGCGTTTATTTTTATTTATTTTTTAAGTGATGCAAGTTTTCGAGAAAATTTACTCCTCTACTGGTAAATTATATATACACTCAGGGACAAGACTTAAGGAAGTGTAAAGTCTTTGAATAAAGAATATAGATCAATGAACGTAAAGTAAACCGGCTTCACCTAACCTAACCAGACCACTAATAGCAGCTATATCTGTAACAAAGAAGTGTGCCGTTTGGTATCGTGACATATACTGGGACAATAAACCAACTAAACCCGTCTAGGACAGATCAGTGGATTACTCACATATCATATTTGAATAACTCACGAAGAAGCCGCGCTAAAATTATATTGAAATTCGTAGAACGGTTATTCTAGCAAAGAAGCCTTTATAAACTAGCCCAACATTTCCAGGACTAACAGTGATAGGATATGGACAGTTTTGTACTGGTACATAGTGGACAAAGAACACAAGTATAATTGTCTAGGACCTAATTTAACTTTACTGTGATATTTTAGCAATGTTGAAATAGGGGAAGAAATATCGTTTCGTACTGGTAAATAATACGACAAAAACTCGCAGATATGCATGTTCATAACCTAGCCTAACTCTACCGGGACACTAACAATGCTGGTATATAGAAATATATCCAGTTTTGTACTGGTTCATACTAGAGAAGTAACGTAACTGTGTCTATAACCTAACTTAACTATACCTGGGTGCCGGCAGTGATTACTTATAGAGAAATACAGTTTTGTACCGGTAAATAATAGGACATGACATAAGTATAAATGTCTAAAACCTAACTTTACCAGGATGCAAGTAGTTACAGCACAATTGGAAAAACAGTTTTGTACTAGTATATACTAGAGATGTAACGTAGATGTAACTATCTAAAGTGCCGGCAGTAATGGAAGATGGAGAAAACCAGTTTGTACCTGTATATAATAGAACAATGACGTAAACATAAATGTCTAAAACCTAACTTTACCAGAATGCAAGCAGTGACGGCACGTGGATAAATACGTTTTGTACCGTGTTATAATGGGACAATAGCGTAAGTATAAATACCTAAAACCTAACTTTACCAGAATTCAAGCATTGCTTGCACATGGTATCACAAGGGTATATCGGTTAAACATAATTCAACTACTAACTAGATGGGGCAGTACCTAGTTACATACTAGCACAACAACGTCATTTCTAACCTAACCTAACCTTACCAGGCCACTAGGTGCGGATGCTGGAGGAAGAGCAACAATGGAGAATCTGGCTCGTCTCCATCTGGCACCACTGGGCGATTGCATAATAACGCGGAGTGATGATGATCTGGCAGACAGCCTCCGCCAAAGGTTGGCGGCGTCAAATCTCATTCGTATTTGCATATAGTTCTATTTACCTTCTCTACATAGCCACTTCGACACTCTCTAATTATACTAGGGGTAATAGAAAATATTGTACCCAGAATGTGCTGGTGAAATACCATGAAACTTGGTAAGAATTGTACAAACTATTCTTATTATAAAAATTGGAAATAATTTAAATTTACCCATCTATAAATGTCTTATATTCAAATTTTAACCATGCTCGCCACACGTGCCAACAAGTTATTTCGAGCCTTATTTCATATTCTTCAACTTCTGGATGAAACACTTTCTATTTCCACTACTGTGTATTTATACCATCCTGTATTTACATACACTCATGGACATAAGGAAGTTGTACCTTTTAGCATGTATATCGGGGGATTCAGACAATAACTGAAAGATATTACAGTAACCTTTATTGAAGACACACGAGATAACCAAGTATGAACAAAATTGTCTATGTCTCCTCCAAAAATGAATAAAGACGACCGGCGGCATTAAAAACTTTCCACTTCACAAACTTGGTTATATCGTGTGTCTTCAAATAAGGTGACTGTGTATCAAATAACTTTCAGAGTTATTGTCTGAATGCCGATATACATGCTGAAAGGTACAATTTCCTTAAGTTGTGTCCATGAGTGTATATTTCGGAGTTATTGTCTGAATGCCGATATACATGCTGAAAGGTACAATTTCCTTAAGTTGTGTCCATGAGTGTATATTTCGGAGTTATTGCCTGAATGCCGATATACATACTAAAAGATATAACTTCCTTAAGTTTTGTCCATGTGTGTAAAGTATTTAATAGGTAAAAACTATTATGCATAAAAATATAATAACTAGCTAAAAAAACCTTTTTTAGAGTTTATTTACATAAAGCTAGAAATCAAAATATAATAGCTCTTATTAACATAATTTATATTATTTAGTTTAAAACGTTATTCTTTAATACGGTTAAGGAATGGCTGTAGTTTTCTATTTGTTCATTGAAAAACTATCACTCTCCAGCTTCTGCCATTTCTTCTATACGTTCGTATAAGTTCGTACAGTTAACGTCTTAGAGAGACCATTCCAACTATAAAACTGAACGTGTTGAATTAACTGCTCTTAAACGACGGATAATGAGGACGTTATATTGTGCGTGCAATTTCTAGGTCAACGCTGTCGTAATTTCTACTTTCAATTTTTAAATGTTATCACGCAATTAAAATGATTCTATATCTCACTCACTAGCGTCTCTAGCGTCATATGATGAAATTACTTTGTGTGTATATATATGCTTTGATGTATTATTATATCCTAAGAGAGTATATTCTAAAAATAAATATACATGTATACTAACATTTGAATTATAGGAAAGCGAAGATTATAACGCGGCTGATTCCACACTCGTCTTTTCGATTATACGTTAACCTTGACATATGTACGTTCGAATCTGTAGCCACTGGAAATACGTCGGTCCTGAAAGCTGTTGTTGGGTTCTGTGCTGTCTGGACTATAGGAGCTCTATCTGTGCTTCCTTCCGGCGGTGAATCTGTATAAGACCGATGATCTTAATAAAGCTGTATGTATACTAACAGCAAGGGTTTGGGATAACACACCATGATTCTAAAAAGGAGACTTGCAATTATCTGTGTGTGTGTGTGTCTATTCCAATTTACATAAAGTCAGAATACAATAGAATACCTCAAAGAAAGGACATTCCCGCTAGAAGTAAGCTCTCTACACAGGATACCTTTACTCTGAAACTAGGCTTTCTTTATAGAGAGTAGTCCTACTACCATACTAGATAAAATATGTAAAAAAGAAATAGTACAAAAGCCTGGTTCAAATCACATAAATAGGTACCGCTCAGGAAGAGCAACCTAGTTCATGATAATTGAACAATGAATAATATGTGAAGGTTATTCACATATTAAACAAAATTTAAATGCGGGATTCAATCCCGGTTCATGACTGTCGGGAATCGAGGGGGTTACCCACTCGTCCACCGACTTTATTTAGTACAAAAGTGAATTGTACTGAGCCCATGTGAATAAATTAAGAAAATATAAAGGGGTGTGACTAAATATTCTTACAACTAAATATTTTTTACATTGTATGGCGTTTTCACGCAATTCTGGCTTTAACTACACGTTTCATGATTTTTCAAGATGCCTGAATGACCAATATTTTTGGTAGATTAGGTACAGCTTGCACCACACACACTGACGAGGGCTCGACACGCGTACGTGGTTAGCTTTTCTTGATTGGTAAAGAATGGGTATTTGTACAATTCTGGTATAGCTAAAAATCAACGAATAGTTGATATTTATTCGGAAAGATGGTAACAAGCCATCGACAACTTTTAATTGCACGATCAGATGTCTCCTTCTTTTTTCTTAAATAGAAGGTGTTAATAAGAAATTTTACATAAGTTGAATAAT
>CP092866.1:24011681-24022056 GCA_030710605.1 Cordylochernes scorpioides | reverse complement strand
CATCTATAGCCGAATATTATCAGAAGAAGATAATCGCGATGCAAAGAGTTTCTTGTAGATTTTAAATTTTGTTCTTTTGCTTAATATAAGAATTTTTCCTATCTCAGCATAATTATTGACTCAGTATAGCATGTCCTTATCTAGAATCTCAATGTGAATCCCTAAAACGAAACCAATATCTCACTAATTTGCATATTTTATTGTCGGAAAATGATATATTGCTGATGATTATGATGATGTATTAGTGAATTACTTTAATATCAACATTATAAATAATAGAAGCAATTACAATCTTTTTAATTTGGCACATTACCAATTGAAAATGTAAAGGAATATAAAAGAAAAATTGACAAAATGGTATCTATCAAGATATCTCCTGCAGTATTCACAAAATATAGTCTTGTGTATGAAGTAATGGAACTTCCACATTTTGCAGAAATAATTCCTATGTTTTTTTAATTTACTATCCCTAGTACACGTGGTACAGACCATGATAATCAGGGTGGGTAGAATTTGGCGACTGATTTTACTGTAAGTACACCACATGTCTACATATATATAAAGCAGTTCGACTTTGCACTTACAAATGTGCTAGAGCCCCGTTTAGTTACTTGAAATCGCTGGTGGGGTTGGAATTTTTCAAGAATCGGAGAACATTAGAGCATTTTATTTAATTAGAAAAAAGTTCCCAATGCGGGATTCAATCCCAGGTCGTAGCGGTCGAAAACCAACGGTTTAAACCATCCTTCCACAGACCCCCTAAATCATTCTATGTACGTTTTATAACCTCATAGTGTCCTCTCATTGAATGTCTTAGCTATGAGAAAGGTGTTAGCTACATTTAATCGATATAATTCTATTATGTAATGATTCTGTAATTTTAATAAAAAATTAATAATAATACAGTAGAACCTCCCTGTAAAGGACACCTAATTGTAGAGCCAAAGTGTTCTTTAGGCAGAGGTGTGTGTCCTCTTACTGGAGAGTTGCTAATTAGTAAAAATGGTATTTTTGGCAATGAAAACTGTCTTTTGTGGAAAGGTGTCCTCTAGCATGAGTGTCCTCTCATGTAGGTTCTACCGTATATAATATTAATAAATGATATTTGTTGAAACAATGGTTACGTTGAGTAATCATTCTCTCGAGCAAATTCCTGATCATTCGGCTTGTATATTATTATATAAATATAATTATAAAATTATTGAATGCAAAACACGCAATAAACAAATGTATAAAATATAGAAACGTTTTGAAAACATTTTAAAATAGAAGTTTGTTTCCATATAATATATATTTTTATAAGAATCACACGCGTCTAAAATAGTGTCAATATATCATAACAGATGGCGCGCTAATGCATCATAATATAATATATATATATATATATATATATATACTATTCTATTTTTAAATCAGTTATTGGGATTTCTACCAATTTTGTTCAGTTTGATGTAACTTAATAAAGGTATATAAGGTTCTTGTCAGAGAATTTGGGAAAATTCAAATTTCCCCATTGTTGTTCTCAACAAAGGAGAACTCCATTATTGTCCCTGATTTCTAAGAGAAATCTTGTCTTTCATTCTACCCGAGTCTACATAGTATCTTCATTATTGAACACCCAGCTCGTACCTTCATTATAACACATTGACACAAGGGTTATATAAACTGGTGTCCAAAAAATAAGAAACTTAACCAATATTGAAATTTCTCCAAAGCTAATTTATTAACAAATATAAAATTTAGTATACAAATAGTTTAAACTATGGAGAATTTGACTAGCTATATGAAAATAAAAAAAATATATTTGAAATTATGAAATATGCAAATTATTACCAACATACCCAAAGCTAAGGTTCCAGATCTTAAAGAAATAAGATATCAATAGGGAGTATGATCACCTCTAACAGCTATCAAGGTCTCACAGCGAGCCCTCATACTGTTTACCAGGCTTTGGAGGAGGTCCAGGGGTAGTAAATCCCACTCCTCCAATAGAGCAGTTCTTAGCTCAACGAGGGTTCTGGGAGAGGGGTGATGAGCTCCAATACGCCTCCCTAGAGCATCCCACACATGCTCTATTGGATTCAGGTCCGGAGATCTGGCTGGCCAATCCATCCTTCGAATATTCTCACTCTGGAGATATTCATTGACTAGCCTAGCCCTATGCGGACGAGCATTATCGTCCATAAAAATTAAATTGTGACCAATTTGATCTCTATAAGGTCTTAGATAGGGCTCAAGAATCTCGTCCCTGCACCTTTGGGCAGTTAAAGTGCCCCCAGAAAAAATGTGGAGGGGTGTGCGTCTGATAGAACTGATGCCAGCCCAGACTAAGAGACTGCCCCCTCTAAAACTGTCTATTTCCCTGATGTTACTGGGATGATAGCGGGTTCCAGGCTCCCTCCAGATGAAAACTCGTCGAGAATCTGTGTTTAAACTAAATCTTGACTCGTCACTGAAGAGAACATTGGCCCACTGATCATGAGTCCAGGCGTGATGTTCCAAGCACCAATTCAAGCGGGCTCTCTTGTGAGCAGAGGTTAAAGGGATACAGACCATTGGTCGTCTTGCATAAAGAGCACCTTCCTGAAGCCTTCGGTAAACAGTTTGTCTTGAAATTCTCGTTCCAGTAGCACTTGAGAGTTCATTAGAGAGTTGAATAGCTGTCATCTCCCTATGGCGCTTGGCAGTTACGACCAGATAACGGTCTTCAGAGGTAGCTGTTTTTCTTTTCTACCAGACCCTTCTTTTCTTTTGATGGTTCCTGTCTCAATGAACTGTTTCCATATTTTGCTGACCACAGATTTATTCACATTTAGCCATTTTGCAACTTCAACTTGTGATTGCCCTGCCTCCAGTCTTCCAACAGCTCTCCATTTTAAATCATCTGCTAAAATTTTTCATAAACTCATAATTAACTAAGGATTAAATAAAATTATAATTGGACAATTCTTAGATGGTGTAAACGACACGCCAAATAGCACACAAGCAAAAATTTGCATATTTCAATTTTACCGAATCGAATGGTTGCGATAAATAAATTCTATGACTTAAAATACCTAATTAAATTACTTTTTAGCTTTTAGAGTTGTTTATTTTAAAACATATCATTAAAAAACAAAAGTTTCTTATTTTTTGGACACCAGTGTATATATATACATGGGGCTTTTGTGTATTTTTCTTACTATTAATATATGTTTAGTACAACAACAACAACAAAAGCCTTTATTGAGGACCTCTCGTCCTATAAAGTATTCGCCAGTTTACAGAGTAATTGAAGAGAACTAAGAATACAGAGAGAAACCAATATGTAGTAGGTATAGTATAGTATTTTCTACACTGTGACTATATACAACAGCAGCAACAAGCCTTTTACTGGAATCAAAGTCCCATACAGGATTCGTCATTCTAGTCCTGACAAAGATTATTTACATATAATTATTTACATCAATTAGATTATGTGTATAGCTTCCCCTTCTCTTCAGCCGTCTTCCAAAATTTGAACAATGCAAACGCTCCAGCTCTGTTTCTCACCACCTCATTCAACAGGAGCTCCAAATAGAGTCCCTCAAGGCCTATTTCACTGAATATATGTTTAGTATTTGAAATCATTAAAGCTCGATTGTTTCTTTTATACATAAAAAAAACTTCAACTAATAAGTTGCATATTTCATTTAATATGCATACCTAGTTGAAGCTGTACATTAGTATATCAAATAAAGTAGGTGAAACTGAAATGGTTTTCGTTGCTAAACATTTTTCAAACTTTTATAAATTTGGCTATTTTTAAATTCAAAGTTCCACAGAAGTGTTTAGTGGCTCAAGTAATTTTTAAAGCATTATTTCATTAAAGTCAGTCATGGTGATAGAATCTGCTTTGTATATTAACGCAAAACGTTTTATTTATCATCAATCAAAAGTTATATTTGTGCTCTCTAATATATGATCTATATAAATATCACAAGATATTATATGTAATATCGTTTTGGGGAGAAGTAGAGAAATTAAAATAATAATTAATTGTTTTCATTGCACTTGAAATTCTCAAATCGATATTGCAAATGAAAAACAAATAATTGTAAAAAATAATTATTTTGTATATAGAAATATAAAATCAAAATGTGAAATATTAAAACAATATTTACACCTATTGATTTACTAATACCTTCCATTTTCAATAAAGGTGTAGCAGACGATAATTTAAAAATCAAACGACTCTGTAATTTACACAGCAGCCGATCCTAATGGCGTCATTCAGTAGATGGCGCCAGAAGTGCAGTGGCGGCTTTAACCGAATCACTTCTTTTTTTTTTTCCTTGCAGAAGACAACGCTTTATATTAATTGCAAACAGACGAAAGTGGGTCAGAAGATTTTTTTTTCTTCACGCTTGGTCGAAATTAGATTACAGCTTCTCAGATCTTGTGTTTTTTTACTATTGATGTGTATCTTCTTCTTGGAATAGAGGGTTTGCAAAACTTGTGCTTAGAAGTTGTTAGGTTGTAATTGAATTGCATTGCAAGGATGCTCTTTTAAAGTGTTTTTGTATTATTTTGGTAAAAACATTGTAATGAGTTCAGTTTTATCTAAGAATAAAATTTATTTTCTTATCCAGCCTTATATTTATTCACGTATTTTATATTGAATTTTAAAATAGATGTCTTATAGATAATAAAAAAGCATATATTGGATTGTATAAAAGATTTATTTGCTAATATTTCCTTTGGCTGAACGCCAACCTTTATAAAGGCATTACATTTTTGTATAAACAAACTCAGAGTGTTATAATATCACAGTTGAAATAATTTCTCACAAATTTCCCCCACCTACTTTGTATTTTTTAAAATTATTTCAACTGTGTTATTATAACAATATGCGGCGCTGAGTTTGTTTATATGAAAATATTATACCTTGATAATGGTTGGCGTACAGCCAACTGAAATATTGGCAAATAAATATTTTATTCAATCCAATATATGCTTTTTTATTATCTAATGAATTAAATGTGGATTGTTCTATTTTCAGAACAATATATATATATGTTATATTAAAATATTTTATTTAAAATTACATATCATAGATTCAAATATTCTGTTAAATCAACCACCAGAGGTCACGCTTTGCATATAAAAACTCCTTGTTGTTGTTGTATCCCGCTGGCCGGCTCAAAACTTTTGTACATTATGTAAATAAGCTTTTCATTTTTTTTTTTATTCTTACGCCTTAAGCCAGGCAGTACTTTTACCAAATTATGAATTTTTATATATTCCAAAATCAAGCAGAAAATCTTATCTTTTTTTATTTTTTTTTTAAGAACAATATATACATATTGTAGAGGTATATATGTGTCACTCTATTTGTAAAGATAATTGTTTATTAGAAAAGTTTCTTAACACTAAGTGCAGTCGTTTAGTTAAAAAATTGAAAAATATTAAATCATTATCAAATAGTTTATTTTTAAACTCTTGAGTGAAATACACACAAACAATAAAAAATTCATAAAATATATGATTTATTAAGTTAATATTCTTAATTATTGCGAATTATAAAATTATTATTATTAAATTTACACAGATAATGGTCTTAAGACACCTTTAATACCTTTTTTACTTGTATTTTTATCAGTATCAGTTTAAAAGCAATACAGCCAATGCAATATTACAGTGGTATGGTAGATTAAACTGGCTAAACCGCTGGGAGGGTTCACCACTGATGAGCCAGGCCCTCCCATTAATTTATCAATTCAGTAAGGGCAGTATAGAAAATTATTTTAATTCAAAATGACTAATACACGTCAAAAATAGTTTATTTTTCTAATAACAGATGGAGCGCATCGTATTCACAACTTTTTGCCAAAAGAAAATCTCACAATAACGATAGTCAATTCAATGCGAATTTTTCAATGTATGTGATCTCTTCTGCATTGATCGCCTACACTTATAGAGATTTAAAGAGAAATTTAAAATACCAGAAAACACTTTTTAGACGATTTATAAACAATAAAATGTATCTTTATGGACATAAAGGCGCCATTTGCTTTCAAATACATCTGTTATATATTCACCTTTATCGATTTAAGATTGGGGCCGGGAAGATATGAATTTTTTAAAGAAGAATTCTCTAGAGAGAAGACAAAGAACTCCCTTGAGTTTATATTCGCTGAATTCACAATAATTATTTTATTAATATGAACACTCTGTTTAAAGTATTTATATAACTTCAAATTCAGAATTAAGAAAATTGCGCGATATACTTCTATAAAAAAATATCTAAAAACCTTAACGCCATAATTTAAAAAAAAGAAAAAAAAGGCATCTTCTTATCGGGAAACTTAAAGTTTCTGATGGCTTGCGCCATCTATCGGAATAAATATCAACTATTCGTTTTTTCCAGAATTGGCTAAATATTCTTGATTAATTAAGAAATACGCCATAAGTTCCTTTGTTACAAAAATACCGAGAGCTTAATGATCTTTAACGGGAGAAATTACACCTTAATTTCCAATGCTGATTTATTATTCCAAAATGGTTATTGTTAATGGTTACCTTGTATAAACTTATTTCAACGATTAAATTAGAGGAATAAATTTGTTGCTCCATGGAAAGGAGAACATGACTAAAACCTACAGGAACTGTCACAACACCCAACTCACTCCGGACCATATATACCCGGCCATCCTTGCAGCCCTCTATATGGCAGACATCAATCCAGAGCGGGACATTTTTTAAAGGAAAGAAGATAAACCCAGATATGACTAGATCCTACAGGAACTACAATAACTGTCACAATACCCAACTCACTCCGGACCATATATACCCGGCCATCCTTGCAGCTCTCTATATGGCAGACATCAATCCAGAAGAGGACATCCATACGAACAAGGCACCTCAGCTGGCCGGTATTGTGATCAGGGTGCATGGACCGATCTGATCTGCTCCATGGATAAAACACTACCATCACCAACACCATAGAGGAAGAATTTTGTTGCTCCATGGAAAGGGAGACATGACTAGATCCTACAGGAACAGCAATAACTGTCACAACACCCAACTCACTCCGGACCATATATAAAGTTGCCCGGCCATCCTTGCAGCTCTCTATATGGCAGACATCAATCCAGAAGAGGACATCCATACGAGCAAGGCACCTCAGTTGGCCGGTATTGTGATTAGGGTGCACGGACCGATCTGATCTGCTCCATGAATAAGACACCACCAACGCCATAAAGGAAGAATTTAAGATTCGTATATATTCCTATATCTACACTCATTAACAAAACTTAAGGAAATTTATTTATTTTTAAATTTTATTTTACATATCGGAAGCGATATCCCAGTTTAGGATACTTGCGCTTATGTACATTTTAGAAGTATAAAAAAAAACTTAAGGAAATTGAAAGTAGAATTTTAGAATGTAAAGTTGATGTTGCTAATCGTCTGTTATTTTAGAAGGAGAGAGACACTGAAATATAATAAAATAAACAATTATTTCAAGGGCTAAGTTACTTGTGTTATATCAAAATCTTCTGTGATAATAGTCCATGTTTTCCGGCATGAGAGTTATCATATAAATCTTGATTTAAAAATAAATATTTGTTATAAATAATTGTCACGGTAGAGAAGACAAGTATTCCAAAGGTTTAATTAAAAATAATTTATTAATTAAATCTTTAGAATGCAAAATGGGTCAATTAAATTTACAAATGATAATCTTATATAAAATGAAAGGAATTAAAAGCACGAATGTTTCTTTTATACATAATATAAACTTCTACTGCCCTTACTGCAATGAAAAAATATATATTGGGAGGGCTTGGCTCATCAGTGGTGAACCCTCCCAGCGGTTTCGCCAATTTAATCCACCAGACCGCTTCTAAGAGCTCTAATACTGTATTGGACGATTCTACTTATATATGCAGCACTGAAGGATGGAATCTCGGAAATGGTTTTCAAGACAACTATGGACATAAGCTTATAGGACAGTAGAATTACATTCAAATATTTGCATCGAGCAATGCTCTTCCGCAAACAATAAAGACAAGGTCATTTAGACATAAATTAGCACAAAGAAATAACCCGCCATCTATACATATAAAATGAAAGGAATTAAAAGCACGAATGTTTCTTTTATACATAATACAAATTTCTACTGCCCTTACTGCAATGAAAAAATATATTGGGAGGGCTTGGCTCATCAGTGGTAAATTGGCGAAACCGCTGGGAGGGTTCACCACTGATGAGCCAAGCCCTCCCAATATATTTTTTCATTGCAGTAAGGGCAGTAGAAATTTGTATTATGTATAAAATAAACATTCGTGCTTTTAATTCCTTTCATTTTATATGTATAGATGGCGCGTTATTGCTTTGTGTTAAATAATAATCTACAAGCATGTTAAGGGGTATGACTAAGCAAATATTTATGATGATAAACTGACAACAGAAGATTCACAATAATTATTCTGTGGTAATATAATAAAATAAACAATGTTCCTAGGACTAAGTTTCTTGTGAAATATCTTTCAGAGTTATTGTCTGAATCCCAATATACATTCTCTTTTAAAATTATCCCTAGTACACGTGGTACAAACCATGATAATCATGGTGGGAAGAAGTTGACTACTGCTTTTACTGTAAGTGCACCACATATCTCCATACTAGTAAGTGAAAAGCAGTACAAATTTTACACTTACAAATTTGCCAGAGTCCCGTTTGGTTACTTGCACTCGCTGGTGGAGTTGGACTTTTGAAAGAATCGGTGGCCATTGAAGCATTTTTCCAATTATAAAAAAGTGCCCAATGCGGGATTTAATCCTGGGTTGTAGCGGTCGAAAACCAACAGTTTAGACCATCCTTCCACCGACAAACCTCTTAATATATAGAGTGTGATCAATAATTTCCAGGAATGCTAAATATCTTTTTTTCCAGATATCAAAACACCTCTGAAAATTTTCATCTTTCAGGCATTTCAAAATATTCTTCGTATTCTCCTTTATTTCAGGTATTGAATCAAATCGACGTCCTTTAAAGACTTTTTTTAATTTTAGGGTAAAGGAAAAAGTCGTTGGAAGGAAAGTCAGGAGAATAGGGTGGCTGGGGTAGTAAGGTTGTACATGCTGAAAGGTTCCTTTGTCCATGAGTGTAGTTCGGCTTACATTGTTGACAGACATATTGACCAAAAGAAAGAGTTTGTGAGCTATTCCTGCTGATTGACGAGATCACCCAGTGTATATTTAGTTCTCTTTCTTCCCTCAAGTTTTTGTGATGGCCGCTGCATCAGACGATGGCGATTGGCTCAAAGCCAATATTATTTGTGTTGGGGAGTTAAAAGTAAGGAAATCTCTCTTTCTAACTGATTATTATATTTTCTTCTTACACTTCAGATACCAAGTTTCAATGAAATTAACTGTATAAGAAAACTAACGATGTAGATCAATTTGATAATTACACCTTGTCAACTTTATAAAAGAAATATAACTATAGTAAAGTACGATTTCTTATCTCCCATAAAGGTAACTTTCTAATGAAAAAAAAACTAATGAACTAGGTTCTCTCAATAATATTTCATCACTGAAAGTTCGTTTTAAATAGAAAAATTGTTCACAAAATAGTTTTATTTCGTTTAAATATACAACAACAACAAAAAGCTTTATTAAGACATTTTAGTCTTATACGGATTCTCCAAGCACGCAAATGTAGGGTACATGCAAGAATAACAATAATAACAACAACAAAAGTCCCTGTTTGGTCTTATACAACTTCTCCAAGTAGAAGAGGGTATATACAACAACAACAACAAAAAGCTTTATTAAGACATTTTAGTCTTATACGGATTCTCCAAGCACGCAAATGTAGGGTACATGCAAGAATAACAATTATAACAACAACAAAAGTCCCTGTTTGGTCTTATACAACTTCTCCAAGTAGAAGAGGGTATATACAACAACAACAACAAAAATCTTTATTAAGACATTTTAGTCTTATACGGATTCTCCAAGCACAGAAATGTAGGGTACATGCAAGAATAACAATAATAACAACAACAAAGGTCCCTGTTATGATCCTTTGGTCTTATACAACTTCTCCAAGTAGAAGAAGGTATATACTGGAACAATAGTTACAATAATTAGCAATGTTATTTACAATGTGTCAAGGGGAAGAGAAGTGGGCTTGCTGGGGAAGCTATACATAAATCAACGACCGGCGTTTAAATATATGGCTCGTTATTGTCTTATTTCTATTGGAGTTACTAAAGGTATTACCGGTAAGTTATATGGAAGAATACCAGCAAGAGAAGAAGGCCGAAGAAAATAATTCGTGGAAATTATAAGGAGAAAAAGTCTATGATACCTTCAGAAGACTATCCATAGAAGAAAAGGACTGA
>CP092866.1:23912522-24011581 GCA_030710605.1 Cordylochernes scorpioides | reverse complement strand
GATCTGGCAGGCCAATCCATCCTTCGAATATTCTCATTCTGGAGATATTCATTGACTAGCCTAGCCCTATGCGGACGAGCATTATCGTCCATAAAAATTAAATTGTGTCCAATTTGATCTCTATAAGGTCTTAGTTAGGGCTCAAGGATCTCGTCCCTGTACCTTTGGGCAGTTAAAGTGCCCCCAGAAAAAATGTGGAGGGGTGTGCGTCTGCTAGAACTGATGCCAGCCCAGACTAAGAGACTGCCCCCTCTAAAACTGTCTATTTCCCTGATGTTACTGGGATGATAGCGGGTTCCAGGCTCCCTCCAGATGAAAACTCGTCGAGAATCTGTGTTTAAACTAAATCTTGACTCGTCACTGAAGAGAACATTGGCCCAATGATCATGAGTCCAGGCGTGATGTTCCAAGCACCAATTCGAGCGGGCTCTTCTGTGAGCAGAGGTTAAAGGGATACTAACCATTGGTCGTCTTGCATAAAGAGCACCTTCGTGAAGTTTTCGGTAAACAGTTTGTCTTGAAATTCTCGTTCCAGTAGCACTTGAGAGTTTATTAGAGAGTTGAATAGCTGTCATCTCCCTATGGCGCTTGGCAGTTACGACCAGATAACGGTCTTCAGAGGTAGCTGTTTTTCTTTTTCTACCAGAACCTTCTTTTCTTTTGATGGTTCCTGTCTCAATAAACTGTTTCCATATTTTGCTGACCACAGATTTATTCACATTTAGCCATTTTGCTACTTCAACTTGTGATTGCCCTGCCTCCATTCTTCCAACAGCTCTCCATTTTAAATCATCTGCTAAAATTTTTCGTAAACTCATAATTAACTAAAATTATAATTGGACAATTCTTAGATGGGGGTAAACGACACGCCAAATAGCACACTTATAAAGACAAGTAAAAATTTGCATATTTTCAATTTTACCGAATCGAATGGTTGCTATAAATAAATTCTACGACTTAAAATACCTAATTAAATTACTTTTTAGCTTTTAGCGTTGTATATTTTAAAACATATCATTAAAAAACAAAGGTTTCTTATTTTTTGGACACCAGTGTATATTATATATATTATATATAATATAAATGAGTTTTAAAAATTGTAAAAAAAAATGCATCGGCCGGGAATCGAACCCTTATATCATTAAGGCTTTAGATATCACATTTTGCATGAGACATGACAAGATTGTGAGAAAACAACTTATTATCTATACACGCATATACTCTAAGTCTTCCTTCATCCATACATAATTCATTCCTACTAAAATTCAAGTAATTTTTGTGTTAAACAACTCGCTTCTAAAATATCGAGCATGGTAACCTGTTATCAAAATATTGGGTTCTAGACCATCATGTGTAATCTCGCAATATTTCACTGGTCTATTTTGGAAAGTGTAAAAAAATAATTCGAAGTCGGTTCCACTTCCTGATCCTACACTTCCTGTGATAACTCAAGAAGGATCTTACAGATTTATGAGTACTGAGTTTTTACATTTGGAAGAATTTAGAGTACCATTTACTTCGGAACACCCTCTATTTATATTGGTATTCCTCTCTCTCTCTCGGGGTTCTATATTTACATAGATAACACATGGGGAAATGGTTCTTTAAAGTTATTTATCACTTCCATTAGACTAATTTATAATTGTCTTTAAGAGAGAGGAAGAGATTGGAATATTTTTTATTACATCGTTCATATAAGATTCGAGGTTGACTTTTCTTGATTCATCAAGAAATTGGGTTTGCCAAATATCACGGAGCAAGTTAAATAAACGTTTAGTTTATTTTTGCTCCACTAGATGGCGCTCTGCCATCTAGAAAAGCTCATGTGAGCCTTGTCAGGATATGCCTCTTTTATTTTTAATAGCAACACCCGACCTATTTTATATTTTTAATTGTTTTTTCACATAAGATTGTATATAAGGTTCAGATAAATAATAATTAAGATTATATATTGTGTGTGTGTGATGTACGAGTATACTACCTTATCTATCTTTTTTTTTTATTTACGAATAAATAGAAAAACATATTGAGGATGTGAAAAATGTGTTGAGGACTTTGTAATTGAATTTAAAGCTTCATATTTCACAAAAGAATGTTGGTAAATAAAATATAATAGGTAATCTGATCTCTGGAGGAGGTATTAAGGACTGGCAGAACATAAGCAAGTGTTAGATTCAATTTTATTAATTCTTTTAATCCATTGTTACAGAAATAAAAAATGAAGGAGTAAATAAAGGGTAGATAAAATGTAGGGGAATATATATAGTTGTGTATGTGTACAAATTTCTTCAGCAAGGAAGGTTTCCCCACCTTGAGAGAGTCCTTCTCCAGACAAGGTCTTCTTGAACACTCCTCAGTTCCACACCGAGGAAGTACTTATAGATGTGTGTAAGGGCAGACGCCAGGATGGCCAAGGTGTCATCATCCAGGTTTCGCCCGAGCAGGTGTTAGAGAGTAGTCAGAATAGGTGTCTTAGATATCTCTGGGAATGTAAGAAACTTTACAATTATCAGGAAAGGTATTTATGAAAAGAATTGAAATATAAACTCCGTTTTACCGTTCAACATTGTAAACATGCCTCCTGACACAAGTATCGTTACTTATAAGAAATGGAAGCATTAAAGCACGAATGTTTATTTTGAACATAAAACAGGCTTCTACTGTCATTATTGCGATGAAAAAATATCGTGACCTATGTATAGACCTTCCTTGTTGATCACACTTTGTACATGACCTAATTTCAGGGAAATGGTTTAGTACATATATTCTTAAACAATAATTATGGTTGGCCAGTTCTCTTGATACAACCTGGTTATGGACTAATTATTGCGTATGCTAATCCTATTGGTGATTGTTTGCTCTATCCTCATATAATATATGACCTTATTTCAGGAATATTATTTAACACTTAGATCTTTTATTACCTGTTTATTGATCATGTTCCAAGAATTATTTACTATGTAGATCTATTTTTTTATTGCTGGCACCCAATTTGACCTAGTTACGATATTGTTTACCATGTATATATGAAAAACAACCACATTAAGCACGATTGTTTATTTTCCAAATAAAACAAACTTACCACTGTCCTTACTGCGATGAAACATTTTTAGAATTTCTCGATTCATCAGTGGTTAAGCTTACCAGCAATTTAGCTAATTGTTAATTGCAGTAAGAACAGTAAAAAGTTTGTTTTTATTTGAAAAATATAAATTTGTGCTAAATGGTTTTATTTCTTGCATATAGATTGCGCATTACTTTATGTTTATCATTTATAGCTATTTTCAAGTGGCATGTTGTTACCTTTTTACATGACGAAGTTCCAGGAATAGTTTAATATATATTATAGATTTTTTTATATAGTCCACACACATTGTAATAACACATTAATAATAAATGAACAATTTTGATGTAAATATTTGATTACAATGTTTTTTATTTTCTCTCTTTCTCCTTGTTAATATCTCATTACTATTCTTTACGGCTTAAAATTATTGTAATTGTATTGTTGAACTCGTATGTATAGAAAATGTAAAGACATACATGTATGACAGCCCAAGTGTCCCTAGGGGGACATAGCGCTTTAAATTGAAATAAATATAGCACTGATACCTTTTGACATGGTTCTAAAAATTGTTCAAAATTCATTTTTATTGGTCAATTTTGGCTCTCCTATTGGCATCGACTTATTCCTATCAATTTCTCCTCAACCAGCCATAGATAGGTTGCTCTGGCAGTATTCCTGTGTCTTCTCAGTGCTGTCATTCTAAGGATAGTCTTCTGATGGTATCATAGGCTTTTTCTTCTTATATTTTCCACCAATTCTTTGGCTTTCCTCTTCTCCTGGTCCTCTCCCATATATCTTTCCAGAAATATCTTTACTCCCTCCAATATTTTTCTATTACACAATATTTCAGAGATACACCTACTTGAATTTGGAAATATTGTTAATATATAGGCATATATGAACGAAACATATTTATTATTGAAAATCAGTGACAGTGGATTTTCTTCTATACTTTGCTTGTGGTAGATCCCTCTTGAGTGCCCAGCAGTCGTCGGCAAGCATAGCGGGACTCCATTTACCTTTGTACCGCTTCTCCATGCTTGATATAGCTTGATGAAACCTCTCACCATGCTCATCGCTAACTGCGCCAAGATTGTCTGGAAAGAAATCTAGATGTGAATGCAGGAAATGGATCTTGAGGGACATGTTACATCCCAGTGCCTTGTAGGAAAGCAACAGATCATTAACTATGTCTCGGTAATTTTCAACCTTGACACTTCCTAAGAAGTTTTTGCAAACGTTTCTAAAGGAATTCCATGCTGCTGCTTCAACTTCATTCAAACTATTTTGAAAATTTCCATCCTGCTGCAATTCTCGAATCTGAGGTCCAACGAAAATGCCTTCTTTAATCATCGCTTCACTTATACTAGAAAATTTTTGTTTTAGGTAGGCAAATCCACTGGCATTTCGATCCATTGCCTTGACAAAGTTCTTCATTAATCCCAGTTTAATATATAATGGTGGTAAGTAAATATTTTCTGAATCGATCAGGGGTAGATTTGCAATATTTTTATATCCTGGAGTAAAGATTTTACGGTTTGGCCAGATTTTTTTAATGTAATGCCTTTCCCTATCTCTGCTATCCCACTCACACAGAAAACAACAAAATTTTGTATATCCAAGCTGTAATCCACGCAAGAGAGCAACGACTTTCAAATCGCTGCATATTTTCCAACCGTATCTTTCATATTCTATCTTTTTCAAAAGCAGTTTCATGTTTTCGTAAGTCTCTTTCATGTTGGATGCATGTATTTATCCCAATACTAAAAAAAGATCGTCAGGCAAAAACCATGGGTGATGGGAAATTTCTGATTAGATTTTTGAGTTCAGCATGAAAAGTTACACTAGAAACACCATCAGGTTCTCTTGTGCAAAAAAAAAGGTTTTTTTGTAGACCTGTGTAATTAATACAAAGCAATTAAACTAAATGGCCTTGTCCTTTTTGCTTGCGGAAGAGCATTGCTCGATGCAAATATTTTAATGTAATTCTACTGTCCTAAAAGATTATGTCTATAGTTTTCTTAAATACCATTTCTGAGATTCCACCCTTCAGTGTTGCATATATAAGCAGAATGATCCAATACAGAATTAGAGGTCTAAAGAAGCGGTCTGCTAGATTGAATTGGCGAAACCTCTGGGAGCGTTCACCACTGATGAGCCAAGCCCTCCCAATATTTTTTATCGCAGTAAGGATAGTAGAAGTTTAATTATTATTTGTGAAAAAAAAAAACATTTGCGTCTTGATATTTTCATTGGTTATGCTCCAATAATTGTTCATTATGCTCACATCAAGTAAAAACAAGGCAATAACAAGCCATATATATAACGAAATGAAATTATTCTGCACACATTTTTTTATTTTTCAAAAATATTTATAGTGATGAAATATTATTGGGAGGACCTAGTTCATAAGTTTGTTTTCTTCAGAAAGTTACTTTTATGGGAGATAAGAAATCGTACTTTACTAGTTATATTTCTTGTATAAAGTTGACAAGGTATAATTATCAAATTGATCTATATCGTTAGTTATCTTATTTAGTTAATTTTCTTGAAACTTGGTATCTGAAGTGTAAGAAGAAAATATAATAATCAGTTAGAAAGAGAGATTTCCTTACTTTTAACTCCCCAACACAAATAATATTGGCTTTGAGCCAATCGCCATCGTCTGATGCAGCGGCCATCACAAAAACTTGAGCGAAGAAAGAGACCTAAATATACACTGGGTGATCTCGTCAATCAGCAGGAATAGCTCACAAACTCTTTCTTTTGGTCAATATGTCTGTCAACAATGTAAGCCGAACTACACTCATGGATAAAAGAACCTTACAGCATGTATAACTTTACTACCCCAGCCACCCTATTTTCCTGACCTTGCTCCCAACGACTTTTTCCTTTACCCTAAAATTAAAAAAAGTCTTAAAAGGACGTCGATTTGATTCAATACCTGAAATAAAGAGAATACGAAGAATATTTTGAAAAGCCTGAAAGAATTTTCAGGGATGTTTTGATATCTGGAAAAAAAAGATGGAACAAGTGTATAGATAGTGACGGTGATTATTTTGAGAAATTTTAAATAAAACTTTATTATACTTTTGTATTTCTTTAAATATTTAGCATTCTTGTAAATTATTGATCACACTATATATATTAAGGGGTTTGTCGGTGGAAGGATGGTCTAAACTGTTGGTTTTCGACCGCTACAACCCAGGATTGAATCCCGCATTGGGCACTTTTTTTCTAATTGGAAAAAGGCTCCAATGGCCCCCGATTCTTTCAAAAGTTCAACCCCACCAGCGAGTGCAAGTAACCAAACGGAGCTATGGCATAGTTGTAAGTGTAAAATTCGTACTGCTTTTCACTTACGAGTATGTAGATATGTGGTGCACTTACAGTAAAAGCAGTGGTCAACTTCTTCCCACCATGATTTTCAAGGTTTGTACATGGGACAATTTTAAAAAAGCATGTATTTTAGGATTCAGACAATAACTCTGAAAGATATTTCACAAGAAACTTAGTCCTGGAAGCATTGTTTATTTTATTATATTACCACAGAATAATTATTGTGAATACACTGTTGTCAGTTTATCATCATAAATATTTGCCTAGTCATCACCCCTTACTATGCTTGTAGATTATCATTTGTAAATTTAATTGACACATTTTGCCTTCTAAAGAATTAATAAATTATTTTTAATTAAAAACCTTTGGAATACTTGTCTTCTCTATCGTGACAATATTATAAATAGAACGTTTATTTTTAAATCAAGATTTATTTGATAATTATCATGCCGTAAAACATGGAATCACAGAAGATTTTGATATAACACAAGTAACTTAGCCCTGGAAATATTGTTTATTTTATTATATTTCAGTGTCTCTCTCCTTCTAAAAAACAAACGATGAGCAACATCAACTTTACATTCCAAAATTTGACTTTCAATTTCCTTAAGTTTTTTCTACTTTTAAAATGTACATAAGCGCAAGTATCCTAAACTGGGATATCGCTTCCGATATGTCAAATAAATTTTAAAAATAAATAAATTTCCTTAAGTTTTGTTAATGAGTGTAGATATAGGAATATATACGAACCTCAAATTCTTCCTCTATCGTGTTCGTGGTGTCTTATCCATGGAGCAGATCAGATCGGTCCATGCACTCTGATCACAATACCGGCTAACTGAGGTGCCTTGTTCGTATGGATGTCCTCTTCTGGATTAGAATATCGAGGGCCATATAAAGAGCTGCAAGGATGGCCAGGCAACTGTATATGTGGTCCGGAGTGAGTTAGGCGTTGTGACAGTTATTGCAGTTCCTGTAGGATCTAGCCATGTCTGGGTTTATCTTCATTCCTTCAAAATGACCTGTTCTGGATTGATGTCTGCCATATAGAGAGCTGCAAGGATGGCCGGGCAACTGTATATATGGTCCGGAGTGAGTTGGGTGTTGTTACAGTTATTGTAGTTCCTGTAGGATCTAGTCATATCTGGGTTTATCTTCTTTCCTTTATAAAATGTCCTGTTCTGGATTGATGTCTGCCATATAGAGGGGTGCAAGGATGGCCGGGTATATGTGGTCCGGAGTGAGTTGGGTGTTGTGACAGTTCGTGTAGGTTCTAGTCATGTTCCCCTTTCCATGGAGCAACAAATTTATTCATCTATATAATCGTTGAAATAAGTTTATACAAGGTAACCATCAACAATAACCATTTTTAATATTATACACTAGCGCGCCATCTGTTATCAAAATTCGAAACTATTTTAAACGTGTAAGATTCTTTTTGAAATTAAACAATTTCTACTACCCTTACTGCAATGGAAAAATTAATAACCATTTTGGAATAATAAATCAGCATTGGAAATTAAGGTGTAATTTCACCCGTTAAAGATCATTAAGCTCTCGGTATTTTTGTAACAAAGGAACTTATGGCGTATTTCTTAATTAATCAAGAATATTTAGCCAATTCTGGAAAAAACGAATAGTTGATATTTATTCCGATAGATGGCGCAAGCCATCAGAAACTTTAAGTTTCCTGATAAGAAGATGCCTTTTTTTTTTTCTTTTTTTTTTAATTATGGCGTTAAGGTTTTTAGATATTTTTTATAGAAGTATATCGCAATTTTCTTAATTCTGAATTTGAAATCAGACATATATTTAAACAGATCGTTTGTCAAGTTATATAAATACTTTAAACAGAGTTCATATTAATAAAATATAATTATTGTGAATTTAGCGAATATAAACTCGAGAGAGTTCTTTGTCTTCTCCCTAGAGAATTCTTCTTTAAAAAAATCATACCTTCCCTGCCCCAATCTTAAATCGATAAAGGTGAATATAAAACAGATGTATTTGAAAGCAAATGGCGCCTTTATGTCCATAAAGATACATTTTATTGTTTATAAATCGTCTAAAAAGTGTTTTCTGGTATTTTAAAATTCTCTTTAAATCTCTATAAGTGTAGGCGATCAATGCAGAAGAGATCACATACATTGAAAAATTCGCATTGAATTGAATATCGTTATTGTGAGATTTTCTTTTGCAAAAAGTTGTGAATACGATGCGCTCCATCTGTTATTAGAAAAATAAACTATTTTTGACGTGTATTATTCTTTTTGAATTAAAATAATTTTCTACTGCCCTTACTGCATTGATAAATTAATGGGAGGGCCTGGCTCATCAGTGGTGAACCCTCCCAGCGGTTTAGCCAGTTTAATCTACCATACCACTGTAATATTGCATTGGCTGTTTTTCTTTTAAACTAATACTGATATAAATAAAAGCAAAAAAGGTATAAAAGGTGTCTTAAGACCATTATCTATAAATATAATAATAATAATTTTTATCATTCGCAATAATTAAGTATATTAACTTAATAAATCATATATTTTATACATTTTTTATTGTTTGTGTGTTTTTCACTCAAGAGTTAAAAATAAACTATTTGATAATAAATTAATATTTTTCAATTTTTAATAAACGACTGCACTTAGTGTTAAGAAACTTTTATAATAAACAATTATCTTTACAAATAAGGTGACACATATATACCTCTACAATATGTATATATATATTGTTCTTAAAATAAAAAAAGATAAGATTTTCTGCTTGATTTTGGAATATATAAAATACATAATTTGGTAAAAGTACTGCCTGGCTTAAGGCGTAAGAATAAAAAAAAAGAAAAGCTTATTTACATAATGTACAATTATATGCAAAGCGTGACCTCTGGCGGTCGATTTAACAGAATATTTGAATCTATGATATATAATTTTAAATAAAATAATATTTTAATATAACATAATTTTAAATAAAATATTTTAATATAACATATATATATATATTGTTCTTAAAAAATAAAGCAATCCATATTTAAATCATTAGATAATAAAAAGCATATATTGAATTGAATAAAATATTTATTTGCCAATATTTCATTTGGCTGAACGCCAACCTTTATCAAGGCATTATATTTTTAAATAAACAAACTCAGCGCCGCATAGTGTTATAATAAAACAGTTGAAATAATTTTAAAAAATACAAAGTAGGTGGGAGAAATTTAAGAGAAATTATTTCAACTGTGATATTATAACACTATGCGGAGCTGAGTTTGTTTATACAAAAATGTAATGCCTTGATAAAGGTTGGCGTTCAGCCAAAGGAAATATTAGCAAATAAATCTTTTATACAATGCAATATATGCTTTTTATTATCTAAGGTATATATTTAAAAATTCAATATAAAATACGTGACTAAATATAAGGCGGGATAAGAAAATAAATTTTATTCTTAGATAAAACTAAACTCATTATAATGTTATATAAAAAAATACAAAACACTTTAAAAGAGAATCCTTGCAATGCAATTCAATTACAACCTAACAAACACAAATTTTTGCAAACCCTCTATTCCAAGAAGAAGATACACATCAATAGTAAAAAAAAACACAAGATCTGAGAAGCTGTAATCTAATTTCGACCAAGCGTGAAGAAAAAAAAATCTTCTGACCCACTTTCGTCTGTTTGCAATTAATATAAAGCGTTGTCTTCTGCAAGGAAAAAAAAAAAGAAGTGATTCGGTTAAAGCCGCCACTGCACTTCTGGCGCCATCTACTGAATGACGCCATTAGGATCGGCTGCTGTGTAAATTACAGAGTCGTTTGATTTTTAAATTATCGTCTGCTACACCTTTATTGAAAATGGAAGGTATTAGTAAATCAATAGGTGTAAATATTGTTTTAATTTCACATTTTGATTTTATATTTCTATAAACAAAATATATATATTTTACAATTATTTGTTTTTCATTTGCAATATCGATTTGAGAATTTCAAGTGCAATGAAAACAATTAATTATTATTTTAATTTCTCTACTTCTCCCCACACAAAACGATATTACATAAAATATCTTGTGATATTTATATAGATAATATATTAGATAGCACAAATATAACTTTTGATTGATGATAAATAAAATGTTTTGCGTTAATATACAAAGCAGATTCTATCACCATGACTGACTTTAATGAAATAATGCTTTAAAAATTACTTGAGCCGCCAAACACTTCTGTGGAACTTTGACTTTGAAAATAGTCAAATTTCTAAAAGTTTGAAAGATGTTTAGTAACGAAAACCATTTCTGTTTCACCTACTTTATTTGATATACTAATGTACAGCTTCAACTAGGTATGCATATTAAATGAAATATGCAACTTATTAGTTGAAGTTTTTTTTATGTATAAAAGAAACAAACGAGCTTTAATGATTTCAAATACTAAACATATATTCAGTGAAATAGGCCTTGAGGGACTCTCTTTGGAGCTCCTGTTGAATGAGGTGGTGAGAAACAGAGCTGGAGCGTTTGCGTTGTTTAAATTTTGGAAGACGGCTGAAGTGAAGGGGAAGCTATACACATAATCTAATTGATGTAAATAATTATATGTAAATAATCTTTGTCAGGATTAGAATGACGAATCCTGTATGGGACTTTGATTCAGTAAAAGGCTTGTTGCTGCTGTTGTATATAGTCACAGTGTAGAAAATACTATACTATACCTACTACATATATCTCTGTATTCTTAGTTCTCTTCTCTTCAATTACTCTGTAAACTGGCGAATCCTTTATAGGACGAGAGGTCCTCAATAAAGGCTTTTGTTGTTGTTGTTGTACTAAACATATATTAATAGTAAGGAAAATACATACAACCCCCCATGTATATATATAACCCGTGTGTCAA
Source organism: Cordylochernes scorpioides (assembly GCA_030710605.1). Lineage (NCBI taxonomy): Eukaryota > Metazoa > Arthropoda > Arachnida > Pseudoscorpiones > Chernetidae > Cordylochernes > Cordylochernes scorpioides. The sequence continues at coordinate 24,000,284 of CP092866.1, read as the reverse complement.
TGTGTTAGAATGAAGGTACGAGCTGGGTGTTCAATAAAGAAGATATTATGTAGACTCCTGTAGAATGAAAGACAAGATTTCTCTTAGAAATCAGGGACAATAATGGAGTTCCCTTTTGTTGAGAACAACAATGGGGAAATTTGAATTTTCCCAAATTCTCTGACAAGAACCTTATATACCTTTATTAAGTTACATCAAACTGAACAAAATTGGTAGAAATCCCAAATTTAAAAATAGAATAGTATGTATGTTCAAATCAATAAGCTTGAGGGATAAGTATCTATTTGATACTTATCCCTCAAGCTTATTGATTTGAACATTCTATTAGGGGATTGGCCTATTAATAGAATAGTATATATATTATGAAAAATTAGCGCGCCATCTGTTATGAAAATTTGAAACTATAGACGCGTATGATTTTCTTTTAAAAATATATATTTAATGGAAACAAACTTCTATTTTAAAATGTTTTCTAAACGTTTCTATATTTTATAAATTTGTTTATTGCGTGTTTTGTATTCAATAAAAAATTATATTTATATAATTATATTCCCACGGTGAAAATTAAGAAGGACCAACTTCGAGATGAGACAGAAATTTATTTCAGGCAAGAGCAAACTATGAGTGATAAACAAAAGATAAGCAAAAGAGGGAAGTGTACAGAGTATAGCAAAATATAAACATAAAAAATAATACTCTGATAATAAAATAATAAATACTTTGTTACAATATATAAGCTGAATGATCAGGAATTTGCCTGAGTGAATGATCTACTCAACGTAAACATTGTTTCAAACAAATATTATTTATTAGAATTATATACAGTAGAACCTCAATGAGAGGACACTCATGCTAGAAGACACCTCTCCACAAAAGACAGTTTTCATTGCCAAAAATACCATTTTTACTAATTAACAACTCTCCAGTAAGAGGACACCTCTCCACAAAAGACAGTTTTCATTGCCAAAAATACCATTTTTACTAATTAACAACTCTCCAGTAAGAGGACACCGCTCCACAAAAGACAGTTTTCATTGCCAAAAATACCATTTTTACTAATTAGCAACTCTCCAGTAAGAGGACACCGCTCCACAAAAGACAGTTTTCATTGCCAAAGATACCATTTTTACTAATTAGCAACTCTCCAGTAAGAGGACACCTCTCCACAAAAGACGGTTTTCATTGCCAAAAATACCATTTTTACTAATTAGCAACTCTCCAGTAAGAGGACACCTCTCCACAAAAGACAGTTTTCATTGCCAAAAATTCCATTTTTACTAATTAGCAACTCTCCAGTAAAAGGACACCTCTCCACAAAAGACAGTCTTCATTGCCAAAAATTCCATTTTTACTAATTAGCAACTCTCCAGTAAAAGGACACCTCTCCACAAAAGACAGTCTTCATTGCCAAAAATACCATTTTTACTAATTAGCAACTCTCCAGGAAGAGGACACCTCTCCACAAAAGACAGTTTTCATTGCCAAAAATACCATTTTTACTAATTAGCAACTCTCCAGTAAAAGGACACCTCTCCACAAAAGACAGTCTTAATTGCCAAAAATACCATTTTTACTAATTAGCAACTCTCCAGTAAGAGGACACCTCTCCACAAAAGACAGTTTTCATTGCCAAAAATACCATTTTTACTAATTAGCAACTCTCCAGTAAGAGGACACACACCTCTGCCTAAAGAACACTTTGGCTCTACAATTAGGTGTCCTTTACAGGGAAGTTCTACTGTATTATTATTTTTTAAAATTAAAATTACCGAATCATTACATAATAGAATTATATCGATCAAATGTAGCTAACACCTTTCTCATAGCTAAGACATTCAATGAGAGGACACTATGAGGTTATAAAACGTACATAGAATGATTTAGGGGGTCTGTGGAAGGATGGTTTAAACCGTTGGTTTTCGACCGCTACGACCTGGGATAGAATCCCGCATTGGGAACTTTTTTCTAATTAAATAAAATGCTCCAATGTTCTCCGATTCTTGAAAAATTCCAACCCCACCAGCGAGTGCAAGTAACTAAACGGGGCTCTGGCACATTTGTAAGTGCAAAGTCGAACTGCTTTATATATGTGTAGACATGTGGTGTACTTACAGTAAAAGCAGTCGCCAAATTCTACCCACCCTGATTATCATGTCCTGTATCACGTGTACTAGGGATAATAAATAAAAAAAAACATAGGAATTCTTTCTGCAAAATGTGGAAGTTCCATTACTTCATACACCAGACTATTATTTGTGAATACTGCAAGAGATATCTAGATAGGTACCATTTTGTCAATTTTTCTTTTATATTCCTTTACATTTTCAATGGGTAATGTGCCAAACTAAAAAGATTGTAATTGCTTCTATTATTTATAATGTTGATATTAAAGTAATTCACTAATACATAATCATAATCATCAGCAATATATCATTTTCCGACAATAAAATATGCAAATTAGTGAGATATTGGTTTCGTTTTAGGGATTCACATTGAGATTCTAGATAAGGACATGCTATACTGAGTCAATAATTATGACGAGATATCAACATTTTTTATATTATAAAAAGAACAAAATTTAGGATCTACAAGAAACTCTTTGCATCGCGATTTTCTTCTTCTGATAATATTCTGCTCAAGGTGATTTTTCAACTTACAAAATTTCTTATTAACACCTTCTATTTAAGAAAAAAGAAAGAGACATATGATCGTGCAATTAAAAGTTGTCGATGGCTTGTTACCATCTTTCCAAATAAATATCAACTATTTGTTGATTTTTAACTCTACCAGAATTTGCCAAATACTCATTCTTAATTAATCAAGAAAAGTTAACCACGTATGCGTTTCGAGCCCTCGTCAGTGTGTGTGGTGCAAGCTGTACCTAAGCTACCAAAAACTTTGGTCATTCAGGCATCTTGAAAAATCATGAAACGTGTAGTTAAGGCCAGAATTGCGTGAGAACGCCATACAATGTCAAAAATATTTAGTTGAAAGAATACTTTGTTACTCCTTTATTTTTTCTTAATTTATTCACATGGTCTCAGTACAATTCACTTTTGTACTATTTCTTTTTTACATATTTTATCTAGTAGGGTAGTAGGACCTCTCTGTATAAAGAAAGCCTAGTTATAGAGTAAAGGTTTCCTGTGTAGAGAGGTGTCCTCTAGCGGGAATGCCCTTTCCTTGAGGTATTCTATTGTATTCGGACTTTATGTAAATAGGAATAGACATATATAATTGCATGTCCTTTTTCTAGAATCATGGTGTGTTATCGCAAACCCTTGCTGTTAGTATACATACAGCTTTATTAAGACCATCGGTCTTATACAGATTCACCGCAAGAAGGAAGCACTGATAGAGCTCCTATACTCTAGACATCAACAGCTTTCAGGTCCGACGTATGTCCAGTAGCCACAGATTCGAACGTACATACGTCAAGGTTAACGTATCATTGAAAAGACGAGTGTGGAATCAGCCGCGTTATAGTCTTCGCTTTCCTATAATCCAAATGTTAGTATAAGTGTATATTTATTTTTAAAATGTACTCTCTTAGGATATAATAATACATTGCGTCAAAGAGCATACACAAAGTAATTTCACCATATACCGCTAGGGGATGCTAGTTGAGTGAGATATAGAATCATTTTAATTGCGTGATTACATTTCAAAATTGAAAGTAGAAATTCCGACAGCGTTGACCTAGAAATTGCACGCACAATTTAGAGTCCTCATTACCCGCCGTTTAAGAGCAGTTAATTCAACACGCCAACGTTCAGTTTTATAGTCGGGATGGTCTCTCTAGAACGTTACTGTACGAACTTATACGAACGTATAGAAGAAATGGCAGAAGATGGAGAGCGATAGTTTTTCAATGAACGGATAGAAAACTGCAGCTATTTCTAAACCGTATTAAGAATAACGCTTTAAACACTAAATAGAATAAATTATAGAGTATCTTAATAAAAGACCTCATATTTTGATTTCTAGCTTTATGTAAATAAACGCGAAAAAAATGTTTTTAAATTAAGTTATTATATTTTAATGCATAATAGAGTTTTTACCTATTACTCAACACTCATGGACAAAACTTGAGGAAGTTGTATATTTTAACATGTATATCGTTATTCAGAAAATAACTCTGAAAGTTATTTAAAACACAGTCACCTTATTTGAAGACACACGATATAACCAAGTGTGTGAAGAGGAAAGCCTTTAATGTCGCAGGTCATCTTTTTTTAAGAAGACGGATACAATTTTGTTAACACTCTCGTGTGTCTTCAATAAAGGTCACTGTAATATCTTTCAGTTATTGTCTGAATCCCGATATACATGCTAAAAGGTACAACTTTCTTATGTCCATGAGTGTATGTAAATATAGGATGGTATTAATACACTGTAGTGGAAACAGAACGTGTTTCACCCAGAAGTTGAAGAAGAATATGAAATAAGGCTCGAAATAAATTGTTGGCACGTGTGGCGAGCATGGTTAAAATTTGAATATAAGACATTTATAGATGGGTAAATTTAAATTATTTCCAATTTTTATAATAAGAATAGTTTGTACAATTCTTACCAAGTTTCATGGTATTTCACCAGTACATTCTGGGTACAATATTTTCTATTACCCCTAGTATAATTAGAGAGTGTCGAAGTGGCTATGTAGAGAAGGTAAATAGAACTATATGCAAATACGAATGAGATTTGACGCCGCCAACCTTTGGCGGAGGCTGTCTGCCAGATCATCATCACTCCGCCTTATTATGCAATCGCCCAGTGGTGCCAGATGGAGCCGAGCCAGATTCTCCATTGTTGCTCTTCCTCCAGCATCCGCACCTAGTGGTCTGGTAAGGTTAGGTTAGGTTAGAAATGACGTTGTTGTGCCAGTATTTAACTAGGCACTGTTACATCTAGTTAGTAGTTGAATTATGTTTAACCGATATACCCTTGTGATACCATGTGCAAGCAATGCTTGAATTCTGGTAAAGTTAGGTTTTAGGTATTTATACTTACGTTATTGTCCCATTATATCATGGTACAAAACTGTATTTATTCACGTACCGTCACTGCTTGCATCCTGGTAAAGTTTGGTTATGTTTTAGGAATTAATACTTACACTAAATGTCTCATTATGACCCAGTACAAAACTGTATTTATCCACGTACCGTCACTGCTTGCATCCTGGTAAAGTTAGGTTAGGTTTTAGGAATTAATACTTACACTAAGTGTCTCATTATGACCCAGTACAAAACTGTATTTATCCACGTACCGTCACTGCTTGCATCCTGGTAAAGTTAGGTTAGGTTTTAGGAATTAATACTTACACTAAATGTCTCATTATGACCCAGTACACAACTGTATTTATTCACGTACCGTCACTGCTTGCATCCTGGTAAAGTTAGGTTAGGTTTTAGGAATTAATACTTACACTAAATGTCTCATTATGACCCAGTACACAACTGTATTTATTCACGTACCGTCACTGCTTGCATCCTGGTAAAGTTAGGTTAGGGTTTAGGAATTAATACTTACACTAAATGTCTCATTATGACCCATTGCTAAACTGTATTTCTCCACGTACCGTCACTGCTTGCATCCTGGTAAAGTTAGGTTAGGTTTTAGGAATTAATACTTACACTAAATGTCTCATTATGACCCAGTACACAACTGTATTTATCCACGTACCGTCACTGCTTGCATCCTGGTAAAGTTAGGTTAGGTTTTAGGAATTAATACTTACACTAAATGTCTCAATATGACCCATTGCTAAACTGTATTTCTCCACGTACCGTCACTGCTTGCATCCTGGTAAAGTTAGGTTAGGTTTTAGGAATTAATACTTACACTAAATGTCTCATTATGACCCATTGCTAAACTGTATTTCTCCACGTACCGTCACTGCTTGCATCCTGGTAAAGTTAGGTTAGGTTTTAGGAATTAATACTTACACTAAATGTCTCATTATGACCCAGTACACAACTGTATTTATCCACGTACCGTCACTGCTTGCATCCTGGTAAAGTTAGGTTAGGTTTTAGGAATTAATACTTACACTAAATGTCTCAATATGACCCATTGCTAAACTGTATTTCTCCACGTACCGTCACTGCTTGCATCCTGGTAAAGTTAGGTTAGGTTTTAGGAATTAATACTTACACTAAGTGTCTCATTATGACCCAGTACACAACTGTATTTATTCACGTACCGTCACTGCTTGCATCCTGGTAAAGTTAGGTTAGGTTTTAGGAATTAATACTTACACTAAGTGTCTCATTATGACCCAGTACACAACTGTATTTATCCACGTACCGTCACTGCTTGCATCCTGGTAAAGTTAGGTTAGGTTTTAGGAATTAATACTTACACTAAATGTCTCAATATGACCCATTGCTAAACTGTATTTATCCACGTACCGTCACTGCTTGCATCCTGGTAAAGTTTGGTTATGTTTTAGGAATTAATACTTACACTAAATGTCTCATTATGACCCAGTACAAAACTGTATTTCTCCACGTACCGTCACTGCTTGCATCCTGGTAAAGTTAAGTTAGGTTTTAGGAATTAATACTTACAATAAGTGTCTCAATATGACCCAGTACAAAACTGCATTTCTACACGTACCGTCACTGCTTGCATCCTGGTAAAGTTAGGTTATGTTTTAGGAATTAATACTTACGTTAAGTGTCTCAATATGACCCAGTACAAAACTGCATTTCTCCACGTACCGTCACTGCTTGCATCCTGGTAAAGTTAGGTTATGTTTTAGGAATTAATACTTACACTAAATGTCTCAATATGACCCAGTACAAAACTGTATTTATCAACGTACCGTCACTGCTTGCATCCTGGTAAAGTTAGGTAAGGTTTTAGGAATTAATACTTACACTAAATATCTCAATATGACCCAGTACAAAACTGTATTTATCAACGTACCGTCACTGCTTGCATCCTGGTAAAGTTAGGTAAGGTTTTAGGAATTAATACTTACACTAAATATCTCAATATGACCCAGTACAAAACTGTATTTATCAACGTACCGTCACTGCTTGCATCCTGGTAAAGTTAGGTTTTAGGCATTTATGTTTACATCATTGTTCGATTATTTACAGGTACAAACTGTTTTTCTTCATCTTCCATTACTGCCAACATCCAGATATAGTATTAAGTTAGGTTATTCTAGATAGTTACATCTACGTTATTTCTCTAGTATGTACAAGCACGAAACTGTTTTTTTTTTCTTGTGCCGTTACTGTTTGCATCCTGGCAAAGTAAGGTTAAGTTTTAGGCATTTATGTTTACATCATTGTTCTATTATATACCGCTACAAAACTGTTTTATCCATGTTCCATCACTGCCGGTACCCAGATATAGTTAGTTAAGTTAAGAGAGTTACGTTACTTCTCTAGTATGTACTAGTACTGTTTTTCTTCTTGTGTCGTTACTGTTTGTATCCTGGTGAAGTTAGGTTAGGTTTTAGGCATTTATACTTACGTCATTGTCCTATTATATACCGCTACAAAACTGTTTTATCCATATTCCATCACTGCCGGCACCCAGATATAGTTAAGTTAGGAGAGTTACGTTACTTCTCTAGTATGTACTAGTAGTGTTTTTCTTCTTGTGTCGTTACTGTTTGTATCCTGGTGAAGTTAGGTTAGGTTTTAGGCATTTATGTTTACATCATTATTCTATTATATACCGCTACAAAACTGTTTTTATCCATATTCCATCACTGCCGGCACCCAGATATAGTTAAGTTAAGAGAGTTACGTTACTTCTCTAGTATGTACTAGTACTGTTTTTCTTCTTGTGTCGTTACTGTTTGTATCCTGTTAAAGTAAGGTTAGGTTTTAGGCATTTATGTTTACATCATTATTCTATTATATACCGCTACAAAACTGTTTTATCCATGTTCCATCACTGCCGGCACCCAGATATAGTTAAGTTAGGAGAGTTACGTTACTTCTCTAGTATGTACTAGTACTGTTTTTCTTCTTGTGTCGTTACTGTTTGTATCCTGTTAAAGTAAGGTTAGGTTTTAGGCATTTATGTTTACATCATTATTCTATTATATACCGCTACAAAACTGTTTTATCCATGTTCCATCACTGCCGGCACCCAGATATAGTTAAGTTAGGAGAGTTACGTTACTTCTCTAGTATGTACTAGTAGTGTTTTTCTTCTTGTGCCGTTACTGTTTGTATCCTGGTGAAGTTAGGTTAGGTTTTAGGCATTTATGTTTACATCATTATTCTATTATATACCGCTACAAAACTGTTTTATCCATGTTCCATCACTGCCGGCACCCAGATATAGTTAAGTTAGGAGAGTTACGTTACTTCTCTAGTATGTACTAGTAGTGTTTTTCTTCTTGTGCCGTTACTGTTTGTATCCTGGTGAAGTTAGGTTAGGTTTTAGGCATTTATGTTTACATCATTATTCTATTATATACCGCTACAAAACTGTTTTATCCATGTTCCATCACTGCCGGCACCCAGATATAGTTAAGTTAGGAGAGTTACGTTACTTCTCTAGTATGTACTAGTAGTGTTTTTCTTCTTGTGCCGTTACTGTTTGTATCCTGGTGAAGTTAGGTTAGGTTTTAGGCATTTATGTTTACATCATTATTCTATTATATACCGCTACAAAACTGTTTTATCCATGTTCCATCACTGCCGGCACCCAGATATAGTTAAGTTAGGAGAGTTACGTTACTTCTCTAGTATGTACTAGTAGTGTTTTTCTTCTTGTGTCGTTACTGTTTGTATCCTGGTGAAGTTAGGTTAGGTTTTAGGCATTTATGTTTACATCATTATTCTATTATATACCGCTACAAAACTGTTTTATCCATATTCCATCACTGCCGGCACCCAGATATAGTTAAGTTAGGAGAGTTACGTTACTTCTCTAGTATGTACTAGTAGTGTTTTTCTTCTTGTGCCGTTACTGTTTGTATCCTGGTGAAGTTAGGTTAGGTTTTAGGCATTTATACTTACGTCATTGTCCTATTATATACCGCTACAAAACTGTTTTATCCATATTCCATCACTGCCGGCACCCAGATATAGTTAAGTTAAGAGAGTTACGTTACTTCTCTAGTATGTACTAGTAGTGTTTTTCTTCTTGTGTCGTTACTGTTTGTATCCTGTTAAAGTAAGGTTAGGTTTTAGGCATTTATGTTTACATCATTATTCTATTATATACCGCTACAAAACTGTTTTATCCATGTTCCATCACTGCCGGCACCCAGATATAGTTAAGTTAGGAGAGTTACGTTACTTCTCTAGTATGTACTAGTAGTGTTTTTCTTCTTGTGCCGTTACTGTTTGTATCCTGGTGAAGTTAGGTTAGGTTTTAGGCATTTATGTTTACATCATTATTCTATTATATACCGCTACAAAACTGTTTTATCCATATTCCATCACTGCCGGCACCCAGATATAGTTAAGTTAGGAGAGTTACGTTACTTCTCTAGTATGTACTAGTAGTGTTTTTCTTCTTGTGTCGTTACTGTTTGTATCCTGGTGAAGTTAGGTTAGGTTTTAGGCATTTATACTTACGTCATTGTCCTATTATATACCGCTACAAAACTGTTTTATCCATATTCCATCACCGCCGGCACCCAGATATAGTTAAGTTAAGAGAGTTACGTTACTTCTCTAGTATGTACTAGTAGTGTTTTTCTTCTTGTGTCGTTACTGTTTGTATCCTGTTAAAGTAAGGTTAGGTTTTAGGCATTTATGTTTACATCATTATTCTATTATATACCGCTACAAAACTGTTTTATCCATGTTCCATCACTGCCGGCACCCAGATATAGTTAAGTTAGGAGAGTTACGTTACTTCTCTAGTATGTACTAGTAGTGTTTTTCTTCTTGTGCCGTTACTGTTTGTATCCTGGTGAAGTTAGGTTAGGTTTTAGGCATTTATGTTTACATCATTATTCTATTATATACCGCTACAAAACTGTTTTATCCATATTCCATCACTGCCGGCACCCAGATATAGTTAAGTTAGGAGAGTTACGTTACTTCTCTAGTATGTACTAGTAGTGTTTTTCTTCTTGTGCCGTTACTGTTTGTATCCTGGTGAAGTTAGGTTAGGTTTTAGGCATTTATACTTACGTCATTGTCCTATTATATACCGCTACAAAACTGTTTTCTCCATATTCCATCACTGCCGGCACCCAGATATAGTTAAGTTAAGAGAGTTACCTTACTTCTCTAGTATGTACTAGTAGTGTCTTTTTTTCTTGTGTGCCGTTACTGTTTGCATCCTGACAAAGTAAGTTTAGGTTTTAGGCATTTATGTTTACATCATTATCCTATTATATACCGATACAAAACTGTTTTATCCATGTTCCATCACTGCCGGCACCCAGATATAGTTAAGTTAAGAGAGTTATGTTACTTTTCTCTAGTATGTACTAGTAGTGTCTTTCTTCTTGTGCCGTTACTGTTTGCATCCTGGCAAAGTAAGGTTAGGTTTTAGGCATTTATGTTTACATCATTATTCTATTAATATTGTATAAAACTGCTTTTTTTCCCATATGTCATCACTGCTAGGTCCGGGTGTATAGTTAAGTTATAGACACAGTTACACTTACGTTTTTCCTTAGTATGTACTAGTACAAAACTGGATATATTTCTATATACCAGTATTGATAATGTCCCGGTAGAGTTAGGCTAGGTTATGAACATGCATATCTGTGCGTTGTTGTCGTATTATTTACCAGTACGAAACGATATTTCTTCCTATTTCAACATTGCTAAAATATCACAGTAAAGTTAAATTAGCTCCTAGACAGTTATACTTGTGTTCTTTGTCCACTATGTACCAGTACAAAACTGTCCATATCCCACCACTGTTAGTGTACTGATAGTGTTGGGCTAGTTATAAAGAATCTTTGCTAGAATGACCGTTCTACAAATTTCAATATAATTTTAGCGTGGCTTCTTTGTGAGTTATTCAAATGTGATCTGTGAGTAAATCCACTGATCTGTCCTAGACGGTTTTAGTTGGTTTATTGTTCCAGTATGTCACGATACCCAACTGTGCTCTTCTATGTAGCTTCACCAATAAGTGTCCTGGTTAGGCTAGGTTCAAGCCGGTTTCCTTTACGTTCATTGATTTATAATTTTTATTCAAAGACTTTCCACTTCCTTAAGTATTGTCATTGAGTGCATATATAATTTACCAGTAGAGGAGTAAATTTGCTCGAAAACTTTCATCACTTAAAAAAAAAAAAAAAAAAAGAAACGCTTTACACCCAACAAATAATTTTCCTTAATAAATATTTGTTAATAATTTGTTTTTTTTAAGTACAAATATGAAAAGACAAAAGAAAATTAAACTAACAATATAAACAGCAACAATGAGTTTCTTTATTCGTGCAAAGTACAAGCTTTCAGATCTTTATAATCTTTCTACAGGCATAGCTATAATTTGAGAAAATGAGGATATGTAAATATAATAATGAATGTATACTTATAGCTATGCCTGTAAAAGGATTATAAAGATCTGAAAGCTTGTACTTTGCACGAATAAAGAAACATATTGCTTCTGTTTATATTCTTATTTTATACTTTATAGTAATTTTATCTTCTAGCAAAAGAAAATTGTTTACCGAAAGGAAATCGATCTATTGAGAGAAAGAACACCTTTCCAGTGTAAATTGATATAAACCTAAGGTATTCTCTGTGTTTGCAAGCTAGCAGACTCGGGTCAGAGACAGAGCTACATTTAGAGGAAACCATTTTGCTAGCTAAACATCACTTTGGGAAATTATAAAGATTTAATGAATACCGTTTGAATCTCGTAAATTCACATACATCATACATTTTAGGGGAATTAAGAATTAATAAAGTGTGAGAGGTAAAAAGGGGTCTAATGTCTTCTTTTATTCTTCTCATAAGGAATTTATTATATCCATAGTTTTCTTAAATTTCATTTCTAAGATTCCACCCTTCAGTGTAGCATATAAAAGCAGAATGATCCTATACAGTATTAGAGCTCTAAAGAAGCGGTCTGGTGGATGAAATTGGCGAAGGTTCACCACTGATGAGCCAAGTTCTTCCAATATTTTTTAACACAGTAATGACAATAGAAAGTTGATTTAGTTGTGAAAGAAACACTCACGTCTTAATGTTACCATTTATTAGATCTATTGTATATTGAAAATTTATGTTTATTCTATAGTAGTTATATTTGTTGGGCTATAAATTGAAGCTGGACTAGATGATATAATAATGGAAGGAAGTAGTCAATTATTCCACTACATCTGTCGATTGAAATGGATAGATTAGAAGCACGCAGAGTCGACGCGAACAACAGGCAAGTGTTAAGCTCCTTTATTTAGACTAATGAGAGAGGGAGGATGGGCAGCCCCCTGGACAGCACTGTGATTGGCTGGCCGTGACGTAGTGGTGAGTAAGTCCTCCCCGGCAGAAGTAGGCTTATCCAACGTCTTCAATATTGTATGTAAAAAGAATTACAAACGTAATATTTGATACTGGTGATATATAGTTCAGGAGAGGGGGGAATTTGGTTTCTTACCATAGCAACATGATGAGAAGAATACTGGTAAATCATAGATAATTCTATATAAGGCGATGGTATGTTTTAATAAAAAGGTCTTATCTTCCTATTACCCATGCAGCTATAATATCAACATTGTGAGAACCATATCTCCAAACATATACACACATCATTCTCATCATATATTCAAAGCAATGAAGAAAAAACACAATATAGTTCAAAATCTAGAATCTCCTGAAGTTTCTAAAACCTGATTACCTTCTACCTAAGCTTCTATAACACGATAACCTGATTATCCAATTTTATTCATTATGAAAAGATTCGACATAGCTAACGTCTCTTACAATCCTCCTACTTATGAAACTGTATTATTTCGTATCCTAATAGCTCAGCTCATCAAAAAAGAGGACATCCATACGGACAAGGTACCTCAGTTGGCCGGTATCGTGATCAGGGTGCGTGAACCGATCTGATCTGCTCCATGGACAAAACACCACCACCACCTCAGTTGGCCGGTATTGTGATCAGGGTGCATGGACCGATCTGATCTGCTCCATGGACAAGACACCACCACCACCTCAGATGGCCGGTATTGTGATCAGGGTGCATGGACCGATCTGATCTGCTCCATGGACAAGACACCACCACCACCTCAGATGGCCGGTATCGTGATCAGTGGCATGGACCGATCTGATCTGCTCCTTGGACAAGACACTACCACCTCAGTTGGCCGGTATCGTGATCAGGGTGCATGGACTGATCTGATCTGCTCCATGGACAAGACACCACCACCACCTCAGTTGGCAGGTATTGTGATCAGGGTGCACGGACCGATCTGATCTGCTCCTTGGACAAGACACTACCACCTCAGTTGGCCGGTATCGTGATCAGGGTGTATGGATCGATCTGATCTGATCCATGAACAAGACACCACCACCACCTCAGTTGGCCGGTATTGTGATCAGGGTGCACGGACCGATCTGATCTGCTCCTTGGACAAGACACTACCACCTCAGTTGGCCGGTATCGTGATCAGGGTGCATGGACCGATCTGATCTGATCCATGAACAAGACACCACCACCACCTCAGTTGGCCGGTATCGTGATCAGGGTGCATGGACCGATCTGATCTGATCCATGGACAAGACACCACCACCACCTCAGTTGGCCGGTATTGTGATCAGGGTGCACGGACCGATCTGATCTGCTCCTTGGACAAGACACTACCACCTCAGTTGGCCGGTATCGTGATCAGGGTGCATGGACCGATCTGATCTGCTCCATGGACAAGACACCACCACCACCTCAGTTTGCCGGTATTGTGATCAGGGTGCACGGACCGATCTGATCTGCTCCTTGGACAAGACACTACCACCTCAGTTGGCCGGTATCGTGATCAGGGTGCATGGACCGATCTGATCTGCTCCATGGACAAGACACCACCACCACCTCAGTTGGCCGGTATTGTGATCAGGGTGCATGGACCGATCTGATCTGCTCCATGGACAAGACACCACCACCACCTCAGTTGGCCGGTATTGTGATCAGGGTGCATGGACCGATCTGATCTGCTCCATGGACAAGACACCACCACCACCACCTCAGTTGGCCGGTATCGTGATCAGGGTGCATGGACCGATCTGATCTGCTCCATGGACAAGGCACCACCACCTCAGTTGGCCGGTATTGTGATCAGGGTGCACGGACCGATCTGATCTGCTCCATGGACAAGACACCACCACCACCTCAGTTGGCCGGTATCGTGATCAGGGTGCATGGACCGATCTGATCTGCTCCATGGACAAGACACCACCACCTCAGTTGGCCGGTATTGTGATCAGGGTGCACGGACCGATCTGATCTGCTCCATGGACAAGACACCACCACCTCAGTTGGCCGGTATTGTGATCAGGGTGCATGGACCGATATGATCTGCTCCATGGACAAGACACCACCACCTCAGTTGGCCGGTATTGTGATCAGGGTGCATGGACCGATCTGATCTGCTCCATGGACAAGACACCACCACCTTCAAAAAAGATGGCTTCAATACCTATTATAGAAATACATACAAACTTAGTTCCATCCCTAGACATCCTATTACTAAAATGCCTATCCTTAGATATCTTAAACAACGTCATTCACTCGCGGGGTAGATACCCATCTGCTTATGTACAGTAATGTAAGTGAGGGCAATGGGCAATGGGTCTTTCACAGCACGCGCTCGGTGTATCAAGAACAACGATGGAAATCCCTAACCACATCCAAACCACAGGCCACACACTCAATTCAAATGGCCCAAATAAAACTTCAGTCATGTCACTTGCAAACAATAGCGTCTTGTATTCAAGACACTGGTTTCAAGGAAATCAAACAACGTTAATAAATCTATGAAACTTCCTGATGCTTACAATAACCCTTTTTATCAAAGATTACCTGACTAATCATATGTGTTTGTTTTATAATTTTATGCAAACACACAAACCTAGATATATCGTATATAAATCACTATATTTTTTAATATCTCACCAGATTAAAGCATATTTTTGCATTATATTTTTTTTAGAATAACACACACACACTTAGTTATCTTGTATTAACCAAAATTTTATCAATAGTCTTATTTTAATAATATTTTTAAATTATAGTTATGCAAATATTGCAGTAATGGTATCTATATATATAATTGCCTTATTCTGTCTGAAGCTCACGGATAGAATGCGCGCCCATTGGCTGCCGGAGAACACGTGTCCTCCCTGCCCCCCTCTAGACAACCCTGTTATCAGCTGTGTGATACATACACCTGTCTATAGCGGCCATTCTAGACAACCCTGTTATCAGCAGTGTGTTACATCCACCTGTCTATACAGACCACCCTGTCTATAGCGACCACTGACCACCCTGCCTATAGCGACCACTCTAGACAACCCTGTTATCAGCTGTGTGATACATCCACCTGTCTTTACAGACCACCCTGTATATAGCGGCCATTCTAGATAACCTTGTTATCAGCTGTGTGATACATACACCTGTCTATAGCGGCCACTTTAGGCAACCCTGTTATCATCAGTGTGTTACATTCACCTGTCTATACAGACCACCCTGTCTATAGCGGTCACTTTAGGCAACCCTGTTATCAGCAGTGTGATATATACACCTGTCTATACAGACCACCCTGTCTATAGCGGCCACTCTAGACAACCCTGTTATCAGCTGTGTGATACATACACCTGTCTATACAGACCACCCTGACTATAGCGACCACCCAAGACAACGTTTTTAAAATATTTTCGCACTCGGGTAAAACCCGGGCGTTGCCCGGGCCATTCGTCTAGTATATACATATAAGCCTTTTCTTGTAGGTTTAGTCCAAGCAGCTGTTAAAAGACAGGCGTATCATGAAACTTGCGATACACGAAGTTTAAATAAAAGAAACACTTTCCATAGTCACCTCTTTTTAACGATAAAAACATATATCACTTGATATTTAGAATATAATCCTTTTGCTACAAATTTTAGATAATAAAGTAAAACGTCCAAGGATGAGTATCTTTTAATTAAACGTTTTTTGAGCTTTCGGGATAAAGCCCTTCTACAGGAAAATTAATACAAAATGAAACGACTGATATTATGTAAATTTTATAATGTACATATAACTTGCCATAGTTAAGTTTCATTTTGTATCAATTTTACTGTAGAAGGGCGTTATCCCGAAAGCTCGAAAAACGTTTAATTAAAAGATATTCATCCTCTTAGACGTTTACTTTATTATCTAAAATATCATTATACACACACAAAAGCCTTTATTAGGGACTTGCCCCATACAGATTCTCCCAATTGGGTAAAGTAATAATCATCTTGTGTTTTTACATAGGTAGTGAAATAGAAATTGAACTGGCTTTACTCTTCGTCTCAAAGTCATTCACTTGTTGACTGGTCCTTACATAATGATGATCTAAAAACATTATAGTAAGCTATTGCCCTAAATTTGTTTGCTGATATTTTTGAAAGCAATACGTAGGGTGAGGTGTTGGTACATTTAATTTGTTGATATAGGGCCTTCCTTTCTGCATCAAGGGCTGTACAATTAATCAGGTAATGGGGGAGTTCTTCAGTAATTTCCTTGTCACACAGTGTACACATTATAAGTTTTAAAATATCATTATATATTATCGTTTGAATTTTAAAAAGACTTATGTTGGTGTAAATTATAGAAGGTTGGAGTTTCATTCAGCCAGATTTGGATTGATCTTCAGGCTTCCCTAACGTACAGAACAACGCAAACTTGGCATTGGATTGAACAGATCGCGTTGGTTTGGTGATTGGATTTCATCTGTTTATTAGATTTGGTGATGGGATTTCTCAAAGAAACTATCAAATAGATTGTTTGAAGAAAGTTTGTTTTTCTCTTTTCTCAGAGAGTATGTGCAATCTTCTCATTACCATTGGATAAATTTGATTCTCTATGTGTACATTAGTTGTTATTGATGAGAGGAAATAAAACTATGCCAGTTCTTTATAGCAGTCTTAACTAGAAACAATCACTATTTCTCTATTATGGGCTTGAAGATCGATTTTCTCTTTAAAACTTAGCATGGTCAATTTAATAAAATAAATTCATTATGAAAATATAGTTTAGAATTCAAAAAACCTTTTGAAAAAAGAGCAATCCATAAATAAATCTTTAATTAAAAATGCATATATTGGATCAAAATATCATTTATTTTACCAATATTTCAGTTGGCTGAACGCCAACTTTTATCAAGGTGTTATAACATATTTAATGTGTGTCAACACATTGTTGGTGTTGTTGTTGACACACATTAAATATGTTATAATACCTTGATAAAGGTTGGCGTTCAGCCAACTGAAATATTGGTAAAATAAATGATATTTTGATCCAATATATGACTTTTTAATTAAAAATTTAAAAACCCATGACAAACACACATAATACTAGATTTTTAATTAGTTGATTTCATAAATTTAAGAATATTTAAGAAATTTCCTTGTCTATATGTAAATTTATGTTTTGAAATAAGTAAAATTTAATAAACTTGCTCCATTATATAAGGAAAGAATAATTCTTATAGAAAAGTTTCTTTGTTGCGATGGTTTCAAAGTAAAATACCTCAAAATATAGTTACACAATGTATCTTTAAAATATATTACATAATACACTATAACATATATACAACACAATTCAATTTTTAATTATGCAACTACGTGGTTATGAAATTTTGTATATTATATAGTTAAAATCATTTTGGTTATATAAAATGTAACATTTTTATGTTTTCAATTATACTATATGCAATATCTTTGAACCTTCTTATTATCAGAAAATCTTTATTGTCTTTATAATGTCTGATACATCTTTTGTTGTTTATTTGCAAACCGCCAAAGTGACAAAAACAAATAAAAAGGGATGATGCTAACCTGCGTCTTGCAGATTAACATTTTCATAGAAACATATATATACATATTTATTGCTAGCTATATATCACTATATGTAAATATATTGTTACGATATAATAAGATATAGGTTTTGACAGACGACTGCATATATAGCTTTCAATTATATCAATAAAATCGTCTTCATTATGTTTCCTTTCAGCGTTAACATTTTTTTTTCAAAACACTAAAATTATTAAATTTTACATAGTGTGTCTTTGTTTTATACCTATTTGCACATTTCTTCGATGGGATAAAAATCATTACTTTTGTAGTTGTGATAAATTGGACATTCTATTAATAAATGTATTGAGTTTTGGTTTTCTTTTCCACAGAAGCAGCTAGAATCATCCGTTGCCTCGATTTTCGACAGAAATTCTCCAAATTTACCATGATTTGTGATGAACTTTGAGTTTTAAAAATGTGGACGAAAATAAAAAGGAATTCTGAATGGGAAATATTTTCGGAACATGGTTGTGGTTATATACACACATACAGCTTAATTAAGACCACCGGTCTTATATAGAGATTCACGGCATGTGTTATGGTTATATACTGTTAACATTCCTTGAAAAGTTTCAGACATTTTATTTACCTTATAGATATATAGAGATTTTATTTAATCACACAAACATATTATTGAAAAGAACACTTAAGAGTTTAATTTGCTGATAATATATTTTTTATTAATATAGAATCCATTTTTCTTCATTCCAGCTTCGAAAAAGATTTGCTAGTATAACATTAAATAAATCATGTTGTAGCTTATTCCTAAAATCGTATAAACGATCTCCATTAGGTCCCATTGTCTCAGCTTTTTTTTTTTAATTAAATATATCATAAAATATATATTTTTAAATACCGTTTCAATTTTTATACAGGTATCGAATATACTTATTTATATAAAAAAATATCTAAATTACACAATGTAGAGCGATTTTTTCCATAAAAGATATAAAATTCTATGAATTTATCTTCCTATATTTTAAAATATTTTTCACAGAGTTTGAGGGGCCTGCAGTCATTTCGCTCTCTAGAGCGAAGCGCTAATTAAAAGCGTGATCACGTGACTGGGAGCGAGAGTGGAAATTGTTCAATTTAACTAATTTCTATTTTGGAAATGGCAGAAATTTGTGATTGCCGTCAGTGATCAATACTTGTGGAGGACACTTCACTGTCGATGTTCACGGAAGTTGTGTTTGTACTGTACATTAGGGATCTGTTTGCTCAGTCTATTTTATTTCGACTTATAGTGCTATGTCCCCATAGGGACACTTCCACTTTAAAGGTAAACAAAACATTGAAAGAAAAGAAAGATATTTTGAATATGTACAAGAATTATTATGCAAGTTAATTAGATGATATCGGTTCAAAATCACATTAATAGGTACCGCTCAGCAAGAGCAACCTAGTTCATGATAATTGAAACAGTGAATAATATGTGAAGGTTATTCACATATTAAACAAAACTTTAACGCGGGATTAAATCCCGGTTCATGACTGTCGGGAATCGAGCGTGTTACCCTCTCATTCACCGACTTATGTTAATTAGATGAAAAGAGAAAAAAAAATATCAACACAATTAAAATATGTACAAAGGGTTGGTTTGCAAATTTAGTTAAATGAAATCAAATTGTAAAGTATTGTGTGTATTCGAGGAAAACAATTTACAGATTGAAGAAAGTGTCGAGGAAAATTTTAGAATGAAAATATGCAAGATATTCGAGAATTATTCAATTAAAACTATTAAATCCAAAAGACAAAAAACCTCTCGCAATCAGTATCTTTTATTATTACAAATAACGGACGCTAGCTTTCGAACAATTAGTTCTTCAACGGGCGTTTTAACGGAAGAACGCCCGTTGAAGAACTAATTGTTCGAAAGCTAGCGTCCGTTATTTGTAATAATAAAAGATACTGATTGCGAGAGGTTTTTGTCTTTTGGATTTAATTTTATGCGCAAGTTCTTTGATCTTAGAATTAAAACTATGCAAAGCAAAATTAATTTTAAGCTCAGCTTATTGTACTGGTATAGATATAGAGGGTCAGTATAAGATACACACATCCGCTAAATGTTAGATATACAAACTAGAATCATGGATAAAACTTAAGGAAGTGAAATGTCTTTGATTTCGCTAGCCGTCTTTTTTAAAGGAGACATAGGCAATTTTGTTCACACTCGGTTATCGCGTGTCTTCAATAAAAGTCACTGTGTATGATATATATTTCAGAGTTATTGTCTGATCCCAATATACATGCTGAAAGGTATAACTTTCTTAAGTTTTGTCCATGAGTGTAAATCTAGAGCGATTCCTTTCTTTATTTCTATAAAGCTGAGTCTACGAACTTTCAAACCAAAAGGTTTTCTTCACCTCCTCCTAATACGTTCCTATTTATATTAGGACTATGAATAAAATACCTTTTAGGTTTGAAAGCTCGTGGCTCATCTTAATTGAAATAAAGAATCTATTTAAATATTCTCTTAAAGATGTCGGGATATTTACTTTAAAATGAATGGGATATATTCCTCTCACCCTACCTCTCTAAATGAAAGAAGATATAATGCATCTGGCAATGTTTTCTCTTCCGCAAAATCACAAATAATCCTGTTGTCATCAGCTTAGCGCCCTGTATCGCTGGAAATTAGAAATATAGTTTTAACGATGCTTTTGTTATCAAAATTCGAAACTATTTTAAAGGTGTATGATTCTTTTTGGAATTAAACAATTTCTACTGCCCTTACTGCAATGGAAAAATTAATGGGAGGGCCTGGCTCATCAGTGGTGAACCCTCCCAGCGGTTTCGCCAGTTTAATCTACCATACCGCTGTTATATTGCATTTTTGGAACTTCCTTTTATAGTGATACTGTTGGTAGAATCTTACGCCTTTAAAATAGTTTCGAATTTTGATAACAGATGGCGCGCTAGTGCATCATATTATAGATGCTTTTGTTGTTGTTGAATAAGTCATAACATCAGGTTTGTCAAATTGAAACCAAAAGTCAATCAGTGTACCATAGTTTCGGGTTAGCCCGACATTAGCCCGCTAATATTAGCGGGTTAGCTCATCAGTACAGGGCTGCTCTACGATTTCATTATACGCCCCCCCTATACGAGAAGACCGTCTCTTCAATACCTTGAGAACAGCCTTTGTCAAATTCCTACCATTTCATAATTCTTCCCCTAAGACGCTATGAAATCGTTACTGACCCTATATTAATCTACCAGCCAGCATTTTCAAAATGCTTTAAAATCGAAAATAATATAATATTAATAAGGTAAGTTAAAATAACTACACTTTTTATGATATGAAAAAAATCGAATTGCTATGCAGTTAAATCATTTTATTACTTTTTTTTCCAATTCGACTTCGACCACAGTTTCTGTGCATCTAAATCAACAACTCACAAACTACTAGATCAATCAGACCTCACGCTTCTTTATTAAATAGATTATATAAGGTTATCCCAAAAGTTCGTAAACACTTGCAAAAAATAAATGAAATACCAATATTATTCGCCATTATGTATAATGTCTTTGTATTATGTATAAAGTAATTGTATTATGTATTATTATGTATTCGCCGTAATAATATTATTCGCCAAGTAATAAAAAAAAAACATTTTAAGAAAAACACGAACTTTTGGGACAATCTTATATATATCTTTATTAAACATTAATTCAAGTTAAAGACTTCATCGAACTTTTTATAAACGATTATTATCCATTGACGTTTCGGGTGATCTACTACAACTATAATAGTAGCTTGTTGAAAGACGTCATAGTCTGAAATCTTGCCGATTATACAGCTCAAATAGAAGAAAATCGTCGCCTTAAACTTTGATTCCTTCTTCAAACTAAAGAGTTGGTCGGTTGAAAATGCTTTTCAAAATTTACCGTAACTTTTACTAAAACCACACAGAAAAACAATTCTTCTCTTTTATAAATGTCAAGATACAGAGGTGACATTTGGCGGAAAATCATTAGGAATGTCTCGGAGAGAGAGATGGCCATTAAATTCCTCCGTCTAATGGAAAACTGTGGTATAATTAGCAAGATGGCCCCATTTGTGACTTTACTACTTTTTATGGACTCTCTTTACTTGGCATCTTTCATGCTCTTTGCAGCTTCTAAACTGACATTTCTTCTGACTCTTTGCTCGGTTTTCTCCCAAACCTTCCCTCACCGGCTTGTGTGTGTTGTATAAACTGCTTCAATTCTTTTTGATCAATATCAGTAGCACTGCGAGCTCTTTGTTCTTCTTTGGCTCTTATAAGTCTCTCACTTCAATAGTTAGTTTCAATAGGTAGTTCTTTGCTGGTCTTTCATTCTTATATGCCTCCTATTTCTTTGTTCTTCTCTGATTATTATATGCTTCCTGTTTTATAGCCTCTGTTATTTCCTTGCTCTTTTTTATTTTTCATATGGCTCCTATTATCGCCCCTGCTATTTCTTTGTTCTTCTCTGATTATTATATGCCTCCTGTTATATAGCTTCTGTTATTTCCTTGCTCTTTTTTATTTTTTATATGCCTCCTATTATCGCTTCTGTTATTTCCTTGCTCTTTTTTATTTTTTATATGCCTCCTATTATCGCCCCTGCTATTTCTTTGTTCTTCTCTGATTATTATATGTCTCCTGTTATATATAGCTTCTGTTATTTCCTTGCTCTTCTTTTATTATTTTATGCCTCCTATTATCGCGCTTTTTATTTTATTGATCTTTTTTATTTTTATATGCTTTCTATTAACGCCTCTGTCATTTCCTTGCTCTTTTTAAAATTCTTATATGCCTCCTATTATCGCCCCTTGCTCTTCTTTGATATATGCTTCTAATAATAGCCTCTGCTATTCCTCCTTGCTCTTCTCTGATTCTTATATACCTCCTAATATCGCCCCTTCTATTCCCTTGCTCTTCTTTGATTCTTACATTCCTCTTATTATCCCCCCAGCCATTTCTTTGCACTTAGATAATTTTTATATGCCTCCTTTTATCGTCACTTATTAGTTATTTGCACACAATATATGAATATTTCAAACCTCTATTGTTCCTGCTAGTTCTTTGCACGCAATTTATGATTCTTCCAAACATCTCTTTATTGTACCTGCTAGTTCTTTAATCGTTTATGATGACTCCAAACTTCTCTCAATCTCTCCTAAAAGCTAATTTCTCACTGTTTTCATTCTGCAAATATCTCTTAACCTTCGCCGTTAGTTCGTTGAGATGTTTAGATTCTTCCAAACTGGATATCGATTATGCAAATATGGAACTGTCCATGAAATGTAGATAGTTTGACTTAGAGCTGAATGTTTCATTCTTTTCTCATATCAATGATTATATATCTAGTTTTTGAATTTTTAGAGATTGTGAAGAATTCCTTTCATAATAATTTCATGTTAATCTTTGAATCTCTTACTTTTATTTTACGAGAAGACGATAAGGATAAAGAATGAATGACAACACCAGTTTTTATCACCACCGTAAAGATTTTTACTGGGGTGATAAACATTAGGCATTAGTTTTATGCATATTTAAAGAGAGATGTCTTTTTCTTGAATGAATATCATTCTCCCTCAAATTTATATTCTATTCTAGATGGAAATTCAGCCTTGCCACTTCACCAAGATAACATATTTGTCAACTCTTGACCGATTTCATAACTCCTCACGTACAATTACGATCCATAAGAGATCAAACGTCAGTCAAGGACAGGCATTGATTTCATGAGATTTACAAAGGATCAAATGAAATCTTCACAATCTACCAAAGAGTTGTTTATCCGGTAAAGAGACTAGACCAAGGGTCGGCCAACTTTTGAGTCGGAAAAGTCAAAAATTACAATTTACAAAATTTCAAAGTTTTTGAAGAGCCACAAAATGTTTTCTTGCCAACAATAAATAGTACTTTCATAAATAATATTTGCGTATGGAACTATATATATAGCCTCAGCTTCACATACAAAGAGCAGCATGTGGCTCGCTAGCCGCACTTTGCCGACCCCTAGACTAGGCCACATATTTTGGTGATAGATTTGGCCTAGTTACTTTATCAGCTGAACACCTTCTTTGGTAGATGGTGACGATTCCATTTGATATATATATATCCTTTGTAAATCTCTTAAAATCAATACCCGTCCTTGACTGACGAGGGCCATTATCCCGAAACTATGTTTCCCAAATGGGCGCTTCACAGATTTCTAAAAGCTAGTGTTGTGGCTTTGTCACCCATCCGTCCGCTAGCTTGCTGAGACGGTCAATAAAAAGCGTTTAGTTCTAACGTCTATTTTGTCGGGAGAGACGACCTATAGAAATATATGAAAGGATTGTTATGCTTATAAGTGTCTATAATCTAAAATTTGAATTTTAAAACCCAGGCGAAATACTTAGCCCAGAAAGTACAAAGTTACGTGTCACAAGATTTGTTATTAGTATTAGTAGTATTTTAGTAAAGATATGTGGTAGTGGTGTCTTGTCCATGGATCGATCCATGCACCCTGATCACAAAGATATGTGGTAGTGGTGTCTTGTCCATGGATCGATCCATGCACCCTGATCACAAAGAATTGTAAATACGGTATTATAAATGATTCTAATAAATGTTTTGTCCCACCTCGGAGGTTAAAATAGGACTTTTAAACTTGCCTTTATATTGTTGCATCATGATTAATGCACGTATTTTAAAAATTATTTATAATATTATTTTTAATATATTTAAAATTTATTTTGTATATTTATTTATTTTTATAAACAGATTATTACTAGAAAATATTATGTACTATAAAACATTTGTATTTTGATACACTAAATACCCCACCTGCTTTAAACTTTGATGTGATAAATAAAGATATATTCTAGGTGTTACCTAAATATATAGTTGTCTTATTATTGACTGGTTTAACCTTGTAGAATGGTTGAGACACGTTCTGGAAAGATGCAAGACGTGTCTGAGGAGAGAATCAAGACTGAAGAATCTGTCAAACCGCAGCCTGGTGCAACAATATCATGGCAAATATTTTCGGGAATGTTTTCCGAACAGATGATACACGAATACACCACCAATTCATTGATTAGTTCAATCCTTTGTATATATTCTGGAGCCTAAACTAAGAGAATGAATTCTCTCAGACCTAATTCTATAGCAATGTCAAAGTCTAAGTCGATAGGGATTGTGGAAATATATGTTGGACACTCACACAATACATAAACAATTATTTATCATTTAGTTTTATAGATTGCTGCATGTATGTGTTGCAATCCATTATATAACCATCGTTGAATAATGCATCATGTTTGTACTTGAAATATATATGAAAATATAATATTATAATTGAATTAAATAAATATAAAAATATTTACAGAGTGTATTTTATTCAGAAATTGAAAGGCAAACTTCCATGCGGTCACACTTCATCAGGCCATTGGCTCTGCGTGAAAGATTGCCTCCCAATTTCTGAATAAAACTCTGCAAATATTTTTATATTTATTTAATTCTCTTAAATAATACATCATGTATTGGTCAGAAAGATTTATTGGAAATTTTTAAAGAAAGAGAGATGGGGAGAGATTTGGGTGTACTTCTAGGTTATATATTTAACAACTTTTATGTTTAAATGCTAGATTCCCGAAATTGACGATGCGCATTGGAATGTTAATGATCATTAGGAAACAGGATATTGATGATAAAATCGAAAATGTATCTTAAGATATTAAAGACAACTGTATGAATAGCATTTTCAAATTGATCTTGTTGATCAAATTTATACAGAGATGAGCCTCAAATATTTTTTATGTTTGTTTTTTTATATTTTGATAGTTTAAATGTCAAATTCTTTTGGCAATGCATTTTTATTCTTTTTTCAAATTGAAAACAGATTCATTCTACTCCTATTGCTGTGTAAAAATATATAGAGAGCCTGATTAATCAGTGGTGAATTCTCCAAGTAGTATCTTCAGTTTAATCTAACAAAGAGAAACAGATTTACTACTGTCTCCTCGACTGTTCCTTCATATATATATCCTCAATCTTAGAAGTGGTATATTCTTGGCAAATATTTTTCTCACTACAGTAGGGACATTGAGACTCTTGTTTCAATTGAGTAAATAAATGTTCAAAAATGATTTAAATTATTTTTTACAGATGATATGTTAATGTCTTAAATATAACTTGTATGTATTCATTTTAAAATATATAGTTTTTTTTATTAGAGCGCTCTTAAAAAATTGTATATAGAATTTTACTTTTATTAGTCTCGTATTATAGCGATCAAAGGTCAGACAAAGAGCCTTTATTTGCTCGTTATCTAGTTCGTTTTTAGATCTTAATAAAATAGGAATTGTGTTGATCCTAGAATTAGCCAATGTATCTCTCTCTATTAGACTATATATCCCAATACCTATGCTATTGCACGTAGGGAACGTATATATGGGAAAATTAGAAAAAATATATAAAATACTCAAAAACAAAAAAGGTATTTCCTGACCAGGCTCACATGAGCATTTCTAGATAGCAGATATTTGACCAACCCAATTTCTTGATAAATCAAGAAAAGTCATCCACGAACGCATTTCGGGCTGTTAGCCCTTGTCTGTACTTTGGACTGTACCACACTGATGAGGGCCAACAGCCCGTAAAGCGTTCGTGGTTAACTTTTCTTGATTTATCAATAAAATGAGTTGGCTAAATATCAAAGAACAAGTTAAATCAACGTTTAGTTTATTTTATTTCCAATAGATGGCGCGCTGTCATCTAAAATACTAATATGAGCGGTCAGGATATGCTTTTTTTAAATTTACACATATACATGTTACGATATTTGTCAAAATAATTGATTTTTAAAAAATGTTTCTTACCAAGTTAACTTGTTTGAAAAAAATTGAAAAAATATGTATTTATTATCAAAAACTTTATTTTTAACTCTTAAGAAAAATACTCAAAATATCTCACAGTTAATTTAGGATTTGTTAAGGTATTCCTATATTATTGTGATTGATAAAAAATAATAGAGAGAACAATTATTTACATATATTGTTATAAGAACTAACTAAAAAAATAACACATATATCAATTTGAAAAAAATAATGGCGTCTTAAAATAATTGGTTAAAATCTATATAATTAATAATGAAATAAATGAAAAAATAATATTTAAATAAAATTCTATATAAACCATATATACTTATATAAATATACTAAATGAATTTATCAATTGTATGGAATTTAAAAAAGAAGTATTAAATAGTATTTCATGTACAAATATGTTGTTCCTTTTTTGTGCAATAAGTGAGTACGATAGCTTTCTGGTTTGTACTTTTCTTCAATGCCTAAAACATCTTTCAAAAACTATTTTAGGCTTTGTAAGAGAGAGAATACAAACTTGAAATCCATTACATCGAAATATTTACAGATAATAAAAATATTCTTAAAATCTTTGACCCACACAGTGTGGTAGTGGTGGTTTAAACTGATTGATTTTTAATGTATAAAAAAACTGTTTAATCAATTTGGAATATGGTAAAAATTGAGGCAAGAATAAATTAGCCTTTGTTTGGAAGATCTTCTTAAACTTATTATTCCAAAACATCATCAGCTAATTAACTTCTAGAGAAATATAGAGAAAAACTTATCAGAAAGGGGAAAGAATATTTAGCAATTTCTTTTTTAAATTCCAAAAAAATAACAAATTTTAATTAGAAAACTATTGGGTAATCCAAGTCAGTAAGTAGGTTATTAAGGTTTGCCAATTAGCAAAATTCTATAAGAATTTAAATACTTTGGAAGCATATATGGTTCAATGCTCCATCCAAATATATAGGTCGACGAGAGAGATAGAGAGATTGAATCTTCTTTATTATATCGTTGTTGTGGTGTCCAATGAAGAGCTTCATAAGTCTCCATGCATCTCTATCACAGCAGTCGTTCTTTAACTTGGGTGTGTAAAACTGCTGCTCTAGGTCCATGTCAATTTTCTGTTGTTGTTGTGTCCAATAGAGCCTCAGATGTCTCCATTACATCTCTATCACAGCAGTCGCAATGCCCACTATCTTGGGTGTGTAAAGCTGCTGCTCTAGGTCCCCGTCAATTTTCTGCAAGGCTGCGGCCATTGCTGGGCATGAGAATATGTGGGTAGGTGTTAGTTCCACACCAGGACAGTTGTTGCATGTACTATAGGTTCTTGTACCATCTGGATGTATTGTCATTCTTTTATAGTATTTTGTTCTTAGTCTTGTTATAATTTTAATAAATATAAGAAATAATTATTTTATATTAATAAATATATGGATAATAATATCCTTCCAGCGAAAGTTCGGCAGGTACGCGTCATAAGCTGAATCTAAAAATAATAAATGAGAAGTTAAAATTAAAAAGCAAAGACAGGACCATGATAGTAAATTTTCAGAATATTTAATAGAAGCTAACATAAAGAAGGAGTCTTTTTACCCTGTCAGAAAGAAAATAAAATATATATTCGAAATATTATAACCCCTACATCCATTTGAGAAAAAAAATCATCCAAGGAAAAGTTTCTTACAGGGTGTTAAAGTTAACATTACTCCTGTAGGAAGGACTAAAAGGACTGAAAACCTGAGTTAATTAAATAATATTTTTATAAGAAACTTTTTTTCGGGATGAATATTTTCTCTCAAAGAAAATACACATGAAATATAATAAAAATGTTATACTAGGGCAGAATGTCTTCTTTTCAGTTACCGAATAACTTGTCTATAACATTACTCAAACGTAAAATGAACTAGTCATAGCACATTTCTGATTAATTTGGCTTCTGAAGATAGAGGTTGCCGGCATTCATATTTCTGTGAAAAATAGATACTTCGGCCAGTTAGAGTTTTTTTATTTTCTCAACGTTTCAACAAAAATATTTTGTCTTCGTCAGGAGAAATAAATTTATTATTATTATATTATATTAATATATTATTTATTTCTCCTGACGAAGACAAAATATTTTGTTGAAACGTTGAGAAAATAAACACTCTAACTGGCTGAAGTGTCTGTTTTTCACAGAAATAAATTGGCTTATTATATAAACCTTCCTCTTTTCTACCCATATTTTGTTTATATAGATTAATAAACAAAACTTCACGAAATTGATATATTCTCAGGAAAATAGGTTGTGTATTGTTAATGAAAGGAATTATTTTATGATCTTTATCGACAAGAAAGTTCGATAAAGACAATATCTTTTGCGGATTAAAAAAAAAAGGTTACCCATCATAATTCATCAATAGACATAAACCCGTGAAATTGGATGATCCATCCAAATCAGAATTAATAAACATAGAGGAAAACATAACGATCAATAATATATCAACATTCTTCTCAAACCTGCCACATATTTACTATGTAAGACGTCAGATGCCACTATCAAAATATATATAACATGAAAATCTATGATTACTTCTGGAATACCTTATATCCAAAGTTTACAATAGCATTAAAAATAAATATTTTATTCCAATGAATTTATTTTTATTTCAAAACGCTAGCTTCGACTTTATCGAAATAGTCGATGTTTTATTAAGCCCGTTGAAGAGATATTATCATTTGAAAGCTAGTGTTTTGAAATAAAAAGAAACTCATTGTAAGAAAATATTTTGTAATTTTAAAAGGTTTTTCAAAATTTCATCATGATTAAAGATTTACTTCTATTCTCTCTTAATAATAATGATAAATAAACAATTTTTATGATAATGTTTCTTTTTTTTTTCTTTCTTTCTCCTTGTTATAATATCTTATGACTATTCTTTACGGCTTTAAATTATTGTAAATATGTAAATAGACAACTGTATAAACATACATGCATGACAGCGCAAGTGTCCCTAGAGGGACATATCTTTAAATTGAAATAAAATAATAAGAAATCGATCCATTAGAGTTCATTAGATTCATTAGAACAAATAGATCCTCTAACATACAAGTCATCCCTACTTCCTCTAATGTCTAAAAATTATTATATATGTGTGTGTATATAACCCAATTTCTAATTATAAAAAAGTCGTGGACGAGTGGGTAACACCCTCGATTCCCGACAGTCATGAACAAGGATTGTATCCCACGTTAACATTTTGTTTAATATGTGAATAACCTTCACTTATTATTTATTGTTTCAATTATCATAAACTAGGCTGCTCTTGTTGAGCGGTACCTAATAATGTGATTTTGAACCGATAAAATAGTTTTTTTTTTAGAGAAAATGTAAATATATGGGTTAATAAGTGTTTTAAAACACTTAAAGTTTC
The DNA here is from genome assembly GCA_030710605.1 of Cordylochernes scorpioides. Taxonomy (NCBI): domain Eukaryota; kingdom Metazoa; phylum Arthropoda; class Arachnida; order Pseudoscorpiones; family Chernetidae; genus Cordylochernes; species Cordylochernes scorpioides. Next base: position 23,970,044 of record CP092866.1, on the reverse strand, counting down.
GATTTCGTTATGCATACCCGCGCGTGTGCAAGTAAACATTTGTTTCTACAGATAGTGTATGAAAAAGTGAAAGTTGTATAAACTTATGATTTTGCTTTGTTTTAAAAATGAATCAATGTTGGTTCCATATGATTGAATATGAATATTACACCTTAGTTCTATATATTTTATTACTTAAAAAGGAACACAACAAAACAAAAAAAAAACTACAATTGCAAATGATTTGATAACTAACTAAGAAAAAAAATAACAACAATAAATGTCCAAAAATGATGATGATAAAAAAAATTGAATATGTCTGCCAGAAAAATGCTTCTATGAATTAAAAAAATAAGAATAATTACAAAATTAACATATAAACTTAAAACAAACAGTTTGTATTACTTCACTTGACATTGTTAAGCCAATAGAAGAGCTTCGTTGCTCGAAAGTTCGCATTTTTCTAAAAAAAAAGAAGGATACCCAATATTAATTTCTTATTAATTTGGATTATTATTATGATGCATTAGCGCGCAGCCTGTTATAAGAAATTTTAACTCTTTTTTGACGCGTATGTGATTCTTTTTTAATAAATCAGTTAGTATACTGGTTATTTCTACTCTCTCTCTCTCTCTCTCTCAGTCCACCGATGGCGGAGTCTTTCCCGAGGTGGGCGCCACCAATGAAGACCTTGTATATATTTTATATATATGTATATTTATCAATTACTTTATATATTTATATATCTATTTATTCATATATGTATTTATCATTATATAATCTTATTTGTTCATATTTATATTTATTCTGTATTTAACCTTATATAATCTTATATGGACATTGTAATAAATCAGTTTCAATCTCAATCTCTCTCAAGTGTTAGAGATGGTGAGAGGAAACCTCTTTTCAGGTATCAGAAAGAGATAGTTTCTGTTTGGTTCGTCTAGTGCTTATATCCATTGAGAATGTTTGAAATTTGATAAGAACAGAAGGTGATAGTGTGATATCTATTTGAAACAAACATCAGCATAGCTGAGTAGACCATCCTGATGTTAGATTGTTGAAGTCCATTTAGGCTGGTATGTTCTGGGGCAGAAAATGGAAAAACTCAATCATCAGATAGTTTCCTCTCCAAACTTCTCTGTTTATTGTTTGTGTTCTCTCTACTGGAGCTCCTTTGTTGAATTTATTGATTATCTCACCTTTCTTCCATAGTTTCTAAGTCTATGTAAAATTAAGATTATCTCCTATACATTTTATTATATTTTTTTGAAAATAGAGCAATCCATAAAAAAACAATGGTTGCCTGTAAAGTCGGTTTTACGGGCGAAGATTTTACGTGACAACGGTAGAATATTTATTGATATGAATATAATTAAATTGCACAATAGGAACAAGGAATTGAATGAAAATAAGAATTGCACAAATTTTAACTATAGAAATATATTTTGTTTACTAAAACATTGTACATGTAAACTTAAACTTAACTAATTCCTATTTGAGTGATTTTGTTGAGGATAGGACGATGATAGGAGAAATATGAAATGAAAGGAAGTGTTTCTGCTGTAATGTGTCTTGCGAAAGTCAAGTCGATAGTTGTTCCTTTTAACGTAGTTGACTTAGAAACGTTTGATACGCAATCAAGATTATACGTATTTTTCATGAAATTAAGAAACGAGTTGTCAGGCTTTACGTTTTTGTTAAAATCACCACACAGAAGAATCGGTATACTAGAATCAATTTGCACGAACGGTGGCACGTACTAGCTGTTGTGAATGTACGGACCGAGTCCTTGCCATAGTAACATTCCAATATCCTGCATACTAGCTCCTGGATGAATATATACAGCACCGAGTATAAACTTGAAGCTAGTATTAGCGGCGAAGCAAGTAACTTCAGTCATGCACATGTCACCCTTGGCGGTTCTCTCCGCCACGACAGGAACGCTTGTTCTTTCCACCACAGAACAAGACGTTGAAGCAGGTGACTCTGACGTACCGCTGGTGAGGGCTATGTTAGCAGATTTACGTAGCTTGAACCTGCGTTGCCTCTCCGCAGCCGCTTTTGCAAAGGCTCTTACTTGTTCAGGAGTTCTGGTCAATGCTTTTCGTAGTCTGTACTCACGTTGTCGCTGAGCATTCGTTCTGGCGGTAGAGGTGGTGTGTGGAACAACGAAAGGTACTGCAGACGTTGACGGCACGATATCCTCCGTCTCCATTGAAGTACTGGAAGTTGAAGGCACCGTTTCCATTGTTTTGAGAGTGGTGATTCCTGTTGAACATTTGAAATTGAATGGATGAATTTTTAATTTTAAAGAATCAATTTGAAAATCAAAACACTTATTCAGATCGAAGGTTCAAATTTTTGCTAAATAAATTTGAAATTAAATAAAATTTGTAATTGTAAATGATGAAGTTGAAAATTAAAACATTTACTTATATTAGATGTTAAAATTCTTGCTCAACACAGTTTAAATAAAGTTTTCTTATATCTGCCACTTTTTCTTAATATTTGTAATTTTAAATAATCAATTCGAAAATCAAAACATTTATTCAGATCGAAGGTTCAAATTTTTGCTAAATACATTTGAAACTATTTAAAATTTGTAAAATAATAATTAATTAATTAATTAATTAATTTTAAACTAATAATTTACTTAACACTATCAACATTTATCAATAGTATGACATAACCTATAAACTCAGTTTCTCAACTTTTGTGTCAATCTAACAATTAATCAATCAATCATAGTTTACGATAATGAAATATCAGTGTACAATTATTTACCTTTATTGTTGTAGTTGTTGTAAATGACGAATCTAAGCACTCCACATTTTCACTACAGACACAGCTGACGATACTTTAACCACACGTGTGAACTTGTATTATGACGCTTTCTTGTTTTTCCAACGCCAAGAACGTTCGAGAAAGACAAAGACAGAGACAAGCATGCGCCGATTCAATGCGCCTAATTCTCTAGCGGTGATCTCGTTCGGTGACTCATCGTAACGTTACCGGGCGTTACACTTTTTCATAAGTGACTCCCAGACGCAACCTAATTTAAGACGTTGTCACGTCAAAAAAAAATATTTAATTAAAAAGGCATATATTGGATCAAAATATCATTTATTTTACCAATATTTCAGTTGGCTGAACGCCAACCTTTATCAAGGTATTATAACATTTCAAAGTGTGTCAACACAAGTGTTGACACACTAAAATGTTATAACACCTTGATAAAGGTTGGCGTTCAGCCAATTGAAATATTGGTAAAATAAATGATATTTTGATCCAATATATGCCTTTTTAATTAAATATTTTATTATATATATTGCTTTTTTGTATATATAAATGTCTTTTATTTTAATGTGTTTCCTAGATTTTTCATGTATATCTCAAAAATCTTTCTTTCACAAAATTGAAGTAAGTTTTAATAACAATTCAAATTTCTACAGTAAATAAAGTATTAAAATCGTAAAAATGTAGATTTTTAAATTATCTTAAGCAAAATATTTTCGAAACTTTTCATAATATAACGAAACACTTATATTCTCTTATTATAGTAATTTTTTCAAAACACAATTTGTATATTGATCCCTATATATTAATCAGATAGATATAGTGTGTTATTTATTTTTTAGATATGGATAAAATTCTGTTCACACACATTAATATTTGGTTCCGTTTGTAGAAAACCGCATGTACAACTCTCGACACTAAATAGATGTAATTCTAACTATTTATTTACAATTTGAACATATACACAAAAGTATATGTTTATTTTACGGTTGAATGTCCTATACAGATTGACCCAGAGCAAGTTTTAAGATAATTCATAGAAATTTAAAAAAAAAGTGGTCATATATTGAAATAGGATACTTTAAACCAATGTTTCTCAACTCTCCCCTCTTTTGGTCCTCGGATCAATAAAATTTGTCAAATATTTTCGCGAACTTGGTGTTTAATAAAAAAACCTTACTGAATATAAAAAACATTTATATAAGTTGGAAATCTCAAACTTTTCATTTTAGTTCTAAAATTATAAGGCCTTAACATAAATATATCGTATGTAGTTTTATTATTATATTCTAATATGATTTTTTGACGTGACAACGTCTTAAATTAGGTTGCGGCTGGGAGTCACTTATGAAAAGTGTAACGCCCGGTAACGTTACGATGAGTCACCGAACGAGAGTGCTGCGCGCGCAGCTGCGCGCGCAGCGCTAGAGAATTAGGCGCATTGAATCGGCGCATGCTTGTCTCTGTCTTTGTCTTTCTCGAACGTTCTTGGCGTTGGAAAAAACAAGAAAGCGTCATAATACAAGTTCACACGTGTGGTTAAAGTATCGTCAGCTGTGTCTGTAGTGAAAATGTGGAGTGCTTAGATTCGTCATTTACAACAACTACAACAATAAAGGTAAATAATTGTACACTGATATTTCATTATCGTAAACTATGATTGATTGATTAATTGTTAGATTGACACAAAAGTTGAGAAACTGAGTTTATAGGTTATGTCATACTATTGATAAATGTTGATAGTGTTAAGTAAATTATTAGTTTAAAATTAATTAATTAATTAATTATTATTTTACAAATTTTAAATAGTTTCAAATTTATTTAGCAAAAATTTGAACCTTCGATCTGAATAAATGTTTTGATTTTCGAATTGATTATTTAAAATTACAAATATTAAGAAAAAGTGGCAGATATAAGAAAATTTTATTTAAACTGTGTTGAGCAAGAATTTTAACATCTAATATAAGTAAATGTTTTAATTTTCAACTTCATCATTTACAATTACAAATTTTATTTAATTTCAAATTTATTTAGCAAAAATTTGAACCTTCGATCTGAATAAGTGTTTTGATTTTCAAATTGATTCTTTAAAATTAAAAATCATCCATTCAATTTCAAATGTTCAACAGGAATCACCACTCTCAAAACAATGGAAACGGTGCCTTCAACTTCCAGTACTTCAATGGAGACGGAGGATATCGTGCCGTCAACGTCTGCAGTACCTTTCGTTGTTCCACACACCACCTCTACCGCCAGAACGAATGCTCAGCGACAACGTGAGTACAGACTACGAAAAGCATTGACCAGAACTCCTGAACAAGTAAGAGCCTTTGCAAAAGCGGCTGCGGAGAGGCAACGCAGGTTCAAGCTACGTAAATCTGCTAACATAGCCCTCACCAGCGGTACGTCAGAGTCACCTGCTTCAACGTCTTGTTCTGTGGTGGAGAGAACAAGCGTTCCTGTCGTGGCGGAGAGAACGAGCGTTCCCCTAACTAACGCTCAACGGCAACGTGCATTCCGACAACGTAGAGCAGCATCTTCTCGGACTGATGTACAACCGACTACTTCTTCAAGCCAAACAGCAATACAACTGGAACAATCCACCTGGTATACCAAATGGTCATCGTCAATACGGAGATTTCAATCTACTTTCCTGGACAACGATTTTGGCCATGCTTGCTCGGTTTGTGACAGCATTCTCAGATACCAACGCGGCTGGTGGAGTGGCGATCTATCGTAAATTATCATCGACATCTACGGCGGAAGTGTTCCAAGTTGCGATTACAGACGTAACTCGTGTCATTAAAACCAAGGGTGACATGTGCATGACTGAAGTTACTTGCTTCGCCGCTAATACTAGCTTCAAGTTTATACTCGGTGCTGTATATATTCATCCAGGAGCTAGTATGCAGGATATTGGAATGTTACTATGGCAAGGACTCGGTCCGTACATTCACAACAGCCAGTACGTGCCACCGTTCGTGCAAATTGATTCTAGTATACCGATTCTTCTGTGTGGTGATTTTAACAAAAACGTAAAGCCTGACAACTCGTTTCTTAATTTCATGAAAAATACGTATAATCTTGATTGCGTATCAAACGTTTCTAAGTCAACTACGTTAAAAGGAACAACTATCGACTTGACTTTCGCAAGACACATTACAGCAGAAACACTTCCTTTCATTTCATATTTCTCCTATCATCGTCCTATCCTCAACAAAATCACTCAAATAGGAATTAGTTAAGTTTAAGTTTACATGTACAATGTTTTAGTAAACAAAATATATTTCTATAGTTAAAATTTGTGCAATTCTTATTTTCATTCAATTCCTTGTTCCTATTGTGCAATTTAATTATATTCATATCAATAAATATTCTACCGTTGTCACGTAAAATCTTCGCCCGTAAAACCGACTTTACAGGCAACCATTGTTTTTTTAACAAGAGGACAGGTGAAAATGGCCGATGACCGATCGAAAATTTCCACGTATTGGGCCACGGACTAATGTTTAAAAAGGAAATACATTAAATCACATTTATAAATATATAGAGAGCCTTTTATGTAAGTTCTATAAACCTCAATAGAAGACATTTTGAACTGATATTTGTAAACGTATATAACACATGTATGTTTTTTCGAATAAACTCATGAATTAAACTTAGAGAAGTGGAAAGTCTTTGATGTCGCACGGTCTGTTTTTTTAAAAAGGTAAACAAAGGTAATTTTGTTCACATTTGGTTATTTCATGTATCTTCAATATAAGTCACAGTATATCAAATATATTTTAGAGTTATTGTCTGAATCCCGTTATACATGGTAAAAGGTACAACTTCTTTAAGTTTTGTCCATGAATATAAAGGACAAAATGGAGCCACTATGTAACTAGGTCCCTCGCAGGGCCCATAGGAAGTTGTGGCGCCAGTGACTCAGCTTATGTGACAGCGGATGCTTATTTCTGGCTTCCACCTCCATTTGACTGCCAAGGCTGGATTCTTGGAACATCCATTTTTTTACGTCTTCCTGTCCCTCTTTTATCTTTAGCGCCTTCTTCTTCAGCATTCCGACATTTGCATATATAGAATATTGCATATATGCTTAGCGACCAGTACGTTCAATTCCATTTCCTACAACGACTTTCTCTTTCTCTCTGAAAGTATTATATATATTCAACATTATAAAATAAATAAATCTTCCAGGGCTAAGTTTCTTGTTCAAATTTTTATTTTCAAGCTTTCGGACTTGTCAATCCTTCAACAGGATTATCACGTTAATAATCCTGTTGAAGGATTGACAAGTCCGAAAGCTTGAAAATAAAAGGTTGAACAAGAAACTTAACCCTGGAAGCTTTATTTATTTTATAATATTATAAATCAGGAAAAATATTGCCATGTGGAAAATTAGGGAAGACCAACTTTGGGATGAGACAACAATTTATTTCACACAAGAACAAACAAAGAATGATAAACAAAAGATTAGCAAAGAGGGAATTTTACAGAGTAGCAAAATATAAACATAAAAAATGACATTCTGCTAATAAAAATAATTACTTTGTTATACAGTAGACTCTCCTATAACGCGAGTTTTTACAACGCGATTTCGTACAACGCGATAAAAAAATTGCGACAAATTTATTTATACAACGCGAATTTTCGTATAACGCGTTATAAAATAAAACAATTTACTCTAACAACATTCGCGTTATACAAGTTTTATTTCGTACAACGCGAATTCCTATAACGCAATTTCATACAACACGAAACACATAATCACGTTATAGGAGAGTTTACTGTAATAAATACACCATGTTCACAGAAACTACTTTATAAAAAGGATATCTAACCTAGCAAAAACGAAGCATTGCATAAATTCTTAAAGAATATTTCCGAAGATCATTTATTTTTTGAAAGTTGATTCAGAAAATATAGCCTTTTTTTTTTTTTTTCAACCAATGATATATTTAACTCCCTGGGAGAGTTAGATCATTGGTTGATATTGGCTATATTAAAGAATACTGTCACATTGAAATTAGGAAAAAACAAACTTTAGAATAACACAGCAATTTATTTTTTCAAGGCCAGAACAAATTAAAATGTATAAAATACAAGAGAAGCAATAAAGAGATGAAAGTACTGCCTGGCTTAAGGTGTAAGAATAAAAAAATGGAAAACTTATTTACATAATGTACAAAAGGTTTGAGCCGCCCATCGGGAAACAACAACAACGGGTTATATAAAGGGAAAAGCGCGACCTCTGGTGGTCGATTTAACAGAGTATTTGAATCTATGAGATATATATATATATATTTTTTTTAAATAATATTTTAATATAATATATATATATATGCATCACGTGGATGATTTGTTTACAGGGTTAGAATCCCCGAGGAAGGTAGGCAAACAGCTTCACCGAAATATTGGAAGTTTTAATAAATAATTTGATCCAAAATAAGGGTTAAGCATTCAATATATATATCTTGATCAATATTGGTGATCGTTATATTTTATCCAATATGTATTAACACATATTTGCACAATACATATTCTCATATTTAAGTGTATGCTGCAGATTCTGGTTAATTTAAATTATTAATATTTTTTAAACCAACCCCTTTAATTGATTATCTCTATTAGTACATATTTACATATATTTGTTAAATAATATGGCTAATAATTAAGCTTATGCTGGTTAATTGCATAGCCCTCTGGGGCATTTGATCCTACCGACACAAGCATTTTGAGTATATATGTGATTATATTTAATAAATATAGGAATTTAGTATATGCAGGATATAACTCGGGGAGGTGTATACGTCGATTCTGAGAGAAATTTGCATACTTAACGGACTACTCATTCTTGGTGTTATATTTTCAATGTCGGGGAATATATTTTAATTGAAAACTTCTTCGAAACTTTAGTTAAAATTTAAAAATTAGTTTGATAGTGTTAAAATGATGTAATTTAATAGTATTTGCATTTGAAGAATTTTCGGATCGCATTACTAAAACGTTAAAACTAAAATATTCGAAAGCTTCTATTAGTTTTAAGAGATGTCCAATGAAAATATAAAATTTGATAAAATAATTCCAAGTATCAATATTAAAGTGAAAAACATCAGGTTTCCAGGGATTTCTTTTTTATATCTTTTAATTGATAAATCTCTAACTTTCGGCCACGAAAGCCCTTATACAGAAGAGAATATTTTAAATTAAATCGCAAATAAAATGAGAATTCAAATAAAATCAAACGCATAGAGTGTTTACACTTGTTTATTCACGATGAAATTGTGAAAAACTTTTAAAATTACAAAATATTTCCTTACAATGAGTTTCTTTTTATTTAAAATGCTAGCTTTCAAGTGATAATCGTTCTTTAACGGACTTTAAAAAATATCGATTATATCTAACAAGAAATACAAAATGTTGTTTATATTCTTATATCTAAATGTCTGCTAGATTGTTTGCAAATTTAGTTATATTGTTACTTAGTTTACATTATATAAAAGAGCGTACCTGGATCTGTAAAGAAAAAAAAAACATTTTTTTCTCAAAATATTTTGAGAAAAAAATTTGTTTTTTTTTTTCTTTACAGATTCAGGTACACCCTTTTATATAATCTTAATCAATGGATCGCCTTTTGACTCAAATTAGTTTACATTGTTACATTCTATGGAGTATATGGTATTCATAATATTGGAAGAATAATCAATGGTATTGTTATGGAGTTTCTTAGTAACGAATTTAAATTGGGTGAGTTGCTGAAAAAGGTTTTAATTCCAAATTTTTTAGATGACGTGCTATTGAAACGGGGATTACTGGTGAATAAGGAATACTGCTAATAGATCCATAAATTGAGGAAAGTTGAATTTCAGAAAGGGCTAGAGAAATGTCTTAGAATAAATGACAAAGGATATTGACAAGTCTTTAGATTTATCATAATATTCTGAGTTTCTTCTGTTTTAAAGGTTTGATGTGAGCAATGGCTATGATATGTTTAGTTAAGGTCTTTACGGTATTTATTTTATGGCTGAGAGGGCAGTAAGAGGAAAGCTGTTTCGGGTGGTTAGGAGGTGTTTTGCAAATTGTAAATCACTAATTAAAAAACGCTAAAAAAAAAGCGTTAAATATATTTTAGGCTTGCTCTTTTTCTTTTCTTCAAATCCTAATAATTTTGCCAATTGATGCATAGTTTTTATTCTCGCTTCGATGCCTAATATTTCTAATAGATTTAGGAATGATCTGGACTCTTTCAATATAAAAACGATAAATAAGGTTTTGTGTAATGTAGATTCTTGTTAATTAAAAGGCTATCTAATTGAAAAAAATTTATTGGATATGATTAGTTTTTCTTATATATTGTTCTTTATATTTTAATAAGAGAATTTAATTATTTAATTTTAATTATAGATAATAAAAAAAAGTAAAAACGCATGCAAGTATTTTATAAGTTGAAATTCAGTACAGTAGAACTTCCCCATGAGAATGCACTAGCGTTAGAGGACACCTCTCTCAAAAGACAGTTTTCATTTGTAAAATTACCATTTTTTACTATTTAGTAGTTCTCCGGTATAAAGACACCTCTCCCTAAAGGACACTGTGGCTCTTCAATTAGGTGTCCTTTACAGGGAGGTTCTACTATAATACCTTTTAACCATTATTTTAGACAAAAGTATTGAATTTAGCACCTTTTTTTAAAAGGATAACATTGCTCTCTCATTTCTTATATATATCGTATATTTTTATGAATTATTTATATCTATTTATTCATACATTTATCATTATATAATCTTATTTTTATTCATATTTATATTTATTCTGTATTTAACCTTATATAATCTTATATGGACTTTGAAATAAAGTAGTCTCAATCTCTCTTTTCTTCTGTTACAAAAAAAAAACACATATAAATTGGTTGTCTTATTTTAATCTAGAATACAAATTGTATGGTATCACTATTAAAATAATTTAATTATGTAATAAAAACCATATATATTGGATTGCGTAACATATTTATTTGCAAATTCAATCCAATATATGCCTTTCTGTTACCTAAAGATTTAAATATGGATTGCTCTATTTCCAAAATCATTTTTATTACAGAGCTTTCCACAAATATAAGTACACTTTTATAAATATTTAAATAGATAAGACACAATTTGGATTATAGATTATAAACACAAGGTAATAAGACCAAATCCAAATAAATAAATAGTATGTGACGTTTCGGTAACATCTTTGTTACCATCTTCAGACAAAAGTACTGAAGATGGTAACAACGCTGTTACCGAATGGTCACACACTATTTATTTATTTGTATTTGGTCTTATTACCTTGTGTTTAAATATTTAAATAGTATATAATTGCAACATTTAAAAAATATATATTTTAAAATTAAACGCTCGAAGTGAATAGTTTTAGACATATATTTTATGAAAATTTGAAACTTTTATAGACGCGTATGGTTCTTTTTAAAATTAACCTATTTCTACTGCCCTTACTGCAATGGAAAAATTAATGGGAGAGCCTGGTTCATCAGTAGTAAACCCTCTCAAAGGTTTCGCCAGCTTAATCTATCATACCGCTGTTATATTGCATTGATGAGTCAGGTCCTCTCATTAATTTTTGCCTTGCAGTAAGGGCAGTATGTTTAATTTTAAAAAGAATCATACGTGTCTATGATAGTTTCAAATTTTCATAACAGATGGCGCACTAATGCATCATAAAACATTGATTTATTCATTTATATTGTCAACAACACACAATGATGCATTTTGTCACTAATACACTAGCAAAATGATTCACATTGTAGATCATAATAGACACACAATTACAAATAAAGTTACAAAAGTCATAAAGTTAAAATCATTTTTCAATATCGAAATTTTAAAAAATAAGATAGGGATCTCTACAGAAGACAAATTTGAAGGCTAAATTAGAAGAAAATGAAGATATAGAAGAAAAAGTCTATTACCTATATAATAACCATTGGCACCAAACTACTTTTTCTAATTAAATATTTTAATTACATTCGCTTTTAAAGTAATTTCCAAGCAGAAGAAAAATTGTTCCCTTCGCCATTTTTTATTTGGTAATTGAAAGCGGCTGGTAATCCAAAAGAAATAAAATTACCTTAAAATAGAATATTAGCGTGAGGGGGGCAGAGTTAATAAAGAAGTAATGGAAATCTCTTTCTTCTCAAGTATCGCCCATAATGGAAATATAAATCGTTCCTACAACCTTTGAGCGCGCAGTTTTGAGAAAGTCTATTTAGTCCTTTTGCTCTTTTTATTGATTTTTAAGTAGGTGTGTAAACATTATCGATATTTGGTCAAATATTGCACAATTTGTGCTGTTTATAGAATTTTGTTGTCGCCATACCACATATATATGCAAGCCATCAGCATCTTTCAGTTGCACGATAAGTAGATGCCTTTTTCTTAATATATATATATTTTGAAAATGGAGCAATCCATACTTAATTCATTAGATAATAAAAGGCATATATTGGATTTAATAAAAGATATATTTTGCCAATATTTTATGTTAAAAATAAAGAAGGCATATCCTGACCAGAAGCACATGTGTTTTTCAGATGGCAGAGCGCCATCTAATGGAACAGAAATCAACTAAACATTGATTTAGCCTGTTCCCTGATATTTGGCCAAACCAATTTCTTGACAAATCAATAAAAGTCATTCACCAAGGCGTTTCGCGATGTTGGCGCTCGTCAGCGTGGAGTAGTCTGAACCACTGAGACCAAAGATTTTTGATCCCAGAGGCTTCTTGAGAAACCAAGAAATGGGTATTAAAGGCCAAACTTGTGTAAATACGCTTAACATGTGAAAGAATAATAGAAAAAAATCCTGATCTTTTTAATTTTTTTTCATATATATATATATATATTATGAAAAACAATAGAAAAAATAAAAAAATAAAAGGGACCAAAAATCTTTTTGGTCGCAGTGATACAGCCTACTCCACGCTGACGAGCGCCAACAGCGCGAAACGCGTTCGTGGATGGCTTTTCTTGATTTATCAAGAAATTGGGTTGGCCAAATATCAGGGAACAGGTTAAATCAATGTTTAGTTGATTTCTGTTCCACCAGATGGCGCTCTGACTTCTGAAAAGCACATGTGCTCCTGGTCAGGATATGTCTTTGTTTATTTTTAATATATTTATATACGCGAGTAATCTATTTGTACGCCGTAACCTTTTAATTTGTTTGTTTGCTTTAATTTTGAAGTAAAGGGTTTTGATAAATAAAATAAACATATCAAATACAATATAATGCACTGCGGCCTGTGATTGTAAAACGACACTTGAAGTTACCCATGGGTTCGATTCCCATCCCTGGACACTTTTATTTTTCCGTTCATCATTACTCTTCATAATTCACCCTTTCATACCTCATCCAAAAAGGTTAGAAATAGTCGATATTTCACCTTGAATTAAATTTTTGATTTTTCGTTGAAAAGAAACTGATGCGGTGTAACTTCAAGTGTCGTTTTACAAACATATCAAATTTTATAATTTTTGAAGTATTTTTTAATGAAAAAAATATTCAAAGATACTTGTTTATAGGAGGGGGGGGGTCATTAGACGAGTGATATGTACAGTCGATTTCTGACAGACACAGCCTGGAATAGGATCCCGCATTGGGCACTTTTTTTAAGAAAGAAAATTACTCCAAAGTCCCCCGATTCTTGTAAGAGTCCAACCTACCTGTGAATGTATGTAACCAAATTGGGCACTGACACACTTGAAGTGCAAAATTTGTAATTATTTCCATATGTGTATAGACATGTGGTGCACTTGCGGTAAAGCAGTCAGTAAATACTACCCACCATAACTATCAAGACTTATACGGCGTATACTAGGTATTAAAAAAATCCATGTTACTACATATATATTGAGACGTTACAAAAACAATTTTCAATTGTACATAATTTCCTTTAAAATGTTACTTTAATTTTTCATATGTTTATTTTCAATTTCTTTTTCCATTCATCAAAAGTCAATGATGTACATACTAAATTAGTAAAAACTCAATAAAAACGATATGTAAAAATACACATAAACAAATGGCTTGTAAAAGAAAGCAGCAATAAATGAGTTTAGGCAAAATGTCTATTTCATTAACAAACATTTCACTTTTAAAATAATAAACTTTAAAATTAAAGTTTTACAAAACTAAAATTAGCGTTTTAAAAATAAAAACGTGGCATTTGGCGCAGTCGAAAAGGATACGGAAAAAAAAAATGGCGGAAAATCCAAACAACCGGTTGCAAAAATTCAACGGCTCGAAGTCGGCAATTAGGCCTGAGTCATGGATCAAATTATATGATTTTGAAAATAATTCTTTAAAAGAAGATGAAAAAATCAAAAATCTTATGTACTACTTGACAGATTCAGCACTTGAATGGTATGCAGACGAGATTATTTCAAATCCTGCAATAAAAAGATGGGAAGTTGTAAAGGAAAAGTTGATTCAAAGATTTGGTTCATACAACGCAAATCCAATTGTCTCAGCATCACATCGAAGATTAAAACGAGAAGAATCAATAGAAAATTATTTTCAAGATAAAATTCGCCTGCTAAATCAAACCCATCTAACGAAGGAGGAAAAAATTAATTTATTAACAGACGGACTTCCAAATGATTGGAAAGATTTAATTGTGGCTGCACAGCCAACTGACGCCACAAAATGGTTCCATATCGCAGCTTCAATTGAACAAAATAGGGCTTCAATTCAGTTTAAGCCTAAAAACAAAATACATCTCGCGACAAAAAACAATGATAATAGAAAAAATGTTTGCCCATTCTGGTGTCCAATATGTTCGAAAAAGGGAATTAAAATTAAACATTGGGTCACAGATTGTGAGGATTATGATCCTAATTATAAAAAGGATAGGCCTAATCAAAACACTTCAGTGAAACAAGTATGCGGAGCCCCGGAATTGTTGAATGTAAGTACTTTGACAAATACCCCTACACAAGGAGCTTTCAAGCTTATCAACATAAGTGTTGAAGTAAATGGAATTCCTGCGCAAGCATTTGTGGATACTGGAGCAACAGTATCAATAATCAATTGGCGATTGTTCAAGCGAACCCGTCTTCAACTTCAACCAAATTCAGACATTCACATCAGCCAAGCGGATGGTGTTACCAGGACATGTGGAAGCCTTCAGACCAAGGTAAGAATAGATAAACTAATTAAACCTGTAACTCTCCATGTAATGAAGAACTTTAAATATCCACTCTTGATCGGATTAGATGTTGCATCTCTTTTTAATCTTTTAATAGATGTCAAAGACAAAACAATTTACACCAAATTTGATGGATTACAAAATCCAATTCTTGTAAATCATCTAGAAGATATAAGAGAACATGAATTAAAAGAATTACTTGAACACAATAGGAATGTATTTTCTCAGCATGCTATTGATTTGGGAAAAGTAGCTATACAACATAAGATCATCACGAAAAGTGAACAACCAATTTCTCTTAGACCCTATCGTCGTCCTCTAAAAGAGTATGAAGAGATAGCTGAACAAGTTAAAGAACTTCTCGAACACAAGTTAATAAGAATTTCAGATTCTCCTTGGGCATTTCCTGTTGTCATGGTTCCCAAGAAGGATGGAAATAAAAGGATGTGCATTGATTACAGACGTCTTAATGAGATCACACTGGATGACAGGCAACCCCTACCTCCCATACAGGACATGTTTGATCGATTGCATGGATCCAGATTCTTCTCTACCCTTGATGTTGCATGGGGTTATTGGCAGATCGAAATGGACCCGCAATCTATTCAAAAAACTGCATTCGTCACAAACGATGGTCATTATGAGTTTTTAGTGATGCCCTTTGGTTTAAAAAATGCTGCTTCAACGTTTCAAAGGATAATCCAACATATTCTAGGTGAATTATTATGGAAAGGAACTTGCTCTTTCCAAGATGACATATTGGTGTACACGAAAACATGGCAAGAGCACATAGAGCTTCTTAGTAAAGTTTTTGACAAATTAAGACAGTACAACATGAAATTAAAATTGTCGAAATGTATTTTTGGAAGAACTGAAGTAAAATACCTCGGACATATCATCAGTCACAATCAATTAAAACCTGATCCAGGAAAAGTAAAATCTATTCAAGACTTTCCAAGACCTGATACTGTAAAGAAAGTTCGTCAGTTCATGGGATTGGCAAATTATTACAGAAAATTTGTGAAGGACTTTTCTAAAATTTCATTCCCCTTGGTTCGACTCACTCGGAAGAATCAGCCCTTCATCTGGAATGAGGAAGTAGAGGAGTCATTCGCTAAACTTAAAATGGCACTATCTACAAAACCTGTCCTTGCTATTTACAACCCGGACTACCCCTCTAAAGTTTATACAGATGCCTCCAAATATGGAATTGGAGCAATCCTAACACAAATTGGTCCAGACAATGAGGAACATGTAATTGCTTATTACTCCAAAACACTGCAACCACACCAAGAGAATTATTCTGCTTATGAGATGGAATGCCTAGCCGTAATACAAGCAACTGATCACTTTCATGTATACATAGAAAACCAACCATTTGAAATCATCACTGATCATGCGGCGCTCCAATGGCTTTTCACCATGAAGAAACCGAAACCTAAGTATTTTAGATGGATTCTTAGTTTATCCTCGAAATCATGTAACATCGTTCATCGTTCTGGAAAGCAACAAACTCATGTTGACGCCCTATCAAGACTCCCAGTTGTTAACATTGCAACTCAAGAACTTCAAGAACACCAACAAAATTCAGATTTGAGTTTCTTGAAAAATTCCCACACTCACGACGGTGTGGTAATGATCAAACAAAAAGGAGTTTTTAAAGCAGTTGTCCCAAACTCGCTTACCAAAAAAATATTGGAAGAATATCACGATTCATTGAGTCACCCATCAATAACCAAAACATGCAAACTTTTAACTCAATGTTATTGGTGGAAAGGAATAACAACTGATATCAAGAATTATGTTCGATCTTGTAAATCTTGTCAACTAGTGAAGGTCAGACATGAACCAACTTTAGGAGAGATGATCACTCCAACGTCAAATATCCAACCATTACAAATGATCGGTTGTGACACTATTGTACTGGGAACAGCAGCAGCTAACACAAAGCATAAATTCATTCAAGTTTTTGTTGATCACGCAACTCGTTATCTATGGGCATATCCCACAATAACAAACACTGCTCAAGCTGTCACTCAATGTCTTGATAAGATAATCAAATCTGTTAATTCGATCAATACTATCTTAACAGATAATGGCAAAAATTTTATATCAAAAGAGTTCAACAAATTTCTTTCTTTACAAGGAATTAAACACACATATACTTCGCCTTATCATCCTCAGTGCAATGGCATTTGTGAGAAATTAAATGATACGATAATGACAAAACTGAGAATAGCTGTTCTAGAGAAACCTAGATGTAAATGGAGCTCATTGTTACCGCAAGTTGTCAAAAATTATAATTCCACACCACATGACGTGACTGGTTTTTCACCGCTTTTCTTAATGTATGGAATCGGTAATGTACCCGAATTTGCCGACCAAACTCCAATTACAATTGAAGAAGCCAGGAAGAAAGCTAGCCTGCGGACAGAACAAAGTAGAAGTAAGTGGAAGATTAAACACGATAGCCATCACCCCAAGTATGTCTTTAAAGAAGGAGACTTAGTCATAAGAAAAATTGCCTTCAACGACCCTCGTCTCATCAAGACATCACCAAAATATGAAGGACCATTTGTCATTCAAAAAAAGATATCTGATGTAACCTACGATATCTCTCTGAAAGACCAAAAGCAAGCAAGACGCGTTCACATATCTCAACTTCGACCATTTATTACCCGAGAATAAATGCTTCAAGAAGGGGAATATGAGACGTTACAAAAACAATTTTCAATTGTACATAATTTCCTTTAAAATGTTACTTTAATTTTTCATATGTTTATTTTCAATTTCTTTTTCCATTCATCAAAAGTCAATGATGTACATACTAAATTAGTAAAAACTCAATAAAAACGATATGTAAAAATACACATAAACAAATGGCTTGTAAAAGAAAGCAGCAATAAATGAGTTTAGGCAAAATGTCTATTTCATTAACAAACATTTCACTTTTAAAATAATAAACTTTAAAATTAAAGTTTTACAAAACTAAAATTAGCGTTTTAAAAATAAAAACGTGGCAATATATATACTTTTTCGAAAGAAAATATTTTTTTGTAACTACCATATATACACTATAATAATAATAAAATTATATTAAGGGAGTCATAGTTGAATATATCACAAATTTGTAAAATATTATATCAAAAATGCGCATTGCAGAATATTTTTAGTATTCTAATTCTATTTTGAAAACCTAATAAACTTATATATATGATGCTACCATTTCAGAGGTTTGTAGAACCACAGGTTATATGCAAAACAGAAAAAAAAAATAAAAACAGACGACGGATTATATGCAAATTAAATAAGGCCAAAACTTGAGGAATATTCTCGATTCAATCAATACTGGCGTGGAGTGAATAACTGAAGAAAATGCCTCAGGGTTTTGCTTTCCCAACGGACAGATTTTTCTACTTTTTATTTCACTCTGTTTTTTTATTCCTCCCGAGATAAAAGCAGTATATTCAATAGATATAATACACTGGGTAAGGTGTATTTATCTGGGAATATATTTCGGCTAGAAATATTTCGATAGATTTTTACTAGAGATTATTTTAAAATGGATTTCATCTAGTTTTATATATATAACGCTAATATTTTAAGTTATAAATACAACTAAAATACCAATCATCATCAATTTAGGGCGCCATCTATTGCTGTAAATTATAAATATATTTTATCACTAATTTTATTTTTAAATACATTCATGGACAAAAGACGATAACTTAAGGAAGTTGAAAGTATTTTATATCGCCGCTCGTCTGTTCTTTTAGGGAGACAGAGACAATTTTGTTTACACTTTGTCAACTCGCGTGTCTTCAATAAAGGTCACTGTGTATCAGATATCGTTCAGAGTTATCGTCTGAATCCTGATATACAATAGAACCTCCATGAAAGTACACTCGCGCTAAAGGTCACCTCTCTACAAAGGACATTTTTCATTTTCAAAATTACCATTTTTACAATTTAGCCTTTCTCCGGTAAGAGGACACCTCTCCCTAAAGGACACTTTAGCTTTGCAATTAGGTGTCCTTTTACAGGGAGGTTCTACTGTAATATGTTAAAAGTTAAAACTTCCTTATGTCGATAGATGAAAGTATATATTGGACATGGTCAGAATTTCACTTTTTCTTCCACAACTAGAGAAATGGTAGATTGCCATTGATTGTTTCAAAGAAGCCCAATATTCCAGTTTGAAGGCCGAGATAATCAAATAGAAATTTCTAGAGAACGACCTAGAAATATCTCCCTTGAATCTTGTTGAAATGTTGCTAAATACTTAGGAATATATATTCCTACCTAATTATTTATACTTTATCATATATGGATATAATAAAAAAAAACTTAAATTCGAAGAAATGTATATGCGCATACACTTGTGTGAAAAGAACTTAAAATATTTCCACCTAATAATTTATATCTATGAAAATTTAAATTATTAAACGATAGGAAGGGGCGTTTACTATAATGATATTTTAAGGTATACGCAAAAGATTATTTTAAAAAGTTTTAATAGAGTATTAAATAATTAATATAATAAACCTCATTATTTTAAATATAATTTTTAAAAATTTATTAAAAACACATGGTTAGCTATTTATGTGCATATATATACATATTTATACATTCAAAAAATATATAAATATATTCAAATAAAAAGGCATATATTGGATCAAAATATAATTTATTTTACCAATATTTCAGTTGGCTGAACGCCAACCTTTATCAAGGTATTATAACATATTAATGTGTGTCAACAACAAACTCAGCGCCACATAACGTCAATAGAATTATGTTCAAAAAATAATTTTGCTTATATTCAATGGAGAAAAAAAAATTGATATATAAATTTATATTACGTACAAAAATAAATTTTGTAAAATAAGGGTGTGAATATTTTGAATATTAACAATAACGCCTATTTTATATTTACAATAATTTGTACTATGTGTAAAAAATATTTTATATAAAATAAAATACAAAAAAATTATATATAAAAGAAATGCTGAAATACATTTTTTATCGAAAACACAAATATAAATATATATTTACATATCATCTAGCAAATATTCAGTCAAGCTTCGATTTGTACATGTATAGACTTTAGTACCTTTAATCCTTAGATTTGATCTTGCTAGCATAAATATTTCAGGACTAAAAAAAAATCTACTGACCCTGGAATTGAAAGTTGCCGATTTTGCGCCATCTTTCGGCAAAAATTTAATTTAATCGTTATTTTTTAAATTATTCCAGCCTTGTTCGATCAGAAAATTGCTTTTTTAAAAGATATTTATTAACCTGGTATATTATTTGAAAATGTTTTATATTATATTTATTCATACAATATAATTTATAACTTTTGTGCCATATATAATATAATCACGATATATAAATTATGAATATTTTATTATTTCTAAATCTCTCTCTCCAATTTCTTAATCCAAACCTTTTTTTTTAAAGGATATTTACTATAAATATCGATTTAAGAATGTATATTTTATAAATATATTTAAAATATTTCAGAACATGATGAATCTATAAAATTTAGGCTGTAAAGAATCATGTTTTTCGAAGCACACGATATCAAAATTTGTCAGACGATCGATGCTAACGTACAAATAAATCGTATTGGTTTTTCGATACAGCCGATTCCTCAGCTAGTTGATTGTGTTTGGTAACTAAGTTTTGCAAAAAATAAACTGCCAAGACACGAAAATATGTAATAAATAAAATTGTAAAAAAATTGAAAAACAACTTTTATCGATTTTTTAAAAATCACATTTCCAATTTTTCACATAAAAAAATATTCAATTTTATTTCTATTCAGCATATACAAACAGATAGGTAATATGGTTTGGGTTTGTAAATAAAAAAAGAGGGTCATATTTTGATTCTTTTTTTATTTTTAGGATTTATTATTAAATATTTTAATCTATTTGAGGCGTGCACAATTATTTCAAAATATTGTAGCTTACAATATTAAAGGACGAACAATTAGTGACTACATGACATATTCAATGCTATAAATGCCAAAACATTATAACTATAAAAATTAAAATATTGAACATGTCTTTATGTATGCAGGCTATGACATGATTTGAGAATCTTTTTAACAATCAGAGAATGACATAGAATATATTTTACAACGTTCAACGATAAATCAAAAGTTCAGTTATAACATTCTGATAGAAGAACATACCTCACTGGATATTTTTCGTTTATAGATATCTAATTTATACTTTGTTCTATCAATAGACATTATATGTGGATAATGATATGAGGGTAAAAATCATACTATGACAGAATACATATATTATGCAAATAAAGGTTTCTGACAGTTCAGGTATATGTTGATTATATCCTTTTAAACTTTTTACAATCACAGTTACAATGATATTTTATCTTGGAACGCTTTCTTTAAATTTCCTTCAATCTGTAAAGTGTTTTCCTCGAATACACTACTTTACAATTGATTTCATCTAACTAAATTGCATACTAATTCTTATGAATATTTCAAATGATCTTTCTTTTATTTCTATGTTTAGTTCCCTTTAAAGTGCAAGTGTCCCTAGTGGGACATAGTACTCTAAGTAGAAAAAGAAATAAAAATAAAATCTCGCTAACATATGCCTACAAAGGCGAGGAAATAATACTGACATACTTTGAGGGTATTTAGTGTCTTTGCTGAATATATCATCTTTACTAGAAACTATATAGGCTATTTAAAGAATGCGCCGATGGCACAGTTCGTTTAAATCTAAAAAATAGTACACCATAGTAAAAATAAAATGAAAGTTGATTCCACAAGAGAGTATCCTATATCATTTTAACATCTCATTTAATCGTTTTTCCCAAAATTTATAGATATTTTCGTATATAAAGTTTCGTATATACATCAATTAATATGAAAATTACTCTGAAGGAGTTTCGCCATTTTGACTTGGCCACCATAAATATTTATTTCAAATGGATAATGACTGTCTAACCTTGAAGCCTTCAATATTTATTGCTCTAAAATATTTGAACCCTAATGTGATTTTCGTAAAGATAGAGGCTGCCTGGCCGGCATTCATATTATCATATGAAGAATAGACACTTCGCTTCGGCCAGTTAGAGTTTTTTATTTTCTCAACGTTTCAACAAAAATCGTTTGTCTTCGTCAGGAGAAGTAAATAAAAATAAAGCATTTGGCAAGGCGTTAAAAAATGTTCTCTAGATTTCTAGTTCTCTAGAAAATTTATTTCTAAGTCATTATATATAATTGCAATATTATGTTTCTTCTAAACACAAGGCTTTAGCGAACCATAAACGAAATTGAATAGCTACCTTTTTCAAATTAAAAACAATTTGGAATGGAGCCTGTTCTAATGATATATTTAGAAGCATTCTTGGTGATTTTAGTCAAGGTAAATATAGACATAGCCTATTTAGATGGCTGTTAGAAGATTTAAATTCATAGCAAATTTATTCTATGATCTAATATATCATCATACTTCGAATGTATGTGGATAAACACAACCTTTGTAGAATAGATAAAGCCCTTGATCAATTTATATTTATACTTTTATATTTTATAATAGAATCCCAATTGTATTATAAATAAATACACTTTTAATTCTGAGGACTATGTGAAATCACAAAAAAAAAAAAAACAGCAATGGAAAATGAAATTAAATAAAAAGACGAAAAAAGAAGATATATGAAATACTTCAATTAAAATAGAAAATGTTGTAAGATTAAATTTCAAAATGTCGTTTTATTAAATTTTAAAATGTCTTTAAAACTGAAAAACGTATATCTAGGTACAACAATAGAATATTTTATTTAATTAAATATAGCTTTAATAAAATAAAAAAATAGAGACTTAATATAAACTTAAATATTTCCTTACCAAATAAATCAAAGATATATTCTCTTGATTATCTATGAAATTTCTTCCTATACCTTAATGCAATGTGTGTAACATAAAATCTTATATATTTAAAAATTATTACTCTAAAATACATTTTATTTCTTAAAAGAGATAGATCATGTTGAATATTGCCTATATAATTTAAACGTTAACGAGCTATTTCTTGCGTCAGCTAAAAAAGGAATTATTGAGGAATATCTAAGTGTAAAATACGTTTCCATAATTTGAAATAAATCACTAAGATTGTCTCTTAATTTACCAAACGAAATAGACATTAGATAATTCTATGGGTGTATGTGATGACTAAACTTCTAAAAATACTGTAAGTTTTGTTTATCTTTAAATTTCCTTTTTTATTTATTATTATAAAATATATTTTTAAATTAAATCTTGTATAATAGAGTCATTTTTAAATTTATTTTTAGAAATACATAGTATATATACATTAGACAATTTATATTTTGAAAATATATTATTTTGGCTTTATTATCTAAATATCGAATAAAAATTCTTTCTTAAAATATCACTCTAAAAAATCAAAAGTACTATACAAATTTCAAATTCATTTTTACTAATGTATATATTTTAAGAATTTGGTCATGTATCAATAAGTATGTGTCAATTTAGTCATGTATAAATAAATTCACACACATGCGATATTCTTATTTCTTAAGAGAATAAAATTGTATATAATATATAAAATATATCTAAAATATAAATGTTGATTCACAGGAACCTAAACGTTCTCCACTATTACCAACTCCAATTCCTTGTGATCATTATTTTATCATACAATGAAAAAATAATTCAGGTAAGAAATAAGAATTGAAGTGTTAATATTTTATCAGCGTTCGGTAAAACCTATAGTTCTTCAATTTGTTATAACATAGGTTTATAAATATTAGAACATTAACTATTTTTTAACAGAATATTTTATGGAAAGTGTGCCAGAGCTCTGAAATTTTATTGATTTCTAACACTATATGGCGCAAATAACTTTAGATGTGGAAGACAAATTATATAGAAATAATTACAAATATTTATTACAAATTGTATTTTATGATGCATTAGCGCCCCATCTGTTATGAAAATTCGAAACTATTATAGACGCGTATGATTCTTTTGAAAATTAAACAATATCTGCTGTCCTTATTGTAATGGAAATATTAATTGGAGGGCTTTATTTAATCTGTAAAAATATATATTCTTTAATATAGAATATAGTTAAGAAATATATATTTTATATAGAACACGCGCGATCACACCAAATTCTAATTTGAAAATATTACTCTAATGAACGGTCTAACTTTACTAAATGTATTTCTATTTAATTTTTCTTTTTAGTCAAATGTATATTATTCTTTATATATATTCCTTTTTAGTTGGGAATCCCTCTTCTAAATTTCTTTCAAATTCCATCTTTTTCTACATGTTCATATGGCCATTGTACATTTTTTTAAAAGTCATTAAAACCCATTAAAAGGTACTTTGTGTTATATTGATATAAATTCTTTGTTTATGTGTTAAAAACATGAACATAGTTTGAGTCTAAAGATGGCCAAGATTTCGATATTACCAATATTATTTCTGCTTTGAAAGGATACTGGGCTAGATATCCTAGTCGTTTCTTTATAAGCAGATATTAAAGAAATGCATATAGATCGTGATTCTATTTACATAGAGAAGTCCAGATTCTGTTCTCCAGAAAGTTTTGTATTTTGACTGTTGATGCCCCAATGGTTGATATTAGGAGATGGATACTACCCAAGAGTATAATTTAAGAAATCACATTTGAATCCATTGCAGGATTTCGAAATCAGGGATAATCTTGTCTATGTAGGATTTGAGAAATGAGATTTGAACTCCGTTTGATCGACGAGTTGAATCTAAAGTAAAGATGGATCAAACTTTTAACTAAGATTTAAGAAGTCTTATCTGAAACTTGGAAATGTAATATAAGTATTCAAGGTTCTGAATCGGGGTTGAATTCTGTCTAGAAAAAAAAAAATAACACACCGCTTCTGGATTCCAGTCAGTTGAATTTTATTTTCGAGGCTTTGAAATTTGAAAATAATATGATTCTGTCTAAGAATCAAGGTGTTGAATTTATGAATGTATATAAGAACCAAAACCAGATTTTGTACTCAAGAACCAAAGACCAGATGATGTACTAGAAAACCAAATATCAGATGATGTACTAGAAAACCAAAGACGATTATATACTTGAGATCCAAAGCCTCAAGACCCAAAGAATAGATAATATATTCAATAATAGATAGTAAAAAGGCATATATTGGATTGAATAAAATATTTATTTGCCAATATTTAATAAATAAATCTTCAAAATAAGTATGGATAAGTATTAAGTATGGATCGCTCAATTTTCAAAAAAATATCCATTAATCAAAGACCAGATGATGTGCCTTTCAAGAAACAAAAGCGCCAAAACGATATACTCAAGACCTAAAGACTAGATGATGTGATCAAGAAATAAAAAGGCTAGATGATATAATATACTCGAGAACCAAAGAGCATATGGAAAATTAAAGAAACAAAAGTCATGTGATGTACTTAATAACAAAAACCCAAATGGTGTACTAAAGAACCAAATACCAAATGATTTACTCAAGTACCCAAAGACTAGACAATTGATGATTAAAATAATTTTATTGACATCTTGTCAATACATGCAAAGTGCACCGTCTGCACTATTTAAAAAGAAAAAGGCTAGATGATATAATATACCCAAGAACCAAAGAGCATATGGAAAATTAAAGGAACAAAAGGCATATGATGTACTTAATAACAAAAACCCAGATGGTGTACCAAATAACCAAATACCAAATGATGTACTCAAGACCTCAAAGGCCAAATGATGTACTTAAAAGCCAAAGACCTGATGATGTACTCAAATAAGCGTAGAAAATCCACTGTTGGGAATTTCCTAGAAGTCTATAAGAGACATTGCTTATTAACCTTAAGACATCATCACACAGTTCATTATCTAACATTATTATAATCTTCAATGTTGTTCATCAAAATTGTAAAGCTTTACAAATAATATAGAAACCAAAATGTACATGATTAGTTTTCTGGATTTTAATAATTTTCATAATTATTGTACAAAATATAATTTATAATGGCAAAGAATTAAAAGATTAGACTATATCTTACATATATTATTAATATTCATTTTTATAACTGATAGATATTTCATATGACTGGTCAATATTATATATAATATAAATAATCACCGGTCAATATAATTATTCTTTTTATCATCATCTTCCTACATCTTTGTTTCTGGCTTCGGTAAATAACGACCATCCGCGTTGTTAGTTAGACTTTATAATTAAATTTGTTACCAATAAATACTATATTAAATATAATACTATATTAAATACTATTTAATTTGTCTAAATAAGTACATATAAAAAAGGATTAGTACGAGTTACAATAATTTGTTTAGAACTACGAGGTAACCCTAAATACACAACAATAATAAATCCATTTTCAGCTCATATTGAATTTCACCAGAATCGATATTTTAAAATATCCGATTGGATTTACTTCCCTGCCTCAGGATATATTTAAGAAATCCCCCAAAAAAAGTCAATTTCAGTAATAATCTATTATTTAAAATTGAGAACTTTCTCTCTCATTACTAGGTGATGTAATACGAATTTTCCACCTTTTTTAATTAATCCGTTTTAATACAAAAAACAGAGACGTTTAAAATATTAGCTTCAGATGAAAAGCTAAGAGCAAATTAATAAATGGTATTTTTTGTCTCTAGGTTTTCCTTATCATCATTTATATTGTAAATTTTGAGTTTTTTTGTTAGAATGGAGTAGTAGCTTCATTAAGACAGGTGGTAAATCTCTTTAAAACTACTATATATAGTCTACATTAGGTTTTTTAGCAATATTTACAAAGGGTATTAGAAGCCAGAAGAAAAAATATTAATCCTTTAACAGATATCTTATGTTTCTATTTAAATTAATGACATTTGTTTACACACAATAACAAAGAAAATTTATTTTCGAAATATCTTTTTGATTACAACATATTTAGTGGTAACAGAATACAAAATCAATGAATATTTAAAATACACATAACACTTTTAAAATTGTGGATTGTTGTGATACTCCTGTGGAAGGACTGACAGGTCCGAAAGCTAGAGAATAAAATTTGAACAAGAAACTTAGCCCTGGAGACTTTATTTTCTTTATAACATTTAAAATTACAAATATTTTCTCACAATGAATTTCGTTTTATTAAAAACGCTAGCTTTCAAGCGATAACCAATCTTCAACGGGCTTAATAAAACATCGACTTTTCTCAATATTTTATTAAGCCCGTTGAAGAGCGATTATCGCTTCAAAGCTAGCGTTTTTTAATAAAAAGAAACTCATTGTGAGAAAATATTTGTAATTTTAAAACTTTTTTCACAAATTTATCATGAGCACATAACACTTATAAACAAATATTTAATAATTTATAAAATGTAGGTTTTGGAAGCGTAGAAAGCAAGTGATGCATTTGTTACGATTTACACAACTTCAGTATAGAGGTTTTCGTTCTAAAAATAAATCACTGCATAAATAACACATGTGTTTATCGAGCTACATGTAAAATATAACTATAAATAGTGTAAAAACATAATGATTTGGTTATATAAATTATATAAAATTAGTTTGTTTAAAAAGGATCTCTTTCAATGCTTTATGAAGTGTAAAAGATATTATGCTATAATAATTCAAAGTAAATTTTCCACTGAAAATATTTAGGTAAACATTCAATAGGTGGCTATGATTATTATTTTTTTTTTTACAATGCTGATACCTCTTTTTATACGATACCCCTCAAAAAGAGAGAGATTCTTTTTTTAGATTGAAACACTTTTTATTGACATCTTGTCAATTAGGTTTTACAGAAAGAATGAGAGAAAAAAAAGATTATAAACAATGAATTATGAGTGAAGAGGGCTCCACCATCTTGATAGGGTCCTCTTATAGACCAGGAGGGGTTCTTCTCGGAAAGAGAGAGTGATTGAGATTAAAACTGATTTACTACAATGTCCATATAATATTATATAAGGTTAAATACAGAATAAATATAAATATGAATAAATAAGATTATCAAATTATAAAACTATTTTAGAGGCGTAATATTCTTTTTAAAATAAAACAATTTCTACTGTCCTTACTGCGATGGAAAAATTAAAGGGAGGGCCTGGCTCATCAGTGGTGAACCCTCCCAGCGGTTTCGCCAGTTTAATCTACCATACCGCTGTTATATTGCATTTTTGGAACTTCCCTTTATAGGTGACTTTTGTAAGACTCTTGGAATGGGTATTTTAGAAAAACTATGGACATAAGCTTTTAGGACAGCAGAATTAAATATAATTATAAATATATAATATGCTTCGAGCAATCGCTCTTCCGCAAATATCAAATTGTGTCTTTCATTAGAACAATAATGTTACGATGTACTAGAGCGCCATCTGTTATCAAATTATAAAACTATTTTAGAGGCGTAATATTCTTTTTAAAATAAAACAATTTCTACTGTCCTTACTGCGATGGAAAAATTAAAGGGAGGGCCTGGCTCATCAGTGGTGAACCCTCCCAGCGGTATGGTAGATTAAACTGGCGAAACCGCTGGGAGGGTTCACCACTGATGAGCCAGGCCCTCCCTTTAATTTTTCCATCGCAGTAAGGACAGTAGAAATTGTTTTATTTTAAAAAGAATATTACGCCTCTAAAATAGTTTTATAATTTGATAACAGATGGCGCTCTAGTACATCGTAAAATAAGATTATATAATGATAAATATATGAATAAAGAGAGAGAGATTGAGATTGAAACTGATTTATTACAATGTTCATATAAGATTATATATGGTTGAGAAAGAGAGAGAAAAGTTGGGAAAATCGAACCCACAATCTTATACTTGATATAGAGAATTTCGTTTTCCAATTCAACCTCTGAGATAAAGAAACACTACACTGTTGATTAGCTAAAGAACTCACGTTGATTGGTTGATTGATGTCACGTGTGAGAGTGGATAACCAATCAGTGAGCCAATACAATGGACACCTACCGCTCTACAAAAATACACATAAACTAACTAAGGCGTATATAATAAAAAATGTAACACAATCACTTTCTAGTTTAAGGCTAAAATTTTCTAATTTATTTACGTCAATGTAAGATGCACGTTAAAGAAGTGTCAGGGCTTACTTCTTTGTAATCGTCAATAAAGATTGCTGGCTGTAGAATGGAACAGAAAAACAACAAAAAGGTTTATTAAGACATTTTAGTCATATACAGATTCTCCAAGCCGAAATGTAGGATACATACAGAAATAACAGTAATAGTATCAGTAATCAGCAATGTTATTTACAGTGTATCAAAAAAAGGAAAAAAAAGAAAGGAAGGGCTTAGCATAAACTTATATACAAGCAGTTAAGAACAAGGAGTTATTTTCTTTAACAATAATTAGTAGAATTGAGACAGAAATATACTTAATTATCAGGTATCTTCATAGTTTTATACATGGATGGATCAAGGATAGAGGGTTATCTAAAGTCAGAATATAAAGTCTTAGTAGTTAATTAATTAGTTCATTCAATCAATTGTTCAGTATTATCCACCTGATTAATTAAGTTACTTTGAATATCACTCGCAGCTTTATAAAATTTAAAATATTTCAAAGCAAAGATTCGGTCAGCCAGCGCAGTATTTAGCCAATTGTACATTTGTTGAGGGTTGGGTTGGAACACAAGAGAACAGAAAAATTGGTGGCATAGTAGTCCATGATGGATTGGAAAGGCATGGTGATTCTGTCCTATATACATGAGTAGGACAAACAAACTATATCAATAGACAGATTATGACAGATCGCAACTGTTTTAGGTTATCTCCATGAACGAAATTTGATTTAAAAAAATCTAAAATAGCCATGCTCAGAATGTAGCTAGAATGTCTTGACCTATTTCGATATATCTAGGTCATTTGTTGCATCGTTAGCCTAGTTAGAGAGTTATATCCTCAGATTTTGATGGACTTCAACAAATATAAACGAACTTGCACATTGTGTGGATTTCTTGTTTACAGTTCTGGGATGTTTACTTAATTACACCCTAATAGAACCTCGTCAATATAGGTTATTTTCGTCTGCAGCACAAAAACTCGCTCGTGGTTGGCTGGACGCCAGCACGCCGGAAGTGATGGCTCAAGAGGTCCCTGGTGCCATTGACTGGCGCCATCCGCCATTATGTCACTGGGACATCCTGATGTACGACTTTTGCTTAGCTTCAAAACCTTCCGCTCTTTCTTTATCTCCATACAGAATCTAAATCCTAGATAGGATCATTTCTTCCCCAGTCAAGATCTCCTCTTTGCTCCTATCCATTCCGATATATACCGCACAGCTACTCGATGCGAGTGTTTCACAAGTCAGTACTTTGTCTTTATTCATTGGATCGACAGTATTCCCTCTATCAATGCTTTGTAATTATCATTCTTTTATATACTTGCAGCTATCTTGGATACGAGTGTTTTCCATGGACAATAATTTTTATTCCTTATATATTTCACTGCCATCTTGGATACGAGCGTTTTCCCTGATCCCTAATTTGTCTTTAT
Organism: Cordylochernes scorpioides; assembly: GCA_030710605.1. Taxonomy (NCBI): domain Eukaryota; kingdom Metazoa; phylum Arthropoda; class Arachnida; order Pseudoscorpiones; family Chernetidae; genus Cordylochernes; species Cordylochernes scorpioides. The sequence goes on along the minus strand of CP092866.1, from coordinate 23,939,495 downwards.
CCATTCTATTATATAATTCGCCGCTAATTTGACAAATATGCTTTTATCCAGTCAAACTCTCATCTTTATTCTTATCCCTCCAATTATACACTGGTTTATATTTTCAGAATTCAAGAGATTCCTTCTCCAATACCCGTTTCATTATTTACTCTAACGCCATCCTGTGAATAAGACGGTGTTTTTCTCATACACGCATATATTGATTTACCCAACAAGATTTTTTCCTGATTTATTGACCGATGCGTGTTTTGTGTACTTGTACTGCGATAGTTCTTCTGTCCTACAGAAAAGCTGAGAATATCGTTAGAAAATTAAGATGAGTTGAAGATACGTAATGATTGCTATGTCAAGGCTATGTATAGTTGATTACCTATTTACTTATTGATTCCTTCTATCATCGTTTTTTCCTGAGACCCCGGGGACACGAGGAGTCTATGGAAGACAAAATACCTAAATAAGATGTAGTTGTTGTTGGGCTATTTTCTGTAACGCATTTTGGTGACACGTTTTTGTGGCACGTTTTTGTGACATGTTTTTGTGACATTTCGGTTACACTTTTTCACGACATGACGCTTAGCACATTTTTGCGACATGTTTTCCGTTACACGTTTTCACGGCATGGTGTTTTTTTTTTTTGGCAATTCGTCCTTCGCCAAAGCATGTTCCACGCTAAATAATTTGTCTTTATTCCATTGTATATTATACTCTTGGTAATCCCACCATATTACTGCGGAAGTTTGTTGGATACACTGGTGATTCTAATTAAATATGATCTTGGATAGAAAAACCCCGTATTTAATTATTAAATTGTTCCAAAGAATCATATAATATTAAAATCATAAAGGATTATAAGCAACCAAAAGGGTTCTGGTATCTTGAGGTACAAATTCCAGCTACTTCTACCCTCCTAGACATGTTGGGAACACACAATCTATCAGCCACAAAACCACCAAGATAGAATGTCGTATATCCCTCTAAAGATTAAAAACCTTAATATTAATATGTTCCCAGTCAAATAAATTTGTATTTAAAAAGAAAGAATGAAGTACTAAAAGTATACTGTTATTTTTTAATGATAATAAATTATTAATTTGAACCCACGTTTTGTTTTATTGAACACACCCCTCGAAAATAGAGTGACTAACTGAACATCGATTAGCTGATTAAGTCCTATGACAGTAGCGAGCCAAACCAAGAGAGCCGTGGGTCGTGTGGCAGGTGGTAAGGAGGCACACAGGAGGCAGGATTCAGGAGCAAAACCCGTGGGGAATAGATCAGAGAGGAAAGAGAATAAGGTCCGAGGACTACCCTGCGTATAACCGACGTAAATTTAACTTCAAAGTGAACTATCCCCTGATCATCTCACCCAGATGCTTTTTAAACTATTCTCAATAGACTTAAAGACTAAAACAGTGACTGCAAAGGGGGGGGAGGTAAGAGGGTGAATTCCCCGAAATATCTATGTTTAGAAGGCTGGACATTTGGTCAACCAGGGGTTGTTTTGATCAGGGAATTTTCTCTTCCCTCTCCTTACGCACAGTTGCAACGTGTACTATACAGTAGAAATACTGATTGCTAGGGATTTAGCAGCTACTAACATTTACTGTTCAATAAGTAGCATCTTAACATATTTACATATCCCTTGATATAGGTTAAATTTACTAACCGAAACGTTTTGTCAATAGTAATTTCTCAACTTGCAAATAAATTCAAAATAATGAAAGTAGAGTAATTAATCGATATGATTTACCACAAAGTTACCGATATACAAACAAATGAGATTCTCTCAAACATTTTCAAAATATTTGAATGAACTAAAATCTCCTCTACTATATTATATCCCAGTGAAGTGAACCCAGGAGGAGCTCTGAACATCAGAAATAGACAGCATCAAACAACACTAACAAGGTTTAGAAAAGACCATCTCAAGTCATTGAAGATAGAAAATAATAACAAAATCTATCCTACTTGCTCAAAATGTAGCTTGGCACCTGCAGCTCCAGAACATATTTTGTCTTGTATTATATGTACTAAACAGGTCCTTTGGGAGAGGTCGCTGCTTATCATAAAACAGTTCGAGGAGCATGAACTCATGGAATTTGTGTAATCTTTACACAAGGGGATAAGAAACAACAACATATTATATTCCACAATATTGAAGACCCGCTTTAAAATTATATATCGATTTTTCAAATCCATTTCCTTTGTAACAAATAAATGCGTTTATATATTTTTATATCGCGAAATGTCTACAAATATGATAAACGTTTTTATCCGTAAAAAATGTAGAGGAAGAGTGGTTACTGAATCAGTTTGTTTTAAATTGAAAATACTCGGTGGAAAATCTCTATTTTAAGATAACCGTGTGTGTGTTTCTTGTTTGTTGTTGTGAGGTAGCACTTGTGTAGATATGCAAATAAATATTTTTTATTAATATGCAAATAAAAATTCTCTATTTTTCTGTTTAAATCGTATCTAAATTTATAGAGCTATAATCGCCGCATAGTAAACAGCCTTGGAAAATTAGGAAAAACTCTATAAGCTTGATACCCTAATATGATTGAGTGGAGATAAGAAAGAAAAAGAAAACTTACTTGTGTATAACGGTGATTTGCTATATCTTTAACTTGTAGAGCTTATTCTTCTTCAATGGAATGTTTATTCTCGCTGGTTTATCATAACATAATTAAAAATTCGAGAGGAAATTGTAATAAATATTATATACAAAATATAAATCCTTCCGTGCAAAAATATGTATGTTGAAGAGCGAGTGATCAAAAGCTGGTGTTTAAAAGTAATAAAAGAAACTTATTGTGCAAAAGAAGATTTATCCTTTATAAATAATATGAAAAAGTACTTATAGTGTTTTAATAAATCTCAAAAGCAACCAGATAATCAATAACTAAAGAATGATATCATAAAATAATCCTAGAGTTACAGTAATTTTAATCATTATTGATATTATATTCAATATTTTTCTGTTAATTATTCTAAATTCAGAGTGGTACAATCGCCGCACCGTAAACAACCTTGTAAAATTAAGAAAAACTCTACAAACTTGATACCCTAATACTATGATTGAGTGAAGATAAGAAAGAAGAAGAAGAGGAGTCTGCGCAGTCTATTTATTTTTTTAATAAATAAATATTTTTAAAATAAACCTTCGATAGGGAAAATTTCGTTTTCGCAATGTAGATAATAACAGAGAAACGCAAATGTATTTGTTTGGTGCCAAATTGAATATAAGAAGATACATAATTTCAACATGTGTAAAATTGTTCTACTAATTAAAACGTCTCCCGTCAAAAATAATGCAAAACCTACGTGCTATGTATTAACCGTCTCTGCAATCTATCAGAATCGGTCTGTTAACAAAGCCATAACCCCAGTTTTGGGAAACCGGTGACATCAGAATACGAAACTTCCTTAAGTTTTGTCCATGAGTGTATTCTCTCAAGTTAACAGGTCAGGGAAGGTGTGCAGAGCTGATGAAGTTATGGGGCTACACCAAAGATCCAAATTGTGCCTGCAACATCCCACAATCAATGTCCCATATACTAGATGACTGCTCGCTGTACAAATTCAATGGAGGAATCTCCAATCTCCATTCTGTCACCCCGGAAGCCCTGAACTGGCTGAAGGCCTTGCCTCTCAGACTTTAATGACCGATATGTCCTCACTTCTTTTTTCTAGATTTAATTCATTTTGTCTCCTCTCTAATTGTAAATACGCTGCTGTATCACCTCATAAGCATAAATAAAAGGTATCATTAAATCTCGCGCATTGAAAATTTTTTAAAAATGCTTCATTAGTTCCTGATTCTTTCAAAAGTCCACCAGTGAATGCATGTAACTAAACAGAATTCTGACATAATTGAAAGCGCAAAAGTCAAATTGCTTTCTATATGTGTAAACATGTGGTGTACTTGCAGTCAAAACAGTCAATATAACTACCTATCATAATTATCATGGCCTAAACCACGCGTATTTATAATAATAATAAAGGTAATATCAAGATATTTGCAACAAGCACTATGTGAAAGAACAATAGAGACAGTCCACAGCATTATCTTGATTCTATTCAATTCCACTAAACAAAATCTTGGGGACATTCCAGTAAACTTTATCAATTTCTGATATATCAACCAAATTACGATATTGCATTAGAACGATATTGTGAAAGGATAAAAGTAGAAACAAATATTTCAAAACATGTTCCATGCCTTATGCAAAATTCCAGTTTCTATAGAAAAAAAATAATGAACAAAAATTCATTAAAAGATACTTCGGCCAGTAAATATTTTTTATTATCTCGACGTTTCACCAAAATTCTGTTGTCCTCGTCAAGAATAAGTAAAATAAAATCATTTGGCAAGGCGTTAGAACTTATAGAGAATAATTTGTAACGCTTTGCCAAATGCATTAATTTTTATTTATTGCTGACAAGGCAACAGATTTTTGTCGAAAAATGTAGAGAAAATAAAAAGGATTTGCTGGCCGAAGTATCTCTTAATTCTAAGAGAGAGAAAGAGAACTATGAATGCCGGCCAGGCAACCTCTATCTTTATGATAAAAAGAATCATTAGTCATATCTAATTTCTCCAATCATTCCAAGCAAACTTGAACAATAGGAATTTTAGGAAGGTTTAGGAATCTATCATCCAAATGTATATTGCTGTAAGCCGCCCAATATAAGGGGGGAAGTGTAACAAATAATTAAAATCCTTCTGTAACATTAATTTCTCCCAGTTTCTCGGAGATTAAATAAAGATGTTTCCAATTAAATCGGCAGATCTCTCAGAGAATGGATTAGCATTTTAAAGAGCTCTGTGAGCAGAAGGAATTATCCTCCTGCCATCAACAACTGCCGTTAATTGATCGGATGGATTCAGACATCGATACATTCGGCTGAATTCTTTCGATACCCATATCTTCCTGGAAGACACTGGGACCTTCTTGAGATACAGTACACACTTTATCTATTATTTAATATCATCAAATCAGACGTGATATCTCCATTGGTTTTTGTAACTATTGTGTTGGAGCGGGTCGCTCCTTAAATAAATGCATATATTAGTTAATAACTAAATGGAATCCTCTCTTTCTTTTTCCCAGTAAGAGACGCCTACGGAAGCCAACAGTACATAGACAGATAAAGCACATAGGCTATAGTTATTAACTAATATATGCATTTATTTAAGGCGCCAATTTATAATTGTAACAAATAGTATTTGAATCAAAACATTCAATCGGGTAAAACACGGGCGTTGCCCGGGTCATTCGGCTAGTATTTTACATAAACACAATTGGTGAATTACAAGGTTTGAGTAGAAGTTTAAAAAAGAAAAGAAAGAAAAGGACATTAAAATCATGATTTTAAAAGTTTGATCGCTCGATGCATGAAAATATATGCATATATATATATTTCTTTATTCTTATTATTATCCCTAGTACACCTGGTAATGGCCATGTTAATCATTGTGGGTAGAAGTTTACGAATGAGTTTACTGTAAGTACACTACATGTCTACACATGTGAAAAGCAGTTTGACTTTTGCACTTAAGAATGTGCCAGAACCCCGTTTAGTTACTTGCACTCGCTGGTAGGGTTGGACATTTACAAGAATCGGGGGCCATTGAAACATTTTTTCATCAGAAAAAAGTGCCCAATGCGGGAATCGATCCCGGGTCGTAGCGGTAGGAAACCAACGGTTTAGATTATCCTTCTACCGACCCCTCGCTATATTCCTTGATTTAATAAAATCAACAAGCAATTCAGGGTTAATTTTATTTTACAATTTTTATTACAGGAGAGGGTTCGATGCCCTGTAGTAAACTTGGACGAATAAAACACATATTAAACGGGATAAACTTTTAAATGCATTTTTATATAAAAGTAGATTGTTCTTTTTGTTTAATAACATTTTTATTTTATTATAGTAACTTTTTTGAGAGAGTAAACCTTCTATATAGCTGAATTATTTCAATATACAACTCATGGAAAAAACTTAAGGAAGTTGTACCTTTTAGCATGTATATCGGGATTCAGACAAATAACTCTGAAATATATTTGATGCACATTGACCTTTATTGAAGACACACGAGAAAACCAAATGAACAAAATTGCCTCTGTATCCTTCAAAATAGCAGAAAACCGGCGATTTCATAGACATTCCACTTAAGTATTGTCCACGAGTGTAGTAGACCAGCTCTCTTACTTATAGGATAACCATAGATATGAACACCACAATAAAAAAATTAAACCTTTGAAAATATTTTATTCAGAAAATAAGATACTATGGGGGATAACGTAAAAAATATCATCTCATAATTGGTCTTTCGTTAAAAAATTATCGTTTTTATATATAACCTATATTTTTTCCGATCTTTAAAATTCTTAGAAAGTTTTAACATAAATACCTTTCTTTAAAAATAAATAGGAATAATTATTAACACACAACAACAATAAAACCCTCACAAAACCACACAGCATATACACACACGACAACACAACCCAGACAACAACAATACACACAACATAACAACATACACAACACAACAACAACAGAACACACACACACAAAACCACACAATAGACAACATAACACAACACAATACACAATACACAACAACAAATCAACAGCAGAACACACACACAACAGCAACACACCCACAAAACCACACAATAGACAACAAAGCGCAACACAACAACACTGCAACAACACAACAGCACAACACACTACACAATCCACAACAACAACACAACACAACACCACACAACTAACAACAACACACACAATATTGTATATTGTAATGTACATCAACTGCAGTCGTTAGTTAAAGAAATATCCGTACGTTTAAAATATTATTATTATCTATTTTATTTATTTATATATATAAATTCTCTACATGCCCAAAGAAAGATAAAATATAAATATTTATAAATGATTCTATATTAACTATTGATATTAAAAGATAAAAAAGAAAAACTCTTGTAGGAGCAACAGATGGGACGGAGAATAAAAAAAAAAAGTTGAGCCCTCCAGTGTGAAGGGTATTTACTCAGGAATTTATTTTCGGATGCTTCAGACGACACTTCGGTTAAATATTTAACATGGCGTCCCACACAGTCTCCTTCCAATATATAATTAAATTGGCTTCAATTCGGCACCGTTGGCAAACCGTCTTTTTATCCTTCTTTACCAAAATGAATAGCTTTTCTCTTTTGCCTTCAGACGGGCTTGCTATAACTATATACGTAAAATTGGTTCTATAAATATCAATTTTTATTATGATTATATAATAAATAGTAGTATAATAGGGTAGTAATGGTAGAAATTTATTAATATAATATCGCCATCATAATTATTTTCGGATACTACAAATTATGTAAATTTGTTTGTTATCAGTCTAAGTTGCATAGTCTTTGAAGACCCTATATGCTCTAAACACTATATCTTTAAGAAAAAACATCTCCTTATCGTGCAACTGAAAGTTGCTGATGGCTTGCGCCATATATCGGAATAAATATCAAATATGCAACTTTCAGTTGCACGATAAGAAGATGCTTTTCAATATTTTATGTACCTTATCCCAGTACAATATCACATTTGTACTATTTTTTCAATATATCTTTAGTTTTACTACATGTAAAATTTTTATTAAATATTAATTCAGTAATTTAGGTGAGGAGAAGATGAACACAGACTATTTAGTATTGAAAATAAAGCAATCCATAAATCAATCTTCAATCATTGAAGACTACTTCTTCTTCTTCTTCTTTCTTATCTCCACTCAATCATGACTGAGTGAAGTAGAATGCGTCTGCCTTTGTCATTAAGACTCGGAGTACTACTCAGTGGCCGACTTAGCTCCAAAAGAAATGGCCGCCTCTGACATGAGGAACAGACACCTTAGTATTATTCAAATTTATGAATGTATAATATATTCTCGGATATTTTAAATATAAAATATATATTATGTTTTACCTATATTCTATGAATATTAAAATATTTGAGAGATCTATATTAAAGTTCCTATACCAAAGGTCAAAACTTGGAGAATTAGTAAAACAACAATAAAATAATCTTAATTGTTGTTCCATAGAGATTCACTCTTCCAAGGTTTCAAAATGTTTACATTACCTAAACGCTTTAATAATTAATTTTATAAGTGTAAGATTCTAATCTTTTTCAATTAAGTCATATATACAGTCTTTTTCATCAATTCACTTAGTTTGTAAGGAAATAGTCCCGCATATATGCATATATTAGATAATAAAAAGGCATATATTGGATTAGATAAGAGATTTATTTGCCAATATTTCAGTTGACTGAACGCCAACCTTTATCAAGGCACTACAATTTTGTATTGCATTGTATTGGCAAATTAATCTCTTATTAATCCAATATATACCTTTTTGTGATCTAATGATTTAAATATGGATTGCTCTATTTTCAAAAAATATATATGCATATATATTATTTATATTAGTATAATATAATAATATAGTACAGTAGAACCTCCCTGTAAAGGACACCTAATTGCAGAGCCAAAGTGTCCTTTAGAGAGAGGTATCCTCTTACCGAGAGTTACTAAATTGTAAAAATGGTAATTTTACATTTGAAAACTGCCTTTGTGGAGAGGTGTCCGCTAAAAAGAGGTTCTACTGTATATATAAAATAATAATTAGCAAAATGCATGAATCAATGATTTAAAATAATATCAATATAATATTTATAATGTGTATCATATAAATATATACGTTAAATGTGTAATATGGTATATACAAATAAAAACTTGTATAATAAAACTTTTATGAAATATTTTATAAAATAATTTGAAAAGACCAATTAACTCTTAGATATAGGTAATTTATTATATAGCTAAGAATATGCTCTTTTATTACAAATATATATATATAACAAAGCTGCGGCATAATTTATTTATTTAACAATTGCAGAATACATGCTATATCGACAAATCTGATATTTGCGTGTAAAATATATACATTTGAATGAAAGAAAAAGTAGTTTAAAGGGATATATACATATTTACATATCAGTATGCAAATTGATCACATTAGTAGTCACTTATTTAGTTAAGTACATTCTGCAGAATTTGTTGAATCTTTGGTGTATGTCCTTAGTGTAGACCAGATGTTGCATATTTGTTATGGGAAGTTGATTTAGTTCCCTAAGGTCAGCGGGCAGTCAGTTAATAAGTGTCTGGGGTTCTGTTCTTCGCCTCCACACGAGCATCCAGGTGATTCAGCTTTGCCAATTTTAAACAGGTATGAGTTGAAGTCGCCATGTCCAGTGAAGAATTGAACATTATAGAAGTTAGGTTTGATATAATTAGGAATTTTTGGGCCACTGAAGAAACTTTTGAAATTTTCATTGGTCGTAGAATGGTATTAATGTAACAAAAAATATTAACACATAAATCAAGTAAAATATTCAATATTATTTTATATTAACATTCACACATATATTCGTGGTATAAACCTTAACAAAATCCATTGGCCAAATAAATTCATCGTGCCTTTAAATTTTTTTTTACTTTTCGTCCATTTTCCTAATCTCTCTTCTAAAGTTTCATCTTTAACTTCTGGTCAAATTTTAATAAAATTTTCGTCTCAAATTGGCTTCAGAGAGAAAAAGAAAAATCCTAACAATTTTAAAAGTGGCCTTCTTCAAAACCAATTTATAAAATTTATAATTTCACACATTATGGAAATTTTCTTCGATCCAATCTTCCCAAACGATCTTTCCTTGGTTACCATGGTAACGTCGTCTGTTTAGTATTATTTCGTGTGATACTTAATTACTGTAATGAACAAAATTATAATTGGTGGCGCTTCTCAATTAGCAATTTTGTCCATTTGCTTGATTTGTATTCTTCCAAATGTCATACTGTCCTATATATAGAATAATATGAGGATTTTACTGTTATAAAAAGTTTTGATATATGCTAGTTTCATATATATTTTATAAAATTGAATGCAACTATTTCTACGAAAAAATAAACAAGAAAATCGTTAAATTTCATAACTTGTAAATATATTTGCAGATCTTTACTCTAAATAAATGCCCCTCTGCAGCAATTTATTTATTTTATATCGATCAAATATGTTATATTAAAATAATTAGATTTCTGTTGTAATTTGATTATTAGAGCTATATAGAATTAATACTTGATGCTGATTATTTTGAGAATAGAGATATTTGTTGAGCAGTCGTGGCATAAATATTGAAAGAATAATAATAAATATGGTTTTGATCAGAGATTTCTTTATTTGCTTAGGAATATATATGAATCACATAATTTGGTAAAATTACTGCCTAGCTTAAGGCGTAAGAATAAAAAAAATGAAAAGCTTATATACATAATGTACAAAAGTTTTGAGCCGGCCAACGGGGAACAACAACAATCGGTTTTATATAGGGAAAGTCCCGACATCTGGTGGTAGATTTAAACAGAATATTTGAAGCCATGAAATATTTGCTGATCTTTACTCTAAATAAATGCCCTTTGGAAGCAATTTCTTTATTTTATATCGATTAAAAAAAAAAATATATATATATGTATCACTACATTCTTATAAACCCGTTGTAAGTTATACTGAGTGGTACTTCCAGGTCTTCAGACCAACACTAGGTGCACCCCTCTTTCCTTCTCCATGATGTCTACAAGACCTCTGGGAAAACCCCAGGACTATAATAGAAAAGCTGAGACAATGGAACCTAATAGAGATTATTTAAACGACTTGAGGAATAAACAACAACAACAAACCCGTTGAACCAGTAGTAGTAGTGTATATGCGTCTAAATTTAATCCTATATACCTGAAATATTCAATTTTAAATAATAACTATACATTAATCTAACAAATTATACAATTTGTTTAAATTATACAATCTAACAAATACTTATTATAAATGTTATTATCAGTGAAAATAAAAATGGAAATACTTCTCGTACTAGTTTGGCAATTCTGTAAAGGCAATCCATCGGTAAAATTATAAATTCAGATATAAGAAAATTGCGATATACCTTTATGAAAAATATCAAAAATACATTACACAATAAATTATATTTAAAAAGAAACTTATTGCATAAGGTTTTCAGAATTTTTTTATAAAAATTATACAAACAACAATAGCCTTTATTGGGCACACGTGCCATACAGGATTCTCCCTGTAGGACAAAATAAATAAATAACAAATTAGCATCGTAGTTATATACAAATATTGGGTATTGACCTCGACCAATTATCGAGTTGGATCCGGTGTCTGTGCTAAATATTTTGATTGAGCTGATTTCCAGTATCTATAAAAAGCGAATGCAAAGGGTCTTGATTTTACGACTTTTGCCATTAAAACATAAGGCGAATTGCTATTATAGCCGGTCTCTTGACGAAGAATTTCTCTTTCTTCTTCCATTGCCGTACAGTAGAACATGTAGTGTGGAAATTCGAGACTAAATTCACCGTTGCATAAGGTGCATTTTATGGTCTTAGTTTTCAATAGTAAAACATGATTATTTCTCTGTGCTATAAAAATTATAAATAAAAGACAATTCACTGAGGGAAGAGTTTATTTTTTCATCACGACAAGTTTTCTGGCGTAACAGCAGCCCTACGAAAGAAATAACCTGTTATGTAATTAAAGTAAGTAAGAAGGATGAATTCGTAACCAATTTAACTTTACATATTATTTATTATTAATAGAAATTATACAAAACAAATCTTTGTATATACGTCTACATGAGAGAGAGAAAATATGGTTTCACGGGCTACTAACCAAAAGTTATGATTTTTGAGCCCAAGCGCGATGTCAGGTGGCAAGGGTATGTATATATATTATATACATACAAGTTCCTTTTCAAACACGAGTTCATCTATAGCCATTGTTACTCTGTGTAATATTCCAACATAACCAAGATATTTTTTAAAAACCTGTTGAAGAGCTGTTACACCAGAAAGATTGTATTCTCGTGATAAAAAAAAAAAAGAAAACTCATCCCTTAGCGAATTGTCTTTTATTTAGATATATTCTAAATTAGAATATAAAGGTATTTTTATAAATGATAAAATTCACTTTATAAAAGGTTAATTATCAGAGACACATATGTTCTAAATTATATTTAGTTAAGTTTGATTAAAGATGATAACTCATAAACACGTATTTCCGATAGAATAATATACAAATAATTTTTATGAAAATTATCACTAAATATAAATTAATATTTAATTAAAAAGGCATATATTGAATCAAAATATAATTTATTTTACCAATATTTCAATTGGCTGAACGCCAACCTTTATCAAGGTATTATAACATATGGCGATTCAGCCAACTGAAATATTGGTAAAATAAATGATATTTTGATCCAATATATGCCTTTTTAAATAAATATTTATTTATGGATTTCTCTATTTTCAAAAAAATAAAGGAATATATAGAAATAAATTTATAAATATATAAACAATATATTATATCTGAATTTTTATATATTATGGATGCGCTTTTATTCAAATTTTAAATAATAATAAAGAACTCCGTTGTTAATTTTGATTGAAGAGTTTGAGCATTTCTATACAAAATACATTATATATTTATTGGTGTTTTATAGTAGCACAACATTATAAAAGTAAGAAATGATTAAATGCAAAAGATTAAATATCTAAATGTATTTAAATATATAATCTTTTGCATTTAATCATTTCTTAATTTATCGTTATTTAAAAATTAAAGAACATCCTTTGTTTTTAATATATAATCATTTTTTTCATGTTTTTATTGATGTTCCTTTTTTTCATAGACATTATACCTACAAATCCAAAACACGCATACCATTGATCGAACTTTCTCCTTTGCAATTATTTTGAGAGAATATATATATATATATATATATATTAGTTATATAACAATTAAAACATATATAACAATTACGCAAATGAATTTATATAATAAAAATATGTTTAATATATTTTATAAACGAAAACAATAAAGCATCAAGGGCTGCGTATCTTTATTAAAACGACAATTTACGAGCTTTCGAGCACATACGCCCTTCTACAGGAAATAAAGATACGCAGCCCTTGATGCTTTATTGTTTTCGTTTATTCTATAATATATTTTATAGCTAAATTTACTCTATATTTACTATATTTTTATAGCTAAAATTACTTTGTTAACACTTTAGGATATCAATATATTCTTGATCTATTATATCTTCCAATGTATTCATAATTTATAAAACGTCCATATATAACGATAAACTTACTTATTCTTTTCATTTTTAACATATTGGCAATATTTTTCTTTAAAATAGTTTCTCCTATCAAGATCAATATTAAAATATCAATAAAACTTCAAGTTTTAAAAATATTTAAATGGCTATATATTTTTTAAAAAAATCAATAAAGAAAGGTACATGAGGCGTGAAAGAATTTTCAGAAAGTTTATAGAATAAATTACTCATAAACCTAAACATTCTTTAATAATAAATCAATATTTATTGATTTTTCTCTGCGTTCAAAGAAGTTAATAATTCTAAACGATCTTTTGGAGAACATACTTTACCAGCCAAATTAATTTTTGAGCAATAAAGTACTGGTGAGGTTTAGGGAGAAATAGAGAAACACACATATAGATTAAATAATGCTCGCACCAACCACCTTGGAGACTTTCTTAACCTGCTGGATATCCCAACTTTTTATTGTCGCGTAATCTTTTCTCAAGAGATATAATAACATCTACCCATGTTAATACTCTAGTTCCCCAGCGGGTCTTTCCTGCTACTATCCCCCATGACACATTGTAAATAGCATTGCTAATTATTGTAACTATTGTTCCTGTATATACCCTCTTCTACGTGGAGAAGTTGTATAAGACCAAAAGGACATAACAGGGACTTTTGTTGTTGTTATTTCTGTTATTCTTGTATGTACCCTACATTTCTGTGATTGGAGAATCCGTATAAGACTAAATTGTCTTAATAAAGCTTTTTGTTGATGATTAAATAATGCAACAGGTTTCTGGAGATGAGTTTATTTTATTAACACAATCTCGAGCTTTCAAACATCTCTGCCCTTCTACAGGAGTACATAAAAACGTATAAACTCGGTTAAGATACTAACTAATTATATATACATTTAAATATAGATGGATATTTTGCCAGGAAGAAATGCTAGTGTTGTGGCTTTGTCACCGACTCAAGGCCGCTAGTTATGGCGACGGTCAATAGATGGCGTCTGGTTTTAGACGTCTATTTTGACGGGAGAGGCGACCCTTGTCTCTTTAGATGAATTTCCTCCCGGCAAAATTTCCATCTATATTTTGGCCATAGATATGGCCCAGCCACTTTGCCAACTAAACACCTCTTTGGCAGATTGTCAAGATTCCTTTAGATCCCGTGTGGATCTCATGGAATAAAGTCCACCCTAGACTAAAGAGGGCCATTAGCCCTAAACCATGGGCTCTAGGTGGACGCTTTTCAGTTTGCCAAAGCTGGTGTTGTGGCTTTGTAACCGACCTGAGGCCACTAGTTGCGGCGACGGTCAATAGATGGCGTCTGGTTTTAGACGTCTATTTTGACGGGAGAGGCGACCCTTGTCTCTTTAGATACATTTAAATATTAGGATAGATATTTCATATTGCCAATAGACAAGATGCAAATACAAACTAACTGAATAAAAATATATTCTAACATCAAACCATATGCAAAATATATCTTAATATTTAAAAAATATATATATATTAAGTTAGCATATTAACCGCGTTTATTCGTTTTTATGTACTCCTGTAGAAGAGCAGAAATCCCCGAAAGCTCGAGATTGCCTTAATAAAATAAAAAGGAAATTCATCTCCAGAAACCTGATGCAAAAAAAGCTTATGTCCACAGTTCATCTAAAATACCCATTCCAAGAGTCTAGCATCAGTATCAGTATAAAAGGAAAACCGAAAAATGCAATATAACAGCGGTATGGTAGATTAAACTGGCGAAACCGCTGGGAGGGTTCACCACTGATGAGCAAGGCCCTCCTATTAATTTTTCATTGCAGTAAGGGCAGTAGGAAATGGTTTAATTTCAAAAAGAATCATACGCGTCTATAATAGTTTCGGATTCTCATTACAGATGGCGCGCTAATGTATCATATTGTTGCACCAGGCTGCGGTTTGGCAGATCCTTCAATCTTGATTCTCTCCTCAGACGCATCTTACATCTTTCCAGAACGTGTCTCAACCATCCTACAAGGTTAAACCAGTCAATAATAAGACAACTATATATTTAGGTAGCACCTAGAATCTCTCTTTATTTATCACATCAAAGTTTAAAGCAGGTGATGTAGTCAGTGTATCAAAATACAAATGTTTTATAGTACATAATATTTTCTAGTAATAATCTGTTTTATAAAAATAAATAAATATATAATTTAAATATATTAAAAATAATATTATAAATAAATTTTAAAATACGCGCATTAATCATGATGCAATAATATTATTTCATTTATATTCAGAATTTTTTAAAATATATCTATTGACTTATATAGAAATACATTTTAATAAGCTTTGTATATAATGGATCCTACCTTATATTAACACGATATTAATTATAAGTATTTGAAACTTTTTTTGATGCGTATGATTCTTTTTGAAATTAAAACAATTTTCTACTGTCTTAACTGAAATGATAAAATAATTATGTTTAAATCCAATATGAATAATAAATACCAAATCGTTTTAGTGAAAAGGTTATATCATTAAAAGTGTTTTTAAGATATTTAGTATTTAACCTTCCATTATGTTTCACATGAAATTGATTTATCAAAAATGTATTAATATAAGTGTAATATTATTATATAAGTATCTGTTATTGTGTTGAGGTTATATTTTGTGTGTGTATGAATTATTCATACCTATTTTATAATCTATAACGTTATTAGTTTCTGAAATTTTTAATTATATATAAACATAAATTTAGGGCACTAGGAAAGTTTTGCAATACGCTCCAACCCGTGGGTCCACGTGGGCACGAGTTCGAACTTGTTTAACTCTGTTTATATTTAAATTTCAGGCAAAATTCAATTTGATAGATGTTAGTGTTCTTTGAACTGTGGAGTTATAAAATATTAAGAATATCTACCTGGCGTAAAATTGAATACCGAGACATTTTGTGATATAACTTTGAACGCGGTTTGGGCATTGAAGATTGCTTGTAAGAAATGACTTCTTCACTGGGATATGATTGTCCACATCGTACTACCATATTCAGGTGGTGTCGTGAGTTTCAGTGAGGAAATTTTGGCATAAGAGACGCACAAGGTCAGAACGTCTAGCTTCATCAGTTAATGAGGAAAACATCGCTGCTGTCAAGAAATTATTGGAGACTGATCGACATATAACTTATCGCCAGATAGAGGAGAGTTTAGACATTCCTGCACCAGTGATTCATTCTATTCTGTACAACCATCTAAAAGTGAGTCAAGTTTGTTCCCTTGTGAGAAGATTACGTGTTTCATGGTGCCGAGAGATGCTAGAAAATTCTGATAATGGGTCATCTCGTTATGTCGCTAGCATTATAACAGGTGATGAAACTTCGATTTATTATTTTGTTGTGCCTATTAAAGTCCAGAACAAAGTATGGATCTTTAAAGGTGAAAGTAAACCTGTGTCTGCACGAAAATCCAGATCCATTAAGAGGAAAATGTTAGCCGTCTTCTTTACTGCCAGAGGAGTTGTGAGTCCGCGGTACTGGAAAATCAAAAGACAGTCACTGCCAAGTGGTATGCTTATTTTCACAATTAAATTTTATGTTGATAAGACACAAATTGGATTATAGATTATAAACACAAGGTAATAAGATCAAATCCAAATAAATAAATAATGTGTGACGTTTCAGTAATAGCGTTGTTACCGAAACGTCATACACTATTTATTTATTTGGATTTGATCTTATTACCTTGTGTTTAAATTTTATGTCATTCAAAGAGCAGCCGCGTGATGAGACTATTTATAATATGTGTGTGTTGCGTGTGTTATGTGTGTGTGTTTGTGCCAAAATAGGCGCCTCTCTACATATGGATTAAAATAATATTTTCTGTTTATCACCCAAGGAAATTATTTAAAAGTGCGGCTAAAGAAAGTGTCAAAACTTCAGTATTGGTAAAGTCAGACAAAAGCCAATCTATATGCCATGATTTCGGGATATGATCCTCATCAGTACAGAAGTGGCTTCAATTTCATAACATCCTACGAGAAGATTAATGAAATCGGTCGAATTTACCAAAAAGGTGTTAAATCTGGGGAAGTAACAGAGACCAATTTTCATGCTAGAAAACAATATAAAGTTGCGGAAGGAGGGTATTTATGTACCAATAGAGACATCTCTCCCTTTAAATATGAATTAAATAAATATAAAAATATTTGCATAGTTTCTTCATTCAGATATTGGGAGGCAAGCTTTCGCGCTTTATCAGGCCACTGGCTTCGCAAAGGCGTGCAACACACATACAATAGAGAGATTCACAGAAATACATTTAAAAAAAATCAAATATGAAAATAGTTTCCAGTTGTAACTCTCTACAACTATAACTATTTTTATATTGGATTTTTAAAATTTATTTCTGGAAATGTATATTATACATAGCAACATCGGAAGATCTAGCAACAACGACTGTTCTAGTAACAACTAGAGTTCTAGCAACAACTAGAATTCTTGCAACATTGGGAGTCCTAGCATCAACGGGAGTTCTAGCACAGGCCTTTGCGGAGCCAGTGGCCTGATGAAGCGCGAAAGCTTGCCTCCCAATATCTGAATAAAGAAAGTATGCAAATATTTTTATATTTATTTAATACAATTATAATATCATTTGCATCTATATTTAAAGTATATGAATATATATTAATACATCAGTAAATGAAGAAATGTCTCTTTAGATAGATACCTGAATACCATCTCTCCTCTCCCAACTTTATGTTGCATTTTTGTTCTCATAGTATTATGATCAATTTTAGTATTGTTTTACTTGAATATTTCTCTAATATTATAAAGCATATTTTCATTCTAAAATATTCATTAAAACTTTTTTCTTCAATCTGTAAATTGTTTTTCTCGAATACACACAATACTTTACAATTTGATTTCATTTAACTAAATTTGCATACCAACCCTTTGTACATATATCAATTTTTGTTGATATTTTTTTCTCTTTTCATCTAACTAACTTGCATATTAATTCTGTACATATTTAAAATATCTTTCTTTTTCTTTCAAAATTTTGTTTATCTTCAAAGTGTAAGTGTCCCTAGGGGGACATAGCGCTCTAAGTCGAATTAAAGAAATTATTATCAATTCGATAATTTAGCGAAAGTCTGAAACCCACACTTTGACCTGAATATGCTGAGACATTTCCCTCGGTGGAAGTAGCAAGTAATTTTACTTGACTCTGCCAATATTGAAAGTTCTATTTCTGGGTGTCACCTTGCAATGGCGGGTCTTTTTCAACGGTTGTCTTTGATCGGTGCATTGATTTCTGCTGACTTCTTTGATTCGCCCCCGTTCTACCTTTTTTTTTCCTTCTGGGATGACAGGTGTCTTTATACCTTCTATCAACGGTAATAACTTGAGATATTAAAATAAATATAAAGAATTCTGCGTGTAAACATATATATATATATGTTATAATAAATATTATTTTGAGATAGAAATTAATTGCTGGTTCTTTTGAGTACATGAGTACTTAATGGTATCGTTTGTAGTCGTGTCATCTTGAAAGAAAACAGAAGAATAATTATTTAATATCAAGTAGTTTTTATTTTAAATTGCTTTAAGAGAAAATTACAATAAGACATTTTTCACAGTTATATAGACTTTATTAAATGAATTCTCTATATTAGTGAATTTCAAAAATAGGTTAGATAACTACATATTTACAACAAGTATTAAAAGTCGACGTATTCTAAAACTATGGTCAAAAAACAAGTAGAACTATCAATGAATGAAAATAAAATATATTTTTAAATTATAGAATATTTTTATATTTAGATTATATAATATATATAATTTTGAACATAGAGCAATCCATAAATAGATCTTTAATTAAAAAGACATATATTGGATCAAAATATAATTTATTTTACCAATATTTCAGTTGGCTGAATGCCAACCTTTTTCAAGGTATTATAACATATTAATATGTGTCAACAACAAACTCAGCATCACATAACGTCAATAGACACATTAATATGTTATAATACCTTGATAAAGGTTGATGTTCAGCCAACTGAAATATTAGTAAAATAAATTATATTTTGATCCAATATATGTAATTTTAAGTAAAAAAAAATATAATTATTATTATGTATTATGCGCGCCATCTGTAATGATAAATTGAAACTATTCTTGACGCGTTTGATTCTTTTTGAACTAAAACAATTTTCTACTACTTACTGAAATGATAAATTTAGGAGAGCCTGGCTTCACCACAGATGAGTTAGACCTTCCCAACAATATATCTTTGTGCAGTAAGGACAATAGTAAATTTTTTTATTTCAAAAAGAATCATATGCGTCAAAAATAGTTTCAATTTATTATATCATATATGTCCTATTTAGAGAATATATAATGTTATAATAAAAAATATTTGTAGCTTTTGAGATCTGGAAAGCAAATCCTTTTGTTGAGATTGGACAACTAAGAGTAGTTTTATTTTTATTATTACGTCTATATAAGAGATTGTCAGCGTTTAAACAAAATGAAATATATATGGTTTATAATGTTAATTAATGATATCTACGACTTTTGTGAAATCTGAGAAAGAACTATTATTATAATTATCTACACTCATGGACAAAATTTAAGGAATTTGTACATTTTAGCATGTATATCGGGATTCAGACAATAATTCTGAAAGATATTTAATACACAGTGACCTTTATTGAAGACACACGAGATAAAAAAAGTTTGAACAAAATTGCCTCTGACTCCTTAAAAAAACAGACAACCGGTGATATCATAAATGTTTCACTTCCTTAAGTTTTGTCCATGAGTATATATGTGATATCCTGTCGACTCTCGCTATACTGTGATATCCGAGAGGGTCAAACCTGTAGTAACCGAGAGGGATAGTCAGGATGTGGAGAGTTTTCCAGTACCTCTCTGCACCTTGGAAGACCTTTAACAGTTCTCACAGAGTACAGGCAGTCGTGGTCGAAGGAAGAATGGAAGACTTGGGAATTTACAAACAAAAAAAGAAGAGACACAGTTGTACTAGGAAAGTTCCGTGAACAGATAAAAGTCGAGCGCTAGGAGCGAAAGATAGAGATTTGAGAAGAGTTCTTACTGGTCTATATGGTCGAGGAGATGGACCTTGGGGACAACCGACGAGGGCTTCCGCCGATGGTGAAGTGACTGTATATTTTCGGGAATTGACAGATTTGTATATCTTTGCCGAGAGGAAGTTCTGGGTTTCAGCGGATGCAATAGGGGCATGGATCACGGAAGAGATGTCATTGTACATTCTTAACGACTTACTGGCAACGCCCTGACATCTTTAGGCCTCGTTCTTAGACGTTGTTGGTCTTCTGCATCTCAATCTCTGCTTTAGCTCATTTCTTCTTCCATTACACAGTTTTATATACAGAGTACATTATATATTATGATGTAATAACACATGTCAATAATGCGTATAATTATTTACAGAGGTTTTTATTTTACAACACGACAATATTGTTATATTATACAATATGGGGGGGGGGTTGTTGAAATAAAATTCATTTTAAACGCTCGTTGCACATATTATATTAATATGTATATTTTCATCTTGTAAAGCCTCACTTAACTCTCTGTACTAAAATACCACTTGTGTTTCAGATGAGTCGGTAGAGGAGGATATTCGTGGTGAGTACGTTATGTAACACTTCCTACCACATATATATATATATAGTGTAAAAACTATATAACAAATTTATAACAGTGATTCCAAATTTAAAACTAAAGGAGCAAACTGATAAGAATGATAACTCATATCAAGTAGATTTGACGTGTAAAAACCGATGCAAAAGACGTTACGTTGTTAATTTTTATTGTTATTAATTATAAATATATAATTAACTGGATGATGTATTAGAAGTAAATGATTTTTTTTTCCTCTCTCTCTACTAAATAATAACTATTTACAAATTTTTTAATTTAAATTTAATTGATCAAAATAGTGAAGATAATTTTAAAACAAAACTGGACTATAAAATTAAACAACTATTTATTATTATAATATATATATATATATATATATATATATATATATATATATATATATATATATATATATATATACACTATGTACAATGGCGCCTCTGCCAGCGCTGCAAAGTTTGGTGGAGAATAGCCAGTGGGTCTCCAGCGACATCACGTATTTCGCGAACTACGAAGAATACGTAGATCGCGTACTTCACCGCTGAGGCTATATATATATATATATATATATATATATATATATATATATATATATATATATATCCGGAACTCTTTTAATTTATTTCTGAAATGTACTCATAATAATGTTACATATCTATAATGAAGAGTGAAAATAAATATATAAATATTGCCACATGGAAAATTAGGGAAAACAAACTTCAGGATGACACAGCAATTTATTCAGAACAAGAACAAACTATGAATGATAAACAAAAGATAAGCAACGAGGGAAGTTTACAGAGTAGCAAAATATAAACATAAAAAATAATACTCTGTTAATAAAATAATAAATACTTTGCTACAATATTATATCATTTTTATATTTTTGTTTTAAAAAAACTCTTGAAATTTCTATATAACAACTAAAAAAGGGGTGTATTTAAAGGTATAGTAAATTTATATTTTCCGAATAGTTTTGAAAACACACGCAATATCACAGCGTAACATAATTTAATTGTAATGAAATATGCAATAACACGTCATCTATATATGAGTAATTAAAACATTTGAGCATGAATGAATATTTTACACATAATAAAAATAAACTTCTACTATCCTTACTGCATTGAAAAAATATTGGGAGGGCTTGGCTTATCAGTGATGATCCCTCCCAGCGGTTTCGACAATTTAATCTACCAGATCACTTCTTAGAGCTCTAATACTGTATTGGACTATTCTTCTTATATATGCTACACTAAGGATGGAATCTTACAAATGGTATTCAAGAAAACTATGAACATAAGCTTTAAGGAGAGTATAATTACATATAAATATTTTTTGAAATATTTGTATCGAGCAATGCTCTTCCGCAAACAATAAGGACAAAGTCAATTAGGCAATTTAATATCCTTTCCTTTTTTTTTTTCATATTCTTATTTGTTTCTCGTTTTAATTGCCTGCCTTGAATATTATCTCTCTTCCTTCTATGAATATAAAAATTCAGGCTAACTTGTAATCTTTTATTTATAATGTTTTGAATAACTTTATTGAAACATTTTATATTGTAGCGAAGAAATCATTTATTATTTAATTTTAGTTTAATTATTCACAATGAAAATATTTAAAAGAATATTACTCTGTATTTGTGAATTCATCATATATGTTGCATAGCTTGGCTGTTCAATATTCTTTATCGGTATATAGTGTTGTTTTTTTTTGGTTGGTTGGTTGATTATTGTTGACCTGTCATACTGACGTCATCAATAAATACTTTTACATCTTAAAATATACTAAGACTTGATTTCTACGCTACAATGAATACAAAAATGTAATGCCTTGATAAAGGTTTGGCATTCAGCCAACCGAAATATTGAAAAATAAATCTTTTATTAAATCCAATATATGCCTTTTTATTATTTAATGAATTAAATATGGATTGCTCTATTTTCAAAACGATTTAAAATTAGTTTAAATGTGATATTATAACACTATGCGGCGCTGAGTTTGTGTATACAAAATTGTAATGCCTTGATAAAGGTTTGGTGTTCAGCCAACAGAAATATTGGCAAATAAATCTTTTATTAAATCCAATATACGCCTTTTTATTATTTAATGAATTAAATATGGATTGCTCTATTTTCAAAACGATTTAAAATTAGTTTAAATGTGATATTATAACACTATGCGGCGCTGAGTTTGTGTATACAAAATTGTAATGCCTTGATAAAGGTTTGGTGTTCAGCCAACCGAAATATTGACAAATAAATCTTTTATTAAATCCAATATATGCTTTTTTATTATTTAATATTTAAATATAAAAATAACAGCAGATATATTCATATAATAACAACGATTATTTTCCTGTCTAAAAACAACATCATTTTATTTGCATCCTTTTTTTTCAAAAGCAGACGATCCCTTGTTAGGGAGATATAACGAACAAAATGTCGTTGATTCAAATCTGCAAGCGGATTGTTCTGATTGGCTTAGACTGATCCAATAGGACTTCTTCCCTCCTTATCGAGGTTTCACTTAGTGCTACCATTTTCTCGGTAAAATAATCTGACAACACTACGTGAAACTTGAGATTTCACTTCAAGTTTTATTTCTTCTTATGCTTCTCTTTAAAGAAATGTAAGAAATCAAATAAAAATCTCATAATTTTAAAATGATATTGAACGATTCATAGAATTTATAGGTTTTACTAAAATTCATTGACTCTTAAAATCAAAATACCATACATTTATCGAATAAATAATTCATATATTTTTATTATTATTGAAAATATACTTTGAAGTCTCTTCTATTTAAAAAAAAAAAAAGTATTTCAATAATTTTATATGGTTTATCTCCTCATATAAAAATAGTATGTATATATTTTATATAGTTTTAAAACACAAAATATTTTTATATACAGAAATAACGAAATAAAATATTTAAAATGC
The DNA here is from genome assembly GCA_030710605.1 of Cordylochernes scorpioides. Taxonomy (NCBI): domain Eukaryota; kingdom Metazoa; phylum Arthropoda; class Arachnida; order Pseudoscorpiones; family Chernetidae; genus Cordylochernes; species Cordylochernes scorpioides. The sequence goes on along the minus strand of CP092866.1, from coordinate 23,915,628 downwards.
ATAAAATTTTAGAAATCGCAGATTTTAAAAGGTCGGCAATAAATCAACTCACCAATATCAGTTTGGGTATAAAAATAAATTTATTTTATTGATATATATATAAATTTATATAATTATTTGTTAGTAGGGAATATTAAAATTACATTTAGAAATTTAATTGCCATCTATCGTAACAACAACAACAAAAACCTTTATTAAGACACTATTGTCTTACAAGGGGATTGCCCTAAAAGGTTATACAGTGGTACCTCGACATACGAGTTTAAATCGTTCCGCAACCTTGCTCGTATCTTGAATTACTCGTATCTCGAAGCAAATTTCCCCATACAAAATTCCCATTTAAAATCACAGATTAATATCTTCAACACTACCGAACCGAACTCGTATCTCGAATTTCGCTCGTAACTCAAAGCAAAAATCACTTGCTCGTCGGCTCGTATCTCGAAAAACTCGTATGTCGAGGCGCTCGTATGTCGAGGTACCACTGTATATGTACATGAGTGAGGAGGAAAAGCAATTTAGAGGGAAGGGGGAGCAATCAGCCGTTGTCTGTGGAGTTGAGCACTTCTTCCCTCATTTTATCAATCGCCTTGAAATATTTTAAATATCTATAAACAAATGTTTTATCCCCCCAGAAGGAGAGTAGTAAAAATTGTATATACATGTTGTTCATTATAGTGAGTTGGCCCCGAAATTTCGTGAATTTCCAGTCTCTTTTCCTGTAGAATCCATCTATCGATACTGCTGTGCCCTTAATGCAATAATAAATTAATGGGAGGGCCTGACTCATCAGTGGTGAATCCTCCCAGCGGTTTCGCCAGTTTAATCTACCATTTAATCAACCCTAAGTTCACCACTGATGATCCAGAATATCCCATTAAATTATCTTTGCAGTAAGGGTAGTAGAAAATTGTTTAATTATTAAACCCTTAAAGAGAATCATTGTAAAAGTAAGAAGCCTTTTTGTAGTACAGAGAATTAATCATGTTTCACTATTGAAAACTAAGACCATAAAATGCACCTTATGCAACGGTGAATTCAGTCTCGATTTTCCACACTACATGTTCTACTGTACGGCAATGGAAGAAGAAAGAGAAATTCTTCGTCAAGAGACCGGCTATAATAGCAATTCGCCTTATGTTTTAATGGCAAAAGTCGTAAAATCCAGACCCTTTGCATTCGCTTTTTATTAATACTGGAAATCAGCTCAATCAAAATATTTAGCACAGACACCGGATCCAACTCGATAATTGGTCGAGGTCAATACCCAATATTTGTATATAACTACGATGCTAATTTGTTATTTATTTATTTTGTCCTACAGGGAGAATCCTGTATGGCACGTGTGCCCAATAAAGGCTATTGTTGTTGTTGTTGTTTAATTATTAAATGAAAGATACGCGTTTAAAATAGTTTCAATTTATTATAACAGATGGCACGCTAAAGCAACATATGACAATATGTAATGCGGAAAATAATTGTTTTATTTTAAACTTCCCATATTTATTTATTACTGCTTAGCGTTAAAACAAACACTAGAACATTACAACCAATTTAATCACTTCCTAGCAATAACACTGACGTGTGTAAAAACATTTTATATAAAAGGGCATACCTGAATCTGTGAAGGCAAAAAATTATTTTCAAAATATTTCGAGAAGTTGCTCCCTCTTTATCAATTTATTGCACAGTAAACTTAATTTAGGTAAATATTTTAGGTATTTATTAGGTAAATTATTAATTTACCTTTAGTTAGGTAAATTAAGTTTACTGTACAATAAATTGATAAAGAGGGAGCAATCTCTCGAAATATTTTGGAAAAAAAATTGTTTTTTTTTTCTTTACAGATCCAGATACGCCCTTTTATATATACTTATTTGATGAATCGCCTTTTGACTCAAAATATTTTATATTTGCATAAGCCCCTTACACCTGCCCTCTATGTACAAGAAAAGACATCATTTAGAGCAATGTTTATATTATTTTATAAATAAAATACTAAGCTCTCTCACTATATGTTTCATCGTAGTAAGAACACAGGAAAATATTTTATTTATAAAAGGAAAAAAATCGTGATAAAATTGTATATTTCATATCATAAAGGGGTTGACTGGGTATATTGCGGTTTCTCAAACCTATGTTTTGTCTGTTTAAACAGATTAAACATGTATACCTTCAGACGGATCTCAAATATCATTTAACCTTATGAGTAGTCTTCAGAGAATATTGTATCTACTGAAGAGGTTGTTTGTGACACCTGCTTAAGAAAACGTGACTGTTGTTGAACTTGCTGAAAATATCTCAGCTAATGCTAAAGAGATCACGTCACCTACTGAAGAGTCTGTTGTTATACCCGCTGAAAATATCTTGAAAATATGTCGAAGAGAACCCAAATGATCTTTAAGAGGTCCTAACTGATATCAAATAGGTCCCAGCTAATGTCGAAGAGGTCCCGACTGACGTCAAAAAGGCTCCAACTGATGTCGAAGATATCTGAACTGATGTCGAAGAGGTCCCGACTGACGTCAAAAAGGCTCCAACTGATGTCGAAGATATCTGAACTGATGTCGAAGAGGTCCCGACTGACGTCAAAAAGGCTCCAACTGATGTCGAAGATATCTGAACTGATGTCGAAGAGGTCCCGACTGACGTCAAAAAGGCTCCAACTGATGTCGAAGATATCTCAACTGATTTCGAAGAGGTCCCGACTGACGTCAAATAAATCCCATCTGTGATGTCTAAGATAACCCAACTGATGTCAAAGAGGTTTTATTTGATATTGAATAGGTGTCAGATGATGTCAAATAGGTCCCATCTGATGTCGAAGAGGTCCTAATTGATGTCAAAGAGGTACGAACTGATGTTAAGAGGTTCCAACTGATGTCAAAGAGGTCTTAACTGATATTGAATATGTGTCAGATGATGTCAAATAGGTCCCATCTGATGTCGAAGAGGTCTCAATTGATGTCAAAGAGGTGCGAACTGATGAGAAAAAAGGTGCCAACTGATATTGAAGAGGTCTTGTCTGTGATGCCTCCAATAAAATCGCGACTGTTATTGAACCTGTTGGAAATATCTCCGCAGATGTTAAAGATGTAGTAAATAG
>CP092866.1:23847226-23912422 GCA_030710605.1 Cordylochernes scorpioides | reverse complement strand
TACTATAACTATAATGGTAGCTTGTTGAGAGACGTCATAGTCTGAAATCTTCGCCGATTATACAGCATAAATAGAAGAAACGCGTCGCCTTAAACTTTGATTCCTTCTTCAAACTAAAGAGTTGGTCGGTTGAAAATGCTTTTTAAAATTTACCGTAACTTTTACTAAAACCACACACAAAAACAATTCTTCTCTTTTATAAATGTCAAGATACAGAGGTGACATTTGGCGGAAAATCATTAGGAATGTCTCGGAGAGAGAGATGGCCATTAAATTCCTCCGTCTAATGGAAAACTGTGGTATAATTAGCAAGATGGCCCCATTTGTGACTTTACTACTTTTTATGGACTCTCTTTACTTGGCATCTTTCATGCTCTTTGCAGCTTCTAAACTGACATTTCTTCTGACTCTTTGCTCGGTTTTCTCCCAAACCTTCCCTCACCGGCTTGTGTGTGTTGTATAAACTGCTTCAATTCTTTTTGATCATTATCAGTAGCACTGCGAGCTCTTTGTTCTTATTTGGCTCTTATACGTCTCTCACTTCCATCCACTTCTGGTAGTTCTTTGCTGGTCTTTTATTCTTATATGCCTCCTATTATTGCCCCTGCTATTTCTTTGTTCTTCTCTGATTATTATATGCCTCCTGTTATAGCCTCTGTTATTTCCTTGCTCTTTTTATTGTTCACATGCCTCCTATTATCGCTTCTGTTATTTATTGCTCTTCTTTTATTCTAATATATGCTTTCTATTAACACCCCTGCTATTTCTTTGTTCTTCTCTGATTATTATATGCCTCCTGTTATAACCTCTGTTATTTTCTTGCTCTTTTTAAATCTAATATGCCTTATATTATCGCCCCTGCTATTTCTTTGTTCTTCTCTGATTATTATATGCCTCCTGTTATAGCCTCTGTTATTTCCTTGCACTTTTTAAAATATAATATGCCTCCTGTTAACGCCTCTGTTATTTCCTTGCTCTTTTTAAAATTCTTATATGCCTCCTGTTAACGCCTCTGTTATTTCCTTGCTCTTTTTAAAATTCTTATATGCCTTCTATTATCGCCCCTGCTATTTCCTTGCTCTTTTTTATTTTCCATATGCCTCCTGTTATAGCCTCTGTTATTTCCTTGCTCTTTTTTATTTTTCATATGCCTCCTATTATCGCCCCTGCTATATCCTTGCTCTTCTTTGATACTTATATGCCTCCTATTGACGCCTCTGTTATTTCTTCTTGCTCTTCTTTGATTCTTATATGCTTCTAATAATAGCCTCTGCTATTCCTTCTTGCTCTTCTCTGATTCTTATATGCCTCCTAATATCGCCCCTTCTATTTCCTTGCTCTTCTTTGATTTTTACATTTCTCTTATTATCCCCCCAGCCATTTCCTTGGTTTTTATATGCCTCCTCTTTTATCGTAACTTATTAGTTATTTGCAGACACTTTATGATTATTCAAACCTCTATCGTCCCTGCTAGTTCTTTGCACGCACTTTATGATTCTTCCAAACATCTCTTTATTGTACCTGCTAGTTCTTTAATCGTTTATGATGAGTCCAAACTTCTCTCAAATTCTCCTGAAAGCTAATTTCTCACTGTTTTCATTCTGCAAATACCCCTTAACACCCGCCGTTAGTTCGTTGAGATGTTTAGATTTTTCCAAACTGGATATCGATTACGCAAATGTGGAAATGTCCTTGAAATGTAGATAGTTTGACTCAGAGTTGAATGTTTCATTCTTCTCTCATATAAATGAATATATATCTAGTTTTTAAAATTTTAGAGATTGTGAAGAATTCCTTTCATAAATATATCATGTTATTCTTTGAATCTTTTCCCTTTTTTCTGGGAGAAGACGATAAGAATAAAGAATGAACCACAACAGCAGTTTTTATCACCACCGTAAAGATTTTTACTGGGGTGATAAACATTAGGCAATAGTTTTATGCATATTTAAAGGAAGAGGTGTCTTTATTTTTGCATGAATATCATCCTCCTTCAACTTTATGTTCTATTCTAGATGGAAATTCAGCCTTGCCACTTCACCAGGGTAACATATTTGTCAACTCTGACCGATTTCATAACTCCTCACGTACAATTACGATCCACAAGAGATCAAACGTCAGTCAAGGACGGGCATTGATTTCATGAGAGATTTACAAGGGATCAAATGAAATCTTCACAATCTACCAAAGAGCTGTTTATCCGGTAAAGAGACTAGACCAGAAGTCGACCAATTTTTTAATCGGAAGAGTCAAAAATTACAATTTACAAAATTTCAAAGTTTTTAAAAAGCCACAAAATGTTTTCTTTCCAACAATAAATAGTACTTTCATAAATAATATTTGCGTATGGAACTATGTATATAGCCTCAGCTCTACATCCAGAGAGCCGCATGTTGCTCGCGAGCCGCAGTTTTCCGACCCCTAGACTAGGCCACATATTTTGGTGATAGATTTGGCCTAGTTACTTTATCAGCTGAACACCTCTTTGGTAGATGGTGATGATTCCATTTGATCCTTTGTAAATCTCTCTTAAAATCAATACCCGTCCTTGACTGACGAGGGCCATTATCCCGAAACTATGATTCCCAAATGGGCGCTTCTCAGTTTTCTAAAGCTGGTGTTGGGCTGCCCACAACTTTCTCTAACTGCTGATACGTAATTCTTCGATCTTCTCTAAGTAAAAATCTTACCAGCTTAATTTTTTCTTGGGTTACTGCTGTTGGTGGTCGATCTAAACGAGGTTCATCTTCAAGGTTGTTTTTCCCAATTTAAATTCATTAAACCAATTAAAAACTTCTAATAGAAGGAGCTTTATTTCCTAAAGCTTTCATCAATCTTTCAAGGGATTATTTATACGTTAAATTACTTTTATAATCATAAAAGATCATGGCTCGTAAACTTTCTCTAGTCAACTACATTGTTTCTGTTGCAATGTTTAGAAATTACCGCTGCCGCTGTAAACAAAGTCGCGCCCTTTATGAGTCCTTGTTGTTACTATTTTATGAAAATGTTTATGTTAGGTAAAAAATGCATGTAGAGTTTAATGGTATAATTTATTTTTTAATATTTTAATTATTTAATATTGATTGTAAAAACCTTTGGAGTGACCTTTATATATAATTTAAAATATATAACAGGGCATATATTTAAAATATTTGTATATATATATATAAATTTATCAATTAGATGTTTTTTTTTAAGTATTAAATAGAATTTCTTGCACAAATATTTTGTATCTTTTTTGTGCAATAGGTATGTTAGATTTCTGGTTTGTACTTTTCTTCAATGCCTAAAACATCTTTTTAAAACTATTTTAGGCCTTGTAAGAGAAATCTAACTCGAAATCCATTACATCGAGAGATATATTTACAGATAATTAAAATATTCTTAAAATCTTTGACACACACAGTGTGGTAGTGGTGGTTTAAACTGATTGATTTTTAATGTATAAAAAACTGTTAAATCAATTTGGAATATGGTAAAAATTGAGGCAAGAATAAATTAGCCTTTGTTTGGAAGACCTTCTTAAACTTATTATTCCAAAACATCATCAGCTAATTAACTTCTAGAGAAAAACTTATCCGAAAGGGAAAAGAATATTTAGCAATTTCTTTTTTGAATTCCAAAAAACAACAAATTTTAATTAGAAAACTATTGGGTAATCCAAGTCAGTAAGTAAGTTATTAAGGTTTGCCAATTAGCAGAATTCTATACGAATATAAATACTTTGGAAGCATATATGGTTCAATACTCCATCCAAATATATAGGCCGACGAGAAAGAGAGATTGGAATTTCTTTATTATATCTCTCTCTGTCGCGGAGATATACCCCTAGAAATCTGTACCCCTGAGAAACTGTATCACTTAGAAACTCGCCTTAAATACTTCAAGAAGCTGAAGACTACAGAAATTAACTTAGACGTTGAGTTTAAAAGACTTGCAAAAAGGTATGTTCATTCTTTCAGCAAGTGGCGTGCTCTCCTCAAGCCATGAGCTCTTCTACCGGCACAGGTAGCATCCCCTTCTATAAACGCAAAAAAAAGATAAAAATGCAAAGTACCTATTTACATAAAAGAAAAAGAAATTTAAAGTAGCTATTTACATAAAGAAGATATATTTCTAACAACATCGTTCGTATATGGTTATATAAGGTTAAATATAGAATAAATATAAATAATATTATATTATAATAATAAGAGAGAGGAATATATTCTCTTCAAATATAAATATAAACTGACGATATGTAATTTAAAAGACGAGAACTACACTCATGGATAAAACTTAAGGAGGTCGATATTTTTTATATCGCCGGTTGTCTCTTTTTTTAAGGATACAGAGTTAATTTTGTTCACACTTGGTTATCTCGTGTGTCTTCAATAAAGGTCACTATGTATACAATTATCTGAATCCCGATTTCTAAAAGATATAACTACCTTAAGTTCTGAACATGTGTGTGTATATATAACATATATATATACACACACACATACAACTTCATTAAGACAACCGGTCTTATTCAGATTCACCACAGGAAAGAAGCATAGATGGAACTCCTATACTCCAGGCAGCACAGAACCCAACAACAGCCTCTAGGTCCGACCTATATTAAGAAGGTGTGATTTTATATTTAAATATTAGAGATGTTTTAAATTAATTTTAATAAATATGAGAAATAGTTATTATATTAATAAATATATGGATAATAATATCTTTTCAGCGGAAGTTCGGCAGTTACGCGTCATAGGCTGAATCTAAAAATAATAAGTGAGAAGTTAAAATTAAAAAGCAAAGACAGGACCATGATAGTAAATTTTCAGAATATTTAATAGAAGCTAACGTAAAGAAGGAGTCTTTTTATCCTGTCAGAAAGAAAATGAAATATATATTCGAAATATTATAACCCCTACATCCATTTGAGAAAAAAAATCATCCAAGAAAAAGTTTCTTACAAGGCGTTAAAGTTAACATTACTCCTGTAATAAGGACTAAAAGGACTGAAAACTTGAGTTAATTAAGTAATATTTTTATAAGAAACTTTTTTCGGGATGAATATTTTCCCTCAAAAAAATACACATGAAATATAATTAAAATGTTATACTAGGCTCAGAAATGTCTTCTTTACAGTTACCGAATAACTTGTCTATAACATTAATCAAACGTAAGATGAACTAGTCATAGCAACTTTCTGCCTAAATTGGCTTCTGAAGATGGAGGTTGCCGGCATTCATATTTCTGTGAAAAATAGACACTTCGGCCAATTGGAGTTTTTTATTTTCTCAACGTTTCAACAAATATCTTTTGTCTTCGTCAGGAAAAATAAATTTATTGTTATTATATTAATATATTATTTATTTCTCCTGACGAAGACAAAAGAATTTTGTTGAAACGTTGAGAAAATAAAAAACTGGCCGAAGAGTGTTGAAAAATTAGATATTTTCAGGAAAATAGGTAGTGTATTGTTAGTGAAAGGAATTATTTTATGATCTTTGGCAACAAAAAAAGTTCTATAAAGACTATATATTTTGGATTATTCAAATAAAAAGTTACCCATTATACTTCCTCAATAGACATAGGCCAGTGATACTGGATAATTCATCAAATAAGAATTAATGAACTTAAGAGAAACATAAAATAAGGATATAAACAGTAGAAATGTGTTTCTTTATTTGTGCAAAATACAAGCTTTCGGATCCTTACAATCCTTCTACAGGCATAAGAGAAACATAATGACAAAGGCTTACGCTCAATGATATATCAACACTCTTCATAAACCGGCTACATTTTCAATATGTCCGACGTCAGATACCATTATCAAAATATCAAGCGAAAATGACGATGACTACTTCGAGAATCCCTCCTATCCAAAGTTTATACAATAGCATTCATTATCAAGAAAATTGATGCATTAGAATTCATTAGATTTATTAGAACAAATAGATTCCCAAAGTCATACTCTTCTCCCCAATATATAAAATTTACTATATATATTGTTGCACTGGGCTGCGGTTTGGCAGATTCTTCAGTCTTGAGTCTCTCCTCAGACGTGTCTTGCATCTTTCCAGAACGTGTCTCAACCATCTTACAAGGTTAAACCAGTCAATAATAAGACAACTATAAATTTAGGTAGCACCTAGAATCTCTGTTTATTTACCACATCAAAGTTTAAAGCATGTAGGGTATTTAGTGTATCAAAATACAAATGTTTTATAGTACATAATATTTTATATTAATAATCTGTTTTATAAAAATAAATAAATTTATAATTCAAATTTTAAATATATTAAAAATAATATTATAAATAATTTTAAAAATAGGCGCATTAATCATGATGCAACAATATGTACATATAATTCAATTTCTAAATACAAAATAATATCTAAGTTTGACAATTTTACCGTAAATGTTTTGGAATTCCCATCTTTGGACACTTTTATTTTTCCGTTTATCATTACTCTTCACAATTCATCCTTTCATACTTCATCCCTAAGGTTAGAAATAATCGTTATTTCTTCTTAAAATAAATTACGATTTTTCGTTCAAAAGAAACATATCCGGTATAATTGTCAAACTTCGTTCTACAATCATAAGACGCATTATATTGTATTATAAAATAATATTTAGAAAATGTAAATACATGAAATAATGAGTGCTTTAAAAGGCCTTTAAAGTTTCGATTTCGTTATGCAAGCCCGCACGTATGCAAGTGGACATTTGCTTTTACAAATATCAAAAATAAAACTACAACCTTTCGCAATGAGTTTCTTTTATTATGATATGCGCGAGCTTTCGGGCTGGGGACGCCCTTCTACAGGCAAAAAATGAAACATTTGATTCACGAGATACAGTTATATACATTTGATTTGTTACAAATTTTACTTAAAAAATTAGAAAGAAAAGGATTAAATCTACATAAATTATTACTATTTTACTATGTTTAACAATTGGAAATAATTTAACCTTAAATTTCAATATTTTAATAAAGTTAAGTTTTAAACTATGAATTGGATAAGCGTGAAATCTGATTTTTATGGTATGGAATATGACAAAATTGTTCTGGGATATCTATTCTACGATTAATGCTATTGTGTTGTTTGGAAATCAGCGATTCAAGGATTAATCTTTCAGATTTGGTGGTTATGTTACTGTAGTGGCAAGTTGGACTGTCTAAATTAAATTTGTGGCCGGTATTCATGGTATGTTGAAAAATGAGGGATCTTGGATCTTTGGTCTTCATATTGTAAGTATGTTCCTTCAAAATCTTGTCTGTATTTTCCTGCTTGTTTCTCCTACGTATATAGATGGACAATCAATGTATGACACGGAATATATGGCATTTTTCTTCTGAAGGGGGTTCTGGTCTGTGGTCGATTTTTTACAAATAGTTTATATTTCTCTACTTGACATAACTAAGCTAGTAGAAGAGCTTTGTTTCTTGAAAGTTTGTTTTTTTTCTAAAAAAAGAAAGATACGCAATTTTAATTTCTTATTAATTAAAATTAATTATGATGCAATAGCGCTCCATCTGTTTTAAGAAATGTAAACTATTTCTTGAGGCGTATGTGATTCTTTTTAAAATACAGTAGACTCTCCTATAACGCGAGTTTTTACAACGCGATTTCGTACAACGCGATAAAAAAATTGCGACAAATTTATTTATACAACGCGAAATTTCGTATAACGCGTTATAAAATAAAATGCGAAAATTTCCATATTGACAACTGTAAAATACATTTAATTTTTATGCACACGCGTTTTTCAATTTTTTTGTTTTTGAACGAAGTAGTGTTGTATACTTTGTCAATTTAATTGCACATGAATTTTGATAATAGATGGCGCGCTTGTGCATCATATTATACATGTGTTTCTGTAAGTAAACTTTTTAAATAGCGTTAAATTGAGTTTTAATGCTTAAAATAATATTTTAACGCATATAAGGTATTAACTTAGAATTTACATGTAAATATTTTGCAAATATAAAAAATTACGAAACTTGCTCCCCAGGCATGATGAATAAAGTTGGAAAAAAAAATGTATTGTATAAAATGATGTATATAGGAAAATAATTATATGCTAAAACAAAACTAAATGTTATATTATTTTATATGCAAATGTATATAAAAGTTAGTTTTGTTTTAGTATATAATTATTTTTCCTATATACATCATTTTATACAATACATTTTTACATGATATTTGTCACTAACAATTTACCATAACAACATTCGCGTTATACAGGTTTTATTTCGTAAAACGCGAATTCCTATAACGCGATTTCATACAACACGGAACACATTAATCGCGTTATAGGAGAGTTTACTGTAAATCAATTATTATACTGGTGATGTCTAGTCAAGTGTTGGAGATGGTGAGAGGAAACCTTCTTTTAGATATCAGAAAGAGATAGTTTCTGTTTGGTTCGTCTAGTGCTTATATCCATTGAGAATGTTTGAAATTTGATAAGAACAGAAGGTGATAGTGTGAGATCTATTTGAAAGAAACATCAGCATAGCTGAGTAGACCATCCTGATGTTAGATTGTTTAAGTCCATTTGGGCTGGTATGTTCTGAGGCAGAAATGGCACAAATGGAAAAACTCAATCATCAGATAGTTTCCTCTCCAAACCTCTCTCTTTATTGTTTGTATTCTTCTACTCGAGCACCTTTGTTGAATTTATTCATTATCTCACCTTTCTTCCATAGTTTCTAAGTCTATGTAAAATTAAGATTATCTCCTATACATTTTATTATATATATTTTTTGAAAATAGAGCAATCCATAAATAAATATTTAATTAAAAAGGCATATATTGGATCAAAATATCATTTATTTTTCCAATATTTCAGTTGGCTGAACGCCAACCTTTATTAAGGTATTATAACATTTTAAAGTGTGTCAACACCAGTGTAACACACTAAAATGTTATAATACCTTAATAAAGGTTGGCGTTCAGTCAACTGAAATATTGGTAAAATAAATGATATTTTGATCCAATATATGCCTTTTTAATTAAAGATTTTATTATATATATTGCTTTTTTGTATATATAAATGTCTTTTATTTTGATGTGTTTCCTAGATTTTATTCTTGTATATCTCAAAAATCTTTCTTTCACAAAATTGAAGTAAATTTTAATAACAATTCAAATTTTCTACAGTAAAAAAAAGTATTAAAATCGTAAAAATGTAGATTTTTAAATTATTTTAAGCAAAATATTTTCGAAACTTTTTATAATAAAACGAAAAACATATATTCTCTTATTATAGTAATTTTTCAAAACACAATTTATATATTAATCAGATAGATATAGTGTGTTATTTATTTTAATATATGGATAAAATTCTGTTCACACACATTAATATTTGGTTCCGTTTGTAGAAAACCTCATGTACAACCCTCGACACTAAATAGATATAATTCTAACTATTTATTTACAATTTGAACATATACACAAAAGTATATGTTTATTTTACGGTTGAATGTCCTATGCAGATTGACCCAGAGCAAGTTTTAAGATAATTCATAGAAATTTTAAAAGTGGTCATATATTGAAATATTAAAAAACAATAACAAGCATTAAGAGGAGCCTCTTGTGTAAATTTCTTTAATACCGCAAGCTTTCGAACAAAACGTTCTTCAACGGGCGTGGATAGTAAACCGTACTAACATATTATTAGAGGAGAAAAACTAATATGTACACCAATAAATTTACATACTAAAGAGATAATAGCGTAAAAGAGAATACAGCATAAATATAATGTTTGTTATTGTTTTTTAATGATCGTGATTTTAAGAGTTTTGATCCCCCCCCCCCCCCCCCTACAACATATATTGAAATAGGATACTTTAAACCAATGTTTCTCAACTCACCCCTCTTTTGGTCCTCGGATCAATACAATTTGTCAAATATTTTCGCGAACTTGGTGTTTAATAAAAAAACCCTTACTGAATATAAAAAAAACATTTATATAAGTTGGAAATCTCAAACTTTTCATTTTAGTTCTAAAATTATAAGGCCTTAACATAAATATATCTTATGTAGTTTTATTATTATATTCTAATATGATTTTTTTAACAAGAGGACAGGTGAAAATAGCCGATGACCGATCAAAACTTTCCACGTATTGGGCCACGGACTAATGTTTAAAAAGGAAATACATTAAATCACATTTATAAAATATAGAGAGCCTTATGTAAGTTCTATAAACCTCAATAGAAGACATTTTGAACTGATATTTGTAAACGTATATAACACATGTATGGTTTTTTTTCGAATAAACTCATGAATAAAACTTAGAGAAGTGGAAAGTCTTTGATGTCGCACGGTCTGTTTTTTTTTTTAAAGTAAACAAAGGTAATTTTGTTCACATTTGTTATTTCATGTATCTTCAATATAGGTCGCAGTATATCAAATATATTTTAGAGTTATTGTCTGAATCCCGTTATACATGGTAAAAGGTACAACTTCTTTAAGTTTTGTCCATGAATATAAAGGACAAAATGGAGCCACTATGTAACTAGGTCCCTCGCAGGGCCCATAGGAAGTTGTGGCGCCAGTGACTCAGCTTATGTGACAGCGGATGCTTATTTCTGGCTTCCACCTCCATTTGACTGCCAAGGCTGGATTCTTGGAACATCCATTTTTTACGTCTTCCTGCCTCTCTTTTATCTTTAGCGCCTTCTTCTTCAGCATTCCGACATTTGCATATATAGAATATTACATATATGCTTAGCGGCCAGTATGTTCAATTCCATTTCCTACAACGACTTTCTCTCTCTGAAGATATTAAATATATACCATTGTAAAATAAAGCTTCCAGAGCTAAGTTTCTTGTTCAAATTTTTAATTTCAAGCTTTCGGACTTGTCAATCCTTCGACAGGAGTATTATCGTAATCCTCCTGTTGAAGGATTGATAAGTCCGAAAGCTTGAAAATAAAAAGTTGAACAAGAAACTTAGCCCTGGAATCTTTATTTATTTTATAATATTATAAATCAGGAAAAATATTGCCACGTGGAAAATTAGGGAAGACCAACTTTGGGATGAGATAGTAATTTATTTCAGGCAAGAACAAACTACGAATTATAAACAAAAGCAAAGAGGGAAGTTAACAGAGTAGCAAAATATAAACATAAAAATGACATTCTGCTAATAAAAAAATAATTACTTTGTTATATATATGTTATATTGAAATATTATTTCATTTAAAAATATATTTTATAGATACAAATATTCTATTTAAATCGACCGCCAGAGGTCACTCTTCCCCTATAAAAACTCATTGTTGTTATTCCCCGTTGGCCGGCTCAAATTTTTTGTACATTATGTAAATAACTTCTGTTTTTTTTTTATTCTACTCGCCTTAAGCCAGGCATCACTTTTACCAAATTATGTTTTATATATATTTCTTGGCTCAAATAAAGAAAATTCTGATCAAGACTTTATATTTTCAAGATTATTATTCAATCACGACTGCACCACCATAGCTTAATTCTCAAGATAACTAAAATCAAGATGATCACAACAATTCCAAAATCAACAGAAAATCTCATTTCTATTCATTTTTATAACATATATATACACCATGTTCACAGAAACTACTTTATAAGAGGATATCTAACCTAGAAAAAACGAAGCATTGCATAAATTCCTAAAGAATATTTCCGAAGATCATTTATTGGTTGAAAGTTGATTCAGAAAATATATAGCCACACACACACTCCAACCAATGATATATTTAACTCCCTGGGAGAGTTAGATCATTGTTTGATATGGCTATATTAAAGAATACTGTCACATTGAAAATTCGGAAAAAACAAACTTTAGAATAACACAGCAATTTATTTTTTCAAGGTCAGAACAAAACTGAAAATGTATAAAATACCAGAGAAGCAATGAGGGAAGTTATTGGAAATATTGGAAGTTTTAATAAATATTTTGATCCAAAATAAGGGTTAAGTATTCAATATATATATCTTGATCAATATTGGTGATCGCTATATGTGATCCAATATGAAGTTCTGTATTAACACATATTTACATAAAACACATCCTATATTTAAGTGTATGCTGCAGATTCTGGTTAATTGGAATTTTTTAAACCAACCCCTATAATTGGCTATCTCTATTAATACATATTTACATATATTTGTTAAATAATATGCCCTATAATTAAACTTATGCTGGTTAATTGCATAGCCCTCTGGGGCATTTGATCCTACCGACACAAGCATTTTGAGTATATGTGATTATATTTAATAAATATAGGAATTTAGTATATGTAGGATATAACTCGGGGAGGTGTATACGTCGACTCTGAGAGAAATTTGCATACTTTACGGACTACTCATTCTTGGTGTTATATTTTCAATGTCGGGGAATATATTTTAATTGAAAACTTCTTTGAAAATTTAGTTAAAATTTAAAAATTTGTTTGATAGTGTTAAAATTATGTAATTTAATAGCTTTGAATTTGAAGCTTTTTCGGATCGCATTACTAAAACGTTAAAACTAAAATATTCGAAAGCTTCTATTAGTTTTAAGAGATGTCCAATGAAAATATAAAATTCGATGAAATAATTCCAAGTATCAATATTAAAGTGAAAACATCAGGTTTCCAGGGATTTCTTTTTAAAATCTTTTAATTGATAAATCTCTAACTTTCGGCCACGAAAGCCCTTCTACAGAAGAGAATATTTTATATTAAATCGCAAATAAAATGAGATTTAAGATAAAATCAAATGCAAAGAGTGTTTCCAGTTGTTTATTCACGATGAAATTGTGAAAAACTTTTAAAATTACAAATTATTTCCTCACAATGAGTTTCTTTTTATTTAAATTGCTAGCTTTCAAGTGATCACTCTTCAACGGACTTAAAAATATATCAACTATATCTAACAAGAAATATTTACAAAAACAAATGTTATTTATGTTCTGATATTCTTAAATCTAAATGTCTTCTAGTGTTACATTGTTGCATTCTATGGAGTATATGGTATTCATAATATTGGAAGAATAATCAATGGTATTGTTATGGAGTTTCTTAGTAACGAATTTAAATTGGGTGAGTTGCTGAAAAAGGTTTTAATTCCAAAATTTTTAGATGACGGGCTATTGAAACGGGGATTACTGGTGAATAAGGAATACTGCTAATAGATTCATAAATTGAGGAATTCTAAATTTCAGAAAGGGCTATAGAAATGTCTTAGAATAAATGACAAAGGATATTGACAAGTCTTTAGATTTATCATAATATTCTGAGTTTCTTCTGTTTTAAAGGTTTGAAGTGAGCAATGGCTATGCATATGTTTAGTTAAGGTCATTACGGTATTTATTTTATGGCTGAGAGGGCAGTAAGAGGAAAGCTGTTTCGGGTGGTTAGGAGGTGTTTTGCAAATTGTAAATCACTAATTAAAAAACGCTAAAAAAAGCGTTAAATATATTTTAGGCTTGCTCTTTTTCTTTTCTTCAAATCCTAATAATTTTGCCAATTGATGCATAGTTTTTATTCTCGCTTCGATGCCTAATATTTATAATAAATTTAGGAATGATCTGGACTCTTTCAATATAAAAACGATAAATAAGGTTTGTGTAATGTAGATTCTTGTTAATTAAAAGGCTATCTAATTGAAAAAAAAAATATATTGGAGATGATTAGTTTTTCTTGTATATTGTTCTTTATATTTTAATAAAAGAATTTAATTATTTAATTTTAATTATTGATAATTTTAAAAAAAGTAAAAACGCATGCAAGTATTTTATAAGTTGAAATTCAGTACAGTAGAACTTCCCCATGAGAATGCATTCGCGTTAGAGGACACCTCTCTCAAAAAACAGTTTTCATTGGTAAAATTACCATTTTGACTATTTAGTAGTTCTCCGGTATAAAGACACCTCTCCCTAAAGGACACTGTGGCTCTTCAATTAGGTGTCCTTTACAGGGAGTTTCTACTATAATACATTTTAACCATTCTTTTAGACAAAAGTATTGAATTTAGCACTTTTTTTAAAATTATAACATTGCTCTCTCTTATATATATATATGAAGAAAAAGGCATCTCCTTATCGTGCAACTAAAAGTTGCTGATGGCTGGCGCCATCTATCGGAATAAATATCAACTATTCTCGTTGATTTTTAATTATTCCAGAATTGGCCAAATACCCATTTGGCCATCTTGATTAATCAAAAATGGGTATTTGGCCAATTCTGGAATAATTAAAAATCAACGAGAATAGTTGATATTTATTCCGATAGATGGCGCCAGCCATCAGCAACTTTTAGTTGCACGATAAGGATATGCCTTTTTCTTCATTTATGCACCTTATCCCAGTACAATGTTACATTTGTACTATTTTTTCACATATATATATATCGTATATTTTAATGAATTATTTATATCTATTTATTCATACATTTATCATTATATAATCTTATTTATTCACATTTATATTTATTCTGTATTTAACCATATATAATATTATATGGACTTTGAAATAAAGTAGTTTCAATCTCAATCTCTCTTTTCTTCTGTTACAAAAAAAAACACATATAAATTGGTTGTCTTATTTTAATCTAGAATACAAATTGTATGGTATCACTATTAAAATAATTTAATTATGTAATAAAAACCATATATTGAATTGCATAACATGTTTATTTGCAAATTCAATCCAAAATATGCCTTTCTGTTATTTAAAGATTTAAATATGGATTGCTCTATTTTCAAAATCATTTTTATTACAGAGCTTTCCACAAATATAAGTACACTTTTATAAATATTCAAATAGATAAGGCACAATTTGGATTATAGATTATAAACACAAGGTAATAAGACCAAATCCAAATAAATAAATAGTGTGTGACGTTTCGGTAACAGCGTTGTTACCATCTTCAGTACTTTTGTCTGAAGATGGTAACAACGCTGTTATCGAAACGTCACACACTATTTATTTATTTGGATTTGGTCTTATTACCATGTGTTTAAATATTTAAATAGTATATAATTGCAACATTAAAAAAATATATATATTTTTTAATTAAACGCTCGAAGTGAATAGTTTTAGACATAAATTTTATGAAAATTTGAAGCTAATATAGAAGCGTAATATTCTTTTTAAAATTAAACAATTTCTACTGCCCTTACTGCAATGGAAAAATTAATGGGAGGGCCTGGCTCATCAGTAGTAAACCCTCCCAAAGGTTTCGCCAGCTTAATCTATCATACCGCTGTTATATTGCATTGATGAGTCAGGTCCTCTCATTAATTTTTGCCTTGCAGTAAGGCAAAAATTTTAATTTTAAAAAGAATCATACGCGTCTATAATAGTTTCAAATTTTCATAACAGATGGCACGCTAATACATCATAAAACATATATTTATTGATTTACTAGACTGGTGACCCGGGCTTCGCCCCGGGATTGACCCGTGTGCACATCTACCCGAGTGATATATATTTAGATAAGATTTTATTTTTATAATTGTTTGTTATTAACATTATCTATTTGTTTGCATCAGCATAATATAATCTAATCTTTGATAGAGGGCGCTGTTCGTGAGCTAAGTAGAATAATTTGAATATATAGTTTTAATAATCGATTTATATATATTTTTAAATAGCCTATCGTCTTCCCCGTATTTTTTTTTACCTATGTATGGAAATTTTGGTTTGAATTAGTGAACTACTGCGAATTTGTATACCGGACATACAAACAAACAAACATACAAACATTGATTTTTATATATATATATATTGTCAACAACACACAATGATGCATTTTGTCACTAATACACTAGCAAAATGATTCACATTGTAGATCATAATAGACACACAATTCCAAATAAAGTTACACAAGTCATAAAGTTAAAATCATTTTTCAATATCGAAATTTAAAAATTAAGATAGGGATCTCTACAGAAGACAAATTTGAAGGCTAAATTAGAAGAAAATGAAGATATAGAAGAAAAACTCTATTACCTATATAATAACCATTGGCACCAAACTACTTTTTCTAATTAAATATTTTAATTACATTCGCTTTTAAAGTAATTTCCAAGCAGAAGAAAAATTGTTCCCTTCGCCATTTTTTATTTGGTAATTGAAAGCGGCTGGTAATCCAAAAGAAATAAAATTACCTTAAAATAGAATATTAGCGTGAGGGGGGCAGAGTTAATAAAGAAGTAATGGAAATCTCTTTCTTCTCAAGTATCGCCCATAATGGAAATATAAATCGTTCCTACAACCTTTGAGCGCGCAGGTTTGAGAAAGTCTATTTAGTCCTTCTGCTCTTTTTATTGATTTTTAAGTAGGTGTATAAACATTATCGATATTTGGTCAAATATTGCACAATTTGTGCCGTTTAGTGAATTTTGTTGTCGCCATACCCCATATATATATATATATTATAAAGAAAATAGATTTTCTGCTTGTATTTAATTATCTTGAGGATTATACATGTTAATGCAGTCGTGGTTAAAATCTTGAAAGAATAATAATAAGAATGGTTTTGATCAGAGGTTGCATTAATTGAGATAAGGAATATATAAAATACATAATTTGGAAAAGTACTGCCTGGCTTAAGGCGTAAGAATAAAAAAAATGGAAAGCTTATTTACATAATGTACAGAAGTTTTGAGCCGGCCATTGAGGAAGAACAACAACGAGTTTTTATAGGGGAAGCATGACCTCTGGCGGTCGATATAACAGAGTATTTGGATCTATGAAATATAATTTCTCAAATAGAATAATATTTTAATATAACATATATATATATTAAAATAAAGAAGACATATCCTGACCAGGAGCACATGTGCTTTTCAGATGGCAGAGCTCCATCTAATGGAACAGAAATCAACTAAACATTGATTTAGCCTGTTCCCTGATATTTGGCCAAACCAATTTCTTAACAAATCAATAAAAGTCATTCACCAAGGCGTTTCGCGATGTTGGCGCTCGTCAGCGTGGAGTAGTCTGTACCACTGCGACCAAAAAAATAATTTTGGTCCCAATGGCTTCCTGAGAAATCAGAAAATGGGTATTTAAGGCCAAATTTGCGTAAAGACGTTTAACACATGAACAAACAATAGAAAAAATAAAAGATAAGTGGGTCAGGTGTTGATATTAAAAATAAAAAGGCATCTCCTGACCACGAGCACATGTGTATATGAAAAACAATAGAAAAAAATAAAAAAATAAAAGGAACCAAAAATCTTTTTGGTCGCAGTGGTATAGCCTACTCCACGCTGACGAGCGCCAACAGCGCGAAACGTGTTCGTGAATGACTTTTCTTGATTCATCAAGAAATTGGGTTGACCAAATATCAGGGAACAGGTTAAATCAATGTTTAGTTGATTTCTGTTCCACCAGAATGCACTCTGACTTCTGAAAAGCACATGTGCTCCTGGTCAGGATATGTCTTTATTTATTTTTAATATATTTATATACGCGAGTAATCTATTTGTACGCCGTAACCTTTTAATTTGTTTGTTTGCTTTAATTTTGAAGTAAAGGGTTTTTTGATAAATAAAATAAACATATCAAATACAATATAATGCACTGCGGCCTGTGATTGTAAAACGACACTTGAAGTTACCCATGGGTTCGATTCCCATTCCTGGACACTTTTATTTTTCCGTTCATCATTACTCTTCATAATTCACCCTTTCATACCTCATCCAAAAAGGTTAGAAATAGTCGATATTTCACCTTGAAATAAAAATTTTGATTTTTCGTTGAAAAGAAACTCATGCGATGTAACTTCAAGTGTCGTTTTACAAACATATCAAATTTTATAATTTTTAAAGTATTTTTTAATGAAAAAAATATTCAAAGACACTTGTTTCTAGGAGGGGGGGGGTCATTAGATGAGTGATATGTACAGTCGATTTCTGACAGACACAACCTGGAATCGATTACCGCATTGGGCACTTTTTTTAAGAAAGAAAATTGCTCCAAAGTCCCCCGATTCTTGTAAGAGTCCAACCTACCTATGAGTGTAAGTAACCAAATTGGGCACTGACACACTTGAAGTGCAAAATTTGTAATGATTTCCATATGTGTATAGACATGTGGTGCACTTGCGGTAAAGCAGTCATTAAATACTACCCACCATGACTATCAAGACTTATACGGCGTATACTAAGTATCAAAAAATCCATGGTACTACATATATATATATATTAGCCGAATGACCCGGGCAACGCCCGTGTTTTACCCGATTGAATGTTTTGATTCAAATACTATTTGTTACAATTATAAATTGGCGCCTTATATAAATGCATATGTTAGTTAATAACTATAGCCTATGTGCTTTATCTGTCTATGTACTGTTGGCTTCCATAGGCGTCTCTTACTGGAAAAAAGAAAGAGAGGATTCCATTTGGTTATTAACTAATATATGCATTTATTTAAGGAGCGACCCGCTCCAACACAATGGTTACAAAAACGAAAAAGCGAGTGGGGGGGGGGGGCAAAGGTGTCGTGATCGTAGCCAACCAATAGGAGGGCGCCATTCCAAAATAAAGCAAACGGTTACAGAGAGGACTGATTAAGAGATGAAGAATGACCCTCGTAACTGTATATAGAATACTTTTTCGAATGAAAATATTATTTAAAAATACCATATATACACCATATTAATAATAAAATTATAATAATAGAGTCATAGCTGAATATATAACAAATTTGTAAAATATTATATCAAAAATGCGCATTGCAGAATATTTTTAGTATTCTAATTCTATTTTGAAAACCTAATAAACTTATATATGTGATGCTACCACTTCAGAGGTTTGTAGAACCACAGGTTATATGCAAAACAGAAAAAAAAAAACAGAATACGGATTATATGCAAATTAAATAAGGCCAAAAACTTGAGGAATATTCTCGATTCAATCAATACTGGCGTGGAGTGAATAACTGAAGAAAATGCCTCAGGGTTTTGCTTTCCCAACGGACAGATTTTTCTACTTTTTATTTCACTCTGTTTTTTTATTCCTCCCGAGATAAAAGCAGTATATTCAATAGATATAATACACTGGGTAAGGTGTATTTATCTGGGAATATATTTCGGCTTGAAATATTTCGATAGATTTTTACTAGAGATTATTTTAAAATGGATTTCATCTAGTTTTATATATATACCGCTAATATTTTGAGTTATAAATACAACTATAATACTAGTCATCATCAATTTAGGGCGCCATCTATTGCTGAAAATTATAAATATATTTTATCACTAATTTTATTTTTAAATACACCCATGGACAACAGACGATAACTTAAGGAAGTTGAAAGTATTTTATATCGCTGGTCGTCTGTTCTTTTAGGAAGACAGAGACAATTTTGTTTACACTTGGTCATCTCGCGTGTCTTCAATAAAGGTCACTGTGTATCAGATATCGTTCAGAGTTATCGTCTGAATCCTGATATACAATAGAGCCTCCACTACGGGAACACTCGCGCTAGAGGACACCTCTCTACAAAGGACATTTTTCATTTTCAAAATTACCATTTTTACAATTTAGCCTCTCTCCAGTAAGAGGAGACCTCTCCCTAAAGGACACTTTAGCTTTGCAATTAGGTGTCCTTTTACATGGATGTTCTACTATATATGCTAAAAGTTAAAATCTTCCTTATGTTGATAGATGAAAGTATATATTGAACATGGTCAGAATTTCACTTTTTCTTCCACAACTAGAGAAATGGTAGATTGCCATTGATTGTTTCAAAGAAGCCCAATATTCCAGTTTGAAGGCCGAGATAATCAAATAGAAATTTCTAGAGAACGACCTATAAATATCTCCCTTGAATCTTGTTTAAATGTTGCCAAATACTTAGGAATATATATTCCTACCTAATTATTTATACTTTATCATATATGGATATATAATAAAAAACTTAAATTCGAAGAAATTTATATGCGCATACACTTGTGTGAAAAAAACTTAAAATATTTCTACCTAATAATTTATATCTATGAAATTTTAAATTAATAAACGATAGAAAGGGGCGTTTACTATAATGATATTTTAAGGTATACGCAAAAGATTATTTTAAAAAGTTTTAATAGAGTATTAAATAATTAATATAATAAACCTCATTATTTTAAATATAATTTTTGAAAATTTATTAAATACACATGGTTAGCTATTTATGTGCATATATATACACATATTTATACATTGAAAAAAATATATATATATTTACATATCTTCTAGCAAACATTCAGCCAAGCTTCGATTTGTACAAGTATACACTTTAGTACCTTTAATCTTTAGATTTGATCTTGCTAGCATAAATATTTCAGAACTAAGAAAAAAAGAATCACAGAAAATTGCTTTTTAAAAATATATTTATCAACCTGGTATATTATTTGAAAATGTTTTATATTATATTTATTCATACAATATAATTTATAACTTTTGTGCCATTTATACTATATTCACGATATATAAATTATGAATATTTTATTTTTTCTTAATCTCTCTCTCCAATTTCTTAATCCAAACCTTTTTTTTTTTAAAGGATATTTACTATCAATATTGATTTAAAAATGTATATTTTATAAATATATTTAAAATATTTCAGAACATGATGAATCTATAAATTTTAGGCTGTAAAGAATCATGTTTTTTGAAGCACACGATATCAAAATTTGTCAGACGATCGATGCTAACGTACAAATAAATCGTATTGGTTTTTCGATACAGCCGATTCCTCAGCTAGTTGATTATGTTTGGTAACTAAGTTTTGCAAAAGATAAACTGCCAAGACACGAAAATATGTAATAAATAAAATTGTAAAAAATTTGAAAAACAACTTTTATCGATTTTTTAAAAATCACATTTCCAATTTTTCACATAAAAAAATATTCAATTTTATTTCTATTCAGCATATACAAACAGATAGGTAATATGGTTTGGGTTTGTAAATAAAAAAGAGGGTCATATTTTGATATCATATATATTTATAAATTTGCTTCTTTTTTTCTTTTTAGGATTTATTATTAAATATTTTAATCTATTTGAGGCGTGCACAATTATTTCAAAATATTGTAGCTTACAATATTAAAGGACGAACAATTAGTGACTAGATGATATATTCAATGCTATAAATGCCAATACATTATAACTATAAAAATTAGAATATTGAACATGTCTTTATGTATGCAGGCTATGACATGATTCTCGAGAAAGTATTTTTTACAATCAGGGAATGACATAGAATTTATTTTACAACGTTCAACGATAAATCAAAACTTCAGTTATAACATTCTGATAGAAGAACATGCCTCACTGGATATTTTTCGTTTATAGATATCTAATTTATACTTTGTTCTATCAATAGACATTATATGTGGATGTGAGGATAAAAATCATACTATGACAGAATACATATATTATGCAAATAAAGGTTTCTGACAGTTCAGGTATATGTTGATTATATCCTTTTAAACCTTTTACAATCACAGTTACAATGATATTTTATCTTGGAACGCTTTTATTTAGACATTGACTCTGTTTAGCATAGCTTTTTATTGGGAATAATTCTCTAATATCTTGCATATTTTCATTCTAAAATATTTCTTAAAACTTTAGTCAATCTGAAAAAATAGTACAAATGTGATGTTGTACTGGGATAAGGTGCATAAATTATGAAAAAGGCATCTTCTTATCGTGCAACTGAAAGTTGCTGATCAGCAACTTTCAGTTGCACGATAAGAAGATGCCTTTTTCATAATTACTTCAATCTGTAAATTGTTTTTCTCGAATACACTACTTTACAATTGATTTCATGTAACTAAATTTGTATACCAACTCTTTGTACATATTTCAATTTTGTTTATATTTTTTCTCTTTTCATCTAACTAAATTGCATAGTAATTCTTGTAAATATTTCAAATGGTCTTTCTTTTATTTCTATGTTTAGTTTAAAGTGAAAGTGTCCCTAGTGGGACATAGTAATCTAAGTAGAAATAGAAATAAAATCTGGTTAACATATGCATACAAAGGCGAGTAAATAATACTGAAATACTTTAAGGGTATTTAGTGTCTTTGCTGAATATATCATCTTTACTAGAAACTATATAGGCTATTTAAAGAATGCGCCGATGGCACAGTTCGTTTAAATCTAAAATATAGTACACCATAGTAAAAATATAATGAAAGTTGATTCCACAAGAGAGTATCCTTTATCATTTTAACATCTTATTTAATCGTATCCCAAAATTTATAGATATTTTCGTATATAAATTTTCGTATATATATCAATTAATATGAAAATTACTCTAAAGGAGTTTCGCCATTTTGACTTGGCCACCATAAATATTTATTTCAAATGGATAATGACTGTCTAACCTTGAAGCCTTCAATATTTATTGCTCTAAAATATTCGAACCCTAATGTGATTTTCGTAAAGATAGAGGCTGCCTGGCCGGCATTCATATTATCATATGAAGAATAGACACTTCGGCCAGTTAGAGTCTTTTATTTTCTCAACCTTTCAACAAAAATCGTTTGTCTTCGTCAGGAGAAGTAAATAAAAATAAAGCATTTGGAAAGGCGTTAAAAATTGTTCTCTAGATTTCTAGTTCTCTAGAAAATTTATTTCTAAGTCATTATATATAATTGCAATTATGTTTCTTCTAAACACAAGACTTTAGCGAACCATAAACGAAATTGAATAGCTACCTTTTCCAAATTAAAAACAATTTGGAATGGAGCCTGTTCTAATGATATATTTAGAAGTATTCTTGGTGATTTTAGTCAAGGTAAATATAGACATAGCCTATTTAGATGGCTGTTAGAAGATTTAAATTCATAGCAAATATATTCTATGATCTAATATATCATCATACTTCGAATGTATGTGGATAAACACAACCTTTGTAGAATAGATAAAGCCCTTGATCAATTTATATTTATACTTTTATATTTTATATTAGAATTCCAATTGTATTATAAATAAATACATTTTTAATTCTGAGGACTATGTGAAATCACAAAAAAAAAACAGCAATAGAAAATGAAATGAAATAAAAAGACGAAAAAAAAAAGATATATGAAATACTTCAATTAAAATAGAAAATGTTGTAAGATTAAATTTCAAAATGTCGTTTTATTAAATTTTAAAATGTCTTTAAAACTGAAAAACGTATATCTATGTACAACAATAGAATATTTTTCTTGTTTAATTAAATATAGCTTTAATAAAATAAAAAATAGAGCCTTAATATAAAATTAAATATTTCCTTACCAAATAAATCAAATATATATTCTCTTGATTATCTATGAAATTTCTTCCTATACCTTTATGTAATGTGTGTATCATAAAATCTTATAGATTTAAAAATGAATACCCTAGAATACATTTTATTACTTCTTCTTCTTCTTTCTTATCTCCACACTGGGTGAAGTAGAATACATCTGCCTTTGTCATCAAGACGGGGAGCACTACTCAGTGGCAGGCCGACTTAGCTCCAAAAGAAATGGCCTCCTCTGGCATGAGGAACAGACGCCATGTGCAGCCGCTCCTAACATGGAGTACAGACTCATCCTGTATCCCTGGATCAGGAGCCCTTACAGGGTACTATCAGCCAGGCCAGCTGAACCCAGGTTTTTTAGTGAGCTTGTTATTGCTTCCCCTCCTTCTTTTTCATCCGGGCTTGGGACCGGCAAAGGTGGAGTTATTTAATTTCTTAAAAGAGATAGATCATGTTGAATATTGCCTATATAATTTAAGCGTTAACGAGCTATTTCTTGCGTCAGCTAAAAAGAAATTATTGAGGAATATCTAAGTGTAAAATAACGTTTCCATAATTTAAAATAAATCACTAATATTGTCTCTTAATTTACCAAACGAAATAGAAATTAGATCATTCTATGAGTGTATGTGATGAATAAACTTCTAAAAATACTGTAAGTTTTATATTTAATTGCCATCTATCGTTAAATTTTTACACAAATAAATTTACTGGCAATGCGTTTCTTTTAAATATTGTAACATGGTATTTATTAATTTTATTTATGTAACATAGTATTCATTAATTTCATTATTTTTTTTTATTAACAGAGTGGTCATTTTTATGTTTATATCTTGCGACTCTATAAATTTCCCTCGTGGCTTATCTTTTGTTTACAATCCATAGTTTGTCCTTCCCTGAAATAAATTTTTGTTTCCTCTTGAAGTTTTGGTCTTCCCTAATTTTCCCCGTGGCAATATCATCAAATATTATCTCTACAGATTTGTGACTAAGTCTGTAGAGATAATATTTGGTGATATTTAAAAAAAAACGCATTGCCAGTAAATTTATTTGTGTAAAAAAAAAAAACTAAGTTTTGTTTATCTTTAAATTGCCTTTTTTATTTATTATTATAAAATATATTTTTAAATTAAATCTTGTATAATAGAGTCATTTTTAAATTTATCTTTAGAAATACATATTATATATACATTAGACTATATTTTGATGAATATATTATTCTGGCTTTATTATCTAAATATCGAATAAAATATCTTTCTTAAAATATCACTCTAAAAAAAAATCAAAAGTACTATACAAATTTCAAATTCATTTTTACTAATGTATATATTTTAAGAATTTGGTCATGTATCAATAAGTATGTGTCAATTTAGTCATGTATAAATAAATTCACACACATGCGATATTCTTATTTCTTAAGAGAATCAAATTATATATAATATATAAAATATAAATGTTGATTCACAGGAACCTAAACGTTCTCCACTATTACCAACTCCAATTCCTTGTGATCATTATTTTATCATACAATGAAAAAATAATTCAGGTAAGAAATAAGAATTGAAGTGTTAATATTTTATTAGCGTTCGGTAAAACCTATAGTTCTTCAATTTGTTATAACATAGGTTTATAAATATTAGAACATTAACTATTTTTGAACAGAATATTTTATGGAAAGTGTGCCAGAGCTCTGAAATTTTATTGATTTCTAACACTATATGGCGCAAATAACTTTAGATGTGGAAGACAAATTATATAGAAATAATTACAAATATTTATTACAAATTGTATTTTATGATGCATTAGCGCCTTATCTGTTATGAAAATTCGAAACTATTATAGACGCGTATGATTCTTTTGAAAATTAAACAATCTCTGCTGTCCTTATTGTAATGGAAATATTAATTGGAGGGCTGTATTTAATCTGTAAAAATATATATTCTTTAATATAGAATATAGTTAAGAAATATATATTTTATATAGAACACGCGCGATCACACCAAATTCTAATTTGAAAATATTACTCTAATGAACGGTCTAACTTTACTAAATGTATTTCTATTTAATTTTTCTTTTTATAGTCAAATGTATATTATTATTTATATATATATTCCTTTTTAGTTGGGAATCCCTCTTCTAAATTTCTTTCAAATTCCACCTTTTTATACATGTTCATATGGCCATATGGCCATTGTGTTATATTGATATAAATTCTTTGTTTATGTGTCAAAAACATTAACATAGTTTGAGTCTAAAGATGGCCAAGAATCGGTATCACCAATATTATTTCTGCTTTGAAAGGATACTGGGCTAGATATCTTAGTCGTTTCTTTATAAGCAGATATTAAAGAACTGCATATAGATCGTGATTATATTTACATAGAGAAGTCCAGATTCTGTTCTCCAGAAAGTTTTGCTTTTTGACTGTTGATGCCCCAATGGTTGTAATTAGGAGATGGATACTACCCAAGAGTATAATTTAAGAAATCACATTTGAATCCATTGCAGGATTTCGAAATCAGGGATAATCTTGTCTATGTAGGATTTGAGAAATGAGATTTGATCTCCGTTTGATCGACGAGTTGAATCTAAAGTAAAGATGGATCAAACTTTTAACTAGGATTTAAGAAGTCTTATCTGAAACTTGGAAATGTAATGGTAGTATTCAAGGATCTAAATCGGGGATGAATTCTGTCTAGAAAGAATATAACACACCACTTCTGGATTTCAGTCGGTTGAAATTTATTTTCAAGGCTTTGAAATTTAAAAATAATAAGAATAAAGGTGTTGAATTTATAAATGTATATTAGAACCAAAGACCAGATTTTGTATTAAAGAACCAAAGACCAGATTTTGTATTAAAGAACCAAAGACCAGATGATGTATTAGAAAACCAAAGACGATGATATACATGAGATCAAAAGACTCAAGATCCAAAGACTAGATAATATATTCAATAATCAAACACCAATTGATGTGCTTTTCAAGAAAAAAAAGTTCCCAAACGATATACTTAAGAACTAAAGACTATATATAGATAATGTTCTTAAG
Organism: Cordylochernes scorpioides; assembly: GCA_030710605.1. Taxonomy (NCBI): domain Eukaryota; kingdom Metazoa; phylum Arthropoda; class Arachnida; order Pseudoscorpiones; family Chernetidae; genus Cordylochernes; species Cordylochernes scorpioides. Next base: position 23,886,116 of record CP092866.1, on the reverse strand, counting down.
AAATAAAAGGGCTAGATGATATAATATACTCAAGAACCAAAGAGCATATGGAAAATTTAAAGAAACAAAAGTCATATGATGTACTTAATAACCAAAACCCAGATGGTGTACTAAAGAACCAAATACCAAATGATTTACTCAAGGACCCAAAGGCTAGATGATATACTAAAGAACCAAGGAGCATATGGAAAATTAAAGAAACAAAAGTCATATGATGTACTTAATAAAAAATAACCCAGATGGTGTACAAAAGAACCAAATACCAAATGATTTACTCAAGACCTCAAAGGCTAGATGATATACTAAAAAAACCAAAGAGCATATGGAAAATTAAAGAAACAAAGGTCTTATGATGTACTTAATAACCAAAACCCAGATGATGTACTAAAGAACCAAATACCAAATGATTTATTCAAGGACCCAAAGGCTAGAAGATATACTCAAAAACCAAAGAGCATATGGAAAATTAAAGAAACAAAAGTCATATGATGTACTTAATAAAAAATAACCCAGATGGTGTACTAAAGAACCAAATACCAAATGATTTACTCAAGGGCCCAAAGACTAGATGATATACTAAAGAACCAAAGAGCATATGGAAAATTAAAGAAACAAAAGTCATATGATGTACTCAATAAAAAATAACCCAGATGGTGTACTAAAGAACCAAATACCAAATGATTTACTCAAGACCTAAAAGGCTAGATGATATACTAAAGAACCAAAGAGCATATGGAAAATTAAAGAAACAAAAGTCATATGATGTACTCAATAAAAAATAACCCAGATGGTGTACTAAAGAACCAAATACCAAATGATTTAATCAAGACCTCAAAGGCTAGATGATATACTCAAGAACCAAAGACCTGATGATGTACTCAAACAAGCGTAGAAATATCTTATTGGAAATTTCCTGAAAGTCTATGGGAAACATTGTCAGTAAACCTTAAGATATTATCAGTTCATTATCTAACATTATTATAATCTTCATTGTTGTTCATCAAATTGTAAAGCTTTACAAATAATATAGAAACCAAAATGTACATGATTAGTTTTCTGGATATTAATAATTTTCATAATTATTGTACAAAATAGAATTCATAATGGCAAAGAATTAAATGATTACACTCTCTATTACATATATTATTAATATTTATTTTTATAACTGATAGATATTTCATATAACTGGTCAATATTATATATAATATAAATAATGACCGGTCAAAATAATTATTCTTTTTATCATCATCTTCCTACATCTTTGTTTCTGGTTTCGGTAAATAACGACCATCCGCGTCGTTAGTTAGACTTTATAATTAAATTTGTTACTATTAAATACTATATTAAATATAATATTATATTAAATACTATTTAATTTGTCAAAATAAATACATATAGAAAAGGATTAGTACGAGTTACAATAATTTGTTTAGAACTACGAGGTAACCCTAAATACACAACAATAATAAATCCATTTTCAGTTTATATTGAATTTCACCAGAATCGATATTTTAAAATGTACGATTAGATTTACTCCTTGCCTCAGGATATATTTAAGAAATCCCCCAAAAAAAGTCAATTTCAGTAATAATCTATTATTTAAAATTGAGAACTTTCTATCTCATTACTAGGTGATGTAATACGAATTTTCCACCTTTTTTAATTAATCCGTTTTAATGCAAAAAAACAGAGACGTTTAAAATATTAGCTTCAGATGAAAAGCTAAGAGCAAATTTAAATTAATAAATGGTATTTTTTTGTCTCTAGGAATTAACCTTATCATCATTTATATTGTAAATTTTAAGTTTTTTGTTAGAATGGAGTAGTAGCTTCATTAAGACAAGTGGTAAATCTCTTTAAAACTACTATATATAGTCTACATTAGGTTTTTTTAGCAATATTTACAAAGGGTATTAGAAGCCAGAAGAAAAAATATTAATCCTTTAACAGATATCTTATGTTTCTATTTAAATTAATGACATTTGTTTACACACAAAAACCAAGAAAATTTATTTTCGAAATATATTTTTGATTACAACATGGATGGTGGTAACAGAATACAAAATCAATGAATATTTACAATACACATAACACTTTTAAAATTGTGGATTGTCGTGATACTCCTGTGGAAGGACTGACAGGTCCGAAAGCTAGAGAATAAAATTTGAACAAGAAACTTAGCCCTGGAGACTTTATTTTCTTTATAAAATTTAAAATTACAAATATTTTCTCACAATGAGTTTCGTTTTATTAAAAACGCTAGCTTTCAAGTGATAACCACTCTTCAACGGGCTTAATAAAACATCGACTTTTCTCAATATTTTATTAAGCCCGTTGATGAGCGATTATCGCTTCAAAGCTAGCGTTTTTAAATAAAAATAAACTCATTGTGAGAAAATATTTGTAATTTTAAAACTTTTTTCACAAATTTATAATGAACACATAACACTTATAAACAAATATTTAATCATTTATAAAATGTAGGTTTTGAAGGCTGTGAAAGCAAGTGATGCATTTGTTACAATTTACACAACTTCAGTATAGAGGTTCTCAAGATAAAAAAATAACGATTGCATAAATAACACATGTGTTTATCGAGCTACATGTAAAAAATAACTATAAATAGTGTAAAAGCATAATGATTTGGTTTTATAAATTAAATAAAATTAGTTTGTTTAAAAAGGATCTCTTTCAATGCTTTGAGAGGTGTAAAAGTATTATGCTATAATAATTAAAAGTAAATTTTCCACTGAAAATATTTAGGTAAACATTCAATAGGTGGCTATGATTTTTTTTTCACAATGCTGATACCTCTTTTTATACGATACCCCTCAAAAAGAGAGAGAGATTTTTTTTTTAGATTGAAACACTTTTTATTGACATCTTGTCAATTAGGTTTTACAGAAAGAATGAGAGAAAAAAAGATTATAAACAATGAATTATGAGTGAAGAGGGCTCCACCATCTTAATAGGGTCCTCTTATAGACCAGGAGGGGTTCTTCTCGGAAAGAGAAAGAGATTGAGATTGAAACTGATTTATTACAAAGTCCATATAAGATTATATAAGGTTAAATACAGAATAAATATAAATATGAATAAATAAGATTATATAATGATAAATATATGAATAAAGAGAGCGAGAGAGATAGATATTCAAACTGATTTATTACAATGTTCATATAAAATTATATATGGTTGAGAAAGAGAGAGAAAAGTTGGGAAAATCGAACCCATAATCTTATATTTGATATAGAGAATTTCGTTTTCTAATTCAACCTCCGAGATAAAGAAACACTACACTGTTGATTAGCTAAATAACTCACGTTGATTGGTTGATTGATGTCACGTGTGAGAGTGGATAACCAATCAGTGAGCCAATACACTGGACACCTACCGCTCTACAAAAATACATATAAACTAACTAAGGCGTATATCATAAAAATGTAACACAATCACTTTCTAGTTTAAGGCTAAACCATTCTATTTTATTTACGTCAATGTAAGATGCACGTTAAAGAGGTGTCAGGGTTTACTTCTTTGTATTCGTCAGTAAAGATAGCTGGCTGTAGAATGGAACAGACAAACAACAACAAAAAGCTTTATTAAGGCCTTTTAGTCTTATACAGATTCTCAAAGCCGAAATGTAGGGTACATACAGAAATAACAGTAATAGCACCAGTAATCAGCAATGTTATTTACAGTATATCAAATAAGGAAAAAAAGAAAGGGAGAGCTTAGTATAAACTTATATAGAAGCAGTTAAAAACAAGCAGTTATTTTTTTAAAACAATAATTAGTAGAATTGAGACAGAAATATACATAATTATCAGACATAGTTTTATACATGGATGGATCAAGGGTAGAGGGTTGTCTAAAGTCGGAATATAGGGTCTTAGGGATCAATTTATTAGTTCATCCCCAATCAGTTGTTCAGTAAAATCCACCTGATTAATTAGGTTACTTTGAATATCATTCGCAGCTTTATAAAATTTAAAATATTTAAAGCTTCGGTCAGCCAGCGCAGTATTTAGCCAGTTGTACATTTGTTGAGGGTCGGGTTGGAACACAAGAGAACAGAAAAATAAGGGGACATAGTATTCCTTGATGGATTGGTAAGGCATGTTGATTCTATACTATATACATGAGTAGGTCAAACAAACTATATCAATAGACAGGTTATGACAGATCGCAACTGTTTTAGGTTATCTCCATGAACGAAATTTGATCAAAAAATCCTAAAATAGCCATGCTCAGAATGTAGCTAGAATGTCTTGACCTATTTCGATATATCTAGGTCATTTGCTACATCGTTAGCCTAGTTAGAGAGTTATATCCCCGGATTTTGATGGACTTCAACAAATATAAACGAACTTGCACATTGTGTGGATTTCTTGTTTACAGTCCTGGGATGTTTACTTAATTACACCCTAATAGAACCTCGTCAATATAGGTTATTTTCGTCTGCAGCACAAAAACTCGCTCGTGGTTGGCTGGACGCCAGCACGCCGGAAGTGATGGCTCAAGAGGTCCCTGGTGCCATTGACTGGCGCCATCCGCCATTATGTCACTGGGACATCCTGATGTACGACTTTTGCTTAGCTTTAAAACATTCCGCTCTTTCTTTATCTCCATACAGAATCTAAATCCTAGATAGGATCATTTCCCCAGTCAAGATCTCCTCTTTGCTCCTATCCATTCCAATATATACCGCACAGCTACTCGATGCGAGTGTTTCACAAGTTAGTACTCTGTCTTTATTCATTGGATACGACAGATTCCATCTATATCAATGTTTGTTCTTATTCATTCACACACACACACACACACACACAAAAGCCTTTATTAAGACACACAGGTCTTACAGAGGATTCTCCTTGGGGTTAATTTCCAGTGAAGTGAACCCAGGAGGAGCTCTGAACCTCAGAAATAGATAGCATCAAACAACACTAACAAGATTTAGAACAGGCCATCTCAAGCCATTGAAGATAGAAAATAACAACAAAATCTACCCCACTTGCCCAAAATGTAGCTTGGCACCTGCAGCTCCAGAACATATTTTGTCTTGTATTATATGTACTAAACAGGACCTTTGGGAGAGGTCGCTGCTTATCATAAAACAGTTCGAGGAGCATGAACTCGTGGAATTTGTGTAATCTTTACACAAGGGGATAAGAAACAACAACATATTATATTCCACAATATTGAAGACCCGCTTCAAAATTTATATATCGATTTTTCAAATCCATTTCCTTTGTAACAAATAAATGCGTTTATATATTTTTATATCGCGAAATGTCTACAAATATGATAAACGTTTTTATTCTTAAAAAATGTAGAGGGAGAGAGGTTACTGAATCAGTTTGTTTTAAATTGAAAATACTCAGTGGAAAATCTCTATTTTAAGATAACCGTGTGTGTGTTTCTCGTTTGTTGGTGTGAGTTAGCACTTGTGTAGATATGAAAAGCAGTATCTTTTATTGATATGAAAATATAAAATTGCTATTTTTCTGTTTAAATCGTATCTAAATTTATAGAGCTATAATCGCCGCATAGTAAACAGCCTTGGCAAATTAGGAAAATTTCTACAAGCTTGATACCCTAATATGATTGAGTGGAGATAAGAAAGAAAAAGAAAACCTACTTTTATATAACGGTGATTTCCTATACCCTTAACCTAAAAAGCTTGTTCATCTTCAATGGAATGTTTATTCTCGCTGGTTTATCATAACATAATTAAAAATTCGAGGAAATTGTAATAAATATTATAACGGACTACTCGATGAGGGAAGAGTATCTTTTAATATCCACAGGATGGGCAGTTATGCCCGAAAGCTTGTGATCTGATATTATATATTAAAAGATACTCTTCCCTCATCGAGTAGTCCGTTATTAAAGTCTAGTGAAGGGATTATTGATTCAATAAATATTATATACAAAATATAAATCCTTTCGTGCAAAAAATATGTATGCTGAAGAGCGAGAGATCAAAGCTGATGGTTAAAATTAATAAAAGAAACTTATTGTGAAAAAGGAGATTTATCCTTTATAAATAATATGAAAAAGTACTACTTATAGTGTTTTAATAAATCTGAAAAGCAACCAGATAATCAAAAACTAAAGAATGATATCACAAAATAAGCCTAAAGTTATAGGTTTTTAAATCATTATTGATATACAAGCAAATATTTAATATTTTTCTGTTTAATTATTCTAAATTCAGAGTGATACAATCGCCGCACCGTAAACACCCTTGATAAATTAAGAAAAACTCTACAAACTTGATACCCTAATACTATTGAGTGAAGATAAGAAAGAAAAAGAGGATTTTGCGCAGTCTATTTATTTTTTAAATAAATAAATATCCATAAAATAAACCTTCGATAGGAAAATTCCGTTTTCTCAATGTAGTCAATAACAGAGCAACGAAAATGTATTTGTTTGGTGTGAAATTGAATATATAAGTAGATACATAACTGCAACATGTAAAATTGTTCTACTAATTAAAAAGTCTTCCGTCAAAAATAATGCAAAACCTACGTGCTATCTATTAACCGTCTCTGCAAACTAGCAGATTCGATCTGTTAACAAAGCCATAACATCAGTTTGGGGAAACTGGCGACATCAGAATACGAAACTTCCTTATGTTTTGTCCATGAGTGTATTCTCTCAAGTTAACAGGTCAGGGAAGGTGTGCAGAGCTGATGAAGTTATGGGGCTACACCAAAGATCCAAATTGTGCCTGCAACGTCCCACAATCAATGTCCCATATACTAGATGACTGCCCGCTGTACAAATTCAATGGAGGAATCTCCAATCTCCATTCTGTCACCCCGGAAGCCCTGAACTGGCTGAAGGCCTTGCCTCTCAGACTTTAATGACCGATATGTCCTCACTTATTTTTTCTAGATTTAATTCATTTTGTCTCCTCTCTAATTGTAAATACGCTGCTGTATCACCTCATAAGCATAAATAAAAGGTATCATTAAATCTCGCGCATTGAAAATTTTTTAAAAATGCTTCATTAGTTCCTGATTCTTTCAAAAGTCAACCAGTGAATGCCTGTAACTAAACAGGATTCTGATATACTTGAAAGAGCAAAAGGCAAACTGCTTTCTATATGTGTAAACATATGGTGCACTTTCAATAAAAATAGTTACTAACTACCTATAATGATTATCATGGTTTGCACCACGCGTATGGGTGTTAAGAATAATAATAATAAAGGTAATATCAAGATATTTGCAACAAGCACTATGTGAAAGAACAATAGAGACAGTCCACAGCATTATCTTGATTCTATTCAATTCCACTAAACAAAATCTTGAGTACATTCCAGGAAACATTATCAATTTCTGATACATCAACCAAATTACGATATTGTATTAGAACGATATTGTGTAAGGATAAAGGTAGAAACGAATATTTCAAAACATGTTCCATGTGTTATGCAAAATTCCAGTTTCTATAGGAAAAAAAAAATAAACAAAAAATCATTAAGAGATACTTCGGCCAGTAAATATTTTTTTATTATCTCGACGTTTCGGCAAAATTCTGTTGTCCTCGTCAAGAATAAGTAAAATTAAAGCATTTGGCGAGGCGTTAGAATTTATAGAGAATAATTTTCAACGCTTTGCCAAATGCTTTAATTTTCATTTGTTCCTAACGAGGACAACAGATTTTTATCGAAAAACATCGAGGAAAAAAAAAAGATTTACTGGCCGAAGTGTCTCTTAATTCTAAGAACTATGAATGCCGGCCAGGTAACCTCTATCATTGTGATGAAAAGAATCATTAGTCATATCTAATTTCTCCAATCATTCCAAGCAAACTTGAACAATAGGAATTTTAGGAAGGTTTAGGAATCTATCATCCAAATGTCTATTGCTGTAAGCCGCCCAATATAAGGGGGGAAGTGTAACAAATAATTAAAATCCTTCTGTAACATTAATTTCTCCCAGTTTCTCGGAGATTAAATAAAGATGTTTCCAATTAAATCGGCAGATCTCTCAGAGAATGGATTAGCATTTTAAAGAGCTCTGTGAGCAGAAGGAATTATCCTCCTGCCATCAACAACTGCCGTTAATTGATCGGATGGATTCAGACATCGATACATTCGGCTGAATTCTTTCGATACCCATATCTTCCTGGAAGACACTGGGACCTTCTTGAGATACAGTACACACTTTATCTATTATTTAATATCATCAAATCAGACGTGATATCTCCATTGGTTTTTGTAACTATTGTGTTGGAGCGGGTCGCTCCTTAAATAAATGCATATATTAGTTAATAACTAAATGGAATCCTCTCTTTCTTTTTCCCAGTAAGAGACGCCTACGGAAGCCAACAGTACATAGACAGATAAAGCACATAGGCTATAGTTATTAACTAATATATGCATTTATTTAAGGCGCCAATTTATAATTGTAACAAATAGTATTTGAATCAAAACATTCAATCGGGTAAAACACGGGCGTTGCCCGGGTCATTCGGCTAGTATTTTACATAAACACAATTGGTGAATTACAAGGTTTGAGTAGAAGTTTAAAAAAGAAAAGAAAGAAAAGGACATTAAAATCATGATTTTAAAAGTTTGATCGCTCGATGCATGAAAATATATGCATATATATATATTTCTTTATTCTTATTATTATCCCTAGTACACCTGGTAATGGCCATGTTAATCATTGTGGGTAGAAGTTTACGAATGAGTTTACTGTAAGTACACTACATGTCTACACATGTGAAAAGCAGTTTGACTTTTGCACTTAAGAATGTGCCAGAACCCCGTTTAGTTACTTGCACTCGCTGGTAGGGTTGGACATTTACAAGAATCGGGGGCCATTGAAACATTTTTTCATCAGAAAAAAGTGCCCAATGCGGGAATCGATCCCGGGTCGTAGCGGTAGGAAACCAACGGTTTAGATTATCCTTCTACCGACCCCTCGCTATATTCCTTGATTTAATAAAATCAACAAGCAATTCAGGGTTAATTTTATTTTACAATTTTTATTACAGGAGAGGGTTCGATGCCCTGTAGTAAACTTGGACGAATAAAACACATATTAAACGGGATAAACTTTTAAATGCATTTTTATATAAAAGTAGATTGTTCTTTTTGTTTAATAACATTTTTATTTTATTATAGTAACTTTTTTGAGAGAGTAAACCTTCTATATAGCTGAATTATTTCAATATACAACTCATGGAAAAAACTTAAGGAAGTTGTACCTTTTAGCATGTATATCGGGATTCAGACAAATAACTCTGAAATATATTTGATGCACATTGACCTTTATTGAAGACACACGAGAAAACCAAATGAACAAAATTGCCTCTGTATCCTTCAAAATAGCAGAAAACCGGCGATTTCATAGACATTCCACTTAAGTATTGTCCACGAGTGTAGTAGACCAGCTCTCTTACTTATAGGATAACCATAGATATGAACACCACAATAAAAAAATTAAACCTTTGAAAATATTTTATTCAGAAAATAAGATACTATGGGGGATAACGTAAAAAATATCATCTCATAATTGGTCTTTCGTTAAAAAATTATCGTTTTTATATATAACCTATATTTTTTCCGATCTTTAAAATTCTTAGAAAGTTTTAACATAAATACCTTTCTTTAAAAATAAATAGGAATAATTATTAACACACAACAACAATAAAACCCTCACAAAACCACACAGCATATACACACACGACAACACAACCCAGACAACAACAATACACACAACATAACAACATACACAACACAACAACAACAGAACACACACACACAAAACCACACAATAGACAACATAACACAACACAATACACAATACACAACAACAAATCAACAGCAGAACACACACACAACAGCAACACACCCACAAAACCACACAATAGACAACAAAGCGCAACACAACAACACTGCAACAACACAACAGCACAACACACTACACAATCCACAACAACAACACAACACAACACCACACAACTAACAACAACACACACAATATTGTATATTGTAATGTACATCAACTGCAGTCGTTAGTTAAAGAAATATCCGTACGTTTAAAATATTATTATTATCTATTTTATTTATTTATATATATAAATTCTCTACATGCCCAAAGAAAGATAAAATATAAATATTTATAAATGATTCTATATTAACTATTGATATTAAAAGATAAAAAAGAAAAACTCTTGTAGGAGCAACAGATGGGACGGAGAATAAAAAAAAAGTTGAGCCCTCCAGTGTGAAGGGTATTTACTCAGGAATTTATTTTCGGATGCTTCAGACGACACTTCGGTTAAATATTTAACATGGCGTCCCACACAGTCTCCTTCCAATATATAATTAAATTGGCTTCAATTCGGCACCGTTGGCAAACCGTCTTTTTATCCTTCTTTACCAAAATGAATAGCTTTTCTCTTTTGCCTCAGACGGGCTTGCTATAACTATATACGTAAAATTGGTTCTATAAATATCAATTTTTATTATGATTATATAATAAATAGTAGTATAATAGGGTAGTAATGGTAGAAATTTATTAATATAATATCGCCATCATAATTATTTTCGGATACTACAAATTATGTAAATTTGTTTGTTATCAGTCTAAGTTGCATAGTCTTTGAAGACCCTATATGCTCTAAACACTATATCTTTAAGAAAAAACATCTCCTTATCGTGCAACTGAAAGTTGCTGATGGCTTGCGCCATATATCGGAATAAATATCAAATATGCAACTTTCAGTTGCACGATAAGAAGATGCTTTTCAATATTTTATGCACCTTATCCCAGTACAATATCACATTTGTACTATTTTTTCAATATATCTTTAGTTTTACTACATGTAAAATTTTTATTAAATATTAATTCAGTAATTTAGGTGAGGAGAAGATGAACACAGACTATTTAGTATTGAAAATAAAGCAATCCATAAATCAATCTTCAATCATTGAAGACTACTTCTTCTTCTTCTTCTTTCTTATCTCCACTCAATCATGACTGAGTGAAGTAGAATGCGTCTGCCTTTGTCATTAAGACTCGGAGTACTACTCAGTGGCCGACTTAGCTCCAAAAGAAATGGCCGCCTCTGACATGAGGAACAGACACCTTAGTATTATTCAAATTTATGAATGTATAATATATTCTCGGATATTTTAAATATAAAATATATATTATGTTTTACCTATATTCTATGAATATTAAAATATTTGAGAGATCTATATTAAAGTTCCTATACCAAAGGTCAAAACTTGGAGAATTAGTAAAACAACAATAAAAATAATCTTAATTGTTGTTCCATAGAGATTCACTCTTCCAAGGTTTCAAAATGTTTACATTACCTAAACGCTTTAATAATTAATTTTATAAGTGTAAGATTCTAATCTTTTTCAATTAAGTCATATATACAGTCTTTTTCATCAATTCACTTAGTTTGTAAGGAAATAGTCCCGCATATATGCATATATTAGATAATAAAAAGGCATATATTGGATTAGATAAGAGATTTATTTGCCAATATTTCAGTTGACTGAACGCCAACCTTTATCAAGGCACTACAATTTTGTATTGCATTGTATTGGCAAATTAATCTCTTATTTAATCCAATATATGCCTTTTTGTGATCTAATGATTTAAATATGGATTGCTCTATTTTCAAAAATATATATGCATATATATTATTTATATTAGTATAATATAATAATATAGTACAGTAGAACCTCCCTGTAAAGGACACCTAATTGCAGAGCCAAAGTGTCCTTTAGAGAGAGGTATCCTCTTACCGGAGAGTTACTAAATTGTAAAAATGGTAATTTTACATTTGAAAACTGCCTTTGTGGAGAGGTGTCCGCTAAAAAGAGGTTCTACTGTATATATAAAATAATAATTAGCAAAATGCATGAATCAATGATTTAAAATAATATCAATATAATATTTATAATGTGTATCATATAATATATACGTTAAATGTGTAATATGGTATATACAAATAAAAAACTTGTATAATAAAACTTTTATGAAATATTTTATAAAATAATTTGAAAAGACCAATTAACTCTTAGATATAGGTAATTTATTATATAGCTAAGAATATGCTCTTTTATTACAAATCCTTTATATCTATAAAAATGAAATGCGAAATCGATGTTTGTTATCGCATCACGCAAAATCTACTGACTCAATCATTATGGAATTTCGCATGTAGGTAGCTGAAGATTTCGTTTAACATATAGGCTATTCAAAAAACGAAAAGGTTTAATGTGCTATTTTTAAAAAATGTTAAACCAAAATTCCTTAGTTCAAGCCTTTTACCGCTTGGCGGCGCACTGGTCGCGATGATAAATGAATCTGATTGGTTAATAATTTTACACGTTGTTGTTTTGTAATTTTACCCGATTAATGTGTGTCTTTAAAAGGTAAGATTATTTTTATATATTTAAACTCTTTTAAAATAATTTTAATCGATCATTATCAAATAAATACGCCCCCGGAACCTGGGTTAATTAAAACTGTATTGTGAAATTTCGCACGTAGGGAGTTGAGGTTTTGGTTTAACATTTAGGCTAAAAGCACAAAAATTGCATTTCGAAAAACTTTCTTTTCCTTTTTAGAAGGTAGATTTTATTTAATCATTTAGTAATATTTTTTCAATTTAAATTAATTGGAATTATTATTTATTTCGCAGCTTATTCATATATTTTGCTTCGTTTAATTTTAATTAGTGTAAATATAACGATCTACATCTTTAACGATAAGTGTAGTATTTTATCTCATAAGGTATATTATTTTTAGAACAGTATTCTATTTTTTTTCTTTCTTATATTTAGAGTGCGTATAAATTTTATTAAAGTTGTAAAAAGTATATTTATTGAAAAAAGTATGTTTTACGATATAACTTGCTACATATATTTTACTATATGTTTGTCCCATGTAATATGTTTATGCTCTAATAGCATTTATATATATTTATATGGTTCAACCATATTTTTATATGAATGCATTTAGATATATATCCTGACCCATATAGGGTTAATTAATAACTCATTTGACATTTTACCTTTATTTATGGTCTTGGCAATATATATGTAAAGCTTTTTAGGTAAAAAAGAATTGAGGTATATTTTGAAATATAGATAGAAATCACAAGGAAGCAAGACCAGATCCAAATAAATAAATTATGTGTGGTTTCAGAAACAGCATTGTTACCATCTTCAGACAAAAGTACTGAATACATTCAGTAATTTTGTCTTTATAAGGTGACAATGCTGTTATTGAAACATCACACATAATTCGTTTATTTTTTATTTGGTCTTGCTTTTTTGATATTTTTAACATTGCCCTTGACTATTTGAAAATGATGCAAATTTCCTAATTATTTTATGCCATTTTAAAAAGTACATTCTTTTGTAATAATATCTAATTTCCCACATTTTCCTAAAACTGCCAACAATAAACTAATAAAAAAAAATCCAAGTCTGGGTATTTCAGTATTGCAGATATATTACATTTTTAAAAGTTGTTTAACTATAGATGTACATGCCGGATTAGGTGCCCTTAAAAATGTTTAATCTGGCTGTTTCTTCTTGAACTGCCGAGAGTGAAGTGGAGAAAGTGAAATTTTCAGGTTGCGAGGCCCATTTCCCTTAATTCACACTAATCCTTTGATTTTTTTTTTTCATTTTTTAGATACCAAAGCCAAGTTTGGTTACTTGCACTCACTGGAGGGGTTTGACTTTTTCAAGAATCAGGGGCCATTGGGGCAATTTTTTTTTTTCAGAACAAATTCCCCAAAACTGGATTCGATGATCCCGGGTCGTGGTTTTTAAAAATCAACAGTTTAGACCACTCCTCCAAAAAAGCACTCTATACATTAGATGTGTTTGTGAAATTGATCTTATATTTCAGATTATTTTTACCAAAATTTTTTATTTTGATATTTGCAGTTTATCTCCATTGTGCTGAAAGAAAATTCTTTACTTAAAGTTTTAAAAACAGTTGGGGGCTCTATTCATTCAAGAGTAAATCCCACTCGAACAATACCCGGGCGAAGCCGGGTCCATATATCTATATAGGCTCAATTTATTGGGCAGTTTTTTCAACCAAATTAGACTTTTTTTTAGGCCTTCTTCCATTGTCTTTTTTTTTTTTTTGTTTTGCTGTCATTTGTTTAGGTAGTATTTAGATCAGTGATTCTCAACCTTTTTTTTGTTGCGGCATTATTTTAAAGATTTGAAAATTTGGCGGCACAATTTTAGAATTTCGCGGCACACTTTTGCTAACTTGAATGCAAGAAAATTCAAATTATGTATCAATATTTCTATGCAAAATCTAAGTAATATACATCTCTAACATTCAATTTGCTAATTTCGTTATTTTAAAAAGTAAAAAAAATGAAAAAGAAAAACCATTACAAACGTGAACATAATCATATGCCTAAAATTCAGCGACACATTTTTAGAATTTCGCGGCACACAAAATTACCGCGGCACATTGGTTGAGAATCACTGATTTAGATTTATCTGCTTCATAATATGTAGCTGCTCATATATATCTATGTATGTTCTACTCATATTTGTTGTGCATATTTTTTCAGCTAATTGTATTTTTTTTTTAACGTCTTCTTCCATTTGATTTTTTTTAATCAGTTGTTTTACGTTTTCGCTGAGTTTTATGCATTTTTCCCCTCCTTTCAGAATATTTCTATGCTTTTTTTTATTTTGGCCTTAGTCATGAGTCGCGCTTATTTTAATACACTATTTTTGAATTTTTTTTTTCAATCTCAGTCCTTTATGTTTTACATTTTTCAGTTATCCTTATTTTTATTTTTACTAATGCTTTAGGTATGCCAAGCCATAGGAGAAGCAAACTTTCTCAGCGTTCCAATAGCTCTAGGGTTCAGCATGCTTCAGGGTCAAACATTGCAAGTAGTTGGTGTGCATCTTGAGTCTCCCTGTTTCTCGCATGGGCAACTCTATGTAGCATGCTCCCGTGTTTCCAGCCCTAAAAATTTATTTGTCTTTAGTTCTACTTTTAGCAAGACACGCAAAATTGTTTATCAGGGGGCTTTGATATATAGATTTTGACAATTTTGAAAGAGATTTCTTCGAATAATGATTTTGGGAAGCTTGACTTTTGTAACTACATAATTTATGAATAATTTGTTATCATTATTGCTCTACTGTAGTTTCATCAATAAAGCTTTTTTTACTTTATTTTATTTTAATTTTTTCACATTTAATTCATTTACATAACTCTATTCTTGAAAATTGTTTTTTTATTTTTTTTTATGATATCAACATTTCTGGTTCAATTAAGGTTTTTGTTAGCCTGCAACACACCTTATCATAGCTCATTGCATTTATCAGGATAACTTTGCTGTTTTGATTTTTACACCATTGGTATTTTCATGCCTCTATAATATTATATTTGTTTGCAGAATTTTATAGACAATTTGGTTTGGGTTATATACTTTAAGAATTTGTAAAAATATAAAGGTCAAAGTTTTACAACAAAAAAAAATTTTGGAACACCATTTCTCTCCCATTTAATTTAATGATGCTTCATTTATGATTTTAAGAATTGCTTTATTTTTATGCATGTTATTTTTAAAATTTGTGTTAGCAAGACATGGAATATTGTTAAGTTAATGTATTATTAACATAAACTTTACCAACCCGTGAAGCGTTAGCTCCAAGCTTTTACCACTGGGGGCAGCACTGTTAGAGCTAATAAATGCTTTCGATTGGTGCTTACTTTTACATGCTGTTTGTTTTTAGACTAAATTAATACACATCAAGTTAGCATTTTTTCATTCTTCAAAAGTTAAGATTCTATCTTTAACGTTTCATAATACTTTTAAAATTAAAGCCGGAAATAATATTGCTTTTTCCCATCCTGCAGGTCTACATTACACTGCAACAGCTATCATAACTCTGGCTTTTGGCATTGAAATTTATATAATGTGAAAGTACTGTTTGCTACCTTAAGCTCTGGAGAGATTATAATGTGTCTACAGATCCATCATGTGGAAATCACACCATAGTGAAAATGCATTTAGCTGGTAGCAATGTATCACATTTGTAGACATGTGGTGCGCTTACAGTAAAAGCAGTCGCTACCTACCCACCATGGTTATCATGGCCTGTACCACGCGTACTAGGGATAATTACAAAAAAAAAGGAAGCAAGACCGAATACAAATAATTACATTATGTGTGGTTTCAGTTACATTTTGGCTATCTTCAGACAAAGGTACTGAATACATTCAGTAATTTTGTCTTTATATGGCAACAATGCTGTTACTGAAACATCACACATATATATATTTTTTTTTATTTGGTCTTGCTTTTTTGGTATTTTTAAAATTGCCCTTGACTATTAGAAAATTATGCAAATTAACTATTTAGAAATGTAAGTGCCGGATTAGGTGCCCTTTAAAATGTTTGCTCTGGCTGTTTGTTCTTGGACAGCCGAGAGTGAAGTGGACAAAGTGAAATTTTCAGGTTGTGCCGACCATTTTCCTTTATTCAAACTAATCATTAGATTTTTTTTTAATTTTTAAGAATAAAAGCCCTGTTTGGTTACTTGCACTCACTGGAGGGGTTGGACTTTTTCAAGAATCAGGAGCCATTGGGGCAATTTTTTTTCAGAACAAAGTGTCTAAATCTGCATTCAATGATCCCGGGTCATGGTTTTTAAAAATTAACAGTTTAGACCACTCCTCCAAACAGCACTCTATTCATTAGATGTGTTTGTGAAATGGATCCTATATTTCAGATTTTTTCACAAGCATTTTCGATATTGCTGTTTGCAATTTATCTCCATTTTGCTGAAAGAAAATTCATTACATTGAGTTTACAAACAGTTGGGGCCTCTATTCATTTATGAGTAAACCTCGCTCGAACACTACACAGGCGAAGCCGGGTCCAGTCGGGTAAAACCCGGGCGTTGCCCGGGCCACTCGGCTAGTATATATATATATAACAAAGCTGCGGCATAATTTATTTATTTAACAATTGCAGAATACATGCTATATCGACAAATCTGATATTTGCGTGTAAAATATATACATTTGAATGAAAGAAAAAGTAGTTTAAAGGGATATATACATATTTACATATCAGTATTGATTACATTAGTAGTCACTTATTTTGTTAAGTACATTCTGCAGAATTTGTTGAATCTTTGGTGTATGTCCTTAGTGTAGACCAGATGTTGCATATTTGTTATGGGAAGTTGATTTAGTTCCCTAAGGTCAGCGGGCAGTCAGTTAATAAGTGTCTGGGGTTCTGTTCTTCGCCTCCACACGAGCATCCAGGTGATTCAGCTTTGCCAATTTTAAACAGGTATGAGTTGAAGTCGCCATGTCCAGTGAAGAATTGAACATTATAGAAGTTAGGTTTGATATAATTAGGAATTTTTGGGCCACTGAAGAAACTTTTGAAATTTTCATTGGTCGTAGAATGGTATTAATGTAACAAAAAATATTAACACATAAATCAAGTAAAATATTCAATATTATTTTATATTAACATTCACACATATATTCGTGGTATAAACCTTAACAAAATCCATTGGCCAAATAAATTCATCGTGCCTTTAAATTTTTTTTTTACTTTTCGTCCATTTTCCTAATCTCTCTTCTAAAGTTTCATCTTTAACTTCTGGTCAAATTTTAATAAAATTTTCGTCTCAAATTGGCTTCAGAGAGAAAAAGAAAAATCCTAACAATTTTAAAAGTGGCCTTCTTCAAAACCAATTTATAAAATTTATAATTTCACACATTATGGAAATTTTCTTCGATCCAATCTTCCCAAACGATCTTTCCTTGGTTACCATGGTAACGTCGTCTGTTTAGTATTATTTCGTGTGATACTTAATTACTGTAATGAACAAAATTATAATTGGTGGCGCTTCTCAATTAGCAATTTTGTCCATTTGCTTGATTTGTATTCTTCCAAATGTCATACTGTCCTATATATAGAATAATATGAGGATTTTACTGTTATAAAAAGTTTTGATATATGCTAGTTTCATATATATTTTATAAAATTGAATGCAACTATTTCTACGAAAAAATAAACAAGAAAATCGTTAAATTTCATAACTTGTAAATATATTTGCAGATCTTTACTCTAAATAAATGCCCCTCTGCAGCAATTTATTTATTTTATATCGATCAAATATGTTATATTAAAATAATTAGATTTCTGTTGTAATTTGATTATTAGAGCTATATAGAATTAATACTTGATGCTGATTATTTTGAGAATAGAGATATTTGTTGAGCAGTCGTGGCATAAATATTGAAAGAATAATAATAAATATGGTTTTGATCAGAGATTTCTTTATTTGCTTAGGAATATATATGAATCACATAATTTGGTAAAATTACTGCCTAGCTTAAGGCGTAAGAATAAAAAAAATGAAAAGCTTATATACATAATGTACAAAAGTTTTGAGCCGGCCAACGGGGAACAACAACAATCGGTTTTATATAGGGAAAGTCCCGACATCTGGTGGTAGATTTAAACAGAATATTTGAAGCCATGAAATATTTGCTGATCTTTACTCTAAATAAATGCCCTTTGGAAGCAATTTCTTTATTTTATATCGATTAAAAAAAAATATATATATATATATATCACTACATTCTTATAAACCCGTTGTAAGTTATACTGAGTGGTACTTCCAGGTCTTCAGACCAACACTAGGTGCACCCCTCTTTCCTTCTCCATGATGTCTACAAGACCTCTGGGAAAACCCCAGGACTATAATAGAAAAGCTGAGACAATGGAACCTAATAGAGATTATTTAAACGACTTGAGGAATAAACAACAACAACAAACCCGTTGAACCAGTAGTAGTAGTGTATATGCGTCTAAATTTAATCCTATATACCTGAAATATTCAATTTTAAATAATAACTATACATTAATCTAACAAATTATACAATTTGTTTAAATTATACAATCTAACAAATACTTATTATAAATGTTATTATCAGTGAAAATAAAAATGGAAATACTTCTCGTACTAGTTTGGCAATTCTGTAAAGGCAATCCATCGGTAAAATTATAAATTCAGATATAAGAAAATTGCGATATACCTTTATGAAAAATATCAAAAATACATTACACAATAAATTATATTTAAAAAGAAACTTATTGCATAAGGTTTTCAGAATTTTTTTATAAAAATTATACAAACAACAATAGCCTTTATTGGGCACACGTGCCATACAGGATTCTCCCTGTAGGACAAAATAAATAAATAACAAATTAGCATCGTAGTTATATACAAATATTGGGTATTGACCTCGACCAATTATCGAGTTGGATCCGGTGTCTGTGCTAAATATTTTGATTGAGCTGATTTCCAGTATCTATAAAAAGCGAATGCAAAGGGTCTTGATTTTACGACTTTTGCCATTAAAACATAAGGCGAATTGCTATTATAGCCGGTCTCTTGACGAAGAATTTCTCTTTCTTCTTCCATTGCCGTACAGTAGAACATGTAGTGTGGAAATTCGAGACTAAATTCACCGTTGCATAAGGTGCATTTTATGGTCTTAGTTTTCAATAGTAAAACATGATTATTTCTCTGTGCTATAAAAATTATAAATAAAAGACAATTCACTGAGGGAAGAGTTTATTTTTTCATCACGACAAGTTTTCTGGCGTAACAGCAGCCCTACGAAAGAAATAACCTGTTATGTAATTAAAGTAAGTAAGAAGGATGAATTCGTAACCAATTTAACTTTACATATTATTTATTATTAATAGAAATTATACAAAACAAATCTTTGTATATACGTCTACATGAGAGAGAGAAAATATGGTTTCACGGGCTACTAACCAAAAGTTATGATTTTTGAGCCCAAGCGCGATGTCAGGTGGCAAGGGTATGTATATATATTATATACATACAAGTTCCTTTTCAAACACGAGTTCATCTATAGCCATTGTTACTCTGTGTAATATTCCAACATAACCAAGATATTTTTTAAAAACCTGTTGAAGAGCTGTTACACCAGAAAGATTGTATTCTCGTGATAAAAAAAAAAAAAGAAAACTCATCCCTTAGCGAATTGTCTTTTATTTAGATATATTCTAAATTAGAATATAAAGGTATTTTTATAAATGATAAAATTCACTTTATAAAAGGTTAATTATCAGAGACACATATGTTCTAAATTATATTTAGTTAAGTTTGATTAAAGATGATAACTCATAAACACGTATTTCCGATAGAATAATATACAAATAATTTTTATGAAAATTATCACTAAATATAAATTAATATTTAATTAAAAAGGCATATATTGAATCAAAATATAATTTATTTTACCAATATTTCAATTGGCTGAACGCCAACCTTTATCAAGGTATTATAACATATGGCGATTCAGCCAACTGAAATATTGGTAAAATAAATGATATTTTGATCCAATATATGCCTTTTTAAATAAATATTTATTTATGGATTTCTCTATTTTTAAAAAAATAAAGGAATATATAGAAATAAATTTATAAATATATAAACAATATATTATATCTGAATTTTTATATATTATGGATGCGCTTTTATTCAAATTTTAAATAATAATAAAGAACTCCGTTGTTAATTTTGATTGAAGAGTTTGAGCATTTCTATACAAAATACATTATATATTTATTGGTGTTTTATAGTAGCACAACATTATAAAAGTAAGAAATGATTAAATGCAAAAGATTAAATATCTAAATGTATTTAAATATATAATCTTTTGCATTTAATCATTTCTTAATTTATCGTTATTTAAAAATTAAAGAACATCCTTTGTTTTTAATATATAATCATTTTTTTCATGTTTTTATTGATGTTCCTTTTTTTCATAGACATTATACCTACAAATCCAAAACACGCATACCATTGATCGAACTTTCTCCTTTGCAATTATTTTGAGAGAATATATATATATATATATATATATTAGTTATATAACAATTAAAACATATATAACAATTACGCAAAATGAATTTATATAATAAAAATATGTTTAATATATTTTATAAACGAAAACAATAAAGCATCAAGGGCTGCGTATCTTTATTAAAACGACAATTTACGAGCTTTCGAGCACATACGCCCTTCTACAGGAAATAAAGATACGCAGCCCTTGATGCTTTATTGTTTTCGTTTATTCTATAATATATTTTATAGCTAAATTTACTCTATATTTACTATATTTTTATAGCTAAAATTACTTTGTTAACACTTTAGGATATCAATATATTCTTGATCTATTATATCTTCCAATGTATTCATAATTTATAAAACGTCCATATATAACGATAAACTTACTTATTCTTTTCATTTTTAACATATTGGCAATATTTTTCTTTAAAATAGTTTCTCCTATCAAGATCAATATTAAAATATCAATAAAACTTCAAGTTTTAAAAATATTTAAATGGCTATATATTTTTTAAAAAAATCAATAAAGAAAGGTACATGAGGCGTGAAAGAATTTTCAGAAAGTTTATAGAATAAATTACTCATAAACCTAAACATTCTTTAATAATAAATCAATATTTATTGATTTTTCTCTGCGTTCAAAGAAGTTAATAATTCTAAACGATCTTTTGGAGAACATACTTTACCAGCCAAATTAATTTTTGAGCAATAAAGTACTGGTGAGGTTTAGGGAGAAATAGAGAAACACACATATAGATTAAATAATGCTCGCACCAACCACCTTGGAGACTTTCTTAACCTGCTGGATATCCCAACTTTTTATTGTCGCGTAATCTTTTCTCAAGAGATATAATAACATCTACCCATGTTAATACTCTAGTTCCCCAGCGGGTCTTTCCTGCTACTATCCCCCATGACACATTGTAAATAGCATTGCTAATTATTGTAACTATTGTTCCTGTATATACCCTCTTCTACGTGGAGAAGTTGTATAAGACCAAAAGGACATAACAGGGACTTTTGTTGTTGTTATTTCTGTTATTCTTGTATGTACCCTACATTTCTGTGATTGGAGAATCCGTATAAGACTAAATTGTCTTAATAAAGCTTTTTGTTGATGATTAAATAATGCAACAGGTTTCTGGAGATGAGTTTATTTTATTAACACAATCTCGAGCTTTCAAACATCTCTGCCCTTCTACAGGAGTACATAAAAACGTATAAACTCGGTTAAGATACTAACTAATTATATATACATTTAAATATAGATGGATATTTTGCCAGGAAGAAATGCTAGTGTTGTGGCTTTGTCACCGACTCAAGGCCGCTAGTTATGGCGACGGTCAATAGATGGCGTCTGGTTTTAGACGTCTATTTTGACGGGAGAGGCGACCCTTGTCTCTTTAGATGAATTTCCTCCCGGCAAAATTTCCATCTATATTTTGGCCATAGATATGGCCCAGCCACTTTGCCAACTAAACACCTCTTTGGCAGATTGTCAAGATTCCTTTAGATCCCGTGTGGATCTCATGGAATAAAGTCCACCCTAGACTAAAGAGGGCCATTAGCCCTAAACCATGGGCTCTAGGTGGACGCTTTTCAGTTTGCCAAAGCTGGTGTTGTGGCTTTGTAACCGACCTGAGGCCACTAGTTGCGGCGACGGTCAATAGATGGCGTCTGGTTTTAGACGTCTATTTTGACGGGAGAGGCGACCCTTGTCTCTTTAGATACATTTAAATATTAGGATAGATATTTCATATTGCCAATAGACAAGATGCAAATACAAACTAACTGAATAAAAATATATTCTAACATCAAACCATATGCAAAATATATCTTAATATTTAAAAAATATATATATATTAAGTTAGCATATTAACCGCGTTTATTCGTTTTTATGTACTCCTGTAGAAGAGCAGAAATCCCCGAAAGCTCGAGATTGCCTTAATAAAATAAAAAGGAAATTCATCTCCAGAAACCTGATGCAAAAAAAGCTTATGTCCACAGTTCATCTAAAATACCCATTCCAAGAGTCTAGCATCAGTATCAGTATAAAAGGAAAACCGAAAAATGCAATATAACAGCGGTATGGTAGATTAAACTGGCGAAACCGCTGGGAGGGTTCACCACTGATGAGCAAGGCCCTCCTATTAATTTTTCATTGCAGTAAGGGCAGTAGGAAATGGTTTAATTTCAAAAAGAATCATACGCGTCTATAATAGTTTCGGATTCTCATTACAGATGGCGCGCTAATGTATCATATTGTTGCACCAGGCTGCGGTTTGGCAGATCCTTCAATCTTGATTCTCTCCTCAGACGCATCTTACATCTTTCCAGAACGTGTCTCAACCATCCTACAAGGTTAAACCAGTCAATAATAAGACAACTATATATTTAGGTAGCACCTAGAATCTCTCTTTATTTATCACATCAAAGTTTAAAGCAGGTGATGTAGTCAGTGTATCAAAATACAAATGTTTTATAGTACATAATATTTTCTAGTAATAATCTGTTTTATAAAAATAAATAAATATATAATTTAAATATATTAAAAATAATATTATAAATAAATTTTAAAATACGCGCATTAATCATGATGCAATAATATTATTTCATTTATATTCAGAATTTTTTAAAATATATCTATTGACTTATATAGAAATACATTTTAATAAGCTTTGTATATAATGGATCCTACCTTATATTAACACGATATTAATTATAAGTATTTGAAACTTTTTTTGATGCGTATGATTCTTTTTGAAATTAAAACAATTTTCTACTGTCTTAACTGAAATGATAAAATAATTATGTTTAAATCCAATATGAATAATAAATACCAAATCGTTTTAGTGAAAAGGTTATATCATTAAAAGTGTTTTTAAGATATTTAGTATTTAACCTTCCATTATGTTTCACATGAAATTGATTTATCAAAATGTATTAATATAAGTGTAATATTATTATATAAGTATCTGTTATTGTGTTGAGGTTATATTTTGTGTGTGTATGAATTATTCATACCTATTTTATAATCTATAACGTTATTAGTTTCTGAAATTTTTAATTATATATAAACATAAATTTAGGGCACTAGGAAAGTTTTGCAATACGCTCCAACCCGTGGGTCCACGTGGGCACGAGTTCGAACTTGTTTAACTCTGTTTATATTTAAATTTCAGGCAAAATTCAATTTGATAGATGTTAGTGTTCTTTGAACTGTGGAGTTATAAAATATTAAGAATATCTACCTGGCGTAAAATTGAATACCGAGACATTTTGTGATATAACTTTGAACGCGGTTTGGGCATTGAAGATTGCTTGTAAGAAATGACTTCTTCACTGGGATATGATTGTCCACATCGTACTACCATATTCAGGTGGTGTCGTGAGTTTCAGTGAGGAAATTTTGGCATAAGAGACGCACAAGGTCAGAACGTCTAGCTTCATCAGTTAATGAGGAAAACATCGCTGCTGTCAAGAAATTATTGGAGACTGATCGACATATAACTTATCGCCAGATAGAGGAGAGTTTAGACATTCCTGCACCAGTGATTCATTCTATTCTGTACAACCATCTAAAAGTGAGTCAAGTTTGTTCCCTTGTGAGAAGATTACGTGTTTCATGGTGCCGAGAGATGCTAGAAAATTCTGATAATGGGTCATCTCGTTATGTCGCTAGCATTATAACAGGTGATGAAACTTCGATTTATTATTTTGTTGTGCCTATTAAAGTCCAGAACAAAGTATGGATCTTTAAAGGTGAAAGTAAACCTGTGTCTGCACGAAAATCCAGATCCATTAAGAGGAAAATGTTAGCCGTCTTCTTTACTGCCAGAGGAGTTGTGAGTCCGCGGTACTGGAAAATCAAAAGACAGTCACTGCCAAGTGGTATGCTTATTTTCACAATTAAATTTTATGTTGATAAGACACAAATTGGATTATAGATTATAAACACAAGGTAATAAGATCAAATCCAAATAAATAAATAATGTGTGACGTTTCAGTAATAGCGTTGTTACCGAAACGTCATACACTATTTATTTATTTGGATTTGATCTTATTACCTTGTGTTTAAATTTTATGTCATTCAAAGAGCAGCCGCGTGATGAGACTATTTATAATATGTGTGTGTTGCGTGTGTTATGTGTGTGTGTTTGTGCCAAAATAGGCGCCTCTCTACATATGGATTAAAATAATATTTTCTGTTTATCACCCAAGGAAATTATTTAAAAGTGCGGCTAAAGAAAGTGTCAAAACTTCAGTATTGGTAAAGTCAGACAAAAGCCAATCTATATGCCATGATTTCGGGATATGATCCTCATCAGTACAGAAGTGGCTTCAATTTCATAACATCCTACGAGAAGATTAATGAAATCGGTCGAATTTACCAAAAAGGTGTTAAATCTGGGGAAGTAACAGAGACCAATTTTCATGCTAGAAAACAATATAAAGTTGCGGAAGGAGGGTATTTATGTACCAATAGAGACATCTCTCCCTTTAAATATGAATTAAATAAATATAAAAATATTTGCATAGTTTCTTCATTCAGATATTGGGAGGCAAGCTTTCGCGCTTTATCAGGCCACTGGCTTCGCAAAGGCGTGCAACACACATACAATAGAGAGATTCACAGAAATACATTTAAAAAAAATCAAATATGAAAATAGTTTCCAGTTGTAACTCTCTACAACTATAACTATTTTTATATTGGATTTTTAAAATTTATTTCTGGAAATGTATATTATACATAGCAACATCGGAAGATCTAGCAACAACGACTGTTCTAGTAACAACTAGAGTTCTAGCAACAACTAGAATTCTTGCAACATTGGGAGTCCTAGCATCAACGGGAGTTCTAGCACAGGCCTTTGCGGAGCCAGTGGCCTGATGAAGCGCGAAAGCTTGCCTCCCAATATCTGAATAAAGAAAGTATGCAAATATTTTTATATTTATTTAATACAATTATAATATCATTTGCATCTATATTTAAAGTATATGAATATATATTAATACATCAGTAAATGAAGAAATGTCTCTTTAGATAGATACCTGAATACCATCTCTCCTCTCCCAACTTTATGTTGCATTTTTGTTCTCATAGTATTATGATCAATTTTAGTATTGTTTTACTTGAATATTTCTCTAATATTATAAAGCATATTTTCATTCTAAAATATTCATTAAAACTTTTTTCTTCAATCTGTAAATTGTTTTTCTCGAATACACACAATACTTTACAATTTGATTTCATTTAACTAAATTTGCATACCAACCCTTTGTACATATATCAATTTTTGTTGATATTTTTTTCTCTTTTCATCTAACTAACTTGCATATTAATTCTGTACATATTTAAAATATCTTTCTTTTTCTTTCAAAATTTTGTTTATCTTCAAAGTGTAAGTGTCCCTAGGGGGACATAGCGCTCTAAGTCGAATTAA
The DNA here is from genome assembly GCA_030710605.1 of Cordylochernes scorpioides. Taxonomy (NCBI): domain Eukaryota; kingdom Metazoa; phylum Arthropoda; class Arachnida; order Pseudoscorpiones; family Chernetidae; genus Cordylochernes; species Cordylochernes scorpioides. The sequence goes on along the minus strand of CP092866.1, from coordinate 23,859,707 downwards.
AGAAATTATTATCAATTCGATAATTTAGCGAAAGTCTGAAACCCACACTTTGACCTGAATATGCTGAGACATTTCCCTCGGTGGAAGTAGCAAGTAATTTTACTTGACTCTGCCAATATTGAAAGTTCTATTTCTGGGTGTCACCTTGCAATGGCGGGTCTTTTTCAACGGTTGTCTTTGATCGGTGCATTGATTTCTGCTGACTTCTTTGATTCGCCCCCGTTCTACCTTTTTTTTCCTTCTGGGATGACAGGTGTCTTTATACCTTCTATCAACGGTAATAACTTGAGATATTAAAATAAATATAAAGAATTCTGCGTGTAAACATATATATATATATGTTATAATAAATATTATTTTGAGATAGAAATTAATTGCTGGTTCTTTTGAGTACATGAGTACTTAATGGTATCGTTTGTAGTCGTGTCATCTTGAAAGAAAACAGAAGAATAATTATTTAATATCAAGTAGTTTTTATTTTAAATTGCTTTAAGAGAAAATTACAATAAGACATTTTTCACAGTTATATAGACTTTATTAAATGAATTCTCTATATTAGTGAATTTCAAAAATAGGTTAGATAACTACATATTTACAACAAGTATTAAAAGTCGACGTATTCTAAAACTATGGTCAAAAAACAAGTAGAACTATCAATGAATGAAAATAAAATATATTTTTTAAATTATAGAATATTTTTATATTTAGATTATATAATATATATAATTTTGAACATAGAGCAATCCATAAATAGATCTTTAATTAAAAAGACATATATTGGATCAAAATATAATTTATTTTACCAATATTTCAGTTGGCTGAATGCCAACCTTTTTCAAGGTATTATAACATATTAATATGTGTCAACAACAAACTCAGCATCACATAACGTCAATAGACACATTAATATGTTATAATACCTTGATAAAGGTTGATGTTCAGCCAACTGAAATATTAGTAAAATAAATTATATTTTGATCCAATATATGTAATTTTAAGTAAAAAAAAATATAATTATTATTATGTATTATGCGCGCCATCTGTAATGATAAATTGAAACTATTCTTGACGCGTTTGATTCTTTTTGAACTAAAACAATTTTCTACTACTTACTGAAATGATAAATTTAGGAGAGCCTGGCTTCACCACAGATGAGTTAGACCTTCCCAACAATATATCTTTGTGCAGTAAGGACAATAGTAAATTTTTTTATTTCAAAAAGAATCATATGCGTCAAAAATAGTTTCAATTTATTATATCATATATGTCCTATTTAGAGAATATATAATGTTATAATAAAAAATATTTGTAGCTTTTGAGATCTGGAAAGCAAATCCTTTTGTTGAGATTGGACAACTAAGAGTAGTTTTATTTTTATTATTACGTCTATATAAGAGATTGTCAGCGTTTAAACAAAATGAAATATATATGGTTTATAATGTTAATTAATGATATCTACGACTTTTGTGAAATCTGAGAAAGAACTATTATTATAATTATCTACACTCATGGACAAAATTTAAGGAATTTGTACATTTTAGCATGTATATCGGGATTCAGACAATAATTCTGAAAGATATTTAATACACAGTGACCTTTATTGAAGACACACGAGATAAAAAAAGTTTGAACAAAATTGCCTCTGACTCCTTAAAAAAAACAGACAACCGGTGATATCATAAATGTTTCACTTCCTTAAGTTTTGTCCATGAGTATATATGTGATATCCTGTCGACTCTCGCTATACTGTGATATCCGAGAGGGTCAAACCTGTAGTAACCGAGAGGGATAGTCAGGATGTGGAGAGTTTTCCAGTACCTCTCTGCACCTTGGAAGACCTTTAACAGTTCTCACAGAGTACAGGCAGTCGTGGTCGAAGGAAGAATGGAAGACTTGGGAATTTACAAACAAAAAAAGAAGAGACACAGTTGTACTAGGAAAGTTCCGTGAACAGATAAAAGTCGAGCGCTAGGAGCGAAAGATAGAGATTTGAGAAGAGTTCTTACTGGTCTATATGGTCGAGGAGATGGACCTTGGGGACAACCGACGAGGGCTTCCGCCGATGGTGAAGTGACTGTATATTTTCGGGAATTGACAGATTTGTATATCTTTGCCGAGAGGAAGTTCTGGGTTTCAGCGGATGCAATAGGGGCATGGATCACGGAAGAGATGTCATTGTACATTCTTAACGACTTACTGGCAACGCCCTGACATCTTTAGGCCTCGTTCTTAGACGTTGTTGGTCTTCTGCATCTCAATCTCTGCTTTAGCTCATTTCTTCTTCCATTACACAGTTTTATATACAGAGTACATTATATATTATGATGTAATAACACATGTCAATAATGCGTATAATTATTTACAGAGGTTTTTATTTTACAACACGACAATATTGTTATATTATACAATATGGGGGGGGGGGGTTGTTGAAATAAAATTCATTTTAAACGCTCGTTGCACATATTATATTAATATGTATATTTTCATCTTGTAAAGCCTCACTTAACTCTCTGTACTAAAATACCACTTGTGTTTCAGATGAGTCGGTAGAGGAGGATATTCGTGGTGAGTACGTTATGTAACACTTCCTACCACATATATATATATATATAGTGTAAAAACTATATAACAAATTTATAACAGTGATTCCAAATTTAAAACTAAAGGAGCAAACTGATAAGAATGATAACTCATATCAAGTAGATTTGACGTGTAAAAACCGATGCAAAAGACGTTACGTTGTTAATTTTTATTGTTATTAATTATAAATATATAATTAACTGGATGATGTATTAGAAGTAAATGATTTTTTTTTTCCTCTCTCTCTACTAAATAATAACTATTTACAAATTTTTTAATTTAAATTTAATTGATCAAAATAGTGAAGATAATTTTAAAACAAAACTGGACTATAAAATTAAACAACTATTTATTATTATAATATATATATATATATATATATATACACTATGTACAATGGCGCCTCTGCCAGCGCTGCAAAGTTTGGTGGAGAATAGCCAGTGGGTCTCCAGCGACATCACGTATTTCGCGAACTACGAAGAATACGTAGATCGCGTACTTCACCGCTGAGGCTATATATATATATATATATATATATATATATATATATATATATATATATATATATATATATCCGGAACTCTTTTAATTTATTTCTGAAATGTACTCATAATAATGTTACATATCTATAATGAAGAGTGAAAATAAATATATAAATATTGCCACATGGAAAATTAGGGAAAACAAACTTCAGGATGACACAGCAATTTATTCAGAACAAGAACAAACTATGAATGATAAACAAAAGATAAGCAACGAGGGAAGTTTACAGAGTAGCAAAATATAAACATAAAAAATAATACTCTGTTAATAAAATAATAAATACTTTGCTACAATATTATATCATTTTTATATTTTTGTTTTAAAAAAACTCTTGAAATTTCTATATAACAACTAAAAAAGGGGTGTATTTAAAGGTATAGTAAATTTATATTTTTCCGAATAGTTTTTGAAAACACACGCAATATCACAGCGTAACATAATTTAATTGTAATGAAATATGCAATAACACGTCATCTATATATGAGTAATTAAAACATTTGAGCATGAATGAATATTTTACACATAATAAAAATAAACTTCTACTATCCTTACTGCATTGAAAAAATATTGGGAGGGCTTGGCTTATCAGTGATGATCCCTCCCAGCGGTTTCGACAATTTAATCTACCAGATCACTTCTTAGAGCTCTAATACTGTATTGGACTATTCTTCTTATATATGCTACACTAAGGATGGAATCTTACAAATGGTATTCAAGAAAACTATGAACATAAGCTTTAAGGAGAGTATAATTACATATAAATATTTTTTGAAATATTTGTATCGAGCAATGCTCTTCCGCAAACAATAAGGACAAAGTCAATTAGGCAATTTAATATCCTTTCCTTTTTTTTTTTCATATTCTTATTTGTTTCTCGTTTTAATTGCCTGCCTTGAATATTATCTCTCTTCCTTCTATGAATATAAAAATTCAGGCTAACTTGTAATCTTTTATTTATAATGTTTTGAATAACTTTATTGAAACATTTTATATTGTAGCGAAGAAATCATTTATTATTTAATTTTAGTTTAATTATTCACAATGAAAATATTTAAAAGAATATTACTCTGTATTTGTGAATTCATCATATATGTTGCATAGCTTGGCTGTTCAATATTCTTTATCGGTATATAGTGTTGTTTTTTTTTTGGTTGGTTGGTTGATTATTGTTGACCTGTCATACTGACGTCATCAATAAATACTTTTACATCTTAAAATATACTAAGACTTGATTTCTACGCTACAATGAATACAAAAATGTAATGCCTTGATAAAGGTTTGGCATTCAGCCAACCGAAATATTGAAAAATAAATCTTTTATTAAATCCAATATATGCCTTTTTATTATTTAATGAATTAAATATGGATTGCTCTATTTTCAAAACGATTTAAAATTAGTTTAAATGTGATATTATAACACTATGCGGCGCTGAGTTTGTGTATACAAAATTGTAATGCCTTGATAAAGGTTTGGTGTTCAGCCAACAGAAATATTGGCAAATAAATCTTTTATTAAATCCAATATACGCCTTTTTATTATTTAATGAATTAAATATGGATTGCTCTATTTTCAAAACGATTTAAAATTAGTTTAAATGTGATATTATAACACTATGCGGCGCTGAGTTTGTGTATACAAAATTGTAATGCCTTGATAAAGGTTTGGTGTTCAGCCAACCGAAATATTGACAAATAAATCTTTTATTAAATCCAATATATGCTTTTTTATTATTTAATATTTAAATATAAAAATAACAGCAGATATATTCATATAATAACAACGATTATTTTCCTGTCTAAAAACAACATCATTTTATTTGCATCCTTTTTTTTTCAAAAGCAGACGATCCCTTGTTAGGGAGATATAACGAACAAAATGTCGTTGATTCAAATCTGCAAGCGGATTGTTCTGATTGGCTTAGACTGATCCAATAGGACTTCTTCCCTCCTTATCGAGGTTTCACTTAGTGCTACCATTTTCTCGGTAAAATAATCTGACAACACTACGTGAAACTTGAGATTTCACTTCAAGTTTTATTTCTTCTTATGCTTCTCTTTAAAGAAATGTAAGAAATCAAATAAAAATCTCATAATTTTAAAATGATATTGAACGATTCATAGAATTTATAGGTTTTACTAAAATTCATTGACTCTTAAAATCAAAATACCATACATTTATCGAATAAATAATTCATATATTTTTATTATTATTGAAAATATACTTTGAAGTCTCTTCTATTTAAAAAAAAAAAAGTATTTCAATAATTTTATATGGTTTATCTCCTCATATAAAAATAGTATGTATATATTTTATATAGTTTTAAAACACAAAATATTTTTATATACAGAAATAACGAAATAAAATATTTAAAATGCATAAAATTTTAGAAATCGCAGATTTTAAAAGGTCGGCAATAAATCAACTCACCAATATCAGTTTGGGTATAAAAATAAATTTATTTTATTGATATATATATAAATTTATATAATTATTTGTTAGTAGGGAATATTAAAATTACATTTAGAAATTTAATTGCCATCTATCGTAACAACAACAACAAAAACCTTTATTAAGACACTATTGTCTTACAAGGGGATTGCCCTAAAAGGTTATACAGTGGTACCTCGACATACGAGTTTAAATCGTTCCGCAACCTTGCTCGTATCTTGAATTACTCGTATCTCGAAGCAAATTTCCCCATACAAAATTCCCATTTAAAATCACAGATTAATATCTTCAACACTACCGAACCGAACTCGTATCTCGAATTTCGCTCGTAACTCAAAGCAAAAATCACTTGCTCGTCGGCTCGTATCTCGAAAAACTCGTATGTCGAGGCGCTCGTATGTCGAGGTACCACTGTATATGTACATGAGTGAGGAGGAAAAGCAATTTAGAGGGAAGGGGGAGCAATCAGCCGTTGTCTGTGGAGTTGAGCACTTCTTCCCTCATTTTATCAATCGCCTTGAAATATTTTAAATATCTATAAACAAATGTTTTATCCCCCCAGAAGGAGAGTAGTAAAAATTGTATATACATGTTGTTCATTATAGTGAGTTGGCCCCGAAATTTCGTGAATTTCCAGTCTCTTTTCCTGTAGAATCCATCTATCGATACTGCTGTGCCCTTAATGCAATAATAAATTAATGGGAGGGCCTGACTCATCAGTGGTGAATCCTCCCAGCGGTTTCGCCAGTTTAATCTACCATTTAATCAACCCTAAGTTCACCACTGATGATCCAGAATATCCCATTAAATTATCTTTGCAGTAAGGGTAGTAGAAAATTGTTTAATTATTAAACCCTTAAAGAGAATCATTGTAAAAGTAAGAAGCCTTTTTGTAGTACAGAGAATTAATCATGTTTCACTATTGAAAACTAAGACCATAAAATGCACCTTATGCAACGGTGAATTCAGTCTCGATTTTCCACACTACATGTTCTACTGTACGGCAATGGAAGAAGAAAGAGAAATTCTTCGTCAAGAGACCGGCTATAATAGCAATTCGCCTTATGTTTTAATGGCAAAAGTCGTAAAATCCAGACCCTTTGCATTCGCTTTTTATTAATACTGGAAATCAGCTCAATCAAAATATTTAGCACAGACACCGGATCCAACTCGATAATTGGTCGAGGTCAATACCCAATATTTGTATATAACTACGATGCTAATTTGTTATTTATTTATTTTGTCCTACAGGGAGAATCCTGTATGGCACGTGTGCCCAATAAAGGCTATTGTTGTTGTTGTTTAATTATTAAATGAATCATACGCGTTTAAAATAGTTTCAATTTATTATAACAGATGGCAAGCTAAAGCAACATATGACAATATGTAATGCGGAAAATAAATTGTTTTATTATTTTTAAACTTCCCATATTTACTTCTTACTGCTTAGCGTCAAAATAAACACTAGAACGTTACAACCATTTAATCACTTCCTAATAATAACACTGACGTGTGTAAAAACATTTTATATAAAAGGGCATACCTGAATCTGTAAAGGCAAAAAATAATTTTCAAAATATTTCGAAAGATTGCTCCCTCTTTATCAATTTATTGCACAGTAAACTTAATTTAGGTAAATATTTTAGGTATTTATTAGGTAAATTAAGTTTACTGTACAATAAATTGATAAAGAGGGAGCAATCTCTCGAAATATTTTGGAAAAAAATTTGTTTTTTTTTTTTCTTTACAGATCCAGATACGCCCTTTTATATATACTTATTTGATGGATCGCCTTTTGACTCAAAATATTTTATATTTGCATAAGGCCCATCACGCCATCTATCTACAAGAAAAGACATCATTTAGAGCAATGTTTATATTATTTTATAAATAAAATACTAAGCTCTCTCTCACTATATGTTTCATCGCAGTAAGGACAGCAGGAAAATGTTTTATTTATAAAAGGAAAAAATCTTGATAAAATTGTATATTTCATATCATAAAGGGGTTGACTGGTTATATTGCGGTTTCTCAAACCTACGTTTTGTCTGTTTAAAAAGATTAAACATGTATAGGTTATATTCTTTGTAGAAATAGGCTGATAAAATACCTTCAGAAGGATCTCAAATATCATTTAACCTGATGAGTAGTCTTCAGAGAATATTGTATCTACTGAAGAGGCTAAGTTTGTGACACCTGCTTAAGAAAACGTGACTCTTGTTGAACTTGCTGAAAATATCTCAGCTGATGCTAAAGAGGCCACGTCACATACTGAAGAGTCTGTTGTTATACCCGCTGAAAATATCTCGAAAATATGTCGAAGAAAACCCTATTGATGTTTGAGAGGTCCCAACTGATATCAAATAGGTCCCAGCTAATGTCGAAGAGGTCCCGACTGACGTCAAAAAGGCTCTAACTGATGTCGAAGATATCTCAACTGATGTCGAAGAGGTCCCGACTGACGTCAAAAAGGCTCTAACTGATGTCGAAGATATCTCAACTGATGTCGAAGAGGTCCCGACTGACGTCAAAAAGGCTCCAACTGATGTCGAAGAGGTCCCGACTGACGTCAAATAGCTCCCATGTGTGATGTCTAAGATAACCCAACTGATGTCAAAGAGGCCTTAACTGATATTGAAAAGGTGTCGAATGATGTCAAATAGGTCCCATCTGATGTCGAAGAGGTCCCAACTGATGTCAAATAGGTCCCATCTGATGTCGAAGAGGTCCCAACTGATGTTAAGAGGTCCTAACTGATGTCGAATAGGTCCCAACTGATGTCAAAGAGGCCTTAACTGATATTGAATAGGTATCAGATGATGTCAAATAGGTTCCATCTGATGTCGTCGAAGAGGTCCCACTTGATGTCAAAGAGGTACGAACTGATGTTAAGAGTTCCAAACTGATGTCAAAGAGGCCTTAACTGATATTGAATAGGTGTCAGATGATGTCAAATAGGTCCCATGTCGTCGAAGAAATCCCAATTGATGTCAAAGAGGTACGAACTGATGAGAAAAAGGTCCCAACTGATATTGAAGAGGTCTTGTCTGTGATGCCTCCCAATAAAATCGCGACTGTTATTGAACCTGTTGGAAATATCTCCGCAGATGTTAAAGATGTAGTAAAGAGTCCACCATTACATAGATATGAGGGGGTCCCGCCGGCCGGACTAAGAGGTCCAGCCATCCCTGCTGCCGTACTACCTGTTGATTCGATCGATCACGCCGCAGTCCTCCACGGCGACGGCGCGGGGTCCATTCAACCGCGACCTCCATACAAGATGGTCGCCATATCCCGTCGTCTGCTTAATCTTTCTTTTCGAAACACTGTGGTCACATCGGAACATTTGAAACACCACTTACAACTATTGTTTCCATTGTTAGAATTGAAGGTATACCTCTCGGCTAGGTGAGAATTCTTTATTTTCACAACCTTTCGCTGAATATCATTCCTACTCGTCTAGATTGAAAACAAATAAAACAGATTGAAGCAATTGAATATTTAAATGTGAAGCCGCGCTTTCACCGGAGTTTCAGAAATTTCAAAAACATTCGAATCACCAAACAAAAAAAGTTTTGATAAATATAAATTAAACTCTAAAATAATACGTTTCTCATCATGACAACCATCATGACTATGTGCAACTCCAAAACACATCATTGACTGTATTTACTCATCCATTGATGAGCTCTACTCATCCCCAACAGACACCATCAACAAGATTTACAGACTTGATACACTGATAGAATTGAGTGGAGATAATAAAGAAGAAGAAGAAGAGGTTCCTTATTATATTTTCATTATTGTTGTAAAAAAAATCAAATCAAATATAGCGAACAATGCTAATTGCGGAGTTAGTTAAATATAGCGTGTGACTATTCTATGATATATTTGCATACCCACATTCTAGCGCTGAGATTGTGGATATCAGAAATGTCAGAGGACTAGGATAAACTCTGAAGCCACGTAAAAAAAAACGGATATTTGCTCAAAAGTTTTTTCTGTGTATTGATATAATTGATTTCCATAATGAGAATAACTGGCTAAATATTTGATAGGATGATATTCTGGTTCACTATTCTTGTTTTGGAATTTTTAGCATAAGCTATCACATAGACCAAGGGTCGGCCATCTTCTGAGTCGGAGGAGTCAAAAATTACATTTTGTAAAATTTCAAAGTTTTTAAAAAGCCACAAAATGTTTTCTTGCCAACAATAAATAGTACTGGCATAAATAATAATTACGTATGGAACTATATAAAGAGCTTCACATCCAAAGAGCCGCATGTGGCTTGCAGTTTGCCGACCTCTGACATAAGCCTTTATTAAGATTTCAGCCTTTTGAATAGTTCTCCCCATGAATATCTTAAGTAAATACACCCATAGACAACACTTAAGGACGTTGTACCTTTTAGCATGTATATCAGAATTCAGACAATAATTCGGAAATATATTTGATATACAGTGACCTTTATTGAAGACACACGAGATAACTAAGTGTGAACAAACATACCTCTGTCTCCTTCAAAAAAGAAAAACAGACAACCTGGCGACATTAAAGACTTTCCACTTTCTTAAATTTTGTCCATGAATTAATAATAGAAGGAAGTTAAATATATACACACAATTCATACATACAAAATTTTATATCTGTACATGCATATGTACAAGATATTTTTAACCGCGCCGCGAGCGTTTCTTCTGAGTTAAAGGGAAAGATAAAAAGGTGAGAGAGTAGCAAAATGAATTTTTTAATTCGGAAACAGAATCTACATAAATTGTTTTCATACCTCTAAATAAATCAATTAATAATGGACAATAAAGAAGAGAAAAGTTTGTATAAGCTTTTATTATCAAAGAACGATAATGTGGAATGACAAATCTTTAAACAATATCAGGATTGGAGATGAAATTGTAGCATTCTAATAACTCTATGAGTATATATGAGAGCGTATTGAAAAGTAAGGTCTCCAACTACGTCATTTCCGATTGCGAGTTGGTAGGCGAAATTTGGTAACAGGGCTGTATATTCCTTGGTTGCCACGCCACAGTCTCGAACGATCCGCGTGACTTTGGAACACTTAGTCTCTACATAGCAGCCGTTTAGGATGAAGCTCCCGCTTCGCTCGCCCGCCAGGTGCGAACTGCACTCAAGATTACACACACACTCCATAATTTGTAACACCAACTCGAGAGGGATTCTCAAATATATGGAGATAGAATTATTGATTTATTTGATATATAGGTCGCGGAAAGACAAATCTATAAGGAAGGGACTCGGTGATCTAAGGAGGGACCTTAAAGAAAGACATTTACCTAAATGTTAGCTAGACACGGTGAGGGCTGCTCTGTGATATCTAGATACATAACACAGAGGGGAGTTAGAGGCTGTCTGTCTTCTCTTACCCCATCAGTCTCTTACGCCTCTGACACAACTTCCCATTCCGACAGCTCGCTGTACTCTATGTAGAGTTCTCTAATGGCAACAAAGTGGAATGGAGCGAACTAGAGACTGACTACAGCCCTGCTGATACTGACAACGCTGAAAGCCGGACTTACGTCACCACGCGAGGCCTCCCATCGGAGTTTTGCGCCAGAACATGCAGTCTAGTAATCAGTACCTAGTCCTATGTCTGTGGAGAAAGCAAGCTATCGGAGGAGGGAAGTTGAGTTCCAGTCCACGTGCACGCAGGGTGAAATGTCCCATGGCCGCCGTGGAATGGACGTTAACTACATTCGCCTGACCGACCCGAAGGAAAGGACATGACTTTATCATTACCTCAGAGGTGTAAGCACTGACTGTGCCAGTACTGTCCTGTCACTAACTAGATCCTTGCAACAACGCCGTTAGTAGAACAGGAACGAAGGCAAATGACCCCGCTGAACTCCCCATCTGGAACCCCTGTTACACACAGCAGCCTAGAATTCAGACTTTATGGTCAACAGATAGGTATTGTCACCGGGTCCCTTCTTTATCTTTTTCCTTCGCCTAATCTGTAAATTTTTAAAATTAATTTTATTGATATTTCTTATTATTTAAATTTGTTGCTTTCAACCTGAATAAGTAGGTACACCTGAAATTCTAATATTCAGGATCTTCCTCACACGAGGAGTTTAACACTTCGTAATCAACAACCAGATAAAGTTGCTGTAGTGGATATCTGAATTAACATTTCAGAAGAACTCTCTTAGAAAACCATCAAATATCACGCCATTCACATTTCCTTTAACCTACCAGATTTGCTTACATTTAGTTCTCTTTTCGTTTCCCTCAATTGTTCTTTTATATTTTCTTTTTAGAAAAAATTATGAAATATTTATATTCATTTTTAATTGTTAACATTATTTCTATATTCTCTACTCTCTCTTTAAATCTACACAACTGATGGAAACAGGGTTTTGCCGTGTTAATGTTCTTCCCTTCAAGTTTGATTATAATCAAAGAGCTGGACTCTCGATAACGTCTAGAGAAGGATATAGTATGGATGCCAGAGCACGTATTTATATATGTGGTAATATCTTCTCATCTAGATTGATTATAACAGGGAAAGGTGGTAAATCATTACATTGTTTTGAATCTGTTAAAGACATGAATCTGGGTAGATTATCCATGCAGTCTAATGGCCCAATCCATGAAGTCGGGTCACATTATACCATTAATGTGCTTATATCCAATATCTAGTTGGTTTCTGCTGCAATAGACTTTGGTAGAATAATCCTAACTTCAGGTTGGTTCAATTAGACAGTAGAATGTGGAACTCCGCCTTTGCCGGTCCCAAGCCCGGATGAAAAAGGAGGAGGAGGAGCAGTAACAAGCTCACTAAAAAACCTGGGCTCAGTTGACCTGACTTATAGTACCCTGTAAGGGTTCTTGATCCAGAAATACAGGATGAGCAGCGTTTGTATTCCA
>CP092866.1:23827358-23847126 GCA_030710605.1 Cordylochernes scorpioides | reverse complement strand
AAAGAAATGTAAGAAATCAAATAAAAATCTCATAATTTTAAAATGATACTGAACGATTCGTAGAATTTATAGGTTTTACTAAAATTCATTGACTCTTAAAATCAAAATACCATACATTTATCGAATAAATAATTCATATATTTTTATTATTATTGAAAATATACTTTGAAGTCTCTTCTCTCTTTTTTAAAAAAGTCTTTCAATAATTTTATATGGTTTATCTTCTCATATAAAAATAGTATGTATATATGTTATATAGTTTTCAAACACAAAATCTTTTTTATATACAGAAATAACGAAATAAAATATTAAAAATGCATTAAAATTTTAGAAACCGCAGATTTTAAATGGTCGGCAATAAATCAACTCACCAATATCAGTTTGGGTATAAAAATAAATTTATTTTATTGATATATATAAATCTATATAAATATTTGTTTGTAAGAAATATAAAAATTACATTTAGAAATTTAATTGCCATCTATCGATTCAACAACAACAAAAACCTTTATTAAGACACTATTGTCTTATAAGGGGATTCCCCTAAAAGGTTATATATGTACATGAGTGAGGCGGAAAAGCAATTTAGAGGGTAGGGGGAGCAATCAGCCGTTGTCTGTGGAGTTGAGCATTTCTTCCCTCATTTTATCAATCGCCTTGAAAAATTTTTAAATATTTATAAACAAATGTTTTATCCAGCAGGAGAGTAGTAAAAATTGTATATACATGTTGTTCATTATAATGAGTTAGCCCCGAAATTTCGTGAATTTCCAGTCTCTTTACCTGTAGAATCCATTTATCGATACAACTGTGCCCTAAATGCAATATTAAATTAATGGGAGGGCCTTACTCATCAGTGGTGAATCCTCCCAGCGGTTTCGCCAGTTTAATCTACCATTTAATCAACCCTGAGTTTACCAATGATGAGCCAGAACATCCCATTGATTTATCATTGCAGTAAGGGTAGTAGAAAATTGTTTAATTATTAAACCCTTAAAGAGAATCATTGTACAAGTAAGAAGCCTTTTTGTAATACAGAGAATTAATCATGTTTCACTATTGAAAACTAAGACCATAAAATGCACCTTATGCAACGGTGAATTCAGTCTCGATTTTCCACACTACATGTTCTACTGTACGGCAATGGAAGAAAAAAGAGAAATTCTTCGTCAAGAGACCGGCTATAATAGCAATTCGCCTTATGTTTTAATGGCAAAAGTCGTAAAATCTAGACCCTTTGCATTCGCTTTTTATAAATACTGGAAATCAGCTCAATCAAAATATTTAGCACAGACACCGGATCCAACTCGATAATTGGTCGAGGCCAATACCCAACATTTGTATATAACTACGATGCTAATTTGTTATTTATTTATTTTGTTCTACAGGGAGAATCCTGTATGGCACGTGTGCCCAATAAAGGCTATTGTTGTTGTTGTTGTTTAATTATTAAATGAATCATACGCGTTTAAAATAGTTTCGATAACTTATAACAGATGGCACGCTAAAGCAACATATGACAATGTGTAATGCGCGGAAAATAAATTGTTTTATTTTAAACTTCCCATATTTACTTTTTACCGCTTAGCGTCAAAACAAACACTAGAACGTTACAACCATTTAATCACTTCCTAATAATAACACTCTCTCACTATATGTTTCATCGCAGTAAGGACAGCAGGAAAATGTTTTATTTATAAAAGGAAAAAATATTGATAAAATTGTATATTTCTTATCATAAAGAGGTTGACTGGTTATATTGCGGTTTCTCAAACCTACGTTTTGTCTGTTTAAAAAGATTAAACATGTATAGGTTATATTCTTTGTATAAATAGGCTGATAAAATACCTTCAGACGGATCTCAAATACCATTTAACCTGATGAGTAGTCTTCAGAGAATATTGTATCTACTGAAGAGGCTAAGTTTGTGACACCTGCTTAAGGAAACGTGACTCTTGTTGAACCAGCGGAAAATATCTCAGCTGGTACTAAAGAGACCACGTCACCTACTAAAGAGATTGTGACTGTTGTTATACTCGCATATAATATATCGAAAATATGTTGAAGAAACCCCAATGATCTTTAAGAGGTCCTAACTGATATCAAATAGGTCCCAGCTGATGTCGAATAGGTTCTGACTGATGTCAAAAAGGTTCCAACTGATTTTGAAGAGGTCTCAACTGATGTCAAAAGGTCCCATCTGTGATGTCTAAGATAACCCAACTGATGTCAAAGAGGTACTAAGTGATATTTAATAGGTGTCAGATGATGTCAAATAGGTCCCATCTGATGTCGAAGAGGTCCCAATTGATGTCAAAGAGGTACGAACTGATGTTAAGAGGTCCCAACTGATGTCAAAGAGGTCTTAACTGATATTGAATATGTGTCAGATGATGTCAAATAGGTTCCATCTGATGTCGAAGAGATTCCAGATGATGTTAAGAGGTCCCAATTGATGTCAAAGAGGTACGAACTGATGAGAAAAAGGTCCCAACTGATATTGAAGAGGTCTTGTCTGTGATGCCTCCCAATAAAATCGCGACTGTTAATGAACCTGTTGGAAATATCTCCGCAGATGTTAAAGATGTAGTAAAGAGTCCACCATTATATAGATGTGAGGGGGGTCCCGCCGGCCGGACTAAGAGGTCCAGCCATCCCTGCTGCCGTACTACCTGTTGATTCGATCGATCACGCCGCAGTCCTCCACGGCGACGGCGCGGGGTCCATTCAACCGCGACCTCCATACAAGATGGTCGCCATATCCCGTCGTCTGCTTAATCTTTCTTTTCGAAACACTGTGGTCACATCGGAACATTTGAAACACCACTTACAACTATTGTTTCCATTGTTAGAATTGAAGGTACACCTCTCGGGTAGGTGAGAATTCTTTATATTCACAGCCTTTCGCTGAATATCATTCCTACTCGTCTAGATTGAAAACAAATAAAACAGATTGAAGCTATTGAATATTTAAATGTGAAGCCGCGCTTTCACCGGAGTTTCAGAAATTTCAAAAACATTCGAATCACCAAACAAAAAATTTTGATAAATATAAATTAAACTCTAAAATAATACGTTTCTCATCATGACAACCATCATGACTATGTGCAACCCCAAAATGCCTTATTGACTGTATTGACTCATCCATTGATGAGCTCTACACATTCCCAACAGACACCATCAACAAGCTTTACAGACTTGATTCACTGATAGAATTGAGTGGAGATAATAAAGAAGAAGAAGAAGAGGTTCCTTATTATATTTTCATTATTGTTGTTAATAAAAACAAATCAAAGAAATATAGAGAACATTGCTTGTTTTAGAGGTAGTTAAATATAGGGTGTGACTATTCTATAATATATTTGCATACACACATTCTAGCGCTGAGATTGTGGATATCAGAAATATCGGAGAACTAGGATAAACTCTGAAACCACGTCAAAAAAACGGATATTTTCTTAAAAGGTTTTCTTACGTATAATTGATTTCCATTATGACAAGGGATATGGCGAAATATTTGATAGGTTGATAACCAAGTTCACCATTCTTGTTTTGGAATTTTCAGCCTAGCTATCACATAGACATAAGCCTTTATTAAGACTTCAGTCTTTTGAATAGTTCTCTCTATGAAAATCTAAAGAAAATAAACTAATGGACAACACTTAAGGTATTTATACCTTTCAGCATGTATATCGGGATTCAGGCAATAACTTTGAAAGATACTTGATACACAGTGACCTTTATTGAAGACACACGAGATAACTAGGTGTGAACAAACATACCTCTGTCTTCTTCAAAAAAGGAAAAACAGACAACCCGGCGATATTAACGACTTTCTACTTTCTTCAGTTTTGTCCGTGAGTTAATAATAGAAGGAAGTTGAAATTATACAAACAATTTATAAATACAAAATTTTATATTTGCACATGCATATGTATATATTGTCGCGGAGATAAATAAAGCAAGGGCAAATTTGGGAATAAATAATTTATTACAAGGGGTATTTGTAGGGAGAGAGAGAGTTTTTTACAACTTACCCAAGTTAAAAGTTAATCCTAATGAACGGCGTTAGCCACCGTCCCGTTTTCCTTATTTACATATCAGCTTCCCCCCTCCCGGGGTCCAGGGATGATTGACAGTTGTCCCATCTGGATGGAGCTATTTGACATTACTCCCTCTTTAGAAAAAACAGCGACCCGCTGATTAGCTTGTCTCAGCCCTTGTTCTGGAAGGAAATCTATCACGGCCTGTGTTCCCTAGCAGAATGGAATGTTGTTCTTCAGGGTCCAGGTAGGGCTTCATCCGAATGACATGAACGATATCCTTGGATTTCCGTGATCGGGGAGACGGGTCCACGGGCTCTACTTCATACGTAACTTCTGAAAGCTTCTTGGTCACCTTGTAGGGACCGAAGTATCTCTTCAGTAGCTTTTCTGAGAGCCCTACTTTTCGGATGGGAGTAAAAACCCACACAAGATCATCCTTTTGGTAATAGACTGGAGTATGTTTCTGGTCGTAAAGCCTACGGTCTTTCGCCTGTGATTGTAGAAGGCGTGATCGGGAGAGTTGACGCGCTTCCTCAGCTCTGGTCACAAGTTCCCCAACGTAGTCGTCAGAGATCTCATCTGGTAGGTAGGGTAGTACGGCATCGATGTAGGTCTCGGCCTCGCGGGCGTGGACAAGAAAGAACGGAGTGTAGCCGGTCGCCTCCTGTTTAGCAGTGTTGTAAGCAAAAGTCACGTAGGGTAAAACTTGGTCCCAGTCCTTCTGCTCGACACCTGTGTACATGGACAACATGTCTCCCAGAGTTTTGTTGAACCTTTCAGTCAGGCCGTTGGTCTGGGGATGGTAGGCCGTTGTAAATCTGTGCACAATTCCGCACAGAGCATTGATCTCTTTTATTACTTGAGAAATGAAATTTCTTCCGCGATCTGTTATCATTTCTCTAGGAGCTCCATGCTTCAAGATAACATCTTCAACCAGGAACTTAGCTGTTTCGATTGCTCCTCCGTCTGGGATCGCTTTCGTTATGGCATACCTTGTCATATAATCGGTGCACACAATGATCCAACGGTTTCCATCTTTAGAAACTGGAAATCTTCCAAGGAGATCGACCCCGACCTTATAGAATGGCTTTTCTACGGGCGGTATGGATACAAGTTGTCCAGCCGGACGTCGAGGTAATTTCTTTCTTCGTTGACACTCCCGACAATGGCTTACATATTGGCGAACAGTTCTATAAAGGCCAGGCCAATAGAATCGTTTCTTGACTTTGTCATACGTTCGGGCGAAACCCAAATGCCCAGCTGTAGGAGCGTCATGTAAATCTGCCATAACTTCCGATCTTAAGTGCTTAGGGATCATCATAAGCCAGGGTCTTCCAGTTGTGCTATAGTTTTTCTTGTATAATATGCCGTCGATAATGCTGAATTCCTTTCTGGTGTAGCCCGAGTTTAAATTATCGATTATTTTAGCTAAATCCGGGTCTTTAGTCTGCTCTATATCGACGTTGGTTAGTGACATCACAGCACTTGGTGGATCGTTCTCAAGCGGGCTCCTTGACAGACAATCGGCATCCTTATGTTTGCGTCCGCTCTTGTAGATAACGGTCACGTCAAATTCTTGCAACTTCAGCGCCCATCTTGCCAAACGGCCAGAAGGATCTTTCTGCCCTACCAACCAACATAGAGAATGATGGTCAGTGACAACCGTGAATGGTCGACCAAACAAATATGGGCGGAATTTGCTAATAGACCAGACTACAGCAAGGCATTCTTTTTCCGTTGTAGAATAGTTATTTTCAGCCTTTGTCAAGCTTCTAGATGCATAAGCTATAGGCCGCTCCTTTCCACCTTGTATTTGTAGAAGAACAGCTCCAATACCATGTCCGCTTGCATTCGTGTGTAGATGGGTATCAGCGGATTCATCAAAGTGTCCTAAGACAGGCTCTGAAATTAGAGCTGTTTTAAGGACTTCAAACGCTTTCTCTTGAGCTGAATCCCAATAAAATTGTTTTTCAGTCTTCAGTAGGTCATGCAAAGATCTAGCTTTGTCGGCAAAGTTCTCAATAAATCTTCGGTAATAGGAACATAATCCAAGAAAGCTCCTCAGTTCAGAGATATTCCTTGGCCTCGGAAATTTAGAGACGGCTTCAACTTTATCTGGATCTGGATGAATTCCATTGGCGTCAACAAGGTGTCCTAAAATCTTTATCCTCCTTGATCCAAAAAGACACTTTTTGTGGTTCAAGCTTAGTCCAGCTTTCTGGATGCAGCTTAATACAAGCTGTAGACGACGTAGATGTTCCTCAAAGGTAGGTGCGTAAACTACGATGTCGTCCAGGTAGCAAAGGCACATGTTCCATTTAAGACTGCCCAGAACACTATCTATCATCCTTTCAAACGTTGCTGGAGCGTTACAAAGACCGAAAGGCATTACTTGGAATTCATACAACCCATCTGGAGTGATGAAAGCAGTTTTCTCCCTGTCTTTTTCGTCCACTTCAATCTGCCAATACCCGGACCGAAGATCCATCGTGGAGAAGTAACTAGAGCCGGCTAAACTATCCAAGGCATCGTCAATGCGTGGCAGAGGGTAAACATCTTTTTTTGTTACCTTATTTAATCGACGGTAATCTACGCAGAATCTCCAGGTCCCGTCTTTCTTTCGAACTAGAATAACTGGAGATGACCAAGGACTTTCAGAGGGCTTCACGATGTGATTTTCAATCATCTTGTTCACTTCATCTTGAATTAGTCGTCGTTCACTTGGTGCTACTCTATAGGGCCTCTGTTTGATAGGAGAGTGGTCTCCTGTGTTTATCTTGTGCTTCACAGTACTGGTGGGCTTAATAGAAGTACTCCCAAAGTCAAATATGTCGATAAACTCGTCAAGGCATGAAACAAGCTGTAACCTTTGAATTTCAGACAGCCCTGGATCTAGAGTAAGGTTTATCTTCTGTGACCATTCACGTGACTTTAGCTGCGTTTCTTGTAACTTATCGCTGGATTCAATAAGACTGCAGATATTCCCATTCTCATAACTTTCCATGGTGCACATATTCATTCCTGATGGAATCAGTTGCGGCCAAGACGCTCCATTCGCCACCCAAATGCTACCTCGGCCGTGTCGAAATGTAACCAATGAGTTTGGTATAAGAACTTCTTTTCTTAATAATAAGTCCTTAGAAGTTGAGACTAAAACATCTCTAACACCGCATACTTCTTCGTTTATCACACTGATCTTCTTTATTGATTTAGGCGGGATGACAAAGTCGTCGGAAGCAAACAATCTCTGGTTTTCCTCCTCTCGAGATTCCAGGACGGAGGTTTCCCCGAGATGGAGTTCATTTCTGCCACAATCAATGACGGCTTCGGTGGCCTTGAAGAAGTCCCATCCGAATATGATGTCATGGCTGCATTCCACCATAACAACGAATTCAAAGGATATCTTCAGACCATTAACTTCTATGTTCAGGACACATTTTCCTAGGGTCTCTATTAAATTTTTATTTGCGGCTTTAAGAATGGGACCTGGTTCTTTGAAGAGAGGTGTCTTTAGTTCGCGTCGAAATTTGTCTGAAATAACAGAAAAGTCGGCTCCTGAATCCACCAATGCTTTAATTTTGCGTCCATTTATTTCGACCATAACAAAATTTTCTTTTAATTTAGCGGCGATATACCCTGGAGGATTTTCCTCAATGGCGACCTCACCCCCGTTAGAAGCCGCTCCACTTAGTTTTTCACATTCTGAGGCTTGGGAGAACGGCTGAAACGACGGGTTGGCGACTGGGATTGTCTTCGGGCTGGCGACCTTGCGCGGCTTGGATGTGGGGAAGAGCTCCGGTAGAAGTACGTCGAGGTTTGGGGCGTTACATAGTCGTCGTCGGCGTCATATCTCGGGGGTCGACTCGAAAATCCAACATTTCTTCCTTCTCCGCCATTCCTTGTCCTGGCTTCAGCGAAGACCTGCCGTCGTTCCCTACAATAACGGACGACATGTCCGGGTCGTCCGCAGTGGAAGCAGATAGGTTTGTCGTCGTAGGTTCTCCAATGTTCCGTCTTCCTGGGTTGGGTTGGTCGGTCGATATTATAATAGGGCGTTCGTGGTTGTTGTTGTACCACGTTGACTTGTGGTCTGGTAGGTTGTAGAGCACGGCTGACCTCTTCCCTCACAGTCTGTTCCAGGGCGTTCACCTCTCGGAGAGGATTGATCACTTCAGGTGCTGAGAAAACCTTTTGTATCTCTTCTCTAACGATGCGGCGAATTAAGCCGGCCAAGTCGTCTGAGTCGTCAACACACGAAATGGGCATTACGTTTGACAACCTGGCGAATTTCGTACGGCCGATCCGGCGCTGCTTGACGGTTGTCAGATGACGGCAGAACTTCAGGATCTCATCTACCGTCTGTATGTCTTTCGCCACCAATACCTGGTATGTGTCCTCCGAAATTCCCTTTATAATGTGAGCAACTATCTCACCTTCTTCCATGCGAGGGTTCACCTGGTGGCAGAGACTAAGAATCTCCTGGATGTATGACTCGCTGGATTCTTCGGCCTTCTGTGCTCTTGACTTCAGAACTTCCTCGGCGCGTCGAGCAGAATCCTCCTGCAGTCCGAACACACCGCGGAATGCGTCTTCAAAGCTTCTCCACGAGTTGAGTGATTCTTCGTTATTATCAAACCACCTTCCAGCAGTTCCGTTCAAGTAAAATACGACGTTGGCAAGCTTCATGGTCTCGTCCCATCTGTTGTACTTCGAAACTCTCTCGTACTCTTTCAACCACTGTCCAGGGTTTATATTTCCATCTCCAGAAAAGGTAGAAGGATCTCGTTGGCGTTGACAAGGGAGGTAGGATCCGTTAACAGTAGGTCTGTGGTCGTCTTCCATTTCTATTCGTTGTGGCAAAGGTTGAAGAATTGGTTCACGTCCCTGTAGACGTCGACTTCTTCGAAGTTCCGTCACACTACCCAGCGTCTCCACCAAAATATGTCGCGGAGATAAATAAAGCAAGGGCAAATTTGGGAATAAATAATTTATTACAAGGGGTATTTGTAGGGAGAGAGAGAGTTTTTTACAACTTACCCAAGTTAAAAGTTAATCCTAATGAACGGCGTTAGCCACCGTCCCGTTTTCCTTATTTACATATCAGCTTCCCCCCTCCCGGGGTCCAGGGATGATTGACAGTTGTCCCATCTGGATGGAGCTATTTGACAATATTGTATAATCTAAAAACTCAAATATTTCTATATTTAAAAAAATAAATATTTTTTATTTTATTCATTGATAATTTTACTTTTGTTATCATCGTTTTTAGAAAGACTTTCAGTTTTGTTGTATAGTTTTGTTGTAAATATGCGTAGTTAACATATCTATCCTTTTAAATCACTAATATAGGATTAACTTTATAAATTCTATATAATGTGAAAATAGCACTAATGTGTAATCTTTTCTCAAGTAATTGAAAATAAAAGCTACTTGACGGTAAATAATTATCCTTTTCTTATCACGACTGCACCTCAACCCTTTATCTAACAACAACAAAATATTCATAACATATATATAAGATTGTTTTAACCGCGAGCGTTTCTTCTGAGTTAAAGGGAAAGATAAAAAGGTGAGAGAGTAGCAAAATGAATTTTTAAATTCGGAAACAGAATCTACATAATTGTTTTCATACCTCTAGATAAAGAATATAATAATGGACAATAAAAG
Organism: Cordylochernes scorpioides; assembly: GCA_030710605.1. Lineage (NCBI taxonomy): Eukaryota > Metazoa > Arthropoda > Arachnida > Pseudoscorpiones > Chernetidae > Cordylochernes > Cordylochernes scorpioides. The sequence continues at coordinate 23,837,413 of CP092866.1, read as the reverse complement.
AAGGGAAAAGTTTGTTTGAGCTTTTATTATCAAAGGACGATAATGTGGAGTGACAAACCTTCAAACAATATCAGGATTGGAGATGAAATTGTAGCATTCTAATAACTCTATGAGTATATACGAGGGCGTATTGAAAAGTAAGGTCTCCAACTACGTCATTTCCGATCGCGAGTTGGTAGGCGAAATTTGGCAACAAGGCTGTATTCCTCGGTTTCCACGCCACAGTCTCGAACGATCCGCGTGACTTTGGGATACTCAGTCTCTACATAACAGCTGTTTAAGATGGAGCTCCTGCTTTGCTCGCCCGCCAGGTGCGAACTGCACTCAAGATTACACACACACTCCATAATTTGTAACACCAACTGGAGAGGGATTCTCAAATATATGGATATCGAATTATTGATTTATTTGATATATAGGTCGCGGAAAGACAAATCTATAAAGAAGGGACTCGGTGATCTAAGGAGGGACCTTAAAGAAAGACATTCACCTAAATGTTAACTAGACAAGGTGAGGGCTCCACTGTGATATCTAGATACATAACACAGAGGGGAGTTAGAGGCTGTCTGTCTTCTCTTACCCCATCAGTCTCTTACACCTCTGAGCCCAACTTCCCATTCCGACAGCTTGCTGTACTCCATGTAGAGTACTCTATTGGCAACAAAGTGGAATGGAGCGAACTAGAGACTGAATACAGCCCTGCTGATACTGACAAACGCTGAAAGTCGGACTTACGTGATCACGCGAGGCCTCCCATCGGAGTTTTACGCCAGAGCCAGCAGTCTAGTACCCAGTGCCTAGTCCTGGGTCTGTGCGAGCAAGCTATTGGAGGAGAGAAGTTGAGTTCCAGTCCACGTGCACACAGGGTTTAAATGTCCCTTCGGCCGCCGTGGAATGGACGATAACGACAATCGCCTGACCGACCCGAAGGAAAGGACATATTATGACATTACCTCAGAGGTTTAAGCACTGACTGTCCCAGTACTGTCCTGTCACTATCTAGATCCTCGCAACAACGCCGTTAGTAGAACAGGAACGAAGGCAAGTGACCCCGCGGAACTCCCCATCTGGAACATCTGTTACACACAGCAGCCTAGAATTCAGACATTATGGTTAACAGATAGGCATTGTCACCGGGTCCCTTCTATATCTTTTGCCTTCGCCTAATGTGTAAATTTTTTTAATTAATTTTTATTGATATTTCTTATTATTTAAATTTGTTGATTTCAACCTGATTAAGTAAGTACACCTGAAATTCTAATATTCAGGATCTTCCTCACACGCGGAGTTTAACACTTCGTAATCAACAACCAGATGAAGTGGGTGTAGTGGATATCTGAATTAACATTTCAGAAGAACTCTCTTAGAAAACCATCAAATACCACGCCATTCACATTTCCTTTATCCTACCAGCTTTTTGCTTACATTTAGTTCTTTTTTTTTTTGTTTCCCTCAATTGTTCTTTTATTTTTTCTTTTTAGAAGAAATTATAAAATATTTATATTCATTTTTAATTGTTAACATTATTTCTATACTCTCTACTCTCTCTTTAATTCTACACAACTAATGGAAACAGGGTTTTGCCGTGTATATATTTTTCCCTTCAAGTTTGATTATAATCAAAGAGCTGGACTCTCGAAAACGTCTAGAGAAGGATATAGTATGGATGCCAGAGCACGTCTTTATATATGTAGTGATATCTTCTCATCTAGATTGATTATAACAGGGAAAGGTGGTAAATCATGACATTGTTTTGAATCTGTTAAAGACATGAATCTGGATAGATTATCCATGCAGTCTAATGGCCCAATCCATGAAGTCGGGTCACATTATACCATTAATGTGCTTATATCCAATATCTAGTTGGTTGCTGCTGCAATAGACCTTGGTAGAATAATCCTAACTTCAGGTTGGTTCAATTAGACAGTAGAATGTGGAACTCCGCCTTTGCCGGTCCCAAGCCCGGATGAAAAAGGAGGAGGGGGAGCAGTAACAAGCTCACTAAAAAACCTGGGCTCAGTTGACCTGACTTATAGTACCCTGTAAGGGTTCCTGATCCAGGGATACAGGATGAGCAGCGTTTGTACTCCATGTTAGGAGCAGCTGCACATGGCGTCTGTTCCTCATGTCAGAGGCGGCCATTTCTTTTGGAGCTAAGTCGGCCTGCTACTGAGTAGTGCTCCCAGTCTTGATGATCAAAGCAGATGTATTCTACTTCACCCAGCCATGAAGGTTGTCAAGTCTCAAGGTCTACAAGCTTGATACCCAAATATGATTGAGTGGAGATAAGAAAGAAGAAGTAGATTGTGGTCATCATCAGTATAGAAGTTTCAAGAAAGACATTTCTATCTGAGGTCGATAGAATAGTTGAATTCCTTTGCTTTTGTTGAAAATATTTTAAATGGAATAAAAGTATTTGTGATAATAGATAAATTCTTACCTGACATTTTCGGCATTTTTGATATTTATTCTCAATTAAAAAAAAATTACCTCTTTGTTTGTATCATATTCCCCCGTGATATTCCAAAATTAAAATAAGTCTTTTTTTTTTTCGGGACATCGAATAGTAAACTTCGGGCAGTTTCTTGGGCCTCTCTCCATTCTTAACATGAAGTTTTGAAACATATTTCTTCATAATTTGTTATTTATTATCTCTTTCGCCTTGAAAAGTTTCAATCAAACTCCTTGTCAGATTATTATTCGACTTAATGGAGATATTTATAAACTGAACATTTTCTTGGTTCATGTTCTTCTTCATCTTCGAAAATATCATTTTAGTGAATTTCGTTTTTCTTTTCGTAAACTTATATGATTGGTGGAAAGAAAGATTGTAATTCATTAGCATTTTCTTTCCAATATACATATTGAACAGAAGCATAGGCGTAGAGCTTCATATGCCTTGCAAGAATAATAGAAAGTATTCGACTTTCTATCAACATTTGGAAGTTACAAAACAGAAGTATATTTATGTAAAATTTTCAAATATAAACATAACATCCAATTTTTAAATAAATGATGTTACTCAAATAGAACTGAATTATCAACCATTGTTACTACAACAAAACTCTCGAATCACAAATTCTTTGGTTATTTATTCTCTTTTCAATATGAAAACACAAATGGCATCAATTTCTTGAATGGTTTTATTTATGGAAGATTTGTTTTTTATCAGCGATGTTTGAGTTTTATTATAAATCGTTTCAATAAATATCACTTTTTATATGGTATTTTTCTTATAATTTAAAAATTTAAATAATATTTATAAAAACTATTTCCTTTTCGTATGAAAATATCAGAACCAATGGATTTGTATATAAGTATTTGTATATAATTATTATGCAAAATATTATTTTTATTGAAATATCACTCAACATACTCTTCATGATATTTAAATGAGCTATTTTGGTTGTGTAAATTAGAACACGTCACGCATGCTATGGTGAAACTCGAGGATATCGAAACTGAATCTAAACATGAAGTTCTAGAGCAGAGGAAACCATATCTCACTTTAAAATGTGAAATTTGCACTATATATACTTTCTTTATTTCGACTTAGAGCGCTATGTCCCCCTAGGGACACTATATATGGGGATTGTGATGTATAGGTGATTAGTGATTTTTGAAACTAATGTGTATATTAAAAATAAAGAAGGCATCTCTTGACCACGAGCACATGTGCTTTTTAGATGGCAGAGCTCGTGGTCAGGAGATGCCTTCTTTATTTTTAATATCAACACCTGACCCACTTATCTTTTATTTTTTTCTATTGTTATTTTAATGTGTATATTTTATTCATTATGAATATATTAATATGTATATGTTTGAAAACCAAAACTTGCATATATTATACATTAAGCATAAGTAATTTATAAATTTCTGTTGCTTTCGAATAAATAGTTGCAATGATTTTTATTATAATTTGAATCATCTAAGGGAGTATCCTCTATGACACAAACACAAATATGTGATGACATTTATAAATAACTTGTAAGATAATATTTAAAGCATCACAATTTCAATGTCTTTATATCGGTGTGATGATACAAATATACAAGCTTTTATTGAACGAAAAACATTATTTATATTTTAAATCTATAAATAGGTCGCCAACATTCTTCTAAAAAACATCAATTAGAAAGATATAAGAAACGGAGAATACAGCTATATTTGTGGAAGATATGATTAGTCTTAAACAGAGTGGTTGAGTTAGGTTAGGTTAGTCTACTCGAAGTTATTTAGCTAGAACACGGGCCATCACTGCTAAAAGAAGTCGAACACCCGGAGATGAAAGTTGTAGTGGAGAGTTAGATAGTATGTGTGAGAGAAAATGTTGTGTATGTAAATGGTTAAACATCTGTATTTATTTTGCATGTTTTATCATTATCATCATGTAAATATATATTTGTATATATAGGACATTAACTGTGTAATTAGAGAGATTTGACCAGTAGATCTCGGCACGTGGTTTTATTTATTTATTTATGCTTATGAGGTGATACAGCAGCGTATTTACAATTAGAGAGGAGACAAAATGAAGCGACGTGGTGTGTACCTGGAGAAGTATCTCGAGATAAACGGATGCTTGACTGTGTCTGACTATTACTGGGAGGAAACACAAAAGAAAACAACGTTGCTACTCACGGACTGAAGTCCACGTTAAAACAGAGAGGAGATCTAGACAGGTAGCCAAGCTAAACTCAGCTTTTGATCAGTCTACATAGGTTCTTGGTGTCAAGAGATCCAGCGGACTGAGTGGAGGCTCCATAACTTGTCCGACAATCCAGATCCGAGGTTGTGGGGAGTACAGCGGGATGTAGCGTAACTTTTCTCCACCTTCAGCAAGTCCAGGTGTTCAATATTCGCTGTAGACACATTCATACCTTAATTTTTGTGGCTGCCAACAATCTGGGATGCCAAGTGAAAATCTATAGATTTCACTTTCCGCTAACAAAAACGACCTCATAGCTCTTTGTGATTTCATTGGACGGATTGACGATAACGCGTTATTTTGAAAAAAAAAAGGAATTTTGATTATTATTAGCATAAAACTTTTAAAAATAGATAAGAACATTATGTTTCTAATTCTGTTCCGTGCGTATTATAAATCAAGAATTCTCGGGTACTAAATTTTCATTTTCAAATTTACCGCACAAAATAATGTTCTATTTTGAATTGTCGATAAATCTGATGAGAATAAATGTGAATAAATAGAATTAGCTAAATGCTTTATTAAAATAGATAAGATTATTTTTAAGCTTTCATTTAACTTTCTTCCATGTATGTTTTTCCACATATCTTGTGATCAATTTTTAACATACTTACAGATCACCTAGAAGTCACTTGCTCAAACCCGATGACAATGCAATTTGGCAAATTTTTAGACCTCTGAGTGTATGAAATAATTTAAATGAACTAAGCAATGAACTAATTTCAAATTATACTTCTGAGTATATGTAATCTGACCAAAAGGTATCAATAGATCTTTTTGTCGTTGTTGTTAAGAGAATATTTACATGTTATCCTTACAAAGAAGACATATCTGTACTATTCACAAATTCTGGAGCGGATCTCCGAACAAGAGAATACTCAACTATGTCATTACAATATTTTACCAATTTTATTCCCTATTTTCTCTCTCTTTTGAGCAACTTTCGTATGGAAAAACGTCAAAATCATCTAAATATAGCTGTTTTCGGTTCTGATTGGGAATAAAATTAACCATCGGCGATAAAAGGTAATGAGATCACCTAGAAACATAAAGTAAATGGTTGCGAGGAAAAATGAGGTCAGACTTTTAAAAAACGGTGAGGCTGACCGAGTCGAAAATAAAGATATTAATGATCATCTTTTTGGCGTACGCACGACCTTGTACAGTGTGTTTTAAACGTCCTGAAGTTACACATGGTGGCTGTAGTTCTGAGATTTGAATGTCAAGAGGCCACTTTACTCTTCGCATGGTCATAGTTTTTTTTGCTTATCCCTAGTACACGTGGTACAGGCCATGATAATCATGGTGGGTAGAAGTAGGCGATTGCTTTTACTGTAAGTGCACCACATGTCTACACGTGAAAATCAGTTCAACTTTCCTTACAAATGTGCCAGAGCCCCTTTTGGTTACTTGCAATCGCTGTTGGGGTTGGACTTTTGTAAAATTCGGGGGCCTTTGGAGCATTTTTCATGATCACAGTAGGATGGTGTATTGCTGTAAGGATGTGTGGAAAGGGAATGAGGAAGGTCGAGTATGGAATTCATGGACAGTTTCGGGTAAAGATCAGCAACAATATCTGTGATCTTCCATATACACCTGAAAGAAACGCCGCAATGAACGAAATAAATGCCTTAATCGAAAAAACTTCGAAATTTTTTTTTTACTTATCCCTAGTACACGTGGTACAGGCCAAGGTAATCATGGTGGGTAGTTAGCGACTGCTTTTACTGTAAGTGCACCACATGTCTACACATGTGAAAAGCAGCGACTTTGCACTTACAAATGTGCCAGAGCCCCGTTTGGTTACTTGCACTCACTATTGTGGTTGGACTTTTGCAAGAATCGGGGGCCATTGGAGCATTTTCTTTTAACAGAAAAAAGTGTCCAATGCGGGAATCGAACCCGGGTCATAGTGGTCGAAAACCAAACGGTTTAACCAGCCTTCCACCGACCCCCCAAAACTCTCAGTATTTTAGAGAACACTAACTATTATTCTCTATAATCTATAGAATTCATATATCTGTATATGTGTACATATCTATAATATTACGTAATTATCATATAAACCAAAAGACAAAGCTCACCTCTCCCGTCAAATTTTAGATCAATATCCTCCCAGCAAAATTTCCATATATTATATAGCTAGTGTATTAGCCCGTTGCACAAACGACAAAGTAATTTGAGAATATTTACTACATATAAATACCAAGAACATTAACCTGACACACATATGCACTCATGGACAAAACTTAAGAAAGTGGAAAGTCTTTGATATCCCCAGTCGTCTGTTTATTTTTTCAAGGAGACAGAGGCAATTTTGTTCACACTTGGTTATCTCGTGTGTCTTCAATAAAGGTAATTGTTGATATAAAGCTAGCAATAAATATGTATATATATGTTTCTATGAAAATGTTAATCTGCAAGACGCAGGTTATCATCATCTCTTTTTGATTTGTTTTTGTCACTTTGGCGTTTTGCAAATAAACAACAAAAGATGTATCAGACATTATAAAGACAATAAAGATTTTCTGATAATAGAAGGTACAAAGATATTGCAATTGTAATATCTATCAGAGGTATTGTTTGAATCCCGAAATACGAGCATGCTCGTACATGCTAAAAGGACATTAGAGGTTTGATTTGTGTGTCAAGAAGAAACATTCATGCTTGAATGCTTTCATGGCTTATATAGATGGCCGTTACTGCTTTATATTAAACCTGATAAAAAATGCAACTTCCTTAAGTTGGTCTTTCCATGAGTGTAGTACTTAAAATTACCATGTTTGTTTTATTTGTTTACACTTATTTGTTTAATACGTATATATGTTTATTCAATGCTCTTTTTCCTGATTGTTTATTTTCTTTTTGATAATTCTGTTACCTACTCTACTACAATTATTGTAAATAGTTTCACGCGCAATTATCCAGATCGGATATAGCGTGTCTTGATTGCAAATGGTAAATAAATAAAATGGTACCATGCACATTACCATTTTTATATCACTATTAGATTTAGTAAAGTAAGTTTTCCTTGATGGTTGTGTTATACATAGATTTAATTAGATAACAAATATCATAATTCAAATCTAAATTTACAAAACAAGATTGTTAGGAATTGTTTCATAATCCAAAGTGGATAAATAGGTTTTTGTTTGAATCGATCCATAACAAAGACCAAAGTGAAATCTGAGAGGGATGCGCATTTTCCTTTCTTGTAATAAAGAAAGAAATGGAGAGAAATGGATCTCTTAATTAACCTCAAAATGATGGCCAATTATAGGTCGTGTTTCTTATTGCAGCTAATGCTATCACAATAAGTAAATTTCAATATTGTAGAACGACATTTGAAAATTATCCAGCATGTGTTTCTTTTGAACGAAAAATCGAAATTTATTTTAAGGAGAAATAACGATTATTTCTAAACTTAGGGATGAAGTATGAAAGGAGGAATTGTGGAGAGTAATGATAAACGGAAAAAATAAAGTGTCCCATCCCATCCCTCGACACTTTATTTTTCCGTTTATCATCACTCTTCACAATTCATACTTTCATACTTCATCCCTAAGGTTAGAAATAACGATTATTTCTCCTTAAAATAAATTTCGATTTTTCGTTCAAAAGAAACATATCCGGTAAAATTGTCAAACGTCGTTCTACAATTATAAGCCGCATTATATTGTGTTATAAATGTCAATATTGCTATCTTATAGTTTGAAACGCTCTATTTATATACCGGTATTAAAACAAAGTAAACATATCCTACCGCGCTCACAGATATTTAGTGCATTTTATGCACACAAACCACGGATTTTGCATTTTTGATTTGTTTGCACACAAAACACAATTTTAAAAAGCATCATCAGATCCAATAGTCTGCAGAATAAAATTAAATCACCGTTTAACGTTGAGAGAAAACTGACAAAAACTATAACAAGACTTAGAACAAAACACTACAAAGGAATGACAATACATCCAGATGGCACAAGAACCTATAGGACATGCAACAACTGTCCTGGTGTGGAACTAACACCTACTCACATATTCTCATGCCCAGAAATGGCCGCAGCCTTGCAGAAAATTGACATACACCCAGAGCAGCAGCTTTACACACCCAAGATAGTGGACAATGCTGCTGCTGTGATAGAGATGCATGGAGACATCTGAGGCTCTTCATTGGACACAACAACAACCGTTTAGCTTATATTTATCTATTTGTATTCTAAAATTATCACTTAAGAATTAAAGATATGTGAAAAATAGAAAAAAGGTCATGTGTTGATATTCAAAACAAAAATTGCATATCCTGACCTCTCCATGAACATTTTAGATGGCAAAGTAGCGCCATCTAGTGTAACAGAAATCAACTAAACATTGATTTAACCTGTTTCTTGATATTTGGCCAACCCATTTTCTTTATAAATCAAGAAAAGATAACCACGAACGCGTTTCGGGCTGTTGGCATTCGTCAGCGTGGTGGAGGCTGTACTTCTACGGCCAAAATCTTTTGGTTCCAGAGGCTTCTTGAGAAATCAAGAAATGGGTATTTAAGGCCAAACTTGCGTAAATAAGCTGAACATGTGAAAAAATCTCATGTGAGCTCTGTCAAGATATGCCTATTTTGTTTTTAATATCCACACCTGGACCTTTTATTGTTTTATTTTTATATTTTCCGCATATACCCGGGTATATAAACCGCGGATATCGAATATCACGACTCGGGATTGTATCCCGCAATGGGAACTTTTTTTCGGAACAAAAACTACTTCAATGGGGTCCCCGATTCATGAAAAAGTCCAACCCCATTAGTAAATTCAAGTAACCAAACAGATTTATGGTACATTTGTATTTTATTATGTGTCAATATGTTTTCAACATGTTGTCGTTAACTGCAGACCATAATTATCACACACACACACAAAAGCCTTTATTAAGACACACAGGTCTTACAGGGGATTCTCCTTGGGGTTACAAAACGGAGAAAGTGGGAAATAAAAATGGTGAAAGAATATATACATATGGTAAATATATAGAGATTATAAGAAAGAATAGAGAAATAAGAAGAATTTTAAAAAATAAATAAATAAAATAAACAAAATTTGGAAATATGGATGGGAGAAGTGGAGAGCGAAAAGAGGAAAGAAAGCAGGTATTTACATATGGAACAAGTCAATTTAAGTTCTTCTGCTCACATAGCACAAGTGGACCATGGCTTTTTCAAGAAATCTTCAAGAGATTTTTCAGGAAAATCCGAGTGTTCAGGAGACCATAATTATCATGACCTGTTCAACGTGTAGTAAGAAAAATACACTCATAGACAAAACTTGAGGAAGTGTAAATTCTTTAATGT
>CP092866.1:23720141-23817590 GCA_030710605.1 Cordylochernes scorpioides | reverse complement strand
TGTTAGGAGCGGCTGCACATGGCGTCTGTTCCTCATGTCAGAGGCGGCCATTTCTTTTGGAGCTAAGTCGGCCTGCCACTGAGTAGTGCTCCCAGTCTTAATGACAAAGGCAGACACATTCTACTTCACTCAGTCATGAAGGTTGTCAAGTCTCAAGCTCTACAAGCTTGATACCCTAATATGATTGAGTGGAGATAAGAAAGAAGAAGAAGTAGATTGTGGTCATCATCAGTAGAGAAGTTTCAAGAAAGACATTTCTATCTGAGGTCGATAGAATAGTTGAATTCTTTTGCCTTTGTTGAAAATATTTTAATTGGAATAAAAAATGAGTAATAATTGATAAATTCTTACCTGACATCTTCGGCATTTTTGATATTTATTCTCAATTCAAAAAATAAATTACCTCTTTGTTTGTATCATATTCCCCCGTGATATTCCAAAATTAAAACTAGTCTTTTTTTTTCGGGACATCGAATAGTAAACTTCGGAAATTTTCTTGAGCCCCTTTCCATTCTTAAAACAGAATTTTGAAGCATTTTTCTTCATAATTTGTTATTTATTGTCTCTTTCGCCTTGAAAAGTTTCAATCAAACTCCTTGTCAGAGAATTATTCGACTTAATGGAGATATTTATAAACTGAACATTTTCTTGGTTCATGTTCTTCTCTTATCTTCGAAAATATCATTTTAGTGAATTTCGTTTTTTTTCCATCGTAAACATATATGATTGGTGGAAAGAAAGATTGCAATTCATTAGCATTTTCTTACCAATATACATATTGAACAGAAGCATAGGCGTAGAGCGTCATATGCCTTGTAAGAATAATAGAAAGTCTTCGACTTTCTATCAATATTTGGACGTTACAAAACAGAAGTATTTAATTAAAAAGGCATATATTGGATCAAAAAATCATTTATTTTACCAATATTTCAGTTGGCTGAACGCCTTGATAAAGGTTGGCGTTCAGCCAACTGAAATATTGGTAAAATAAATTATTTTTTGATCCAATATATGCCTTTTTAATTAAAGATTTATCTATGGATTGCTCTATTTTCAAAAACAGAAGTATATTTATATAAAATATTCAAATAGAAACATATAACATCCATTTTTTAAATAAAAGATGTTACTTAAATAGAACTGAATTATCAACCATTGTTACTACAACAAAACTCTCAAATCACCAATTCTTTGGTTATTTATTCTCTTTCAATGTGAAAACACAAATGGTATTGATTCCTTGAATGGTTTTATTTCTGGAAGATTTTTGTTTTTATCAGCGATGTTTGAATTTTATTATAAATATTTTCAATAAATATCACTTTTTATATGGAATTTTTCTTATAATTTAAAAAATGTAATAATATTTATAAAGTATTTCCTTTTCGTGTATGAAAATATCGGAACAAATGAATTTGTATATACATATTTTAGGGCAAACTATTATTTTTATTGGAATATCACTCAACATACTCTTCATGATATTTAAATGAGCTATTTTGGTTATGTAAATTAGAACACGTCACGCATGCTATGGTGAAACTCGAGGATATCGAAACTGAATCTAAACATGAAGTTCTAGAGCAGAGGAAACCACATCTCACATTAAAATGTGAAATTTGCACTATATAGACTTTCTTTATTTCGACTTAGAGCGCTATGTCCCCCATGGGACACTATATATGGGGATTGTGATGTATAGGTGATTAGTTATTTTTGAAACTAATGTGTATATTAAAAATAAAGAAGGCATCTCCTGACCACGAGCACATGTGCTTTTTAGATGGCAGAGCTCGTGGTCAGGAGATGCCTTCTTTATTTTTAATATCAACACCTGACCCACTTATCTTTTTTTTCTATTGTTTTTTTAATGTGTATATATGTATATATTTATTCATTATGAATATATTAATATGTATATGTTTGAAAACCAAAACTTGCATATAATATACATTAAGCATAAGTAATTTATAAATATCTGTTGCTTTCGAATAAATAGTTGCAATGATTTTTATTATAATTTGAATCATCTAAGGGAGTGATGACACAAACACAAATATGTGATGACATTTATAAATAACTTGTAAGATAATATTTAAAGCATCACAATGTCTTTATATCGGTGTGATGATACAAATATACAATCTTTTATTGAACGAAAAACATTATTTATATTTTAAATCTATAAATAGGTCGCCAACATTCTTCTAAAAAAAGCAATTAGAAAGATATAAGAAACGGAGAATACAGCTATATTTGTGGAAGATATGATTAGTCTTAAACAGAGTGGTTGAGTTAGGTTAGGTTAGCCTACTCGAAGTTATTCAGCTAGAACACGAGCCATCACTGCTAAAAGAAGTCGAACACCCGGAGATGAAAGTTGTAGTGGAGAGTTAGATATTTTGTGTGAGAGAAAATGTTGTGTATGTAAATGGTTGAACATCTGTATTTATTTTGCATGTTTTATCATTATCATCATGTAAATATATATTTGTATATATAGGACATTAACAGTGTAATTAGAGAGAATTGACGAGTAGATCTCGGCACGTGGTGTGTACCTGGAGAAGTATCTCGAGATAAACGGATGCTTGATTGTGTCTGACTATTACTGGGAGGAGACACAAGAGAAAACAACGTTGCTACTCACGGACTGAAGTCCACGATAAAACAGAGAGAAGATCTAGACAGGTAGCCAAGCTAAACTCAGCTGTTGATCCGTCTACATAGGTTCTTGGTGTCAAGAGATCCAGCGGACTGAGTGGAGGCTCCATAACTTGTCCGACAATCCAGGTCCGAGGTTAGGAGTCCAGCGGGATGTAGCGTAACTTTTCTCCACCTTCAGCAAGTCCAGGTGGTTAATATTCGCTGTAGACACATTCAGACCTTAATTGTTGTGGCTGCCAACAATCAGGGATGCCAAGTGAAAATCTATAGATTTCACTTTCCGCTAACAAAAACGGCCTTATAGCTCTTTGTGATTTCATTGGACGGATTGACGATAACGCGTTATTTTGAAAAAAAAAAAGGAATTTTGATTATTATTAGCATAAAACTTCAATTTTAAAAATAGATAAGAACATTATTTTTCTAATTCTGTTCCGTGCGTATTATAAATCAAGAATTCTCGGGTACTAAATTTTCATTTTCTTATTTACCGCACAAAATAATGTTCTATTTTCAATTGTCGATAAATCTGATGAGAATAAATGTGAACAAATAGAATTAGCTAAATGCTTTATTAAAATAGATAAGATTATTTTTAAAGCTTTTATTTAACTTTCTTCCATGTATGTCTTTCCACATATCTTGTGATCAATTTTTAACATACTTACAGATCACCTAGAAGTCACTTGCTTAAACCCGATGACAATGCAATTTGGCAAATTTTCAGACCTCTGAGTGTATGAACTAATTTCAATGAACTAAGCAATGAACTAGTTTCAATGACTAATGAACTAATTCTGAGTATGGGTAATCTGACCAAAATATATCAATAAATCTTTTTGTCGTTGTTGTTAAGAGAATGTTTACATGTTATCCTTACAAAGAAGACATATATGTACTATTCACAAATTCTGGAGCGGATCTCCGAACAAGAGAATACTCAACTATGTCATTACAATATTTTACCGATTTTATTCCCCATTTTCTCTCTCTTTTGAGCAACTCTCGTATGGAAAAACGTCAAAATCATCTAAATATAGCTGTTTTCGGTTCTGATTGGGAATAAAATTAACCATCGGCGATAAAAGGTAATGAGATGACCTAGAAACATAAAGTAAATGGTTGCGAGGAAAAATGAGGTCAGACTTTTAAAAAACGGCGAGGCTGACCGAGTCGAAAATAAAGATATTAATGATCATCTTTTTGGCGTACGCACGACCTTGTACGGTGTGTTTTTATCGTCCTGAAGTTACACATGGTGGCTGTAGTTCTGAGATTTGAATGTCAAGAGGCCACTTTACTCTTCGCATGGTCATAGTTTTTTTTTGCTTATCCCTAGTACAGGCCATGATAATCATGGTGGGTAGAAGTAGGCGATTGCTTTTACTGTAAGTGTACCACATGTCTACACATGTGAAAATCAGTTCAACTTTCTTTACAAATGTGCCAGAGCCCCTTTTGGTTACTTGCAATCGCTGTTGGGGTTGGACTTTTGTAAAATTCGGGGGCCTTTGGAGAATTTTTTATGATCACGGTAGGATGGTGTATTGCTGTAAGGATGTGTGGAAAGGGAATGAGGAAGGTCGAGTATGGAATTCATGGACAGTTTCGGATGAAGATCAACAGCAATATCTGTGTTCTTACATATACACCTGAAAGAAGCGCCGCAATAAACGAAATAAATGCCTTAATCGAGAAAACTTCGAAATTTTTTTTTTACTTATCCCTAGTACACGTGGTACAGGCCATGATAATCATGGTGTGTAGTTAGCGACTGCTTTTACTGTAAGTGCACCACATGTCTACACATGTGAAAAGCAGCGACTTTGCACCTACAAATGTGCCAGAGCCCCGTTTGGTTACTTGCACTCACTATTGTGGTTGGACTTTTGCAAGAATCGGGGGCCATTGGAGCATTTTTTTTTAACAGAAAAAAGTGTCCAATGCGGGAATCGAACCCGGGTCATAGTGGTCGAAAACCAAACGGTTTAACCAGCCTTCCACCGACCCCCCAAAACTCTCTGTATTTTAGAGAACTAACTAGTATTCTCTATAATCTATAGAATTCATATATCTATATACATATCTATGTATTATAAAACTATTTTAGAGGCGTAATATTCTTTTTAAAATAAAACAATTTCTACTGTCCTTACTGCGATGGAAAAATTAAAGGGAGCTAAAAGCTTATGTCCATAGTTCTTCTAAAATACCCATTCCAAGAGTCTTACAACAGTCACCTATAAAAGGAAGTTCCAAAAATGCAATATAACAGCGGTATGGTAGATTAAACTGGCGAAACCGCTGGAAGGGTTCACCACTGATGAGCCAGGCCCTCCCTTTAATTTTTCCATCGCAGTAAGGACAGTAGAAATTGTTTTATTTTAAAAAGAATATTACGCCTCTAAAATAGTTTTATAATTTGATAACAGATGGCGCTCTAGTACATCATATCTATGTATGTGTCCATATCTATAATATTACGTAATTATCATATAACTCAAAAGACAAAGGTCTCCTCTCCCGTCAAATTTTAGATCAATATCCCCCCGGCAAAATTTTCATCAATTATATAACTAGTGTATTAGCCCGTTGCACAAACGACAAAGTTTTTTTGAGAATATTTACTACATATAAATATCAAGAACATTAACCTGACACACATATACACTCATGGACAAAACTTAAGAAAGTGGAAAGTCTTTGATATCCCCAGTTGTCTGTTTTTTTTTTTTAAGGGGACAGAGGCAATTTTGTTCACACTTGGTTATCTCGTGTGTCTTCAATAAAGGTCATTGTTGATATATAGCTAGCAATAAATATGTATATATATGTTTCTATGAAAATGTTAATCTGCAAGACCTAGGTTATCATCATCTATTTTTGATTTGTTTTTGTCACTTTGGCGTTTTGCAAATAAACAACAAAAGATGTATCAGACATTATAAAGACAATAAAGATTTTCTGATAATAAGAAGGTACGAAGATATTGTAATTGTAATATCTATCAGAGGTATTGTTTGAATCCCGAAATACATGGTAAAAGAATAGTAGAGGTTTGATTTGTGTGTCAAGAATGCTTGAATGATTTCATGTCTTATATCTAGATAGCGCGTTACTGCTTTATATTAAACCTGCTAAAAGGTACAACTTCCTTAAGTTGGTATCTCCATGAGTGTAGTACTTAAAATTACCATGTTTGTTTATTTGTTTACACTTATTTGTTTAATATATATGTTTATTCAATGCTTTTTTTCTTAATTGTTTATTTTCTTTTTGATAATTCTGTTACCTACTCTACTACAATTATTGTAAATAGTTTCACGCGCAATTATCCAGATCGGATATAGCGTGTCTTGTTTGTAACTGGTAAATAAATAAAATGGTACCATGCACATTATCATTTTTATATTACTATTAGATTTAGTAAAGTAAGATTTCCTTGATGGTTGTATTATACATATATTTAATTAGATAACAAATATCATAATTCAAATCTAAATTTACAAAACAAGATTGTTAGGAATTGTTTCATAATCCAAAGTGGATAAATAGGTTTTTGTTTGAATCGATCCATAACTAAGACAAAAGTGAAATCTGAGAGGGATGCGCATTTTCCTTTCTTGTAATAAAGAAAGAAATGGAGAGAAATGGATCTCTTAATTAACCTCAAAATGATGGCCAATTAAAGGTCGTGTTTCTTATTGCAGCTAATGCTATCACAATAAGTAAATTTCAATATTGCTATCTTATAGTTTGAAACTTTCTATTTATATACTGGTATCAAAAACAAAGTAAACATATCCTACCGCGCTCACAGCTTTTTAGTGCATTTTATGCACACAAAACATGGGTTTTGCATTTTTGATTTGTTTGCACACAAAACACAATTTCAAAAAGCATCATCAGATTCAGTAATCTGGAGTATAAAATTAAATCACCGTTTAGCGTTGAGAGAAAACTGACAAAAACTATAACAAGACTTAGAACAAAACACTATAAAGGAATGACAATACATCCAGATGGCACAAGAACCTATAGGACATGCAACAACTGTCCTGGTGTGGAACTAACACCTACCCCCATATTCTCATGCCCAGCAATGGCCGAAGCCTTGCAGAAAATTGACATAGACCCAGAGCAGCAGCTTTACACACCCAAGATAGTGGACATTGCTGCTGCTGTGATAGAGATGTATGGAGACATCTGAACTAAACATTGATTTAACCTGTTTCTTGATATTTGGCCAACCCATTTTCTTTATATATCAAGAAAATCCAACCACAAACGCGTTTCGGGCTGTTGGCATTCGTCAGCGTGGTGCAGGCTGTACTTCTACGGCCAAAATCTTTTGGGTCCCAGAGGCTTCTTGAGAAATCAATAAATGGGTGTTTAAGGCCAAACTTACGTAAATAAGCTGAACATGTGAAAAAATCTCATGTGAGCTCTGTCAAGATATGCCTATTTTGTTTTTAATATCAACACCTGGACCTTTTATTGTTTTATTTTATATATACATATTTCCCGCATATACCCGGGTATATAAACCGTCGATTTCGAAAATCACGACTCGGGAAGGTATCCCGCAATGGGAACTTTTTTTCGGAACAAAAACTACTTCAATGGGGTCCCCGATTCATGAAAAAGTCCAACCCCATTAGTAAATTCAAGTAACCAAACAGATTTATGGTACATTTGTATTTTATTATGTGTCAATATGTTTTCAACATGTTGTCGTTAACTGCAGACCATAATTATCACACACACACACAAAAGCCTTTATTAAGACACACAGGTCTTACAGGGGATTCTCCTTGGGGTTACAAAACGGAGAAAGTGGGAAATAAAAATGGTGAAAGAATATATACATATGGTAAATATATACAGATTATAAGAAAGAATAAAGAAATAAGAAGAATTTTAAAAAATAAATAAATAAAATAAACAAAATTTGGAAATATGGATGGGAGAAGTGGAGAGCGAAAAGAGGAAAGAAAGCAGGTATTTACATATGGAACAAGTCAATTTAAGTTCTTCTGCTCACATAGCACAAGTGGACCATGGCTTTTTCAAGAAATCTTCAAGAGATTTTCCAGGAAAATCCGAGTGTTCAGGAGACCATAATTATCATGACCTGTTCAACGTGTAGTAAGAAAAATACACTCATAGACAAAACTTGAGGAAGTGTAAATTCTTTAATGTCGCCAGTTGTCTGTTATTTTGAAGGAGATACAGAGACAATTTTATTAACACTTGGTTATCTCGTGTGTCTTCAATAAAGGTCACTGTAATATCTTTCAGAGTTATTGTCTGAATCCCGATATATATGTTAAAAGGTACAACTATACCAATTGTTAACACAAAGCAATAACGCGCCATCTATATATATATAAAATAAAAGGATTTAAAAGCGCGAATGTTTCTTTTATACATAAAACGAACTTCTACTGTCCTTACTGCGATGAAAAAATATATTGGAAGGGCTTGGCTCATCAGTGGTGAACCCTCCCAGCGGTTTCGCCACATGTCACATACAATGTCATATTTTTACTATTTTTTCACATTGTGTAGCGTTCTCACGCAATTCTGGCCTTTACTACCCGTTTCATGATTTTTCAGGATGCCTGAATGAGCCAAGCCCTCCCAATATATTTTTTCATCGCAGTAAGGACAGTAGAAGTTCGTTTTATGTATAAAAGAAACATTCGCGCTTTTAAATCCTTTTATTTTATATATACCAATTGTATTCACTATTTTTCTCTCTTTTATGATCGCGTTTATCTTTTTTTCAACACTAAATAAATATGTATTTCTGAATAATTATTATTAATTGCTATATATATTATTGCTCGATATTTTTTGTATGCCTATATTTTAAGTTCTAAATGCATCACTGTTTTTAAAATATGATGCCCAGCATTTTTAATTGAGAATAAATATATAAAACAATGTGGTCAAAACAATATTTTTGGTTTTTCTTGACCAATTTTAACTGAATTTAAAACAATTCGTCCCTTTTTTTTCAAGCCTTTGATAAAATTGAATCAAAAGTTTCTACAAACGGCTGCCAACCTGACCTTTGTGTTTCCTGTAAGAAATTGATTTTAAAGCAGCAGATGTTTTTAACGAGATTCATTATACGGTAAAATCTTTTGATTCTTTACTTCTCGTATGATTTCTTTCCTCTATTTTTATTAACTAAATTATTTTATTATGATCGTATGTTTTTTCGTATATGGCATTTCAACTTTTGATATATATATATTATTATTAACACAGCCTTTTTCATAATGTATGCACCTTTTTCCAGTACAATGTCACATTTTTACTATTTTTTCATATTGTGTAGCGTTCTCACGCAATTCTGGCCTTAACTACCCGTTTCATGATTTTTCAGGATGCCTGAATGACCAGTTTTTGGTCGTTGAGGTACAGCTTGCACCACGCTGATGAGGGCCAACAGCCCGAAACGCGTCCGTGTTTAGCTTTTCTTGATTAATCAAGAATGGGTATTTGGCCAATTCTGGAATAATTGAAAATCAACGAGAATAGTTGATATTTATTCCGATAGATGGCGCAAGCCATCAGCAACTTTCACTTGCACGATAAGGAGATGCCTTTTTCATAATTTATGCACTTTATTCCAGTACAATGTCACATTTGTACTATTTTTTCACATATATATATATGCCTGTGTGTGTGTATGTCGTGATCGAATGGAAGGGTGCAACCGTTATGCCTGCAATCTTTAAGAATTAGTTCCAGCCAAGTGAGCAGCGCACCCGCGACGTGCCGTAGCATTCGCCCGCGATGTCTGCCACGTTTATAATAGTACAGTTTTTATAGATGGATGAATTTTCATATTTACATTTTACCACAAGCTTAACATATTTACAGTTTAATATACCCATCCTGGCAAAAATAAATTATACTCCTGGATATTATGAAAATTATGACACATATATATACATATATAATACAATATAATGCGGTTTATGATTGTAAACGACATTTGAAATTATCCCGCATGTGTTTCTTTTGAACGAAAAATCGAAATTGATTTAAAGGAGAAATGACGATTATTTCTAACCTTAGGGATGAAGTATGAAAGGATGAATTGTGAAGAGCAATGATAAACGTAAAAATAAAAGTGTCCAGGGATGGAAATCGAACCCACAATGCTCCGCTTACCGGGCAGATTCCATGTCCACTAAGCTACCCTGGACATATATGATGCAATGAAGGGTGGAATCTTAGAAATAGTATTCAAGTAAACTATGAACATAAGCTTTTAGGTCAGTAGAATTACATATATATATATATGCATAGAGCAATGCTTTTCCGCAAACAATACTGATGAGCCAAGCTCTCCCAATATTTTTTCATCGCAATAAGGATAGTAGAAGTTTGCTTTATGTGAAAAGGAAACTTTGGAGATTAAATGTTTTCTTTTCTAATACAGTGGTACCTCGACATGCGAGTTTAATTCGTTCCGCAACCTTGCTCGTATCTTGAATTACTCGTATCTCGAAGCAAATTTCCCCATACAAAACAATTGAACTACCATTAATCCGTTCCAACCTCCAAAATGTCACCCCAGTTATTTTGTTACGTTGTTTTAAATAATAAAAACGTATTTATAAATATCAAATATTTATTGCACAAAAACAAAAAAAGAGAATGTAAAGAAATAAATTAGATATCCTCACTGGTCTTTGCCTTTTTCGCTACATTTTTCTCTATTTCACCTGTAGGCTGTTTAGAAAAAAACATGTCCAAGGAAGTTTGTTTCTTCCTCCCTCTCAGAATATTCCGGAAATGAGTTAGGCAAGTGTCATTAAAAAGGTCAGATGCACGACCTGTTGCAACTTTTTCTGGGTGTTTTTTTTTTCCACGAACTGTGAAACTCTCTCCCACATTCCTAAGAGCTCCTTTATCTCACTTGTAGAAATAACCTCCTCCTCTGACTCCTCAAAACAAATGTAACCATCGTAAGGCCCTTAGCCGGCGTAACACTCTTTATCGACTCCTTCCGTTTAAGCACAGAACATATCATGGACGTACTACGGCCATACTGCCTCGGCAAGTCAACAACTCGAACACCTTGCTCATATTTTTCTATAATTTCACGTTTTAATTCAATACTCATAATCTTTTTCTTAGCACTTGACTTTTTACAAACTTTCTTCCGATCCATGGTTATAAAAATAAATGAACTAAAACTGTAAATGTAAACGCAACACAAAACACAACTTATCACAGCGGAAGCACGCTGCTAACTGATCGTGATGGCGCGACTGCGTATTACTACCGAACCGAACTCGTATCTCGAATTTCGCTCGTAACTAAAAGCAAAAAATCACTTGCTCGTCGGCTCGTATCTCGAAAAACTCGTATGTTGGGGCGCTCGTATGTCGAGGTACCACTGTATATATATGGCGCGTTATTGCCCCATAATTAAAGTTAGGTAACGGGGATGTTGTAACGCGGTCACATGACGTTCTATTCTTTGGTTAAATCAATTTAATCTATTGAAGATACCAGGAGTTATATAATACTGATTTAATCGTTTGCATTAATGTTAATATATCTCAACTTTTGGATATTATAGATTCTAATATTATGACGATTCTTTATAACGGTATAATCACTTCATGGGATATTTCTTCAAATTTTAATAAAATTATCATATAGCTTTTATACTATTTTGTATATACGAAATAATATAAATATTGATTATTTAATATTCATTTCAAATCAAATATTTGTAGTGTTCGTGTATAATTGAATTCATTATATTAGTTGATTTTTTTGTTAATGTGTGGTTTTAAAAATTTATAATTTATTTTAATATCAACACCTGACCCTTTTTATATATTTTTTTTTTTGTTTTTTACATATATATATTATCCCTAGTACACGTGGTACAGGCCATGATAATCATGGTGGGTAGAAGTAGGTGACTGCTTTTACTGTAAATGTACCACATGTCTACAAATGTAAGAAGCAGTTCGGCTTTGCACTTACAAATGTGCCAGAGCCCCGTTTGGTTATTTACATTTCCTGGTGGGATTGGACTTTTCCAAGATTCGGGGTCCATTGGAGCATTATTTTTAATTAGAAAAAGTGCCCAATGCGGGAATCGATACCGGGTCGTAGCGGTCGAAAACCAACGATTTAGACCACCCTTCCACATACCCCCTATTCTATATACAGTTACGAGGGTCATTCTTCGTCGCCTCTGTCACGGTTTGCTTTTTTTTGGAATGGCGCCCTCCTATTGGTCGGCTACGATCACGCCACCTTTGCCCCCCCCCCCCCCCCTCATCATGCCCCCGCCCCCCACTCGCATTTTCGTTTTTGTAACTATTGTGTTGGAGCGGGTCGATCCTTAAATAAATGCATATATTAGTTAATAACCAAATGGAATCCTCTCTTTCCTTTTCCCAGTAAGAGACGCCTACGGAAGCCAACAGTACATAGACAGATAAAGCACATAGGCTATAGTTATTAACTAATATATGCATTTATTTAAGGCGCCAATTTATAATTGTAACAAATAGTATTTGAATAAAAACATTCAAACGGGTAAAACACGGGCGTTGCCCGGGTCATTCGGCTAGTAATTATATATTTTTAAATATCACTGTTGGGAAAACTGAATGCTAAGACCATCGTAACCCTGGACGTATCATCATCACAAATTCTTTGTTCACCTTTTCGCACTGTTTATTCTCTGAATGTTGTTGGTAACTTTCCCTTTATAAATGTCTAATAAAGGTTATTATCAAATTATCATATTAAAGTTCAATTCATTTTGTAAATACATTCTAAACTTTCTACAAAATCTGGATATCTAATGTTTTCATGCGTTGAATAATGTAAATAACTTATGTAGATAAACTTTTCTCCTTGTTTGGCGCAAGTATCCCTTGCGGGATATAGCGCTTTGGAAATAAAATAATTGGCAATCAAATAATCATCAACGACCTTACTACAAACTGTAAGTGCCTCAACCTTATAATAATTCCAGACAAATATGTTTATACAGAATGCTAATAATTAGATTCCGAGAATATGTTATTTAGGTAACATATATATATTGTACCGTTCTGGAAGGTTGGCTTCATGTCAATATTCAATTGGTTCTATATCAAGATTACAAGTCAGACCACAGAACAAGTTATCATAAAACAAAAATTTATGTTAATAATTAAAGTATTTACCAATTAAATTATAACAATAACGCGCCATCTATATAATACAAATGAAAACACCAAAACGCGAATTTTTCTTTTCACAAATAAATCAAACTTCTACTGACATTACTGCGATGAAAAAAATATATTGGGAGGGCTTGGTTATCAGTGGTGAACCCTCCCAGGGGTTTCGCCAATTTAATCTACCAGACCGTTTCTTTAGAGCTTTAATACTGTATTGGATCATTCTGCTTTTATATGCAACACTGAAGGGTGGAATCTTAGAAATGGTATTTAAATGGTATTTACCAATTTTACCAATCTAAAACTACTGAGAGATATATAAACAAAATATTTAGCAATAACGCGCCGTCTAAATATAAGAAATAAAAACATTTAAAGCACAAATGTTTCTTTTTTTCACAAAAATCAAACTTCTACTGTCCTTACTGCGATGAAAAAATATTGGGAGGGCTTGGCTTATCAGTGGTGAACCCTCTCAGCGCTTTCGCCAATTTAATCTACCAGATATATATGCTGCACTGAAAGGTGGAATATCAAAAAATAAAATTGTAGCGAAGTATTTATTATTTTACACTAGTATTAACAGAGTATCTTTTTTTTATGTTTATATTTTACTACTCTGTAAACTTCCCTCATTCCTTATCTTTTGTTTATCCTTCATAGTTTGTTCTTGCCTTAAATAAATTGCTGTCTCATCCTGAAGTTTTTGTCTTCCCTAATTTTCCACGTGGCAATATATTTATTAATAAAACGCTGAAGACTTAGCGTCATGCGACTGATGATGATAAACCGAGTTAAGCCACCACAGATTATTCTGTGATATTATATTAGGAAACAGAAGAGAAAAGTAAATAAATTTATACAAAGCAATAACGCGCCATATATATATAACAAACGAAATCATTAAGACGCGAATGTTTCTTTTCACAAATAAATCAAACTTCTACTGTCCTTACTGGGATGAAACCTGTGTATGAACTCTCCCAGCGGTTTCGACAATTTAATCTACCAGACTGCCTCTTAGAACTCTAATATTGTATTGGATGATTCTGCTTATATATGCTTTGCAACGAATTCCAGGACTCGAGACACCTACTGCTGAAATGCCCACTCTTCTTTACCGCTAGACAACAGACAATAAATAATGTTGTAGATCTATATCAATTTGTAAATAGCAGAGAGAATTATCATATATTTAACTATTTCTGTAAATATATTTATGATTATCTTTCTAACCTGAAAGGTTCAGGTTCCTAATATATATTATTGTTTCTCTTTTTATTTTTGATTACTTTTTCTTGTATAATATATGTTTATAACTGTTTCTGTTTTTAAAAAATGTAAATCGACTCAATTATTACTAGCTAGGATATGGCGTTTTGTGTGTTGAAATAAAGATTAGAAAGGTGGAATCTATAAGAAACAAAGTATTTACAAATAAAACGGTGAAGACTTAGCATCACGTGACTGATGATGATAAACCGAGTTAGCCCACCACAAATTATTCTGTGATATTAGGAAACAGAAGAGAAAGGTAAAAAAAGGTATGTCTTGACCTTATTACGAGATAGGTTTAATTCTCAAGTGGCGCCAATTTAGTGAAGGGGGTGATAAGGTTCGTCTGCCCCGTAATTAACTTCACGCCATTCCTGAATTAACTTTCATCATCATTAATATTATCATCCTCGACGTGCCGTAACATCAGAGATAAGCTCGACACGTATGAATAAATTCTCTATCTTTTTTAATTGTTATTCAGAGATATATATGTTTAGGTAAAATTTCTACCTCGATTCTTTCTTTCGATTTAATATTCATTTTATTTATCTCAAAATAGATTTATATGTAGGATATTTTCCTTAAATTACTAAAATCTGGTGTTGAAGTAAATTCATTGATCCCAATCTCTACTACATTTTTGTGTAGAAATATCATAGAAATTCCCGCCTATAAAGAAAGTCCTTAAAGTGTAAGAATTTGTCAAATAACTATACACTTACACTCATGGACAAAATTTAAGGAAGTGGAAAGTCTTTAATATCGCCGGTCGTCTATTTTTTTAAGGAGACAGAAGCAATTTTGTTCACACTTGGTTATCATGTGAGTCTAAAATAGAAGTCACTGTAATATCTTTCAGAGTTATTGTCTGAATTCCGATATACATGCTGAAAGGTGTAACATCCTTAATTTTTGTCCATGAGTGTATAGGCTTTTTCCAATTTGTAAAAAAAAAAACTGAATATGTAGAAAATTTGTCTTGAATATGCGTAAATTGTGGAATAATTGTGTATACGTTTTTATGTTCGATACCTAAACGTCTTCTTGCAACTTTTTTTAACTTTCTCTTTTTCGTATCTACAGCAACAATCTTATATAGATTAGCCCAGTCATTGTCAATTTTTTATGTTGACTTTAATATGGGGGGAAAATCAATATCCCATATGGGAAAAGTCCATTGCAACTAGTCATTTATGTTTATGATATATTATTAAAATAAGTAAATTATTTTACCCAGAACAGCAACTTTACACACCCAAGATAGAGAACGACTGCTGTGATAGAGATGCATGGAAAAATCGGAGACTCTTCATTGGACACGACAACAGCAACAGAAAATTGACATGGACCCAGAACAGCAGCTTTACACACCCAAGATAGAGAACGACTGCTGTGATAGAGATGCATGGAGACATCTGAGACTCTTCATTGGACACGACAACAGAAAATTGACATGGACCCAGAACAGTAGCTTTACACACTTAAGATAGAGAACGACTGCTGTGATAGAGATGTATGGAGACATCTGAGGCTCTTCATTGGACACGACAACAACAGAAAATTGACATGGACCCAGAACAGTAGCTTTACACACTTAAGATAGAGAACGACTGCTGTGATAGAGATGTATGGAGACATTTGAGGCTCTTCATTGGACACGACAACAACAGAAAATTGACATGGACCCAGAACAGTAGCTTTACACACCTAAGATAGAGAACGACTGCTGTGATAGAGATGCATGGAGACATCTGAGGCTCTTCATTGGACACGACAACAACAGAAAATTGACATGGACCCAGAACAGTAGCTTTACACACCTAAGATAGAGAACGACTGCTGTGATAGAGATGCATGGAGACATCTGAGGCTCTTCATTGGACACGACAACAACAGAAAATTGGCATGGACCCAGAACAGTAGCTTTACACACCCAAGATAGAGGACATTGCGACTGCTGTGCTAGAGATGCATGGAGACATCTGAGGCTCTTCATTGGACACGACAACAGCAACAGAAAATTGACATGGACCCGGAAAAGTAGCTTTACACACCCAAGATAGAGAACGACTGCTGTGATAGAAATGCATGGAAAAATCTGAGACTCTTCATTGGACATGACAACAACAAGAGAAACTTGACATGGACACAGAACATTAGCTTTACACACCCATGATAGAGAACGAATGCTGTGATAGAGATGCATGGAGACATCTGAGGCTCTTCATTGGACACGACAACAACAACAGAAAATTGACATGGACCCAGAGATACACACCCAAGATAGAGAACGACTGCTGTGATAGAGATGCATGGAGATATCTGAGTCTCTTTGGACACGACAACAACACCTAGATTCTTATATTTGATTAGTCTGGGGCATTGTAAATATCCTGTACATGCTGAATGTTATTGTAAGAATCCATTTGTTGTTTTGGTCATCTAGCACATCCTTTAATACAATATTTCTATGATTTATCTTAGCTCTAATATTTGATGTGGATACGATGACATTTTAGGTGTTTATACATGTCCTGTCGTACTGCTGTACTTTAGCCACGAAAAGCTCTTATACTTAAGCACAATTATACTTTATTGACACGTTAAAACTACAGTAGAAAAGATATCTAAAGTAACAAGACCTCCTAACTCTGGACTGGACTCCTCAACTTAATCCATACGTCCTATTTATAGCAGCAATTGACAATTAAAAAGAGTTTATTGACATCTAGTCAACAGTAGGGAGAAGGTTTACAGCCATTTTTAAAATAGGGAGAAATATATACAACAGACGGAGGGACGTCTGGATTTCATCAGGAGCTTAAAGCCGCCTTGAGTTCAGACAGGCCGTTGCGGATTATGAAATCCATGTTCCCAGCATGCTCGATGACAGTGTTGAGGAATTCGACAAGAATAATCTTGTGTTCAGGCGAGAGATTTTTTTTGTGATAATTTCTATCATCGCGGTGTAGAATGGCGAACGTAATCTCTGGCCTGACCCACTTTGTTTCATATAGTTTATAGCACCAATAAGTTGAATTAAAACTATGCAAATATGCAGAGACACAACATTGCATATATCAAACTCAAATTTGTATTTTTAATACTCTTTAATTATTAATGAAACAAGATTGATACTACAATTACCTCTTCATCTGCTGAAAAAAAAGGGGGGGGGGGGGAAAGGAAAGCCATAGGAACTTCCCTATTTCCTTAGACTAACAGAATTTATGGTCCATAAAGACGCTATTGGGTCATTATTGACTTGATATGGCTCTTCAAAGTCGACTTCTTGTCTTTGTGATATTGCGACTTTTGGGTGATTTCATAGGATTCTTATACATTACTACCCTGATATAATAGCATCATTGTATACTTCATAGTACTTAGTATAATCTCGGATTGGAGAGAAATACCTTCGGATGTAGAGGTTAGCTGCGATATAGGCAGGTCTTGACAAAGGGTCAGTAAGCAATCTTCATTACATTAGATTATTACGTTTCTTTTAATATAGCAGACTCGTACAAAAACTTACAGACAGATCGTTCTTCTGTAAGTACTTAACTAACTATTGTAAAGATAGAGGCTGCCTGGCCGGCATTCATAGTTCTTCAAATTAAAGATACTTCGGCCAGTGGATCTTTTTTATTGTCTCTCTATCTTTACCATAATCAAGACCAATTTTGGTCCCGAGGTATTCAAGATGGCAAGGCAACTAGAGAAGACTATGATCAAGTTGAGACAATAATAAAGATTTACTGGCCGAAGTGTCTTTAATTTGAAGAACAGACAAATATCGTAAAGATGAGACTGCCTGGCCGGCATTCATAGTTCTTCAAATTAAAGATACTTCGGCTAGTGAATCTTTTTATTGTCCTCGACGTCTTGACAAAAAGCTTTTGTCCTCATCAGGAGCGAACAAAAATTAAAACATTTGCAAAGCGTTAAAAATTATTCTAAGGCTGCAAGGGCGTTCTTAGAATAAGAATATAATTGCAGCCTTAGAATAATTTTTAACGCTTTGCCAAATGTTTTAATTTTTGTTCGCTCCTGACGAGGACAAAAGATTTTTGTCTAGACAATAAAAAAGATTTACTGGCCGAAGTATCTTTAATTTGAAGAACTACTTAACTAACTGCTACGACAAAAAAAGATGACTTATATATAGAAGGAAATAAAAAACACTTTATTTGCATATACGCTAAGATTATTTGCATATATGTTTAGAATTAGCAATACCAATTAGCGGGCTGTTGGTTGGGAAATAAGATGAAAGCCCTATATATTTTATTATACAATATAATATAATGCGGCTTATGATTGTAAAACGACATTTGAAATACTATCCCGCATGTGTTTCAACGAAAATTTATAAAACTCGCGAAATCATAAGGAGAAAAGGTTTCTTTTAAGGTTTGTATCCATATATCATGGGTTAGATAATCACCTGAAGCAAATGATTTCGCGTTTTTTTTATAAATTTTCTCCATGCAATTATATAATCATGAGTTAGTTGAATGGATTGTGTTCGGAAGCTTGCACGACTATGATCTATTAAAAGAAACGCTTTACTCTAATCCTTTGACGATCGTTCATTGATCTTTAGTCATCTCTAGGGGAGATATTCTCATTCCCTAATTATAAGCAAGAGTCTATCTTTGTGTGTGCACTTGTCTAGATTATGAAGCTTATATATCACTAATAGAGAAATGCATACTTCTTTATAAATTTTTTTTTTCTATGGAATGGCGGAATTTTAATTGTAATATTGTTTTCCTTTAGACGCCTCCATTCTTCTCGAATTCTACAATTTAACTGTAATCTACTCGTGGCTAATTTATATAAAGATTAGGTAAATGTTTATTCTTATATGTGTATCGTGATTAATTCTTTGTGTGGCTCGAATATACTTCATATTAAATACAAATTTCCGTTTAGATATATATACAACCCTTAGAAATCATTTAAATTTAGAATTAAAATTATATTTTGATCCTTCTAATTAAGATATTTTTAGATAATCAGAATTTAAATTTCACTCAATGATGAATATCGGGGTTTTATACTTTTTGTATTTCTCTCAATGCGAGGTATCAATGGAAGCACGCTGTTAATATTCAGCATTGAACAATTAATCAAGTTGAATTGAAAATTCTACGTGTACCTTGTTTTTAAATATTTAGAAATATATTCAATTATATTAAATATAGTTAAAATTTCTTATAACAGATGGCGCGCTAATGTATCATATTAATTATTAAATTATTATTTTTTTTTAATATTCAATGGATCGCCTTTTAACTCAATAGACAAAATTATAATTGTTTTGAAAAATTATTTTTAAAGGGAGATTTTTTTTAGTTAGCAGCTCTAAATTTTTAACCTTTAAATATTTTAAATATACATATTAACGATTAAATACTAATTTGACTCTCATAAAAATAAAAAATTTATATATAAGCCGAAATTATATGTGATGACTCACTGATTTTAATTTAAAATTAAATTGTGTTTATACTTTAAGAAATTTATTATTTTTTAAATATTATTGACGGCCAGCAAAAATATTCGTATTATCATTGATATTTTGAAAATTTATATTCTCAAGGATATTGTAATTAAAATTGTATAAATAAAAAATATTAACTTTGAATTTTCAATCGTGGTCGTTTGAATTTACAGAACATGTCAACATTATGGCGATTTTTTTATATGTAAAAATATTTATAAATCTAAAAGTAAATTATTTAAATGACCATTCAATAATGCTAAACCCTCCCTGTAGAATAGTGTGAAATATATAAGTGATGTGAATATAAGAAAGGGAATTAAGATATAGACTGACTGTGTTTTGTAAATATATAATTAATCTTTACTAAATTTAAATGTGTGTGATAAATAAATAATTATAATTAAATAATAAATAAGTTGTAGTTTATAAAAGATAAACAACACAACATATTTGGCGACGAGGATTAAAAAAATAATAATAATAATTAAATAAGAGCGTAACAGAAGATGGCAAATAATTTGACGTCTCCATTACCGTTGAACCTTAATGCTACAGATTTGTATTCCGAGTACAAACATTGGATGAATTCATATTTAATTTATGAATTAGCAAGCGGTGTTTCAACAAAGAAAGATGACGTTAAAAGGGCAACACTTTTGCATTGCCTTGGACCACAAGTCCAAAGAATTTTCTTTAATTTGCCAGAAGAAAATGATACGTATGAAAAAGCAAAAGAAGCTTTAACTAAATATTTCACACCACAAAAAAATATTGTATCAGAACGATTTAAATTTAGGCAAAGAAAACAAAATACAGATGAAAATATTGATTCATATGTCATTGCCCTAAGAGAATTAGTCAAATCCTGTGAATTTGGAAATTTAGAAAAAGACATGATCAGAGATCAGATAATAGAAAAATGCTATAATAGGCAATTAAAAGAAAAGTTGTTGCAACAAGATAATTTGAATCTTCAAAGAACAATTGAGATATCAAGAATGTTTGAAACAGCCAAAGAAGAATTTAGAGTATTGACAAATGAAGATATGACCTCAATAAATAGAGTAAACTATCAAAATAATTTCCAAGCAGCTAATGAATCAACTGTTAAAGGACCAAAAGCTCATAATGTGTACCATCAAAAAGGAAGCACCTCCAAGGTAAGTGCACCTAATTTGGAAGAATGCTATAGATGTGGCTTAACTACACATCCTCCATATAAATGTGGAGCTAGAAATATGAAATGCACATTTTGTAACAAGATGGGTCATCTTAATAGAGTTTGTAGAAATAAAAATAAATATAAAAATATTGAAGGAAAGAAAAGAAATATTCAAAATATTTCAGAAAATAATGAAGACTCAGATGAATACACTTTCTTTTTAGGCTCTGATAACAAAGAAAGTATCTATATAGATGGAAAGGAAATAACAATGACTATTGATACAGGTAGTGATACAACATTCATAGGACTTGAAAATTTGAAAAATATTTTTCCTAAATCTCAAATGCCAACTTTAAATGGTACAGAAAGGAAATTTTATGCCTATGGACAAACTTCACCTCTTCCATGTTGTGGATATTTCTTTGCAGATGTTTCATGGGGTGAAAGGTCTATAAAGGAACAGATTTTTGTGATTGAAGGTAAAGCAGAACCTCTTTTAGGAAAGAAAGCAAGTTTCGAATTAGAAATTATAAAGCGTGGAACAAAAATAAGGAATATTCAACAGGAAGTTATTCCGAAGGATATATATAATTTGATACAAGAAAACATGAACCTTTTTCAAGGTCAAGGAAATGTGAAGGGTTATAGTCAAAAAATAACTCTAAAAGAAAATGTTACTCCTGTAGCTCAGAGATGCAGACATTTTCCATATAAAATGGTAGAAGCCATCAATCAAGAGCTAGACAAAATGATAGAAGATGGCATTATTGAGGAAGTCCATGAAGCTTCTGAATGGATTTCAAACATTGTGGCAGTTCCAAAAAAGGGTACTGAAGAAATCAGACTATGTGTTGATCTGAAAGAAGTGATGGAGCATAATCAAGCCTATAAAGAAAGAATGAAGAAATATGCTGATAGCAAGAATAAGGCCTTGCCTCATGACTTCAAGAAAGGTAATATTGTTTATGTCGCAAACACTGAAATGAAAAGCAAGTTGACACCAAATTATGACAACCAAAGATTTATCATTCTAGAGACTATATCTCCAAATTCATTCAAGTTAGTCAATACTGAGACAGGTAGCTTTATCATTAGGAATGCAAAGCATTTAAGACATGCCAATGTCTTACAAGATTTTAACAAAGGAATTGATTTGAATACCACTTTGATTAAGACTCCAGAAATTAGAATGGAACTTCCTAGTACTTCAAGGTATCTACCAGAACAAGAAGCAACCTTAGAAGATATTGTACCAGAAGAGCAGATTGCTATATCTGATATGGACTGTTTATACCCAAATGAATCACCTAATGAGAATGAAAACAAGACTGTCATCACTAGAAGTGGAAGACAAATACATGTTCCTTCTAGATTTAAGGACATGATTAGATACTAACTAAACAAGGGAGGAATATGTAGAATAGTGTGAAATATATAAGTGATGTGAATATAAGAAAGGGAATTAAGATATAGACTGACTGTGTTTTGTAAATATATAATTAATCTTTACTAAATTTAAATGTGTGTGATAAATAAATAATTATAATTAAATAATAAATATATAAGTTGTAGTTTATAAAAGATAAACAACACAACACTCCCTATAAATATTGAAATATTTAGAAATATTTCTCAAATATACGCAAATATATAAATATTACAAAAAAATAATAATATTAAGACATATATTCAATAGATATTTAAATAATGTTACCATTATTTCAGAGAAAGAGCGAGTCAATTTATATACAATTAGATATCTAGTCATATATTGCTGTATTTATTTGTTTTTTCTGTATTTTTTATATAGCCTAAAAATTTAAAAGGCAATGTGTATTGTTACATAAGATTATTTATTGCCTTCTCTTCCATCTTCCATGATACCAAACCATTTTAAAATAGCCCTTTCTTTTAAAATTTTATTTTCCCATGAAATATTTCAACCTCATTATTCAAGGCTATTTCATATCCTATATCTATTGCGGGTTGTTCTATTTTTCTAGTCATAATCTTATCCTTTTAAACCTTTTGTTGAAATTCTTTAATTTTTTATTTCTGTGAATCACAGCCAATTCCTTCTATATATACCTTGTATCACATTCGATAAGTTTGATACCCTCATATAAAGATTTTTAAATGTTATTCTTAGATTTCATTAATTTTATAAACATAGTTGTTTTTTAATTAAAAAAGGCATATATTGGATCAAAATATCATTTATGTTACCAATATTTCAGTTGACTGAACGCCAACCTTTATCAAGGTGTTATAACATATATTTTACAAAAATTATTTTGTCCGTAATATGAATATACAGTGGTACCTCGACATACGAGCGCCCCAACATACGAGTTTTTCGAGATACGAGCCGACGAGCAAGTGATTTTTTGCTTTTAGTTACGAGCGAAATTCGAGATACGAGTTCGGTTCGGTAGTAACACGCAGTGGCGCCATCACGCGCACACCCAGGAACTGACGACTGAGGAGATACAAGAGTTACAGTCACAGCAGCATACTGAGGTTATGCAAGTAATTGGTTTTGAGGAGTCAGAGGAGGAGGTTATTTCTACAAGTGAGATAAAGGAGATCTTAGGAATGTGGGAGAGAGTTTCACAGTTCGTGGAAAAAAACAACCAGAAAAAGTTGCAACAGGTCATGCATCTGACCTTTTTAATGACACTTGCCTAACTCATTTCCGGAACATTCTGAGAGGGAGGAAGAAACAAACCTCCTTAGACATGTTTTTTTCTAAACGGCCTACAGGTGAAAGCGAGAAAAATGTAGCGAAAAAGGCAAAGACCAGTGAGGATATCTAATTTATTTCTTTACATTCTCTTTTTTGTTTTTGTGCAATAAATATTTGATATTTATAAATACGTTTTTATTATTTTAAACCACGTAACAAAAATAACTGGGGTGACATTTTGGAGGTTGGAACGGATTAATGGTAGTTCAATTGTTTTGTATGGGGAAATTTGCTTCGAGATACGAGTAATTCAAGATACGAGCAAGGTTGCGGAACGAATTAAACTCGTATGTCGAGGTACCACTGTATATATCAAATTTATCTCCCCATTGAATATAACAAAATATTTTTTAAAACTTAATGCTGTTGACGTTATGTGACGCTGAGTTTGTTGTTAACACACTTTAAAATGTTATAACACCTGGATAAAGGTTGGCGTTCAGCCAACTGAAATATTGGTAAAATGAATGATATTTTGATCCAATATATGCCTTTTTAATTAAAGATTTATCTATGGATTGCTCTATTTTCAAAACAAATATAGTTGTGATTCTTAACCTTCATGCATTTAAAAAAATGAATAGTTATATGTGTAAATATAGAGAGCAAAAATTAAATATTCGTCAATAATAATGTAGATATCTAAAAAATAACGTTTGATTTTTTATAAGTTGCTTTTTAAATGAATATTTTAAAATTATAATACCTTTGTTTAATTCGCAAACATATTATTATTTTTTATTTTCAATATTTTAACTTTTTATTATTTACAATATTTTTACTAAAGGCAAAAGAACATGTTATTTTAGATTATTTACATTATATTTTTGGATATAATGATCAATATTTTGATTTTTTTAATTTGTAATATAATTAATAAACCTACCAATTAAAATATCAAATTTAATATTTTCAAGAAAACTCCTAAATATATTATAATTTCAAATTCTAAATCATAAAATGTATCATATTGTTATTTCATTTTTTGCGTACGCCTATTCAAATTCGGTTGATATTTCAAAACCTTTAAATCATTTGTTAACGAAACAATTAAATAATTAATAGATATTCATTTTTTTCGGCATATATTTCGCCTTTGTATACCTGCTTGAATAAAGCCGTTGTATTAAGCACTTCACAGAGTGACTACCACTAAATACAAAAGCCTACCGGACGTAGCTTCCCTCAGTTACCATGATGACGGGTCAGAGAGAGATTGGTTTTCCTTAATTAGAAAAAATCGTCCGAAAAGAAGTAGAGAGGGTATTAGGCTCTTTTCTGGAGGAGCCTGATATCGCTAGTATTGAAGAAATGGTAAAAAAAAAGGCTTTGAATAGCCTTCATGTAAATGTATACGTTTATATAAAATGTTAATGTTTTATTTTCAGTAGTTTTAGTAGAGAAAAGTAACAAATATTAATTTAGAAAATTTATATATATATTATTTTCATATATTTATTATAATTAATCTCTCTAAATATATATATAATAAAATATAAATTAGTTAATAATATTTTTTTAACTTCTATGTCGAGAAAGATTGAAGTCATATCTTTAAGTATTAAAATCCTATAAAGTAATAAATGTTGATTGTTGTAACATATAATATTAAAATTATATAATCAAAGGTAAAAATTAAAAACCAAACGATAATAATAAACCGCAGCAATGTCGTCGATCGAGAGAGATATTTATACTTTTTAATATTCTAAATATATAAAGTAGTTATTCATGCATTAGTATGATACTTAGATCACTTTTTTCAACGTAATTTTCTTAATTTTTTTACACCTCTAAATTAAATACAAATTATATTTACTTCCCATTCTTTTTTTCCCCCATCTTCTTCTTTAATTATAATGGCAGCTGTTACCTTTCCCAGCTTTTGTTTTTTTATCTGCTGAAGTTGTAGCGGAATATGTTTGTCTTTAATTTCACGAAACAACTAATTGCTTCTTGGAGAGAAAGCTGGATACTACGATAACAAGAAAATTCCTTTTTTTTACGGATTCCTTTCACTGACATAAATACGGAAATAATTTTAACACATAAATATAAACACATAGATTTTATATTTATTCTTTTATCTAGAATCACCAATATAGCGCCTTCTAATTTCTATCATAAAAAAAATGAAATATCTAAATATTCATATTTTATAAATACATTCTCTCAAATTATATGCGATCGAAATTCAGTTTTATTATTATTTTATAAAGATTTTTTTTGCAAATCATTATTAAATATATTAAATATTTTAGAGTGACTTCTTTATATATAAAAAAAATTATTTAGCTCGATTTTTTCCCTTTTTTTCCGACTTTCTGATATAAAAGATATAGAAATTCGTGATATTCAAATTCTCATAATCAGAACTTATTCCTATGCAGTAGAACCTCCATGAGAGGATACTCCGGCTAGAGGACACCTCTCCACAAAGGACAGTTTTTATTGTCAAAATTACCATTTTTACTATGTAACAACTCTCCGGTAAGAAGACACCTCCTCATAAAGGACACTTTTGCTCCACAATTAGGTGTCTTTTACAGAAAGGCTATAGAAAATGAAATTATAAAATTATAAGTGGCAAATGCATATAAATAGCTAGAATATATAGAAATAATTATAATTATAGATAAATATGTGTGTGATAAATCCTATATTTTATGTGGAGTTTCTTTAAAATATATTGTTGAGTTTTCTAGGATATTATTTTATTTATTAATTTAATTTTCTGTAATTATGTAAATATTGACCGCTGACTATCTTTGCATATAATTGAGTTTTTTAAATAAAGTGTTAGGATAGGACAGCTTTATAATTTTATTTAAATTATTGGAGCGAGATATATACAGGGTGTACCAGGTAAATTGGGACTAACTTTGACAGTCCATAAAACAAAAACTACTTGAGATTAAAAACTTGTTTTTTTTTTCATTACGTAGCCATATTCATGTAAAATGCAACAGTACATGTGTGCGCAGTGTAGTGATGAAGAGTAACCGAGAATTTGAAAATCGAGCTGCCATCATCGTTGCTCTGCGCGCCGGAAGGAGCCCCAAAGAGATAGTGGAT
Source organism: Cordylochernes scorpioides (assembly GCA_030710605.1). Taxonomy (NCBI): domain Eukaryota; kingdom Metazoa; phylum Arthropoda; class Arachnida; order Pseudoscorpiones; family Chernetidae; genus Cordylochernes; species Cordylochernes scorpioides. The sequence continues at coordinate 23,790,924 of CP092866.1, read as the reverse complement.
TTTCTTATGTTGCCCAAAACCACTATTTATCGTGTCAAGAAGCAGTTTGATGAGGCCGACAGTAACAAAGAGGGGATAGCTACAAGGAAAAAGCACTCGCGTCGATCGGACAGGGTAAGAGGCGAAGAATTTGTCAAAAATGTCAAGGAGAATATTGATGGAAACCCTGGGAAGAGCATGAGGGCCATAGCCAAGGAAATGGACGTTGGCTCTATGACAATTGTCAGAACTATCCATGAGGACCTTGGTCTCAAGTCTTATGCCCTTCGGAAAGGTCAGTTGCTGACTGAGAATATGAAGAATAACAGAAAAGGAAAGGCTGCTGCCCTCCTCAACAACCTGAAACACGACTCTTTTGGCATGCTAAGGTTCTTCTCTGACGAAAAGAACTTTGACGTGGACCAAAAGGTAAATCCCAGGAATGATCGCTGGATCTGTAAAGACCCCTCAGAGATACCTGTCGTGATGCACTCGAAATTTCCTGCCTCCGTAATGGTCCTTGGCGTTATCAGCAGTGAAGGTGATGTCATGCCTCCCCATTTCTTTGAGAAGGGCCTTAGGATGAACGCTGACACCTACATCAATGTTCTGGAGACCGTTGTGAAGCCTTGGATGGACATGGTGGCCGCAGGAAGGAAGTATGTCTTCCAACAGGACTCAGCTCCAGCCCATAAGGCAAAAAAGACACAATCGTGGCTGACACTTAACGTCCCTAGTCACTGGGGTCCTGATATTTGGCCCCCTAATTCTCCAGATTGCAATCCCCTCGACTACTATGTATGGGGCGTTGTTGAGAGAGATGTCAACAAAGCTCCTCATACCACCATCCAGTCTGTCAAGAAAGCAGTTCACACGGTGATGACCCAAATGGACAAGGTCATCGTCGCCAAGGCCTGTGCTTCATTCCGCACTCGCCTCGAGACTGTTGTAGCTAATAATGGAAACTACATTGAATAAATAAAACTATATCCTTTTATCTACTACTGTGTCAAATTTCATTCGGATATTTTAATTTTTACTTGCAAAAAATTTCAGTTAAAATACCATTGTTGAAATTCCCAATTTACCTGGTACACCCTGTATATATGTGGCAATATCGTTGCGGAATTTCTTGTTGTTGGATGCGAATGGTGATATTTGATTGAAGCGCAGCCGTTTGAGTGGAAGTTGCAGCATACAGTTAGGAATAATCAGGACACGTGATTGTTTGAAAATAAAAGGCAACTGGATTGGAGGGAAGAAGGTTTGAGAAGGAGCGGGTTTGATTGTTCCTTATCTGATCACATGGCGGTGATTGACATAGCTATGAGCTGAGCTGAGAGAGAGATCTCTAGAACAGATGTTACCTTGGTGGGAGCAAGTCGAAGGCTGATCCGAACTCGGTGGGAGCCAAGTCGCTACTGCAGGTGTTGTTCCTATGAGAGCGAAAACCTAACTGACCATCCTTGCCTTTCGATTTAACACCAAGACTCCGTTTCTCTATGATTGGTCGAGAGATGTCACATGATCTTTTCCTATTGGTTGACCTACTTAAGGAGCTATCTTCTGATTGGCCCGCGGCTCTCCTTGATGAAAGATGTGCCCTGCCTGGTATATCCGATTTCGCCAGGAAGTGTTGGGTGGCTTGACGCTTATAGCTTCGACGGATATTAGATACGTCCTGTCTTTGCCGGAAATATTGGGTGTTAGCTTCAACATTTATAACTTCTGGTCACTAGAGACGTCCGGTCTCTGCCCCTGCAATATTGACACAGGGGTGCCCAGAATAGTCGTGCCAGCCTTAGGTCTACTTCCTATATCTTAATGCTACTTGCTTCCCTCCAGTTACCTTGTTCTTTATTAAGTCTTTGAAAATCATACATGGTACATACATAGTGGGTCGGGGTTGCATTTAATTATATACAAATTATGACAGATGCGCCCCCTACATGTGAAGAATTCAAGAAGGGGTTAGCCTGAGAGAATTCTGTAAAGTGAAAAATAATTTTGTGGGAAAATTAGTTGTGGGTATTGAGTCTATATACAAGCATTGCTGGTGACATAAAAGTAAGATAGAATGGTGTTGATGATATAGGTTGAGTATAATTAATAGAAATCAAAAAAAATTTTAATTGTAAGAAATCAATGAATGTTATGGTACATAGTGGGCAAAAAAGAAAATGCGCCTAAACGAATTCTACTCGAGATAAGAAATGATATCGAGGGAGTTCTATTAAGGCTTTTGAAATCAAATAAAAATAATATAAAATAGTTGAATGAAATCAAAATTGAATGTGTTTGGTTGAAAAAGAAAATATTTTGTTGCATGGTGACAAAGACAACTGCTTAGTTACTTTTTTGCTCGACTTTTGAGAAAAGAAATCGAGGAAATTTCATAAGGCGCTTTGAAATCAAAACAAAATAAAATAAGAGTAGTTGAATGAAAACAAAATTGAATGTGTTTGGTTGAATGGTGAGAAAAAAAAAGAAAAATGCCTAACCATATTCTAGCTCGAAATTGGGAATGAAATCGAAGGAATTCTATTAGGTCTTTTGAGAAATCAAAAATAAAAATAAAATAAAAGTTTTTTGAGCGAAATCAAAGTTGAGTGCTTGGTTGAATGGTGAAAAAAAAAAAGGAAAAATGCCTAACCATATTCTATTCGAGATTGGGAATGAAATCGAAGGAATTCTATTAGGTCTTTTGAGAAATCAAAAATAAAAATAAAATAAGAGTTTTTTGAGCGACATCAAAGTTGAGTGCTTGGTTGAATGGTGAAAAAAAAAAAGGAAAAATGCCTAATTACTTTTTTGCTTGAATTTTGGAAAGGAATTCGAGGAAATTTCATAAGGTCTTTTGAGAAATCAAAATAAAAATAAAAATAAGAGTTGAACGAAATCAAAGTTGAGTGTTTGAAAGAAAAAAAAAATGAAAAATAAAAAGGTTTCAACAACAAAGGGTGATTTAATGTTTTTAGTTTAATCGAAAACCAGTGGGTTTTCGTTGATAATTGAGTTGTGGCAATATAAGTCAAGTGGTAAATAGAATGATAATTGATAAGTGAAAATGATAATATAAGCTAATTGGTAAATAAAATGATAGTTAATGATTAAAATTGATAATAAGTTGAATAAATTGCTAAATTGATTAAACATTTATATTTTTAATTGAGAGAAAATAATGAAAATGATTGATATGAAAAATAAGGTGTATTGGTTTGAACCCTATGGTATCTACATGCCCTGATCTACATGTATTGGTTACTCCATTTTGCCCTATAAATGTTTTACTTGCTCAATTATGCCCTATAAATTTTTTGTCTCGTCTGTAGCGACACTTAGGTGAAAAACGTGATTCTAGTCCTCAAGTGCGTTTATGCTGTGTGTACAGGAGACATGGAAATCTATATAACCTTTATGTGTAATTTTTTGTCTTTGTGTGTGTGTTGTGAAAAAATGTTAGAAGTCTGTTGTGTAAGAAATGTGTGAGTTAGTTCTATGTGTTGTCTCGTGGATGTGGAGTTGGTTGGTAAAAATCGATATGTAGACTCGAACTGGAATCAAAATCGGTGGTATAGCGAGGTTCCCAGTTGACCTCAATAGGGGATCTTCTCATTGTAATTAGAGATACGGAAGTGGGGTGTGTCGGGCAAACGAGAGGGAATGAAATTGGAGATCGGACGAGGGCGTTCCGCTTTGTTTACAGAGGCCGAATTTATCGCTGCGGACTACACCTCCGTCGTGGTGTCTCAAATTCTCGTTTCCTGCCGTCTATTTATTTTTGGTGCGGCTCGGGGCTTGTTTTTGGAGTACGGCTTCTCCGACATTGTTTGGTCATTTTTTTCAGTTACTGCTATCTCTTCGGAGTTTATTTAGATTTTCTGCGAAGATGGTTCCTAAAATTATGAGAAGTTTTATAAATGCTTGTCCACAATGAAAAACTGTTTGTCCAAAATTAAAAACTACCTCTTGTAGTTCGAAGATTTTCTGAGCGGGCATGGTATATATAAACAAGTAATTAATGAATAAAATTGGAATATAGTTGTACGGTAGAACTAATAAACAAAGGATAAAAATCAGATGAAAGATAGGATATTGTCCCATGTTCGTCCACAATTTTGTAACTGGGGACTCTGAAATATTGGCTTGAACCTTATGAATTGTAGAATTTGAATGATTGGTAGGTTCGCCGTTCTCCTGTTTGATATCTTTAGGGAGTGGTGTGATATGATTGAGCTGGTTGTCAGGTTTGCAGTTCTCCTGTTTGATCGTCAATGGTTTTATTAGAGATATGTCGGCGGTAATTGGTTTAGGTTGAGATGTGTGATCGTTTCTCGGATGTGAATGTGGTAATTTTGACATTGTTTGTGTTGTGTGTACGTTGTGCTTTATGTACGAATTTTGTTTTGTTTGGGTACCTGTGTCGGTATTTTTACGTGCAGGTTGTTTGTATTCATCGATTCTTCTAGCGAATCGGCAGGTGGGGCAGGTTTTTACCTGTTTTGCGATGTCTTGTGTCATGTTCTGCCAATAATATTGTGCTGAGATGAGCCTCGTCATCTTGGAGATGTTTGGATGGTGGTGTTGAGTGTGTACGGACTTAAGGAGTCTGGTTGTAAGTGAACTTGGGACTATAGTTTTAAGTACTCCTTTTCGGGAGACGGTGCGCAGTTTATTGTGATCTATAGTCACGCGAGATTTTCCCGGTGGAGAAGACTGTTGGCTCTGTATGAGTGGCGCATCTAGAAAGCCACAAAATGGGATACGAGTTCCAATGCCCGTTTCATATTGTTGTACTCCATTTATGCTACGGACCTCATATTCGTATCTTGACAATCTTAACCTCCATCGAAACAATCTGCCTGAAGGCGCTTTGATCTCTTTCAACCACTGCAATGCGGGATGGTCAGAAAATATTGTAAACTTTCTGTCCATTAGATAGGTGCGGAAATTATCCACACTTTCCACAATGGCTAGGCATTGTAGTTCCAAGTCTGAATAATTTCGCTCGTGACTACGTAGAGATCGGCTGAAATGTTGAACGGTGTATGTCTTCCCATCAGGGTAGACTTGTTTAAGAACGCCTGTAATGCTGAATGTTGAGGTGTTACAGTACACCTGGCATGGCAGACCTTCCTGGTAAAGGTGTAATGTGGGGTGTGTGGTAAGGTTTTCTTTCAGGTTAGTGAACGCTTTCTGGCATTCGTCATCCCAGACCCACACGACATCCTTTTTTAGAAGGTTGACAAGTGGCGTCCGCAAGCGGGCGTGGTCTGGAATGAACTCTTTATAGGCGTTCACAGCTTTTAGGAAAGATCGCAATGTTTTTCGATTGTGTGGTTGTTTGGTGGCGTGAATTTTTTCTATGTTTTGTGTAGACGGGATGATTGTATTATCCTTAACGGTTGTGCATGCGCTTGTTTGTTGTTGTTGTCTTTTGGCGTGCGTGTTGCGTTTGTTGTGCGGGTTGTGCGTGTTTGTTGCGTGGTGGCGTATGGGTGCGTGTATGTTGTGAGGTACATTTGCGTGTTTATGGTGTTGTGAAGTATGGTCATGTGTGGATTTTGTGTGGTAAGTGGGTGAGCTGTGTCGGTGTACGGACACTTTTTTGGGCATTATTGGAATTGTAGGTTGGAGTCGTGGTGGTTTTACATGTTGTGGGCATATAGTACTGGTAATTGGGTTGAGTGAAAAGTTGTGTGGTGTGAGATTATAATGGTGGCATGTAAATATTTGGGGTTTGGGCAATGAATGCAGGCAAGGTTTTCCATGTGTGAAAGCTTTGGGTGCTGTGCGAGTCCTTTGGGACAGGTTTTGGCCTAGCCCGTGCTTGCATTCATTTGATACATGTTTAAAGTGGTAGATAGTATTAGACAATGGGACGCCAAGTTGGAAAATAGTGCCGCGATTATAATTTAGTTTTAATTTATATTGATAAAGGGTTTTTAAGGTAAGAACTCCAAATGGCAAGGATGCATTTACCACGTGGAAGTTCTCTCTACGGGTTATTTGGCCTATTGTCAGAGGGAAAGTTAAATGTCCTATTATTTTCGTAAAACTATTTAGGGTGGATAGATCAAGGGAAGGTTTTTTAATACTTAAATTGGGAAGTTGTGCTTTTAATCTATTGTATAAATGATACGGCAATATGTTCGAACCTGCGTCTGGTTCAATGAGAAAGGTACATGGTAGGTCCTGGGTCAGATACAAGTCCAAAGTTAATTTGATGGTGTCATTGGGTGGATTGCCTACCTTAGTCTCGAAAAGTCTCCATTGTGGCGTCTTCGGCTTGGTGTGGCTGGCTTGGAATATCTGTTGGACCGGATCGGGACCTTTTGCACTGTCCGCGCGATTGAAAGGGAAATCTAGTCATTTGTACTGCTTCCATTCGAGTGGATCGCGTTGTCGGTACACTGGGTCCGTGTCGCGTGGGTTGCTTCCGTGTGTACTGGTACGGCATGGCGGGTGGCGATTCCTCGGTGGGCGTCAGGTTGTTCGGACACGTACCGGCGGTGCGGGTGTCGGTTGCCCCGAGGGTGGCGCTCCGGAAGACCGCTTCCAGTTGCGTGGATCTTTCCCCTTGTAGCGCGGCGGTCAGTTCTAAAATTACCGTCGCCAGGGTGTGTCTTGTCGCTTCGTTCGTTGTCAGTTTCTTTCCGCTCGTTGCCAGTTTGTTCTTTCTTGGTTTGTTATTGCCTTTTGTTTTGCTGGTGCCTGGGCTAATTTCCATAATCTTTATCCTGATTAAGCTCTATAATCTTTATCCTGATTAAGTTCCATAATCTTTATCCTGTTTAAGCTCTATAATCTTTATCCTGATTAAGTTCCATAATCTTTATCCTGTCGACTTAACCGTTCTGTGGCAATATCGTTGCGGAATTTCTTGTTGTTGGATGCGAATGGTGATATTTGATTGAAGCGCAGCCGTTTGAGTGGAAGTTGCAGCATACAGTTAGGAATAATCAGGACACGTGATTGTTTGAAAATAAAAGGCAACTGGATTGGAGGGAAGAAGGTTTGAGAAGGAGCGGGTTTGATTGTTCCTTATCTGATCACATGGCGGTGATTGACATAGCTATGAGCTGAGCTGAGAGAGAGATCTCTAGAACAGATGTTACCTTGGTGGGAGCAAGTCGAAGGCTGATCCGAACTCGGTGGGAGCCAAGTCGCTACTGCAGGTGTTGTTCCTATGAGAGCGAAAACCTAACTGACCATCCTTGCCTTTCGATTTAACACCAAGACTCCGTTTCTCTATGATTGGTCGAGAGATGTCACATGATCTTTTCCTATTGGTTGACCTACTTAAGGAGCTATCTTCTGATTGGCCCGCGGCTCTCCTTGATGAAAGATGTGCCCTGCCTGGTATATCCGATTTCGCCAGGAAGTGTTGGGTGGCTTGACGCTTATAGCTTCGACGGATATTAGATACGTCCTGTCTTTGCCGGAAATATTGGGTGTTAGCTTCAACATTTATAACTTCTGGTCACTAGAGACGTCCGGTCTCTGCCCCTGCAATATTGACACAGGGGTGCCCAGAATAGTCGTGCCAGCCTTAGGTCTACTTCCTATATCTTAATGCTACTTGCTTCCCTCCAGTTACCTTGTTCTTTATTAAGTCTTTGAAAATCATACATGGTACATACATAGTGGGTCGGGGTTGCATTTAATTATATACAAATTATGACATATATATATATATATTTTGTTTATCCTCTCTCTCTCTCTCTCTACTCGGTTATTGGGTAGTGAATACAGGAAAAAAATAATATGCCACCGATTGTAATTAAATCGACGATCGGACCAACCGGCGAGAAACTATGCATAATCGAAGCCTCCTTAATAACGAAGATCCTAGGTAAATGTGGAATCGAGTATAAACTTGAGGAAACGGTTCAATCAAAGAAGAGAACTCGCGGCTCCTAATCGGATGACTCAAGATCGCCAACTAGGAGCGAGCGTAATCTGAAGACGCCTAGAATGGACATCGACGAACAAAGTCCCGCCACTGGAATTTCTCAACAAATGAACGCAGCTCACCCACCGCAAGACGATGAAGAAAATAACGACAACGATGGCCCATGGACCACAGTCACTAACGTGAAAAACCGAGAATTCCTCCTGTTATTGCAGAAAATGTAGCAGATTGGAAGCTTCTTTGCCAAGAACTAAAAGACTTGTGCATGGAACCATTCCAAGTCACAATTTCTGGCAAAAGGCACATAATTAAATCGAAAAATATAGGCGACTTAAAAAAAATCAGGGAGTATGTACAGAAAAATAATGGAGGATATTCCTACAGACTACAGGAGGAAAAACCACTGAAAGTGGTGTTGAAGGGGGTAACAACAGCCTTCAAAGAAGAAGACGTCGTAACTGAACTGGTCTCAATGGGCTTCACTGAGGTCATTGTCAAAAGACTCCATAGACAATCGACCAAAATACCGATGAATATAGTCCTAGTAGAGCTACCGAAAAATGAACAAAATAAACGAATCTATGGAATAACCAAAATACTTTACCAAAAAATAGTCGTGGAATCATTCAGGACTACAAAACGAGTGACCCAATGCTTTAACTGCCAGGGTTTTGGGCATGGCCAGCTAAACTGCTTTTTGAAGCCCAAATGCGTCAAGTGTGCTGAAGAACACCATTCGAAGGATTGTCCAAGAAAGTCGAAACAGCTCCCACCTAAGTGCGCTAACTGCGGAGAGGCGCACACAGCCAATTACCGCGGATGCCCAAATTTTCCGAAGCCACAACAACAGCAGCTAAAGCCTCCAAGACAAAACTCCCCTAACACCATACCTCAAGCAAGCTCCACTAAAACAGAAGAAGCAACTGTTGAAAAACAAAAGGCAAGTTACGCTGAAACTGCAAAAAAGAAAACTACTCGTTCTGACACCAGGGAACTGTGCGAAAAGTTATTAGAAATTATCAAAACTTACTTACAATGAAAGGCAAATTACCTTTAAAAATCGTTTTCTGGAATTTCAACGGAATCAAACTCGAAAAAGAAGAATTCCTACAGTCCTTCATGAGGATTTGCTTACGAATCACTATAGGAGCCCCATTCAATCTTTCAAACTATTGGAAATATTAACGAATGACTCGTTAAAGCATAGTGCCAATTGATTTATTGGTTATACAAGTTTAGAGAAAATCAAAAGAGGGATAGAATGACAGTTGTAAACAGCCAGCAGCAGGCAGGCAGGAAGAAAGGGTTAGGTAGGTAGGTAGTGACGTCACATGGAAGGTGGCGCCGCCTCAGTGTACATGTGCCAAGGTCGACTTGGGATGAAAACAGTGACTCTATAAATTTCACATTTCTAACACAAACAAAATTCTCAAAGAAGATCTCAACCAGCCTAATATAGAAGAGATTTATCAAGACTCTGCGACAAGACTATTCTCGCAATTTCAAAAATCATCAAATCCAACTATACAAGAAATTGTTCAAAATCAAGGTGACCTCAGCCACCGAACCCGACGACCTGGACCCAATGGCTAGCTGACAGCCAAACACACAACAACTGCCCTCCTGTAAGGTTCGGAGGGCCACTCCAGCATTACAACTCGCCATGTGTAAATAATCTGGACAAGGTGACTCGCGAGCTGTGCTCGAATGTAACACCTGCAAATTGAGATGAAATAAATAAAAAAATAAAAGTGTTAGTGTGAATAGTAATTTGGTCGTGCGTTATTCTCTCTTTGGTTGACTCATTCTCGGCATCAGTGGGGTGTCGGAGGCTTCTAATTCGTTAAGGACAAAAGGAACCTTAACATTTATATTTATAAAAAAACGAAAGAATAAATAAAAGATAAAAAGATCAGGTGTTGAAATCAAAAATAAAAATGGCATATCCTGACCAGGAGCACACTAAATCAATGTTTAGTTGATTTCTGTTCCACCAGATGGCGCTCTGCCTTCTGTAAAGCACATGTGCTCCTGGTCAGGATATACCATTTTTATTTTTGATTTATATTTATGCATCGCTTTTCGCAATAGAATTATAATTTTATGAGATATAGTATTTGAATTAAGATAGCCCATTTTTCATTTTAAAGCTTCTGTTTGTGATCAATATAATAAATATAATTACAAAGAGTTATATAAAGCTATCAAAATCGATTTATTGTTTTTATATGATTCATTATAATTTTATGTTTTCGTCTAGAAAGTTAGAGGCGGCATGTACAATGTCATTGTACATAGTATATTTTTTATATCTATTTTTCGTTTTATCATCATTTCCATTATTGTTAATTTCTCATAATTAGGGCGGACTGTGCACTCTCCTGTATTGACAAGATATCAATAAAAATATGTTAATTGTCAATTATCTAGAAAGTTGGATAGAAAAACTGGTATACTCAACAGAGACCTAGATTATGTAGATTGAAAAAAAGTATTTTGCGTAATTATGATTTTTTATTTATATATAATAGGTAATCAAATTCCCTTTGGCAAAAAGACAAAAAATTAAATTTATTATTCGATGTGAATCACATTTATAAATATTGCATAGAAGAGTGTTTTTGTGCAAATATAAGAATCCCTGCCGTATTTGAAATACTATATGTAATAAAGATATTACAATTTTAGAATTTTTGAAAGAATATATATTTATTGTAGCGTAGAAATCAAGTCTTTGTATATCTGAAGGTGTGAAAGTATTCATTGATGACGTCACGACGACTAGTCGACAATTATCAACAACTCAATCAAACTATCTGTTGGAATATTACAGAGTAACAATGGATATAGATGAGACTGAGTTTGAAAAGGAACTTGTATGTATATAATGTTTTAAGTTTTGTTTTCGTTGTTTTAGACATATATACCAAGATTTGTTTCATATAATTGCTATTAATAATAAATAATATACAAAGTTAAATTGGTTACGGATTCATCCTTCTAATTTACTCTTTAATTAAATGACACTATCTACAGCTAGGGAATATTGAACAAACAAGCAAAGAAATATTTTAAAGATGATTTTACAAACACAGGGTAATATATATTTTTATAATCTGTTGAATATTTTCATTGAATAATATTAAATTAAATAATAAATTATTTCTTCGCCACAATATAGAATTGACGCCGATAACCCAGTGTTGGAGCGTTGTCTCTCAGAGCTCCATTGTTGTAGCAAGTAGAATTGACGCCGATAACCCAGTGTTGGAGGGTTTTGTCTCTCAGAGCTCCATTGTTGTGGCAAGTAGAATTGACGCCGAAAACCCAGTGTTGGAGCGTTGTCTCCCAGAGTTCTATTGTTGTGGCAAGTAGAATTGACGCCGATAACCCAGTGTTGGAGTGTTGTGTCTCCCAGAGCCCTATTGTTTTGGCAAGTATAATTAATGCTGATAACCCAGTGTTGGAGCGTTGTCTCTCAGAGCTCCATTGTTGCGGCAAGTAGAATTGAGGCCGATAACCCAATGTTGGAGCGTTGTCTCTCAGAGCTCCATTGTTGTAGCAAGTAGAATTGACGCCGATAACCCAGTGTTGGAGGGTTTTGTCTCTCAGAGCTCCATTGTTGTGGCAAGTAGAATTGACGCCGATAACCCAGTGTTGGAGGGTTTTGTCTCTCAGAGCTCCATTGTTGTGGCAAGTAGAATTGACGCCGATAACCCAGTGTTGGAGCGTTGTCTCTCAGAGCTCCATTGTTGCGGCAAGTAGAATTGAGGCCGATAACCCAATGTTGGAGCGTTGTCTCTCAGAGCTCCATTGTTGTAGCAAGTAGAATTGACGCCGATAACCCAGTGTTGGAGGGTTTTGTCTCTCAGAGCTCCATTGTTGTGGCAAGTAGAATTGACGCCGATAACCCAGTGTTGGAGGGTTTTGTCTCTCAGAGCTCCATTGTTGTGGCAAGTAGAATTGACGCCGATAACCCAGTGTTGGAGGGTTTTTGTCTCTCAGAGCTCCATTGTTGTGGCAAGTAGAATTGACGCCGAAAACCCAGTGTTGGAGCGTTGTCTCCCAGAGTTCTATTGTTGTGGCAAGTAGAATTGACGCCGATAACCCAGTGTTGGAGTGTTGTGTCTCCCAGAGCCCTATTGTTTTGGCAAGTATAATTAATGCTGATAACCCAGTGTTGGAGCGTTGTCTCTCAGAGCTCCATTGTTGCGGCAAGTAGAATTGAGGCCGATAACCCAGTGTTGGAGCGTTGTCTCTAAGAGCTCCATTGTTGTGGCAAGTGAAATTGACGCCGATAACCCAGTGTTGGAACGTTGTCTCTCAGAGCTCCATTGTTGTGGAAAGTAGAATTGACGCCGATAACCCCGTGTTGGAGCGTTGTTTCTCAGAGCTCCATTGTTATCTCCTTCATGTGTCTCCTTCAATAAAGCAGATGATCGGCAACAGACTTTCCACTACCTTAAATTGTCCATGATTGTATATTATAATAAAAAGTTGCGTGAAGATGGCATTCATGTTCCAAAAGATGCAGCATTTCCTTTTAAGATACATTAGAACAATGCATTTTGGTTGTAATCCCAGTACAGAACGTAATGGTGGCGATAAGGAACGTGCTATAAACCCAGTTTTGGATAATTCAGAAAAAAAGGTTAACCTGTATAACATGATTTTAGGCTATGGCCCTCAATGGTACAAGGAATGTTAAGGTGATTGGTGCCTCTTTTGATATATGGATATCATCCTCCTTCAAATTTATGTCGTTTCCTGGGCTGAAAATCAGCTCTGCAACTTCGTCAGCTTAAGCATATTTTTGACATTTTTTTATTATCCCTAGCACACATGGAACAGGCCATGATAATCTTGATGGGTAGATGTTGACGACTGCCTTTTACTGTAAGTGCACCACATGTCTATACATGTGAAAATCAATTCAACTTTTCACTCACTGGTGGGGTTGGACTTTTTCAAGAATCGGGGGCCATTGGAGCATTTTTTTAATTAGAAAAAAAGTGTCCAATGCGAGATTCAATCCCATGTCGTAGCGGTAGAAAACCAACGGTTTAGAACATCCTTCAACCGACCCCTTTTTTGACAATTTTGATTTCATAACTCTTCTCGTTGGATGTCATGACATTGAAGCCACCCTATATTGATGAATACCATGACCAAAACTATGGTATACAGGTTAGTTTTTGCATGAATTTTCCAAAACTTGTGTTATGGCACATTTTTTCTCACTATTATTTCGCTATGTACCGGCTTTATGAAACAAAGTGCATTGCTTTAATGCATTTTTTAAAGGAAGAGGCTTCTTTTTGGTACATGCCATTTCAAAAGCACTTGTGCTCCTAGTCAAGATATGATTTCATTATTTCTAATATCAACACCTGAACCTTTTATTTTTTTATTTTTTCTATTGTTTTTTCATATTATGCTGCTTATAATATAAAAACATAGAAAACACTGTGAAAAAAATAGTACAAATGTGATATTGTGCTGAGATAAGGTGCATTTATCTTTCTTAAATAACATTGTTTTCGAACTCACAGAATTTGTAATGCCTCCGCGCGATCGCCCACATTGCAGTAAGGACAGTAGAACAATTACTGTTAATTAACCAACCTATAATTTCCAGTTTTTACTGTAACAAAATAATTGACTTTCCAGAACTCTTTTAAAACGACAATAAACAACACAGAATTCCTAAAAGTCTGTAATTGTGTAGGAGGTTATAAACAACAATCAAAGCATTTTTAATTTCTAGAAAAGATTTTTATTATTATTGAGTTTTATGTAACGAGGTGAAGGGGTAAAAAGTAGTGAATTTTATAGAGAGATTCAAAATTTTTGTATTATTTTCTCTTTTTTTTACTTATCTCATATACACGTGGTACAGGGGGTTGGTGGAAGGGTGTTCTAAACCATTGGTTTTCGGCGTTACGACTCGGGATTGAATCCCGCATTGGGCACTTTTTTCTAATTAAATAAAATGCTCCAATGGCCCCCGATTCTTTCAAAAGCCCAACCCCATCAGCGAGTGCAAGTAACTAAACGGGGCTCTGGCACATTTGTAAATGCAAAAGTCTAACTGATTTTCACATGTGTAGATATGTGGTGCGCTTACAGTAAAATCAGTCGTTAACTACCCACCATGATTATAATGGCCTGTACCACGTGTACTAGGGATAATAAAAAGACGTGGTACAGCCAATCATAGTGCGTAGTTAACGACAGCTTTTACTGAAACTACACTACATATCTACTAGATACCAGTTCGACTTACACTTACAATAGTACCAAAGCCCCATTCATTTACTTGCATTCCTTGATGAAGTTGGATTTTTGTAAAATTCGGGAGCAATTTTAGAAAGCTAAAATATACTCAACCTTAAAATATATATATATTTTTTTAATTTCTCACTTTTTAAAATTTTGTTTCTAATTTAAAATATAGAAGGTTTTTCGAAATTCTTAAACTAAATATTTGAGTGCCAGGTTGAAGGATTCTACTTAAGTTTATAGGAACAGCTCTAGAAAGCCAAAAAAAGCAAAGATGTTATAAAAAGTTCGCTTTTTCATACTACAAATCCATTTATAGATGTGGGATTTGATCCCGAGTCCTTGCTGCCGAGAAACAATGGTTTATACCACTGTCCCACCAATCCTTTGGCTGAGAAATTTCAACCTTTAAGTGAAGTTTGAACTTTTGTGATTGTCTTCTGATAGGATAGAATGATCAGGTTCTTTCTTTTATTGGTTGTTCTTGAAAAGCAGACACTTTGGCTGTAAGAGTTTATCTATCTGACCGAAAAGTGTCTGCTATTTTAATAACATGATTTTAATATCAGCACCTGACCCTTTTATTTTTTCTATTGTTTTTTTCATATTATACTGTTTATAATTTGTTCATAAAGGGCACATCTTGGATTCAATAAATAATCTTATATTAAAAGATTATTTATTGAATCCAAGATGTGCCCTTTATGAACAAATATAACAATATGGATTGCTCTATTTTCAGACTGTTTATAATATAAAAACATAGAAAACACTGTGTGAAAAAAATAGTACAAATGTGATATTGTGCTGAGATAAGGTGCATTTATCTTTCTTAAATAACACTGTGTTCGAACTCACAGAATTTGTAATGCCTCCGCGCGAATGCCAACGAATGCCAGCCAGACAACCTCTATCTTCAAGATCTTCTATTAATGGATTTATGGTGTGAAAAGTGGACTTTTTACAACATTTGTTCATTTTTTGCCTTTCTAGAGCTATTCCTATAAACTTAGGTAGAATCTTTCAACCCAACATTCAAGTATTTAGTGTTTAAGAATTTCCCAAACCTTCTATTTTAAATTATAAAAACAATTAGTATATATATAGTACAAATAATTGTAAATATAAAATAGGCGTTATTGTTAATATTCAAAATATTCACACCTATATTTTACAAAATTTATTTTTGTCCATAATATAAATGAATATATCTTTTTTTTTTCCCTCCCCATTGAATATAAGCAAAAATATTTTGAAAACTTAATTCTGTTGACGTTATGTGGCGCCGAGTTTGTTGTTGACACACATTAATATGTTAAAATACCTTGATAAAGGTTGGCGTTCAGCCAACTGAAATATTGGTAAAATAAATGATATTTTGATCCAATATATGCCTTTTTAATTTAAAAAAATATATGAGAAAGTTTTTTAAAAAACAATATTTTAAAGTTTAGTATATTTTAGCTTTCTAAGTAATAATATACAGAAAATCACTTGTGTAGATAAAATTAAAATTATTCATAAACCCAGACAAAGAAAAAAAGTTTTAAAGTAGATAATAGTATTAAAAGTAAAGACACAAGTGTAGCGCCCGTGTCTAATTAAAGAGATTAATATTACAGATAGAGGGTGAGAGTTGTAAATAGCAGCAGCTCACAGAAGCTCTACTCTGTGGTAAGCTCCAATTAGAATTCTCCAACATTTTCTTTTTTTTACTTTTTGGAGACAGTTGGATGGATGCGATTGTTTTTCTTGCCAGGGCCTAATCTCATTGGGCCCTTGGGATTATGGACAACGTATTCTAAATATAACCTCTTTCTTGTTTTCTGCTCATGTGCTGCCATAGAGGCTCTTCTTCTGATTTTTTTTTTTGCTGGTTTAGATCATCTTAATGGAATGGTAAGATCGTCTGTGATATTCTAAATATAACTGATGCTTACATACAGGGCGGTCCATAAGTCCTGAATCTGTTTGTTTTTATTAAGAATTAAAAGTGTTCGGGACTTATGGACCACCCTGTATATACGCGCTATGCTAGTTCCTGTGTGAATGCTGAATTTCTTCTTTGGCTGGATGGTACATATTTTAATGCTTTTGTTCTAATAATTTCGTAGGGATCTTCTGTTTGCTATTCGTAGTGCCTTGGATGCTGGATTACCCTCTCTTTTATGCTAGTTCTGATCTTAAGAGAACAATAAAATCGTGGATATTCTAAATAGGTCTGCTGTTTATGCGTGATGCCAATGTTCCAATGTTAAGGGCTTGATTTCTTCTTAAGGGTTGAATATTTCAGATTCTAATGCTTCTGTTCCAATGATTTCGTGGAATACTCTAACTATAACCTCTGTGTTTGCTTCTCGTACTGCTGTGGAAGCTGGATTGCCTTCTTTTGTGCTAGTTCTGTTCTTAGGAGAACACTAAAATTGTGGATATTCTAAATAGAAATGCTGTTTACGCGTAATGCTAATGTTCTGATGTTAAAGGCTGTATTTCTTCTAATGTTGGATAGTTCATATTTTAATGTCTTTGTTCTAATCATTTAGTTGGGGATATTCTAAATACAGTGTACTCCGCTTATAACGAAGTCGCATTATCCATGACAATCACTTTGTTATATCCGCAGTTGGAAAAAAAAATGTTTTGTACCAATAATTTTATTTACTATTCAACTCAAAAGAGCAACACAAAGATCAATAACAACCTCATCAGGTGTTTTTGGAGAAGTAGTTTGTGATTTTCTTTTGACATTTAGAAGTCAGTAACAAGTGCTGAACACTCTTTTCGATGTTGTCCAAGTCTGACAGATGCCTATGAAGAGACTTGGACTCATCCTGACATTGAAGAAACAATCGCAGAGTTTGAATGCTCTCCAAGACCTCTTTTGGATGCGGAATGTGGACAATTGGGTCTACTTCTTCATCAACTTGGTCCGTTTCTTCTTCTTCTTTTGCTTGAAGAATGCTCTCGACAATTTCTACATCGGATAACATGGCATTTGTAACGACGTCATTGCAGCGTCAGCATAAGAATCGAAATCCATCTCTAACGGTATTTTTAAAACTTCTTTCATGCGATCGAAGAGGCTTTGTTGCTCCCACATTTGTGTTGCAGGCTGTGGTGTATCCAATGGAGAACTGACATCGGACTTAATAATTCCACTATGATGCCAACAGTTGGAAATTGTCGCTGGAAGCACATCATTCCATGCTACAGATATAATATCCACAGCTTGCTTAAGATTGATTGTTAATGCTGTTCCAGCATCGTATGCCGTCAAATATTTCCTCATTAAACGCGTTCGATAAATCGATAAATAATTCGATAAAAAAAATACTTATAATATGTTTGCATATTTTAAAATTGTATATTATTAACTTATTTGTTGTGTATCATTAAATTTGTGTCATTCACACGTTGTAATTTGATATATATTATGCATAATATATTAGTCAATTATAATGGTAAATGAGAAAACTTCGTTATAAACGGATAAAATAAAAATTTATACATGCAAATCACTTCGTTATAAGCGAAAATTCTTTATATCCGACTTCGCAATATCCAGAGTTCTTTTAATGGTTTAAGCCCTTCTTTTCTTTCGTGCAGACAATTTCATTCGCTATATGCGGAATTTCGCTATAACCGACTTTGTTATAAGCGGAGTACACTGTATAACTATTCTGCTCTTACTTCTGTAGAAGCTGGATTTCCTCTTCTGTGCTAGTTTTGATCTTAAGAGAACACTAAAACCGTGTGATATTCTAAATAGAACTGCTGTTTACGCGTAATGCGATAGTCTTCTAATGTGAAGGCTTAATTTATTCTTAGAGTTTGATAGTACAGATTCTAATGCCTTTGTTCCTATGATATCTTGGGATACTCTAACTATAACCTCTGTGTTTGCTGCTCGTACTGCCTTGGAAGCTTAATTTCCTCTTTTGTGCTAATTTTGTTCTTAAGAGAACACTAAAATCGTGAATATTTTAAATAGAACTTATGTTTACGCATGATGCTAGTGTTCTTATGTTAAGGGCTAGATTTCTTCTTAGGGTTGGATGGTTGATATTCTAATGCCTTTATTCTAATGATTTCATGGTATACTCTAAATATAACTTCTGTTTGCTGATCTTACTTCTGTATAGGTTGGATTTCCTCTTTAATGCTAGTTCTGTTCAAAGGGAATGCTAAATAAAACTGTTGATCGCGCGTAATGCTAATGTTTTGATATGAGGGTTGAATTTCATTTTAGGCTGGCTAATTCAGATTCTAATGCCTTCGTTCTCATTATTTCCTTATCTAAGTCTTCTTCTGAAGAGAAAATATGTGCTGCTGATGCTCATTTGGACCCCGTATTTAACTTTGATAGTCCAGATTCTAATACCATCTTGGCTTCTCTCTCGTGAAGTATTCTATATAAAACTGGTGTTTGCTGCTCGTATTGCTGTAGATTACTCTATTTTGTGCTAGTTCTGTTCTAAGGGAATGCTAAAATGGTAAATATTCTAAATAGAACTGGTATTCGCGCGTGATGCTAGTGTTTTAATGTGAGGGTTGAATTTCTTTTTAGGCTGGCTAGTTCAGATTCTAATGCCTTCGTTCTTGTAGATTCGTGGGTACTGAGATAGAACTGAAGTTTTATATGCTGTTGATTCTCATTTAACTTTATGATAGTACAGGTTCTAATACCATCATGGCTTCGTGAAGTATTCTATATAAAGCTGGTTGTTATGTACTCTTCTACCTAATATTCAATAATCTTAGGTAGTGTAGGTTTTCAACAACAACAACAACAAAAAGCCTTTATTCAGGGTCACTGACCCTATACAGGATTCACCAGAGGTATGCATAAGAACAAAGCAGTGAGACAAAGGAAATAACGATATATACAGAGTAAAAAGAAAAAAACAAGAAAGAGAAAGAGGGAAGCAAGAAAAACAACACAAAAAGAGTAGCAGTAAGAAAGTGAGGAGTGAGTGTCACTTGGCCTTCTTCTGAGATACGGACTTGTGGAAACCATAAAACGCCGTAGCAATATACTTATTCTGGGTCATATTGTCAATTATTGATGGAAGTGAAGCACAGAGTTGCCCAGTTTTGAGCATAAGGGTTCTTGTGTAGTTTTTCATTAAAAGAGATTCTATGCTACTGAAAAGTTATCTATTTGCATAATCTTTTACTATTACAGAATTATTATAAGACTAAAAACATTAATATCTCACCTATATATTGATTACGTCACACAACAACAACCAAGTCCTTGGTCAAAACCATATATACATATTATATATTACACTGGTATTTGCTGATAATTCTGTTTTAGACTTTTACTTTGTCTTGGCAAGATTCTAATAATACTGTCATTTTGTTGTAGATAATTTGTAGATAATTGTAGATAAATGAAGCTATGTAACAAAGTATTATTTTTATTAACAGAGTGGTCATTTTTATGTTTATATTTTGCTACTCTGTAAATTTCCCTCGTGGCTTATCTTGGGTTTTACGCTCCAGGAGCCCGGGTTACCTCTATTTTCTCTCTGGCTTATCTTAGGTTTTACGCTCCAGGAGCCCGGGTTACCTCTATTTTCTCTCTGGCTTATCTTGGGTTTTACGCTCCAGGAGCCCGGGTTACCTCTATTTTCTCTCTGGCTTATCTTGGGTTTTACGTTCCAGGAGCCCGGGTTACCTCTATTTTCTCTCTGGCTTATCTTGGGTTTTACGTTCCAGGAGCCCGGGTTACCTCTATTTTCTCTCTGGCTTATCTTGGGTTTTACGTTCCAGGAGCCCGGGTTACCTCTATTTTCTCTCTGGCTTATCTTAGGTTTTACGCTCCAGGAGCCCGGGTTACCTCTATTTTCTCTCTGGCTTATCTTAGGTTTTACGCTCCAGGAGCCCGGGTTACCTCTATTTTCTCTCTGGCTTATCTTGGGTTTTACGTTCCAGGAGCCCGGGTTACCTCTATTTTCTCTCTGGCTTATCTTGGGTTTTACGCTCCAGGAGCCCGGGTTACCTCTATTTTCTCTCTGGCTTATCTTGGGTTTTACGCTCCAGGAGCCCGGGTTACCTCTATTTTCTCTCTGGCTTATCTTGGGTTTTACGCTCCAGGAGCCCGGGTTACCTCTATTTTCTCTCTGGCTTATCTTGGGTTTTACGCTCCAGGAGCCCGGGTTACCTCTATTTTCTCTCTGGCTTATCTTGGGTTTTACGCTCCAGGAGCCCGGGTTACCTCTATTTTCTCTCTGGCTTATCTTGGGTTTTACGCTCCAGGAGCCCGGGTTACCTCTATTTTCTCTCTGGCTTATCTTGGGTTTTACGCTCCAGGAGCCCGGGTTACCTCTATTTTCTCTCTGGCTTATCTTGGGTTTTACGCTCCAGGAGCCCGGGTTACCTCTATTTTCTCTCTGGCTTATCTTGGGTTTTACGCTCCAGGAGCCCGGGTTACCTCTATTTTCTCTCTGGCTTATCTTGGGTTTTACGCTCCAGGAGCCCGGGTTACCTCTATTTTCTCTCTGGCTTATCTTGGGTTTTACGCTCCAGGAGCCCGGGTTACCTCTATTTTCTCTCTGGCTTATCTTGGGTTTTACGCTCCAGGAGCCCGGGTTACCTCTATTTTCTCTCTGGCTTATCTTGGGTTTTACGCTCCAGGAGCCCGGGTTACCTCTATTTTCTCTCTGGCTTATCTTGGGTTTTACGCTCCAGGAGCCCGGGTTACCTCTATTTTCTCTCTGGCTTATCGTTTGTTTACCACTCATAGTTTGTTCTTGCCTGAAATAAATTTCTATCCCCTCCTGAAGTTTTTGTCTTCCCTAATTTTTCACGTGGCAATATTAATATAACTATAAGAATTTAGTACAAAGAGTGAAATTGTACTGGGATCAGAATAGTGAGAATTTTAACCCAGGTTTGAATGGACTACGTCAGGAGTTTCAAGAAAGAAGGATGACATATATGTGACCACAACGTGTTAATTGTCCCCAGACGATGGGTGACGTGATCCCCGAGGTATAAATAGGCCCTGTCAGTGGTGCCAAGTCTGTGCCCACCTCCGTCACCCCACTTAGACTGGATGACCCGTGTCGGTGACTTTATTCCTGATTAGAAGATGTGTTATTTCCTTATCTAAGTCTTCTTTTGAGAAGAAAATATTTCAAAATAGCACATATCTCTCTCTTTAAAGGCAAAATAGCCTAGCTGCGAAAGATTTAGACTTTAGAACCTGATGTACCTGGTTCGAACACACTTTTCGCTATCTTTTTATTTTCTCAAATTATTTTTGTGTTCGCTTCCTCATTCTGTAAATATTGACTGAGTTGTCAATATATTTGGGTCAATTGTCATCTCTCTCTCTCTAAAATACAACTCATTACTTAGATTTTAATACTACAATTTTAATAATAATAACAAAAATTCACAAATGCGTCTATATGTATATGATTGTATATACACTAATCGACAAAACTTAAGAAAGTGGAAAGTCTTTCATATCGTCGGTCGTCTATTTTTTTAAGGAGACAGGCAACTTTGTTCAGACTTGGTTATCTCGTGTATCTTCAATAAAGGCCACTGTAATATATTTCAGAGTTATTGTCTGAATCCCGATATATATGCTAAAAGGTACAACTTCCTTAAGTTTTGTCTATGAATGTATGTCAGAATGGACTCCTTAAACAAACAATTATAGCCATTTCTTCCCAAAACGATTTTCTACCTAAAGATACCTCGTAAAGAATAAGATCGCTGTAGTTAAATAGTTATTGTGATGTTCCTCTTCGATTAAATAAATAAATATGCTTTACCAAATTAAGAAACAAATTTTAATTATATATCTTTCTAATGTTAAACATGCACTTCTTAATATATTCATAACAACAACAATTACAATCACAGTGCTGCCAAATCCAAACAATCAAAAATAAATTAATTAAACAGAGTATATTATAATATTATTATAAGGTATATTACAGTTATATATAAGTAAATATAGTTGGTATATTATGAAAAAAGGCATCTCCTTATCGTGCAACTGAAAGTTGCTGATGGCTTGCGCCATCTATCGGAATAAATATCAACTATTCTCGTTGATTTTTAATTATTCCAGAATTGGCCAAATACCCATTCTTGATTAATCAAGAAAAGCTAACCACGGACAAGAATAGTTTATATTTATTCCGATAGATGGCGCAAGCCATCAGCAACTTTCAGTTGCACGATAAGGAGATGCCTTTTTTCATAATATATGCACCTTATCCCAGTACAATGTCACATTTGTACTATTTTTTCATAGTTAGTATAGTTATATATAACAATGCTTATTTGGAAACAAACTAAATCAACGTTTAGTTAATTTTTGTTTCCCTAGATGGCGCTCTACCATCTATAAATGCTTATATGAACGGTCAAGAAATGCCATTTTTGTTTTCAAAATATTTATAGAAAAATGTAATAAGGCGAGAGATATATGCCTTTTAGAGAAGCATGATTGCTATGTAATATTCAGAGCGGTAAAAGAATAGGTATAAAAAAATAGGTGAAATAAATTCAAAGCTAAGTGGTATTCATAAAGTAGGTCTCCTTCATAACTGCATTCCAAATAGAAAGTGAGGGTATTAAATTTTCCAACTCAAAATTATGACTCTCCATAAAAAGCATCTTCATTTTTTTCATTTAATTTAAAGTCTTTTATCTTTCCATGCCGATTTTTTTTAAAAGAATAGCTTGCTGTGTGAGAGAGAGAAATTTTTAAGTTAATGGTAAAATGTATATAAACAAAAACAACAAAAAAAAGCTTTTATTAGAGCCCATTGCCCTGTATGGATTCGCCATACAACAACAAAATAACACAGTAATTTTTCCTTCCTTTCCCCATGTGCACGTGAGCCTTTGTTTTAAAAGGGATTTATTTACACATCTGTTCTAAAACTTTCCTCACTACCTCTTTTGTGTATGAATCTATTTACAATTGATCTGTAGAAATTATAGAGTTCTATTGCTATATTTTTCTTTTCTGAAATAGTTCTCAGCGTCTTGAGTGGGTTGCTAAGTCTCCAGAAGAGTAATGTATATATTCATTTTGTAAATTTCATTTTAGATTAAGTGAAAAAAAAATATAGAAAAACAGTTTGATTGGGGCTTAAAGTTACCTAGAAATTATTTGAAAAAAAGGAACAATAACACTGTGTTAGTATATTTCACATATTTTCTAATTAGTTAAGTTAGAGTCAATAATTTAAGATCATATATACCTTTCTATTAAAATGTACACTGTTCCTATTTGCTACCACATATTTTGTATAATATGCTATATATTATAACTATATATATATGTTATATAAAAATAATTTTATTTTATATTAAATTATATTTCATAGATTCAAATATTATGTTTATATCTACCACCAGATGTCGGGACTTTCCCTATATAAAACCGATTGTTGTTGTTTCTTGATGGCCGGCTCAAACCTTTTGTAAATTATGTAAATAAGTTTTTCATTTTTTTTTTTTATTCTTACGCCTTAAATCAGGCAATATTTTCTCAGATTATGTATATTTTGTGTTTTATAAGCTTAATTAAAACAGACTGACAATGATCTAAACTATTTTTATCTTAAAAATGGTAAGATTTTAACCACGCGACTGCGTTACCATAGCATAATCCTCAAGATAATCAAAATCAGTAGAAAATATTTTTATTTATAATATATATAGAGTTATAATACTTGTATATACTTATATTCTTATATAAAAATCTCTATATTGATATTTTATTGTACTATTACAAATGACGTTACAAAAAAATCTTCCGGACAAAAAAGAATGCATGATAAATTACCCAGATGATATTTAAAGGTCTTAAATTTAATTAGGTTATTTGCCACCAGGTGGCACTCTATTACAATGTTGACGCCTAATCAACTTCTGTTTTATAACTTGGTGA
Organism: Cordylochernes scorpioides; assembly: GCA_030710605.1. Classification (NCBI taxonomy): domain Eukaryota; kingdom Metazoa; phylum Arthropoda; class Arachnida; order Pseudoscorpiones; family Chernetidae; genus Cordylochernes; species Cordylochernes scorpioides. The sequence continues at coordinate 23,766,817 of CP092866.1, read as the reverse complement.
AGAAATTTCTTTTCTAGGGCTAATTTATCCCCATCGTCTGCTAGAAGAAATTAATAATAAGCTTAAGTGTGTTGTGTGTGTGTGTCATTAACTTTAATAATTACTTTAAAGAAAACAAAATAGCATGTATTATTTTATTAACTTGATATTATGTAGTTCGCACACATAAAGTTTTATCTTTTGTTTTATTATCTCTATATATATTATTTATATATTATTTAGGGGTTTCAGTGTGTGTTTATGAAAGTTTGTGTATATGCTTCATTTTGCAATTGTAGTTTTTTATTTGTTTTGTTCATTTTTAAGCAATAAAATATATAGGAAGAAGGTGTAATATTTGTTGAATATATATTAATTAATTGTTACCACAGAGTGTGTGTAAGCTCACAGGTAAATAGGCGCTAACCAAATCAAAAAAAAAGTTCCTTTGTTCAATATTAGTTTCCCTTTTATATTTTGTTCTCTCTCTTGTTAATCAATAAATATAATGTTTAATTAATAATTATTGGAATCAGTTTCATTAATAATTCTAAGCAAAGTCAACAATATTCAATTCAAGCATAAGGAATCAACATCGATTCATTTTTAAAACAAAGCAAAATCATAAGCTTATACAACTTTCACTTTTTCGAACACCCATGTAGAGGTGAATGTGACTATTAATACGCCTTCTGCGTGTTTGATGGTGGCATTTTAAGGCAATTTATATGTGTGTGTGTGGGTTTCCTTTCGCGTATTATTATTTTTTCAAAAAATATGTCAGGCTCTGAATTATTTTTCCATTTAATTCTATAATAACTATTTATTTTGTTAATTTTCCATTTTTTAAATGTTTTATAATTTTAATGAAAAGTTCTACGCTTTTAGATTTTTCACTATTTTTCAATGTGAAAAGGAAATTTAAGAAACTCTCTCTCTTCTTAAAAAAAAATAAGTAATATAAATCACAAAAGACATTTTTGGATTTAAAAAAAAAAGCAGACGAAAATTTAATATTGCTTTATTTTAATTTATATTTTTTTTATTGAGGTTATTAAATATAAAAATAATTTAACACATATCTACATATTTATAACGTAAAAATAAAAATATATACAGGGTGATCCAAAAGTCCCGCACTATTTTAAAAATTAATAACTCCGCGAATATTTGCGCTAGAGCAATGCGGTAAACACCATTGTGTTCAGGATGCAATGGGATTTTTTATGGCAAATAATGAAAAATTCGAAATTGATTTTAGTTACAATTTTATTCGCCAGATGGCGCACTACCAAAATCAGAGATTCAGCGGCCAAATTGTTTGATAAATTGAAAAATATAACTGATCGACACGTATTTTTCCTTTTTGAATACCAGGAAAGAACCCTAATAACATCAAATAACAAATTAATAAAACACCACTTCGCCAAAAGTATGAATAATTGGTTAACAATTTTTAAATACAATCAGAGATATGTAAAATAGGTAAATGCAAATTAAAACATGTAGCAAAAAAAAATGATATTTTAGATACGGTTTGTGTTTCCGAAGATAATAAATTTCTAATATTTTTAATTCAACTCTCTCTCCTACTGTACCCAATTTTAAAAAATGTGTCCCCTCAAATAAAAATATTTTTCAAATCGACCTTTTGCGTTGAAAAACGTGGTAGTAAAATCATTTTGTATTATTTTTTTGCACAAAATTTCTAAAGTTATTGGTGTACAGAAAATATTCCTTATGCTATTTCTTCTAATGAGCGAAAATCGAAAAACTAAACATAAGGGGAAAAATTGTGTGCACCAGTGTTATTCGAGAATTTATAACACTCTGGTTTGCACGAAATAATATGTGAGCAAATGAGAAACAAAATATTACTGTTCACAAAAAAAAAGAGTCAAGATGTGAGGACAGCATTTATTATCCCATATCCCAACACAAAGAGCTGCAAAATATTGGTAGATAATATAATACATGGCAGCTTATATAACACATGAGGTAACTGCCTTCTCTCTTGTATTAGGTCACAATCCTTGCTCAATGTGGCACCCTTCATTCTCAATCACCGCCTGCAGACGATAAATGACAGAATGGACAGCATTAAATAACATATCTGTTGAAATTGATAAAACGTGCCATCTGATAGAAGCCTTTAACATGGCCAATGTGGTAGGCCAGCATCGATAAACACACGATTTAATGTACCCCCATAAACAAAAATCGCAAGGCGTCAAGTCTGGTGATCTTGGAGGCCACTGGTATATAAAGTGGCGACTTATCACACGATTTTCAACGAACGTATTCTTCAGCAATTGTTTGGCACCTCGGGAGATATGAGGAGGTCCTCCAACTTTCATGAATGTTATTTCGCTTAGTGCTTTTTCCCTGCAATATGGGAATACCCCATATGAACATAACGTTCACCAGTTACAAAAAAAACGGTTTTAAAAGTTCTTCCATTGATTTTTCGAAGAAAAATGGCCCAATAATAAAATAAGAATTGAACTCACACAAACCTGTAACTCTAGGCTGATAAAGTGGCATTTCTGTAAAAATCCAAGGGTTTTCTGTTGCCCAAAAGCGGCTGTTTTGAATGTTAAATTCTCCGTTTAGAGAAAGTGAGCATCATCTGTCCACAGAACATTCGACAGCCAGTTTTCATCAATATCAATTTTCCGGAAAACCCATGCAGCGAATTCTTGACGCATCTCAAAATCCCCAACTTTCAGCTCGTGAAATCTTTGAATTTTGTATGGGTACACACAATAGAGACATTAAGTGAAGCCTCTTCGGATATCACAATCATACTCGGCGATTTAACGCCAAAAGTTCAACTTGGGGATCATCTGTCCAGGATAACAAAGGTCACCGACCTCGACCTTACACCATTAAATAAGGGAGAGAACACCTATCTATCCAAGTCGACAGGCACAGAATCCGCAATAGACATCACAGCGATAAATTTCAACATCGCACCCACAACACAATGGAAAATCCTGAGAGGTGCAATCAGTGACCACAGACCAATTTTAACAACCCTAAACTTCAAAATTGAGAAGGTCCAACAGAATAAAAGAACATGGAACTTTATGAAAGCCGACTTGAAAACAAATTCACAGAAAAGCTTGAAGAACAGTGCAACGAAAAATTGAATTACAGAACGCTTGACAAAAACTTGGAAAACTTCTCTTCGAATATATCAAAAGCTGCAAAAGCATCGAAACCTAGAAGGAGACGTTAGACCTGTGGATACCTTACTGGAAGGACCACAACATCGAGGCAATGATTGCAGAGAGAGACAATATCAATGAACTTCTTTAAAAAAAATAAAACAGAAGAAAAGAGAAAGTTACACATTGAAATTAGTCACAAAATTTCGCAGAGTTCTGCGAAAAAATGGATCCAAGAAAGGACAGCCAACACTGGAATATGATTAGAGTGTTAGAAAAGAATCAAAACCAACACCAATCCTCCAATACTCTAACCGATATGAATAGAACAGCGAGAACGTGAACAAACAGATGGCTAACATAATTGCTGAATATCTTACAAGCACTTCCATACTCAAATATACGATTGAAGACAGGACTCTAAAAATAATATAAACCAGTTAGTTAAACAAGCAAGAAACTTCCATCAACAAGATATTTTCTCGAGAGACTTCACACTGAATGAGCTAAACTCATCAATAAAAAAATCTAAGAGGTCACCAAGAGATAATCTAATCTTTGGTCAAATGATTAAACACTTTGAAGACAAAGCTAATAAACAACTCCTACGAATACTGAACATTTCATGGTAAACTGGTGAACTACCAAAGAATTGAAAGATATCAATTACTGTGCCAATACTGAAACCAAACAAAGATGCCAAGGAATCCAAGAACTATCGGCCAATTGCTCTCACCAGCATACTTTGTGAAATAACAGAACGAATTATCCACTCTAGGCTCATAGTCTGGCTCACTAACAATAATAAAATAAACTTCTACCAAACTGCCTATAGATCCCAGCACTGTACGACTGATCAACTGTTCTACTTCTGTCAATCAATAATAGATTATTTCCAGGAAAAACCGCCAAAGAAGACCACGGCTATATTCCTTGACATGACCGCAGCTTTTGATAGAGTGTGGAGGGAGAAATTACGTGAAAAGCTGCACAACATCGGAGTAAGAGGAGAAACCTCAACCTGGATTGCAGACTTCTTAAGGGGAAGAAGGTTAAAGGTTTGGGTCAATGGAGAATTTTCCAAGGAAGGAAGAACGTGTGATACTGCAGTCCTGGATCTTTCCAGTTGGTCTCGAGGACCGCGCCATCACCATCTCCTAAGCGGCGAAGTACGCGATCTAGGTATTCATCTTAGATCACAAAATGCGTGGTGTCGCTGGAGACCCACTGGCGATTCTCCACCAAACTCTGCAGCGCTGGCAGAGGCGCCATATTCATTGTACATAGTGTATGTGATGATTTAAGACCATGGAATTGTTGTAAATAGTCCAGATATCTACTACCACATGTTCCACCACGTAATTGTATATAACTTCTCATTAACTGCAAATAGAAAGCCTCAACTAACATCAATCTGTACCGCCTAAGAATCTAATAAAGTATAGCAACTGTACAGATAGAAGGAATGGAGACTAACAGGAGAAAATTAAGGTTAAAACTAATCAGGCTTAGGTGAAAATAGGAGAGAAGGCCTAGCAAACCCAGTCCAACCTTTACGAGGTCGTGGCCCTCCTGGATAATAACCCCCCCCCCCTGTTTACGTCAGAAAAGAGCAGTGACCTGTTCGGACCCAGCTCAGCTATAAAAGGAGGCCCCGATCCTCAGTTAGTCAGTCCTTAGTTAGTCTTCGTTCCAGTCCCTGTCCACCGGACGCTCCGATAAAAGGTAAACCCTTTCCTGCCAGAAATCTCCTCGTCCTATTTCTTCTTGACGTTCAGACGCTTCTAAGTGGAATCTCTATTTGCTTATTTCACCTTTGGCCCAGCTGTGTCGCCTTCCAACACGACTGCACGGTAGAGTTGACATCGAGGTTTGTCTAGCATCAGGTAACACTGGTTCCAGAGGTCCCAAGATATCACATGTATATAATGCATATTATCTTTTATTAAATAGTGCAGACTGTGCACTTTGTATGTATTGACAAGATGTAAATAAAATTATTTTAACTTTCATTGATGAGGAATTGGAATTTTCAAAACATATAATTAGCACCTCAAATAGAGCTACCAGAAAACTAAACATTCTGAGATGGCTATGTGGAACAAATTGGGGAGAAAACCCAGAATTCTCAGAACAACATATATCACCTTAATAAGGCCGATAATGGAATATGCAACACCGGTCTGGGCTCCCTCAAGCTCATCACTAAAAGTAAGACTAGACAGTGTTCAAGCAAAAGCGGCCAAAATAATCACCGGTGCTGTTTCATCCACCAACAATGAGAAAAGTCAGAGAGAATGTGTTCTAGACCTACTCGCTCGAAAGCAGAAGATAAAATAAAAACAACTTGGATCGGCACTTCGGAAACGAGGAACCAGAGGACGAGATCTCTCTGACCACTTGTGGTTTGGTGGATCCGCCCTTTTCTGAGAATGAGGTGAAACTGACGGCTTTCAAGTTCGGGAAAAGGAAACCTCCTGGTCCCGAAGGGATCGATAACACGGTCGTGAAAGCCCTGTTAAAAATGCACCCATCACTTCTTGCCAGGTTTTTCAATAGGTGCCTGGACACTGGTACTTTTCCTGAGGCATGGAAGGTTGCCCGAGTAGTGCTTCTCAAAAAGTCTGGTAAAAAGGGTAATTCTCCTAATGATTATCGTCCGCTTTCTTTACTAGTGTGTCTAGGTATGGTCCTGGATAGCCTACTAGCTCAGCGACTGAAGCACTGGCTAGAGAGTAATGAGCTCCTTTCCTCCTTCCAACATGGTTTTAGGGAAGGGAACTCCACAACCACGGCTCTGAAAGAGGTGTTAGAGGGGGTTGAGATGGGCTTAAATAAGGGTGCTTGGGTTCTTCTCGTGGCCCTGGACATTGATGGCGCGTTCAACTCCATGAGCTGGAACAAACTGATGAAATTTGATGGACATGGGTTGTCCTGATAATTTGTGTAGCTTGGTTCGTGACTTCCTGAGGGATAGACGGATTAGCCTCAGTTTTGGTGGGCGGAAGTTGGAAAGAAACTGTGCTAGGGGTTGCCCCCAGGGCTCTTGCTGCGGACCTATTATGTGGAATATCCTGGTAAACACCGTTTTCCAGGAGGAGTTACCTGAGGGAGCCTGGCTGGTTCTCTATGCTGACGACCAGTTCCTCATCATTGAGGCTGCTTCGAGAGCAAGGGCTGAGAAGTGTGTTGAAGCTTCTCTCCAAATCCTCTCGAACTGGGCCCATGACTCTGGCCTTAAGTTCAATGTATCCAAAACTAAAGCCCTCAGCTTTAAGCCTAGGGACATAAGTACTAAAAGGAAAGGGATCAAATGGGAGCACAAGCCGGCTATCTGGATGAAAGGACGGAGGGTAGCGTTGGTCAATAGGATGACCATCCTGGGGGTGGTCATTGATGACAAGATGGGTTGGCAATACCAGGCGGAGGAGATGGTGACGAGAGGCAGGGAGGCATTGTGCAGGCCTGTCCTGGTTGGCTCTCAATAGGGGGGGGGAGGAGGGTATTATTTTTAGGAACCTCTGCCTCTCCTGTGTCGAGCCAATCCTGCTATAACAGGGATCAGAAGGTGGCAAAAACTCTAGAGAGCGTGCAGAGGACAGCGGCACTCAGAATCACAGGGGGATATCGCACTACCAGCAGTGAGGCCTTTTTGGTCCTCGCTGGGCTTATTGCCCTGGGATTGAAACTAGAGGAGGAGACCATCAGACAGAAGATCTGGGAGAACAGGGAAGATGCCCTGGGACTTAAAGCGGGTGCCCTGGAATGGAAGAGGGACCCAAGGAAGCCTCCGCAGTGGTTGCCAAAGTGGAATTGGAGTCCTGGAGGGCCGACAGGGATTGACACGGAGGTTTTCACTGATGGTAGTAAGTCTGGAACCAATACTGGAGCTGGAGTAGTGATTTTCACTAATGGAGAGCTGATCTTCCAAGAAAGCTTAACACTCAGAGTGGACGAATTGGTCTTTTCAGCCGAGCTGGTTGCGATCAGGGTAGCCCTCAGAGTGTGTGCCGAGAAGAACTTCAGCCCGGACCGCCTCTATTCAGATTGTATGTCGGCCCTCGTCGCCATCAATCTGGTGAAAGGGCAACTCGCGCATCAAATAATCCAGGAGCTGGAGATGATAACGCGGGCTCCGGAGGGTTAGGGGACACAGCCTCATCGAAGGTAATGAGTTCGCAGAGGCAGGCTAAGGCAGGATGCTTTAGAGGTAGATTACTGAGGACCCCAGTGACCAAGAAAGAAGTTTATAGGAGGATCAGGGGGCACGTCCAGGACTTATGGTTGGACAGATGGAGGAAAAGTGTGAAGGGAGAGAAGTATTCAATTGGGTAACAACACCCAAGTACCTCTGTAAGGTAATGTCCCACAAATTCATTAGGGTAGTTCGGGACATGGGCTCTTCCCCAAGTCTCCACAGATTTAAAATTAAGAGAAACCCTGATTGCGTCTATGAAGAAAGGGATGTGGATGCACGCCACTACGTCTTGGATTGTCCAAGGGTAGTGGGTGTGCAGGAAGAGAGAAGGAGAGCAGGGGCGCGATCGAGAGTAAGCTGCTGAGAAACCACAGCAAGCTTCTTGAGAAAGCCCACGACGTGGCATCTGAGCTTTTTCTCAACTGTGAGTGAACAGAGTCGACCGGGGGCCGCCTCCCCGCGGTCCCTGCTGGACACAGTAAATAGTTTCCTCTTTTGCTGTGTTTAAAGGCCACCGGTATAGAAATCCTTCCAGACACGTTGTCTGGGAGGTGGTGTTTCCAGGTACAATGTCCAAGCTCTAGCTTGGATACAGTTACTTGGGTTATGAGTTGAACAGAATAGCAGCGAAGGACATGCTTCGGATGCCGGCTTGTGGACCGAAAGGTCTGGGTGGCCATCTGCTTCTAGGGTGTACCAACTGTGCTTAGGTGGGATCCTCCAGCTCTTGTTTATTTTTGTTTTGGCTACTGTTTCTATTTCTTTAAAAGTAAGTTTATTTTTCTGTAGTAAGGGTTCTTTTGTGCCTTTTTTCGCTAGCGCATCAGCAGCTTCATTGCCTTCAATGCTAACATGTAAGGGTATCCATTGAAGGTGAATTTTTGAGGTATTGAGAGTTTTTGGAGATAACCAATTATGTTCCTGCTTACTTTGTCTCTAAGTTCCCTTGTGTGACTCAAGTGTTGTATGGCACTTCTACTATCAGTAAGAATCCATATATCGTGATGTTTAGTGTTTCTGATGAATTTTAAGGCTTCATAGATGGCTATAAGTTCGGATCTGAAGACTGAGCAAAATTCTGGGTTTCTTCTGTTTATTTTCTCATTGCCATTTGTGGTTTTAATGAGAGAGTCACTGTCAGTGTGTCCCAACCCGTCTCTGCTACCATCGGTATAGATAGTTATTACATTTTTAGGAATTTTATTAATTATTTCTAATGAAAATTGTTTTAAGTATTCTGGATTTTGGTATTGTTTGTTGGTGGGTTCATTTAAAGTGGCATTAAAAATAACATTTTGTTAGTGATTCGCATGGAGATATTTTTTCTGCTAAATAATATTTTTCCACTTTATATTTTAAAAATACATTTCTTTTAGCCAGGTGGAGAGGGCCTTCTTTTTTGAGTCTTATATTGGATTCCCAATTAATTATGTAATTGAAAGTTCTGTGTTTGTTTTCATAACTCTTGATTTTGTTTATATATTTTGACAGATTGTAGCTTCTTCTATCCTTTAAGGGCATAATGTCTGCCTCGTAAAGTACAATATTATTAGGGAAGGTATTTCGAAGACCTGTAATAATTCTAGCTGCATTTAGTTGTATCCTTTCCAGTGATTTTAGATTTGTTTCAGATGCTGTACCATAGATTTGATATCCATATTCCAAGATAGGTCTCATTAGAGATGTGTAAGTTAATTTTAGTGTTGTTGCTTCAGCTCCCCACTCTTCCTGAAATACATTTCAAGATTTTTAGTCGGTCTCTTCCTTTTCTAACAACTCCTTCAATATGTTTACTGGAGTTAAATGTCTGGATCCAGGGTGTAGCCGAGACATTTAGGATGTTTATTATATTGCAATTGTTGTTCTTTCAGAATAATATTTGGTCTTATTTTGTATAGTTTCTTATCGGTAGTAAAAAGACAGGTTTCAGATTTTTGGGGGTTAAATTCTAATTTATGTTTATTAGCAAATTTTTCTAGGTGGAGAAGAGTCTTGTTCAAATCTCTTTCAGATTTTTTCCAGTTAGTGTTGCTGCTCCATAGAATAATGTCATCAGCGAAAAGTCCAATATTGGTTTTATGTGAAAATTTTTCTTCTATGCCTGCAATAAATAGGGTGAAGAGATTTGGGCTAAGGACTGATCCTTGTGGTAATCCTTGATACAATTTGAAGGTTTTAGATAGAATGCCATTATATTTGACCCTGATGTATCTATTTTTAAGGGAATCATTTATCCAAGTGATAGCTTTTCCATCAATTTTGAAATGTTTGTATAATTTTGTAATTAACTTGTTTTTCCATACCTTATCAAAAGCTTGTGTAAGGTCTAAAAAAGCAGCTATTGTGTGGTTAGTTGGTTTTCTGTTTTGTGCATCTTTTACCTTTTGTGTGAAAAATAAGAGTTGGTCTATTGTCCCATATCCTTTCCTAAATCCATATTGTTCTTCTGGTAAGATATTTCTTGTGTCGGGGTGGTAGGTGAGTCGTCTGAGTATAATTTTTTTCCCATTAATTTTCAGCAAATACTTGTGAGGGAGATAGGTCGGTAGTTTTTTGGGTCATCAGCAGATTTGTCAAGTTTTTAAATGGGAATTATTGTTGCATTTTACAGTCTTAAGGCAATTTTCCAGTTTTCCAGGAGTTATTGAAAATATTAAGAAGTCTTTCTTTGCCAATTTTGCCCAAGTTTGATATCATTCGGCCATGGATTCCATCTGGCCCAGGAGTCTTGTTTAGGTCAGTGATTTCTAATGCATAAGCTAGCTCTTTTATATTGATTTTTTTCATGGAAAATATTATGAGTGCTGGTGACATTTTTACAGTCATGAATAATCCTTCGAGCCTTTGTTTCAACCTTGATTTTACTACTTATTTGACATGATTTACCTAAAAGATTGGCAGCAATTTTGTCATTAGTTGCTGGTGTACCATCTGTATTCTTAATCATATTAGTTTTTTCGGTTTGTGACTGGGATCTGTCAATTTGTTTTGCCAAATTCCAAAGTTTTGTATTTGGGTTTCTTGGGTTCAGGTTTTCACAAGTTTGTTTCCATTTTTCCCTTTTCACATTTAGGTATAATCTTTTTATTTTTGCATTCACAATGTTCAGTTCAGTTCTACAATTTGTTTGGTTTTGGGTGCTCTTTTTTGTAGTTCATTTCCTTTAGTTATAAGTGTTTGAATATTTTTTGCCTGGTGTGTATAATTTGGAATCCATTTCTTAATATTACCTCATGGTATTGAAACTGTGGCTGCTTTAATAATGGTGTTTTCGAAAGATATCCAATTAGCCCTTTTGAAGTTCCAGAATTTTTCTTAATTGAGCTGGTTTTGGTCTTGGTGCTAAATTCTATCAAATTAGGCAAATTATCACTTACAATACTTTTTAATATTTGCTATTTGCATTTGTGGAAAATGTCAGGATAGTAAAAACTTATATCAAGGGCTTGTGCAGTATTATAGCTGTATGAATGATGGGTAGGATTCCCATCATTTAAGCACATGATGGCATTGTCGTCAAATATGTTTGAAAGTATTTTGCCTCTTGGGTTTGGCGTGGAACATCCCCATAGTTGATGTATGGCATTAAGGTCACCTACAATAAGAGTTGTCTGTAAGAAATTGAGCCATTGTTCCATCGTCAATAAGTGTATTGTTTGGAGGGTGATACATATTGTATATGTTGATGGCTTTGTTTTGATTGAGGTAGACTTTGATATCTTGGGCTTCGAGGTCTAATGTGTTTGAAATATTAACAGCTATGTCCTCATAGTACAAATTCTTGATTAAAAATGCTAGGCCACCCCCTTTAACAGCATATACAGATGGATCTTCAGACCTTACCCTGAGTTATGGAGGGGCCGGAATTAACATAATACTGCAAGATGGAACGCACATCAAAATCAAAGAAGAAGCAGGACAGATTTCGTCAAACTTCACTTGTGAACTGACGGCTATCTGGAAAGCCCTTGATGTATGCCTTAACCAACCATCCCTGCATCAAGCAGAAGGAAATTTAATATACAGCGACTCCATATCCGCTCTAGAAGCAATTCAGAAGGGCAATACTAAAATCACACTGAAAATACACTCGTTACTTACCCAACTGGAACCATTGGAGAATAACTGCATTCTACAATGGATCCCTGCCCATGCTGGGATCGGGGGTAATGAAATGGCATCTGAATTGGCAAAGGAAGCCAGAAATTTGAGCCAAAGGAAAGAACAAAGTCATTATTTGACGCTGATTCTTTGTCAAAATACAAGATAATTAAACAATAAATAAGAAACGATCAAAATGCGAAATGAAATCTGAGAGAAAAATGACAAAAACTATAACAAGACTTAGAACAAAACACTATAAAGGAATGACAATACATCCAGATGGCACAATAACCTATAGGGCATGCAACAATTATCCTGGTGTGGAACTTACACCTACCCACATATTCTCATAGCCAGCAATGGCCGCAGCCTTGCAGGAATTTGACATAGACCCAGAGCAGCAGCTTTACACACCCAAGATAGTGGACATTGCTGCTGCTGTGATGGAGATGCATGGATACATCTGAGGCTCTTTATTGGACACGACAACAACAACGGCATTCCAGAGTAAAATAAATTATCAGAGATAGATACATATTTTTCAAATGAATTAAAATAAATATAATCGATACTGAGAGAGAGTTGAATTAAAAAAATATTAGAAATTTATTATCTTCGGAAACACAAACCGTATCTAAAATATCTTTTTTTTTTTTTTTTGCTACATGTTTTAATTTGCATTTACCTATTTTACATATCTCTGATTGTATTTAAAAATTGTTAACCAATTCTTCATACTTTTGGCGAAGTGGTGTTTTATTAATTTGTTATTTGATGTTATTAGGGTTCTTTCCTGGTATTCAAAAAGGAAAAATACGTGTCGATCAGTTATATTTTTCAATTTATCAAACAATTTGGCCGCTGAATCTCTGATTCTGGTAGTGCGCCATCTGGCGAATAAAATTGTAACTAAAATCAATTTAGAATTTTTCATTATTTTCCATAAAAAATCCCATTACATCCTGAACACAATGGTGTTTACCGCATTGCTCTAGCGCAAATATTCGCGGAGTTATTAATTTTTAAAATAGTGCGGGACTTTTGGATCACCCTGTATATAAAAGAGATAAATAAAGGATAACCCAGGCCCCTGGAGCGCAAGAAACGCCAACTGCCCGGGATATATATAATATATAATAATAAAAATATAACGTAAAAAAGGTTTTATTTTAAGGGGTATTTATAAATATAAAGTAAAAGGTATTGTATATATATATATGTTGTATCTAAAATATATAAACAATAGTAATTAGGAAATATATATTTCCTGATCTTGAAACTGAAAGTTGCTGATGGTTTGCGCCATCTGTCGCAATAAATATAAACTATTCGTTGAGTTTTTTAAATTATTCTATAAAGAAGTGCCTCAAAGGCAAACTTTTTTTTTGGTTGAAGTTGTTGGAATATTACAGAGTAACAATGGCTATAGATGAGACTGAGTTTGAAAAGTAACTTGTATGTATATAACGTTTTATTGTTTTTGTTATTTTCATGTAGACATATATACCAAGATTTGGTTCATATTGTCGCAATTAAATAATTAAAGGTACACAGAGCTATTTCAGCAGGTTTTGTTATTAAATTAAGGCTCGAAAATTGAGTGATATCTTTCTCAACTCTTATCTAAAGAAAATGGAGGAAATATATATAGGTTAAATAGTAAACAAGGAGAAAAGAGAATGATCCTCGTGGCTACGCGGCCTTGCAAGGGTTACCTCCACAGGAAGTGACGTCAGCTCCAGGGTTGCCGAGCCAGCAATTTCACTCTAAACAAATTTCGCGACAATATAATTACTATTAATAATAAATAATATGCAATGTTAAATTGGTTACGGATTTCTCCTTCTAATTTACTTTAATTAACTTTAATTAAATAACAGAAGTACAATCTGCATCACGCTGATAGTGTCAAAAGTCTGAAACGCGTGCTTTGTCTTTTCTTTATTATCAAGAAAGGGTATTGAGATAATATTCTGTAGTTGTTTAAAAATCAAAGATTAGTTTATATTTATTTCAACAGATGACGTAAGCTATCAGCAGTTTTTAATTACACGATCAGAAGATTCCTTTTTTTCTTATTGTTGTGTTTTAACTTTAAAAGCACACAAAAAAATATAATAAACTTGAATTTGTTTATTCAAGTATCAAAAAAACAAAGCTTTACATATAGAACAAATAATAATGAAGAAGAAAGAAACATTTAAGGAAAAGGCAAAAACAAAACAAAAGTACTGGTCAAAAAGAAACATTTAAAATCACAGATTAATATCTTCAACACTTATATATAATTTATCAACCTAATCTCCTATTACAATTTCACACTTGTACTATTTTTCATATAATATTTATAAAATTATAGATGTTATTTTTAACATGTAAATATTTTGAAAATAGAGCAATCCATAGATAAATCTTTAATTAAAAAGGCATATATTTGATCAAAATATCATTTATTTTACCAATATTTCAGTTGGCTGAACGCCAACCTTTATCAAGGTATTATAACATATTAAACCTTGATAAAGGTTGGCGTTCAGCCAACTGAAATATTGATAAAATAAATGATATTTTGATACAATATATGCCTTTTTAATTAAATGTAAATATTTGAATAAGTCGGTAAAACACAAGTATCAAAAGTGAATCGTATCTCTAAATTATTGACAATTGTATTTTTTAAACTATTTTTTTCAAGAAATTTTACGATAGTTTTATGTTAAAATGAACATTCTCTAATCTAAAAAATATTGAAATTAAAAAAAAATCGAAGTATTTTCATAGAGCCAATTATAAACAAATATAAATATGTGTTTTGAAAATTATTTTGTCCATAATACAAATATATATATCAAAATTTTTCTCCCCATTGATTATAACAAAATATTTTTAAAACTTGATTCTGTTGACATTATGTAGCGCTGAGTTTGTTGTTGACGCACATTAAATATGTTATAACACCTTGATAAAGGTTGGCGTTCAGCCAAGTGAAATATTGGTAAAATAAATGATATTTTGATCCAATATATGTATTTTTAATTAAATAAATATGTTTATATACGTATTAATTACATAAACTGTATGATGCAAAATTTTAAAATATACATTTAGTCATTTAAAGATATATTAATCAACTATTTTACATATTATAGAGGAATGCATTCTACTACCCTTTCAATTAGTTCTAAGAAGATTTGGTTAATTTAAACAAACGCGTTTAAATTCGATTACACTGAATGTTTTTGGTAGGCAAACGATACTTTGAATGGCTTCCATTAGGCCTAAGGGGCTTCGATTCCATTCCACCAATAGCCTCCTCACCCCGAAACTTTATTGCCCCCTTTGTTTTATTTATGTGAGTTATGACCTTTCGTCTGCTATTGATTTTCTATTTACCACGATGAGATAAATATATATATTTACTTTTTATTTTATTATTTATTTATATATATAGCGCCTATTTAAATAATAAAAAAAGATAATATATACGTAATATATAATTTTTGTATTTTTTTAACTATATGACTATGATCGTCTGCTATGTGATTTTATATTTGGTATAAAGAGGTAAATGAAATATTACTCCCGCGCGATATGTTTCTTTTGTTTCTTATTTTATGTAACAGTGTTATATGCAACAATGTATGTAATGTATGGTTGGTATCGCAGTTATTTATTACCTTAGTATAATAAATGTTTTCTATATATTAACTATTTTACTTGGTATATATTTACATATTGTGTCTGTTGTTTATGTATTGAGTGTGACATTGTATTTAATCTGTTAGTTTATTATTTTGAACGTCTGCTCTTCATTTATATAGCACGATGAAATTATTAATTTATTTTAAGATACTTCGGCCAGTATAAATCTTTTTATTATCTCGACGTTTCGACAAAAATATTTTGACCTTGTCAGGAGCAAATTAAAAATTAAAGCATTTGTTGGCAAGGCTAAAAAATGCTTTCATTTTTATTTTATCCTGACGAGTACAAAAGATTTTTGTCGAAACGTCGAGAAATTAAAAAGAATTATTCTAGCCGAAGTATCTTTAATTTTAATAACTATGTGTAGTCGTGCTCTTCTTTTTTTTTTTTTTTTTTTTTTTGACTTGTAATATTTTAAAAGTGTTTTAAAACTATATTTTTTATTAAATAATGAATATATGTGTGCAAAATAATAATACTTCACGATGTTTTATTTTAAAATGAATAATATTTTGTATTTTTTTTATAACTCTGTGACCTGAAAATATAGAAGTTCTATATATATAATTAGTTCGTTTGGTAGATGTAAATATTAGCCACCATTTTAATTTGTCAGTTTGTATTTAAATAAAAAATAATTAATTTGAAAAAAAAAAAGGCTAAGGCTATTTCTTCAAAACATCTACCACATATGAATGCCAGCCAGGCAACCTTTATCTTTACGAAATAAATTAATATTTGCTTCCTATATGTGATTTTATATCTTATTTATGCAGCGTTATGAACGTTGATTTTATATCTTGAAATTGACTAATACCCTCTCTTGAATATAAAACAAGAAATAAAAACCCACCATATACGCTTTTCGGGCTGTTAGCTCTCGTCAATATAGAGCAGGCTGTATGTTAACGACCCCTACCCCATTATATTTCTTTTCAATTCAAGAAAAAAAAGGATACCTATGGTCAAATGTGAATGAATACACCAAGAGATTCTTTAAATGAGATTAAATAGTCAAAATTCGAAACTATTATAGACGCTTATGATTCTTTTAAAAAAAAACAATCTATACTGTCCTTACTGCAATGGAAAAATTAATGGGAGGGCCTGGCTCATCAATGGTGAACCCTCCCAGCGGTTTCGCCAGTTTAAATAGTAAAGATTAGGAAGAGATTAATGTTTTAGTTACATGATCAAAAGAGATGTTCTTTCGTCATGCTATCATCCTCATCTTCTTTAATATTGATTTGCATATATAATAATGATTAAATTGCATATTGAAGACTACGAATAAAAAGTAAATGCATTTTGAAAGGTGTCTCTGATATCAGAATATAAACGTTTATGGAGATAAGGATCTTTATTTTTGATCATCTCAAGCTTTCGGGCTTGTCTGCCCTTCCACAGGAGAACAATACATTAAGAATATAACGCCGCCTGATGCTAAAACTATTATGAATCTATATACATCTAATATATACATATACACTAGGATATTTTTGCATATTATTTTACTTAAGATATGTTTTTATTTGATTAAGGTATTTACATATTTTACTATTGTTTGTTTTATTCTATGAATTATCATATGGGTTGGGAATTCTACTATTTTATGTTAGTTTTATAATGGCTATTAGCTATTACGTATAAGTTACAACATATTATTGTTGATATTATTAGCTGTCACTAGGATATATCGTGTTATATATTTCGGGCAAGTCTATTTTTCTATTGATGCTGTTGTGTTTTTTCTGGATAATAAAGATTCAATGATTAGTCTTTGATATTTGCTATTTATGTTGTTGTAATGTATTTTGGGTTCTTCTAAAATACATTACAACAACATAAATAGCAAATATCAAAGACTAATCATTGAATCTTTATTATCCAGAAAACACAACAGCATCAATAGAAAAATAGACTTGCCCGAAATATATAACACGATATATCCTAGTGACAGCTAATAATATCAACAATAATATGTTGTAACTTATACGTAATAGCTAATAGCCATTATAAAACTAACATAAAATAGTAGAATTCCCAACCCATATGATAATTCATAGAATAAAACAAACAATAGTAAAATATGTAAATACCTTAATCAAATAAAAACATATCTTAAGTAAAATAATATGCAAAAATATCCTAGTGTATATGTATATATTAGATGTATATAGATTCATAATAGTTTTAGCATCAGGCGGCGTTATATTCTTTATGTATTGTTCTCCTGTGGAAGGGCAGACAAGCCCGAAATCTTGAGATGATCAAAAATAAAGATCCTTATCTCCATAAACGTTTATATTCTGATATCAGATATCCAAAGGAGATTTAAATTGATTCATATGAAAGGTGTCTCTATATAAAATGTTTTCATAGAAAAAATAAAATATTTGGTGTTTTTAATTATAAATTTATTCAAGTGCTTTTATTATTTAATTATTGTCGGGAGAACTTACAGACTTTAGATATTCTCACATATTTTATTTCAAATATAATTTTTGCAAAATGCATCTAAATATTATACAATAATCTGTTTCATGGTATTGAGAGAGAGAGAAGAGAAGAGAGAGACAATTGACAATTCACATAATTTATTGACATCTTGTCAATACATGTAAAGTGCACAGTCCGCACTAATCAGGAAAAAAAATTAACAAAAATTCAAAAACATAAAAATTAAATATATATACATCAGACAGAATCCTCAATGAAAGGACGTCTGGAATTGAGCCTTACAAGCCACCTTAAACTCGGATAGCTTCTGGGTTATGTAGTGGTCACTGTCCCCAATACTCGCTATTGCACGGCCGAGGAGCTCCGCGAGAATGATCCTTTCATCAGGCGTAAGGCTGACCAGGACATCCTCCTTTTCTTGGCTGTAAAAAACCGCCCGTGCTACCATCTCTGTTTGAATGTACAAGGGACGCAGAGTTCAGTTTATAAAGAAGTTCTTCGACTATATCCTCAGCGTACCGAGGAGGCCTTTCAGTTTGGGCATTGGAAGATTCCGGAATGCAGGCAGGCAGGGAGAGAGAGACCTTCTGGTAGAATTCAATTCTTACCGGTTCTTCATTATCTTTTATGATGATAATCTGGACTATAGTTTTTATTTATTTCATTTATATATACTTAGGTTGTTTTACAGAAGAGATACGTTCTTTATATAAACCTGAGATCTTCATTTTAGACGAAGCGAGGATTATAAGTAAAAGTGATATATAAATTCATCAATTTCATCTTATTCTTGGATCTTGTATGGTTTAAACAGACGCTGTGGGAGTAGTGTCTATATGATACTGTTTCATATAAATGATATCGTCATTCTGAACTGGATTAGAATTCTAGGTCAAAATTTTGAAAGAAATTCATAAATTCCGTTTATTCTAGGATCTTGCATGGTTTAAACAGACGCTGAAAGAGTAGAGTTATAGAATACTGTTACATATAAAATTGGGGGTTTTCATTTTAAACGAAGCTAGGATTATAAGCAAAAATGGGAAATAAATTTTATCTTTTCTTTGATCCTGTATGGTTTGAACGGACGTTGTAGGAATAGTGTCTATAGAATTCTGTTACATATAAACACGAGATCTTCATTTTAGACTATGTAAGGATTATCTATATATATAATTGCCTTATTCTGTCTGAAGCTCACGGATTGAATGCGCGCCCATTGGCTGCCGGCGAACACGTGTCCTCCCTGCCCCCCTCTAGACAACCCTGTTATCAGCTGTGTGATACATACACCTGTCTATAGCGGCCATTCTAGACAACCCTGTTATCAGCTGTGTGATACATCCACCTGTCTATACAGACCACCCTGTATATAGCGGCCATTCTAGATAACCCTGTTATCAGCTGTGTGATACATACACCTGTCTATAGCGGCCACTCTAGACAACCCTGTTATCAGCTGTGTGATACATCCACCTGTCTATACAGTCCACCCTGTCTATAGCGGTCACTTTAGGCAACCCTGTTATCATCAGTGTGTTACATTCACCTGTCTATACAGACCACCCTGTCTATAGCGGTCACTTTAGGCAACCCTGTTATCAGCAGTGTGATACATACACCTGTCTATACAGACCACCCTGACTATAGCGGCCACTCTAGACAACCCTGTTATCAGCTGTGTGATACATACACCTATCTATACAGACCACCCTGTCTATAGCGACCACCCAAGACAACGTTTTTAAAATATATTCGCACTCGGGTAAAACCCGGGCGTTGCCCGGGCCATTCGTCTAGTGAGTAAATAATTGAAAGAAATTCATCAATACACCATTTATTCTTGAATCTTGTATGGTTTGAACAGACGCTGAAAGAATAGCTTCAATAGAATTCTGTTACATATATATGATGTCTTCATTTTAGACGAGGCTAGGATTTTAGCCAAAAATTTAGAAAGAAATTCATCATTCTTTCTCTTCTTAAATATGGATATTGGATCTGGTTTGAACGGACGCTCTATGGAAGTAGTGTGTATGGAATATACTCTTACAGCCTTTTTCCCTACATATAAAGTATGACATGGGCTTCCTGAGAACTGGGCAAACCTACTGAATGTTCGATATCTCTGATTTGAGATGGACTATCCAAAATGTCGTGT
This sequence comes from Cordylochernes scorpioides, assembly GCA_030710605.1. Classification (NCBI taxonomy): domain Eukaryota; kingdom Metazoa; phylum Arthropoda; class Arachnida; order Pseudoscorpiones; family Chernetidae; genus Cordylochernes; species Cordylochernes scorpioides. Next base: position 23,747,040 of record CP092866.1, on the reverse strand, counting down.
TTACCAACATGCGGTGGTTCAGTTCCCCGAACTGAATTGGCTTCGTTAACGTCCTCATTGGTTCTAATCACAGCCAATAGAATGGCCTCGCGCTCTGGTACAAGGTCAGTCGATGCTTTAAATCTCTCTTTATCCCTACATGGGTTGCGCCTTAAAATGCTTATCCAAGAGCATGTAGAAGGCGGATTAATTGATAATTCATCCCTACATGGGATTGTCTTAAAATGCTACCATCAAGCATGCAGAAGGCGTTTTAATAGTCACATTCATCCCTACATGGCAAAACACTATTCTCTCAACAAGAATAACAACTCTGTATGTGATGATAACTCATAATATTATGATGCATTAGCGCGCCATCTGTTATCAAAATACGAAACTATTATATCATTTTTAAAAGAATCATACGCGTCTATAATAGTTTCGTATTTTGTTAACTCATAATCTTTTCATCTGAAAAATGACTTTTGAACAATTCAAAATATCACCTATACACTCATGGACAAAAACTTAAGAAAGACGAAAGTCTTTGATATCGTCGGTCATCTATTTTTTTTATTATTTTTCATTTTGTTCACAGTTGATTATCTGGTGTGTCTTCAATAATGATCATGAAGTGTTAAATATCTTTCAGAGTTATTGTATGAATCCCGAAAGACATGCTAAAAGGTGACAGTACCTATATTTTCCAACCCTACCAAAATTGTGAATTTGATCAATGAATATAGTCTCCATTGCCTTGTATAATTATACAATGGGTTAATAATTTAAAAATATGCTAAAAGGTACAAATTATTTAAGTTTTGTCCATGAGTGTATATACTATATTGGAAAACACTTTTCAATATCCAATAAAATGCAGTATTATTTATCTAAATATAGAGAAATAAAGGTCGCCTCTCCCGTCAGAATAGAGGCTAAAACTAAACGCCATCTATTGACCATCTCCGTAAACTAGCAGATTCGATCGGTGATAAACTACTACACCAGTTCTTGGAAATTCAGAAAGCCCAGATTTGTCGATCATTTATACAATTTATACAAATATACGTGTATATTTATAGAGCAATATATACTCTCGACAAAATTTCTATATATATTTGTGTAATAATACTATTGAATATTGTGATGTTCCTTCGATTAAATATATAAATACAGTAAACTCTCCTATAACGCGATTAATGTGTTCCGTGTTGCATGAAATCGCGTTATAGGAATTCGCGTTGTACGAAATAAAACTTGTATAACGCGAATGTTGTTAGGGTAAATTGTTTTATTTTATAACACGTTATACGAAAATTCGCGTTGTATAAATAAATTTGTCGCAACTTTTTTATCGCGTTGTACGAAATCGCGTTGTAAAAACTCGCGTTATAGGAGAGTCTACTGTATATTTTACCAAATTAAGAAACAAATTTTAATTATATATTTTTTTAATGCTTTATATATACTTTTGAATATATTCATAACAACAACAACAATTATAATGCTGTCAAATCTAAAATTTAATTAATTAAACAAAGTACATTATATTATTATTATAAGGTATATTACAAATATACTATTGAATATATATACTACAACATCTCTATTTAAAGTTATTTAATTATATTTATAATTTTCAACCTGCAGATTAGAGTTTTTGTGCAAATAAGTCAGAAGTGTATAAAAGCTTTTTTTAGGCCATAGTAAGGCTTTATACTGTAATATTCTTATTTTTTCTTACATACACCCATGGACAAAACTTAAAGAAATTGTACCTTTCAGCATGTATATCAGGATTCAGAAAATAACTCTGAAATATATTACAGTGACTTTTATTTGAAGATACACGAGATAACCAAGTGTGAACAAAATTGCCTCTGTCTCCTTCAAAAAAAAAAAACAGCCGACCATCGATATCAAAGACTTTTTACCTCATTAAGTTTTGTCCGTAAGTGTAACTGCCGAGTATAATTCTTTCCTTCACTACAAGTTCAATAGTTTTTTATCAGAGAATTTCTTTGATTTTTTATATAGATTATAAACATATTTTTAATCGAATATTGTAGCATTCTTTATTTAATCCTCCCATTTCCAACAATATTAAAACGTTGACTGAAATGTATAGAAAGAAAGACATGTACAATTTAGAATGATGGTGGCATGAAAAGTTAAGAGTTCATCTATAAACATGGCATCCAGAGGGCTACATGATCCAACAAGAGGATGGATCAAAATATAAAAAATATTAGTAAATTAAATTTAATTGCCATCTATCGTTAAAATTTTACACAAATAAATTTACTGGCAATGCGTTTCTTTTAAATATCATCAAATATTATCTCTACAGACCTTACTGCAACTCTCATTCAATAACTCATATCATTGCAGTAAGGTATGTAGAGATAATATTTGATGATATTTAAAAGAAACGCATTGCCTGTAAATTTATTTTTGTAAAATAAAAAATATTGTTGACATGTTGTTAATCTTCCATGTGCGCCTAGATTTTTAAAATATGACCTGAAAATACGAAATAATTCCCTAAAATAGTCTCAACAAATGCTTAGTGATGATCTGTTATAAGAAATTTTTGAACTATTTTTGACGCATATGTTTCTTTTTTAAATAAATTCCTTATCAAGTATTAATTAATCCTTACTGAAATGATAAAATAATGGTAAAAATATGGAAAATTGTAGAATCGCTGGGAGGGTTCGTCACTGATGAGCTAGGTCCCCCCCATTAAGTAATCATTGCAGTAAGGGCAGTTGTGGAAATAGTTTTATTTCAGAAAGAAGCGCGTCAAAAATAGTTTCAATTTCTTGTACATAGTAAATGTGAAAAAAAAAAGGACATTTCTGATCGTGTGCAACTGAAAGTTGTTGATGGCTTAGCGCCATCTATCAGAATAAATATCAACTAATCGTTAATTTGGCCTCTCCTGATCGTGGTTTATCAAGAATAGGTATTTGGCCAATTCTGGAATAATTAAAAATCAACGAGAATAGTTGATATTTATTCCGATAGATGGCGCAAGCCATCAGCAACCTTCAGTTGCACGATCAGGAAATGCCCTTTTTCTCAATTTATTCATCTGATCCAAGTACAAATTTACTTTTGTACTATTTTTTCACATAGTTAATAGTGTTGCAAACGAAGGTCATAAAAGCCCTATCTCTCTACTGTCTTTTATTTACTTTTATTCTAAATAAAGATAAATATATGAAAATACACATTTGCTATCAATATAAATTGGGGGTGAGAATAAAATAATATCTATCTTCAAAACCGTTTTTTTTTTTCTATTTGTAATTTTTATTCTTTTTTAATGGTAAAGAATTTTCGTCAGTTATTATAAAATCTGTTAAACCTGTGTATTTTTGAAGTAATTGAGAATAGCTCCCAAATTATCATTCAACAGAGGTGCTTAAACTGCGATGTAAAACAGCAGAGTAAGTCGAAAGTAAATTGAGCAAAATAACTGCGCCATTTAATATTCAAACATCATCGATCGTCTGCCAAAATATTCCTATTTATTGGGGAGCTCGGCGGCTTCTCCATGTCAACATTTTAAATAAGATTACGTCTCTGAAAATATTATTTACGCCTTTTTTATTATTTCTTGTGGCGTCTTAAAAAATAAATGGAAGATTTTTTATTTTTTTGGAATAGCTACTCTTGGTGATTGTTTATGTTATTGATGAAAATTTTCTATCCATGACATAGAGGTATCTTTGTATTGTTTATTTTTTATTTGTATAATTGTATAACTTATTTTTATATACCAGTTTGTTATTAATTCAATATATATATTAGATAGTAAAAAGGCATATATTGAATTGAATAAAAGATTTATTTGCCAATATTTCGGCTGGCTGAACACCAATCTTTATCGAGGCATTACATTACAAAGGTTGGCGTTCAGCCAGCCGAAATATTGGTAAATAAATCTTTTATTCAATCCAATAAATGCCTTTTTACTATCTAATGATTTAAGTATGAATTGCTTTATTTTCAGAACGAGATATATATCTATATATGAGAAAACAATAGAAAAAAAATAAAAAATAAAACACATGTGCTTTTTGGTCAGGATATGCCTTTTATTATTTTTAATATATATATTAACATGAAATATATATTGATTTTTTAGTCATTCCAAAAAGAATATACATCGTTTTACAAGGTTGTCCCAAAAGTTTGTAAACACTTGCAAAAAAGATTTAAATATCAATATTATTCGCCATAATATTATTTGCCGTTATGTATAATGTCTTTGTATTATGTATAAAGTAATTGTATTATGTGTGTTACTATGTATTATGTAGTACTAGCGGACCCGCCCGGCTTCGCCCGGGTTTTACCCGAGTGAATGTTTGTCTAACGAACATTTGTTAAAACAATTCTCTTTAAACTTATAAAACGTACTCGGCTTCGCCCGGGGTTTTACCCGAGTAAAGGTTTGTCTAGCGAACATTTGTTAAAACAATTATCTAAAAACTTATTAAAAAATAAAAAAGATATATTTGATAATTTGAAACTCGTAAATTTGAATCTCTCGATAAAGTGAACATTTTTTCCCGGTCCCTGTGTGCCTTGTCATCCTGAATTTTGTCTTTCCTAATTTTCTACATTAGAAAATCATAGTTTTATCTAGTGAACATTTTTTTCCCGGTCCCTTGAGAAATACTCGATAAGTTGAATAAAATCAATATTAATTGGTTCCCTCGGTAATTGGAAGTTAAAGGAATAGTATCTTCGCCTTGGAATTGTATCATTATTCTTGTCGCAAATAAATTGCCGTGTCATCCTGAGATAATCTTACTTTTGATAAATAATATTTAAGATAACAAACTTAGTGATAAGAAAACTTGTTATCATCGTCACAATGGGGGCGCTGCTTGCGAGTTAAATCTACAAATCTGCAAATAACTCTAAGGATATTCAAGATATTCATGAAAATATTTTTCAAAAACCTTCCCGGTGATATACCTAATAATATTCCAAAATTTCACGGCGATTGGATGTATGGTTTTTGAATCTATAGAGTACAGACAGACATTCAAATTTATATATATAGATTAGCAGTAATTAAACGTAACAGTAAGAAAATGTTGATTTTAATATATGTAAATAGAGTCTCTTAAGAAAGACCACCTAAAAACATGACTCAACTTGTTTCTCCTGTAGGTGGTCTCTCATTGGAGGTTCTAATTGATATTAAAGAATCTCTAATAGACCTTTAATAAGAGACTGCCTCTCGGAGAGACGGTTTAAGCTACGATTTTAGGCATCCTCTCAATGGAAGCTCTACTGTATCTACTTTTTCACACTGTTTGGCTTAATAAATGCCATTTTAACCATTTTAAATGTGTATCAATCGAGTTTTTTTTTTATATTTTATATCCAAAATCACTTCATTTCAATTCATAGGGAATTCTTAACATTTTTTTTTTGTCTTCATTCAGCTCACTTTCTATTATATTTTAAGCCATTGTTCCATTATACATATTTAATACCGTTTACACTGTTTTACTTTCAAAAATGTCGATGAAATGAGTAGTTTGGTCCGGCATAAAGAAGAGGCATATAATCATTTTTTTCTATATGCATGATAATATTATTTCAATTTTATATATATAGATAGATAGAGATTTACTCTTCATTGTTGGCTTTTTATCTTACATTCATTCTTCATTGTTGGCTTTTTATATTACATTCACTCTTCATTGTTGGCTTTTTATCTCACATTCACTCTTCATTGTTGGCTTTTTATATTATATTTACTCTTCATTGTTGGCTTTTTATCTTACATTCATTCTTCATTGTTGGCTTTTTATATTATATTTACTCTTCATTGTTGGCTTTTTATCTTACATTCATTCTTCATTGTTGGCTTTTTATATTACATTTACTATTCATTGTTGGCTTTTTATCTTACATTCACTCTTTATTGTTGGCTTTTTATCTTACATTCATTCTTCATTGTTGGCTTTTTATCTTACATTCACTCTTCATTGTTGGCTTTTTATCTTACATTCATTCTTCATTGTTGGCTTTTTATATTACATTCACTCTTCATTGTTGGCTTTTTATATCATATAGAAAATCATAGTTTTATCTAGTGAACATTTTTTCCCGTGTCACATTGCCGTGTCATCCTGAGATAATCTTACTTTTGATAAATAATATTTAAGATTCGCCCGGGTTTTACCCGAGTAAAAGTTTGTCTAACGAATCTCTCGATAAAGTGAACATTTTTTTCCCGGTCCCTTGAAAAATACTCGATAAGTTGAATAAAATCAATATTAATTGGTTCCCTCGGTAATTGGAAGTTAAAGGAATAGTGCCTTTGAATTGTATCATTATTCTTGTCTCAAATAAATTGCCGTGTCATCCTGAATTTTGTCTTTCCTAATTTTCTACATTACAAAATCATCGTATCATCATGATAATATTTAGAGCAGATTGTTGAATTATAACAGATAAATTATAATATTTATCTTGATTATTTCTAGGCGAAAAGTTATTTCAAAAATTTTATTTGCTAGAAACCTTCCCAGTACTATACTAAATAACTTCCCAAAGTTTCATGGCGATCCAATGAGTGGTTTGGTCAGGCATAAAGGACAAACAAACAAACAAACAAACAAACAAACAAACAGACACACATACATTCATTTTTATATATATAGATTCGCCGTAATAATATTATTCGCCAAGTTATAAGAAAAACACGAACTTTTGGGACAACCTTATATTTATTTTTAAAATTCTCATTTATAATAAAATGAGCTTAGTTTGCAACCACATTATAATTCCAATTCATTTATTTAGCAGTATTTACTAAGTTTTAAGACAATTTTTGTCAATTTCAAACATCTTTATAGACTCCTAGTCAACAGTCAAAACACATCAATATTTATATCTTTATTCATTGACGTAGGCTCCACCACCTTGAGAGGGTCCTTCTACCTTATATCAGTTGTATCAAAAAGTAAAAATAGTCGAATTCATGCAAATTCAGAGATATATGAGGCTTGATTTTTTTCCGTGCCGCCATTTTCATTGCTATTTTTTTATTATTATTATGTTGCTGTAGTTCCACTTAAGATGCGTTTCGTGTGAACTTTATTTCTGCAATTGCGAAATTCTAAGATCGACAAAAGATGTTGGTGTCTTGTCCCAATTCCTGATTTTGTTGCTCCATGGAAAGGGGGAGTGCCATTGCCCCGTTAGGCAGTCATATTTCAGAGTTCCCTGTAGGCCTTTACGGTGACCGTAGCGGCTCGGGGCTCACGACATCGTACTTCACCCTACAGGGCAGTCCCTTACTTGTGCTGCTTCTCCCGCCCGCCACGTAGAAGAGGGGTTGGACTTATGGGCAGGATCGACAAAAGATAAAATTCTTATAATTCTATATATGCACCTATCTACAGACCTGTAAACTCATGATCATAAGTTTCCTAAACACCCCTAAGCTTCCTTCTTTAGTAAATTCAGGTTATATAATAGAAACAAAATTCAATACAATAGTAGAACTGTCTGGAAAATAAATTGACGAAACCGCTGAGAGGGTTTACCACTGATGAGCTAAGCCCTCTCAACTAATATATTTTATCATTTCAGTAAGGTCCGTAGAGAAAAAAATTGATAATATATCATAAGAAACATATTTTTTAAAATAATTTTGAAACTTAAATATATCATCATTGTTGATTGATAAGCAAATTCAGCTACACCTCTTTGTTTATCCCTAAAATCCATTACTGAAATTTTTCCACGAATTAAATAACATACATCCACATAATTAAGAAAAAAAAAGATAAATATAATGAGTAAGATAAGTTTATATTATTATTTTCGAGGTAAATATTATGGATGTATCAATAAATATTTTAAAAAATTGTTTAACTTCAAGATTTAACAATGGAACGAAACATTTAAATCGGCTTTGACACGTCATGAGCTTGTCCAAGAACAAAACCAACTGGGGTAACGAACCACAGATATTCTTCAATTAAATAGAAAATAAATAAATATACATATCTATTAATCTAACATGAAGCTAACCTTGCTTAAATTATTAAACAGAGAACAGTAAAAATATAGATTATCATTCTCAAAATAAAACTTAGAAAAAATAACAACAAAATAATAAATAAATTGTCAAAAACTATATACACACATATATAGCAATAAAATATAAACTTTGTTGATAACAAATAGGAGAAAATAATCCGCAATTTATTTCTAATTTTTAAATTAAATGAATTTATAAAAGCTAACTAAAATATAAAACCAATTTTAAAACGCTAATTATTAAGAAAAATCAGCAACCACGCAACACGAAGCAAGCAACGTAAACAATGATATATTCAGGAGAGTAATTCCTACAACATTGTTTTATGTTTTATAAATTCTTTAAAACTATGCAAAGTTGTTCCACGACTTGCTGGAATTGTGCGTAGGAAGTGATGAGAGACATTGGTCAAAACCTTTTAAAACAACTTTGTTTCTCAAAGAAGTTTGAGGCTCTTCTATTCGCAATATTGAAAATATAAAATATTTTTGACCGAAAGTCTAAAAATATCTTGAAGAGTATAGGACTGAATAAAATTACTTACTGGTGTAGTGTCATTTGTGTGAATTTATCACTTTTTTTATCTTTTATATGACCTTATTTTTAAACAATCAAGTATAAACTCCATCATGTTAGAAATTGCAGAAAAATATTTCAAATACTTGATTAATATTTTTAAATTTAATTGTCATCAATCGATAAAATTTATAACAAATAAATTTACTGGAAATGTGTTTCTTTTAAATAATATTGTCACGGTAGTGATAACGAGTATAACAAAAGTTTAAGTAAAAATAATTTATTTATAAAATGCCAAACTATTTCTAAAAATTATTTACAAGTAATAATATACAAGAATGGTAAGGGGTGATGACTATGCAAATATTAATGATGATATACCACAGAATATTTAAAATAATTATTCAGTGACATTGCCCCTTCCTAGATGAACAGCGTCCCGCTGTAATTATCACTTGAACAGATCAGCTTGGTCCTCAGGGTCATGGTAGGGTTTCATTCTCAGTACATGGACCAGGTCTCTTGTTTTGCGTCTCCTGGTTGGTTGGTCCACAGGTTCAACTTCGAAGGTCACGTCAGAGAGTTTCCGAGTAACCCTGTATGGCCCGAAGTACCTTTTCATCAGTTTTTCTGAGAGTCCCACCTTTCTTATCGGGATGAAAATCCATACCAGGTCACCGACGTTGTAATCCATTGCCTCGTGCTTGAGTCATATCTGGCCTTGTCCTTTTCTTGGGCTTTCAAGGTTTCTAATCTTGCTAGCTGCCTAGTTTCTTCGACTCGCGAGGCAATCTTCTGACTGTAATCCTCTTGGAGATCTTCATGCGGATTTGGGAAAAGAGTGTCTACAGTTGTTTCGGCTTCGCGTCCATGAATCAGTTTAAAAGGGGTAAAACCTGTCGTATCTTGTTTTTTGCCGTGTTGTAGGCGAACGTGACGTAGGGCAGGATTACGTCCCAGTCCTTCTGTTCAACACTTACATACATAGCGATCATGTTGGCTAAGGTTTTGTTTAACCTCTCCGTCAGTCCATTCGTCTGGGGATGATACGCTGTCGTGAACCGATGTGTCGACGAGCATTGATTGGTGAGTTCCGCAATCAACTTGGATTGAAATACTCGTCCTCGGTCCGTGATGATTTCTCTGGGGGCTCCGTGCTTGAGAACAACATCTTCCATTAAGAACTTGGCTGCTTCTTTTGCTTCCCCTGTGGGTAAGGCTTTAGTAACGGCAAATCGAGTAAGATAGTCGGTACAGACTATGATCCATTTATTACCATTATCAGACTTGGGAAATCTTCCAAGGAGTTCCATTCCAACTCTCTGAAAAGGGGAGGTTGCAGGAGGTATGGCCTTAAGTAGTCCGGGTGGCTTTTGAGTTGATTGTTTCTTTCTTTGGCACTCTTTACAATGAGCGACATACTTCCGTATGTCCCGGAGAAGTCCTGGCCAGAAATATTTATTTTTAACTCTCTCATATGTCTTCGAAAATCCAAGATGACCTGCTGTGGGAGCGTCGTGTAAACTTTTCAGTAGTTCTAAGCGTAAGTGCTTGGGAATAACTAAAAGGTGTTGGTTTCCCAGGGGGTCGAAATTCTTTTTGTATAAGGTTCCTTTTAACATTTCATATCCTTTCGATTCGGCACCAAATCTTTCTGTTTCCTCTATCAATTTACAAATTTTAGGGTCTTTTCTTTGTTCAGCCTCGAAGCACGTCAGAGCAGTTATTGAGGGTATATCATCATCCTCATCATTGTATGCTTCTTCCGATTCAAGTTGGAGAGGATTTCGAGAAAGACAGTCGGCATCTTGGTGTTTGCGTCCACTTTTATAAACAACCGTTACATTGTATTCTTGGAGTTTTAAAGCCCATCTTGCTAGTCTTCCTGTCGGGTCCTTCAGATTAGATAACCAGCAAAGAGCGTGGTGGTCAGTGACGATGACAAACTCACGACCAAAAAGGTACGGTCGAAATTTGTTGATGGCCCATATTGCGGCCAAGCATTCTCTTTCCGTTGTTGAGTAATTCTTCTCCGCCTTAGATAAAGTTCTTGAAGCATAACCAACTGGCCGCTCTTTCCCATCGTTGATCTGTACGAGGACAGCTCCAATTCCATAACCGCTGGCGTCAGTATGAAGCTCGGTTGGCAGTTGTTCTTCGAAATAGGCAAGAACAGGTTCAGACATCAATGCTTCTTTCAAGGAATCAAAAGCATCCTGTTGGTCAGAGTTCCACATGAATTTATTATCTTTTTGAGGACTTCGTGTAAAGGAGCAGCTTTCTCAGCAAAATTTTCGATAAATCTACGATAATAGGAACATAGGCCAATGAAGCTTCTCACATCTGTTATAGATTTTGGGGGTCGGAAACTTGGCGATAGCTTCGATCTTTTCTGGATCGGGATAAATACCTTTACTATCGACGAGGTGTCCAAACACTCTGATTCGTTTGGTTCCGAAAAGGGCACTTTTTTGGGTTGAGGCGTAGCTCGGCCTTGTCGAGACATTGTAGTATGATTTCAAGCCGGTGTAAATGTTCGTTGAACGATTTGGAATACACCACGATGTCGTCTAAATAACAGAGGGCCATCGTCCATTTCAGGCCTTTCAATATCTTGTCCATCATGCGCTCGAATGTTGCAGGGGCATTGCACAGGCCAAAGGGCATGACTAGGAATTCGTAGAGTCCGTCAGGGGTGATAAAGGCAGTTTTTTCTCTATCTGCTTCGTCGACTTCTATTTGCCAATATCCTGAACGAAGGTCCATTGATGAATAAAATTTGGCTCCTTTCAGGGAGTCAAGTGTATCATCGATTCGGGGTAGTGGGTAAACGTCTTTTTTAGTAACTTTGTTTAGTCGTCTGTAATCCACACAGAAACGCCAGTTACCATCCTTCTTCTTCACTAAAATAACCGGCGATGACCATGGACTTTCTGAATGACGTATAATCCCGGCGTCTAGCATTTTGTCCACTCCCGTTTGGATTGCTTGGCGTTCTGTAGGGGAGACTCGATATGGTCTATGCTTAATAGGCTGATGGTTTCCAGTTTCAATTTTATGTTTGGCTAATGAAGTTTGCTTTACAGGTTCATTATTTTTATCAAATATTTTATCATATCGTTTTAAAATTGATAAGATTTGAGACTGCTGCTCTTCTGATAAATCATCACTAATTAAATTTTGTAAAAATTTAAAGTCACTTTTATCAGCATGACTGGCATGATTCGCATTTTTCACCTCCTTATTAGATTCAGAACATTCTGAAATAGCCGTCAAGTTATTTTCTTCAACCCTTTGAATTTTTCCTAGGCACATTCCCTTAGGGACTATTTGAGCTGTGGTGCTAGAATTTACGATCCAAAGTTTTCCTTTATTATGGGAAAGCCTGAATAATGCACAGGGAAGTGTTAACCCTTTTCCTATTAATACCTTTTTCGAAGGTTCAAAAAGTACCTGATTTTGCCCATTAAGCTCTTCACTCATAACATTTATTAGTTTGGTAGATTCGGCTAGGATTACGACGCTTCTGCTAGCCACAACCTTTCCCATGGAAGCTGGTGAATTTAGTACATCTTTGGCCTCTTCCAATCTGATTTCGGCGCGTCCACAATCAATCACGGCATTTGATGCCTCTAGGAAATCCCATCCGAGGATAATACTTGGGTTACTATTAGGGAGGACGATAAACTCAAGCGGCTGTTCCAATCCACTGATGCTCAAGCTGATTGTGCATCGGCCGATCGATGTAACATTCTTGCCATCAGCAACTTCAGAGTCATTCCGCTATCTTTGAACATGGTCTTTTTTAATTGTCGTCTTAATCCATCAGAGATAACTGAAAAAGAGGAACCTGAATCGACCAGAGCAGAAAATGCAATGTCATCAATGATGATTTCGACATAATTTTGTTGTGATTTAGCGGCTGTCGACGATGGAGGGTTTTTCACACCCGCGGCTTCCCCCTCGAAAGAAGACGCGACGCTTAGTTTTTTTCTAGATTGTAGCGGCGTGGGGATTGGCTTGTATGGCGGCCTGGGGAAATGGACTGGCGTCTTGGGGATCTTCCTCTGTTTGGATACGGCGATTGTCTGCGGTAGGTTTGGCTTCTTATGGCTTGGTGGTTACCCATTTGAGGTTCTTGGGTGCTTGGTGCATGTCCTTCGGGTCTCTGCGTCCATTGTCGGCGTTCTCTACAATATCGCTTAACATGGCCTGGACGGCCGCAATTAAAACATATTGGGATGTTGTCATGCGTCCTCCATTCATCCGTTCTTCGTTGTGGTGCCGTCTGGTTATATATGGGCGTTTGGGTAGGGTACTGACGTCGTGGAACCTGGTTGAATGTACGTGTTTGGTTGGGGTACGACTGTCGTGGCGGAGGCCTTTGAATAGGCTTCGAAATTGCAGCTACGTTTTTTTCAATCTCTTCTCGGATAATTTCTTTCAGAGAAGATGGTTCAGGGGTAGTTGACTCCGGATTTAGTGCGCGATGAACTTCTTCACGCACGATGCGTCGGATTAAGTCTTCCATTGATTCAGAGTCTGCTGAATCGATGGCGGCAACATTCGGTAGTCTGTCTAATACTACACGTTTTTTTTACACGTTTTTTATTTGAAGCCTCGATTTTTCGGCACCATTTGATGAACTCATCGATACTTGCAATGTCTAAAATGATGATTGACTGATATATCTCCTCCGATATTCCTTTCGTCAAGGTGTGCAACTATTTCATTTTCCATCATAGCCGGATTCACTTCTCTGCACAGATGGAGAACATCTTGAATGTAAGAATCACTGGTCTCCTCCTTCCCCTGAGCTCGAGTTTTGAGGTTCTCTGCGAGTTTATCTTTTTGGGTGACATGATGTCCGAAATTCTGAGAAAACATTTTCACAAAAATATCCCATGAATTAATTTTCTCTTCAACATTTTCGTACCATCTGTGCGCTGTTCCTTGGAGGAAAAAATAAACATTTGCGAGGCACATTGAATCATCCCAGCAGTTGTAGCGAGCGACGCGATGGAATTCTTTCAACCATTTTTCTGGATTCTGGTTGCGTTCTCCAGTAAAAATAGAAGGGTTTCTAAAAGGTTGAAAATGGTACTCACCCATTTTTGTCTGTGTCTCTTGCTTGATCATAGCGATGTTTTCTTGAGGTTCTAGTCCTTGTAGTCTTCGGCTTCTTCTAACGGCTTGGGCGTCGAGGGAATATTCCAGCTTCTCCACCAGTTGTCACGGTAGTGATAACGAGTATAACAAAAGTTTAAGTAAAAATAATTTATTTATAAAATGCCAAACTATTTCTAAAAATTATTTACAAGTAATAATATACAAGAATGGTAAGGGGTGATGACTATGCAAATATTAATGATGATATACCACAGAATATTTAAAATAATTATTCAGTGACAATATCATCAAATATTATATCTATAGACCTTTTTACTGCAATGATATAAGTTATTGAATGAGAGAACTTGGCTCATCAGTAGTGAACCCTCTCAGCGGTTTTCGCCAAATTAATCTCCAGACCGCTCTATTATTGTATTGGATTGGTTTGGGATATACCCTGCATTTTCTATGGAAGGAGGTTAGGGATATTTAGTGAATCTATGGACAAGGGCTTATAGGTATGTAGAGCTACATACATATAATTTCAAGGTATTGCATCGAGCAAAGCTCTTCCGAAAATATAATATATTTGGATAAAATACCCGTTGAAGAGTTCTTAAACTTGAAAGCTTGCTAATTATAATAAATTTTGAAAAGAAACCTTTTCCTTGTAGTTAATTAAGTATTTGAAGTATGAATTGTTCCCCACACATTTTCAAATATACATATATAATCCTTTTTAATAGTAAGAAAGGAAGAATATATAGTTTATTATAAAATAAGACTATAAACCGTGACAATGCGTTTCTTTATTCGTTCAAAGTACAAGCTTTCGTATCTTTATAATCTTTCTAAATATATATGTAAATAATATTGAATATATACTCTGTAACAAAAAAATCGACGCACCAAGAAGCAGTTGTCCGATTTATATGAAAATACGTATACAAAGAGGTTTCGACCAAACATGCAAATTATTAAAATTTGGTGGCCGATTTATGCAAAGCAAGAGCTCCAGCGCATCTGAACTGCGCATCCAGCACGAGCATTCTAGACTCAATATTCGGCGCGGCACGATCTGATTTTCATAATTTCCTTTTAATATTTTAGCAGTACGCCTATTTCTACTGTATCAATGCCTCGCCGAAAGATTCGTGCTCATTACGAACATATGTCAGAGTTTGAAACTGGTCGTGCTATTGGATTGAAAGAGGCTGGTTGGTCTAATCGACTAATCGCGCGACATCTGTGTCGAAGTGATGCGGCTATTAAGCGATGTTGGCAAAAGTGGGTTAACAACAAAAGAAGCAACGTCAGGACGGCAGCGGTCGACCAAGGGCAACAACAGAACGGGAGGACAGAGCAATTGTCAGAATGGCTGTCGCAGCACCGGAATCCACGTTATCTACCATCCAACGTGTGACCGGCACACAAGTGTCCAAAATGACCATCAACAGGCGATTGAGAGAGCGGAATATAAGAGCTCACCGACCGTTACGATGCCTACCCCTCACACCCGTGCACCGACAAGTCCGACTACAGTGGTGTCGGGAGCGATCAACTTGGAACTGCGCTGACTGGGGATGTATAGTCTTTAGTGACGAGTCCCGTTTCTTACTGTGTCCTGGCGACTGTCGCAAACGTGTCTGGAGACGTCCTGGGCAGCGTGTGGATCCTGGCCTTAATGTCGAACACCACACAGGTCCACAACAGGGCGTTATGGTCTGGGGTGCCATTTCATTTGATAGCAGGACCCCATTGGTAGTCATTCCTGGCACCCTGACAGCACAACGGTACGTAGATGACATTCTACGGCCTATTTTATTGCCGTTCCTCTCACATCATCCCGGGCTTACTTTTCAACAAGATAATGCCCGGCCACACACGGCACGTGTTACTATCGATTGTCTTCAATCTTGACGAACTCTTCTGTGGCCACCAAGGTCGCCTGATCTCTCGCCCATAGAACACATCTGGGACGTGATGGGAAGGCGATTGCAACCATCCCGGAATGTTGACTATTTAACCCGACAGTTGGAGACAATTTGGTAAGAAATCCCGCAGCACACTATCCGGAATCTTTATCAGTCCATGAAACGCCGGGTGGCAGCCTGCATCCAGGCCAGTGGGGGTCCAACGACATATTGACATTCTAAATTTGTGACGATCAAACTCTAAAATAAAACAATTAATTGTTCTGAAATTTTAATCGTTTTTTCCCCTAACATGCTCTTTACATACAAAAATTTTTGTCCTAATCTGACAACTCCTTCTTGGTGCGTCGATTTTTTTGTTATACAGTGTCCTCATTTTTCTCAACTTATAGCTATGTCTGTAGAAGGATTATAAAGATATGAAAGCTTGTACTTTGTACGAATAAAGAAACATATTGCTACTGTTTACATTCTTATTTTATACATTATAGGATTTTTTCTTCTAATATTTTATTATATTAAAAATGTAATACTAAGTTCTATTCTTCATTAAATACAGTGTACTCCGCTTATAACGAAGTCGGTTATAGCGAAATTCCGCATATAGCGAATGAAATTGTCTGCACGAAAGAAAAGAAGGGCTTAAACCATTAAAAGAACTCTGGATATTGCGAAGTCGGATATAAAGAATTTTCGCTTATAACGAAGTGATTTGCATGTATACATTTTTATTTTATCCGTTTATAACGAAGTTTTCTCATTTACCATTATAATTGACTAATATATTATGCATAATATATATCAAATTACAACGTGTGAATGACACAAATTTAATGATACACAACAAATAAGTTAATAATATACTATTTTAAAATATGCAAACATATTATAAGTATTTTTTTTACATTATTTAAACAAAATTGGATACACCACAGCCTGCAACACAAATGTGGGAGCAACAAAGCCTCTTCGATCGCATGAAAGAAGTTTTAAAAATACCGTTAGAGATGGATTTCGATTCTTATGCTGACGCTGACAATGACGTCGTTACAAATGCCATGTTATCCGATGTAGAAATTGTCGAGAGCATTCTTCAAGCAAAAGAAGAAGAAGAAACGGACCAAGTTGATGAAGAAGTAGACCCAATTGTCCACATTCCGCATCCAAAAGAGGTCTTGGAGAGCATTCAAACTCTGCGATTGTTTCTTCAATGTCAGGATGAGTCCAAGTCTCTTCATAGGCATCTGTCAGACTTGGACAACATCGAAAAGAGTGTTCAGCACTTGTTACTGACTTCTAAATGTCAAAAGAAAATCACAAACTACTTCTCCAAAAACACCTGATGAGGTTGTTATTGATCTTTGTGTTGCTCTTTTGAGTTGAATAGTAAATAAAATTATTGGTACAAAACATTTTTTTTTCCAACTGCGGATATAACAAACTTCGGATATAACAAAGTGATTGTCATGGATAATGCGACTTCGTTATAAGCGGAGTACACTGTATATCATTTGTAGATATTCATATATGTCAACTAGACTTAATAAAACTTTCCTCTACAATCAATGACAAACGAAAACTGGTTAAGATAAAAAAAATATCTTAACAAACTCCTAATTTTGCATCCTCACGCTAAACGTTTTAAAATAACACACCTAAAACCTATAACATCAAATGTAACATATTTCCTTATGAATTACTAAACAGTTTAGAAAATATAAAATGTGTAACAACTATATTTACTGGCAATGTGTTTCTCTCCCTTTTCAATAATTTCATCAAATATTATCTCTACAGACCTTACTGCAATGATATAAGTTGTTGAATGAGAGGGTTTGGCTCATCAGTAGTGAACCCTCTCAGCGATTGAGCCAAGCCCTCTCATTCCATAACCTTTATCATTACAGTAAGGTCTATAGATATAATATTTGATGATATTTTTGAAAAGAAACACATTGCCAGTAAATTTATTTGTTATACATTTTATCGACAGAGGTGGCAATTGAATTTATAAAGTTTAAAGAATGGTATCAATTATGTATAGCACATGTCAATGTTTTTCTGATCAGTCTGTGACACTTGGAACTCAAGGTTAAATTTCGTCCAATCACTTTCACATATTAAACAATTAAAAAATGTTTCCGAAATTGTGTTTCTTTTTATTTCAAATTCCACCTCAAGCTTTAGGACATCTCTGCCCTTCCACAGGAGAACATATGCAAATGAATAAAGCGCTAATAATGCTAAGACGGCGTTTTATCCATTGTATATGTTCTGTAGAAGGCCAAAGATGTCTGAAATCTTGAGATGGTATTTGAAATAAAAAGAAACTCATCTCCTGAAACATTTTTTTAATTTATATGATGCCATCTGTTATCAAAATTCGAAACTATTTTAAAGCGTAAGATTCTTTAATTTTTCCATTGCAGTAAGGGCAGTAGAAATTGTTTAATTTCAAAAAGAATCTTACGCCTTTAAAATAGTTTCGAATTTTGATTTTTTTTAATTGTTTAATTAATGTCCAAGAGATTTGAATCAACTCACGTTCACATACATTGATACCCATGAAGACGCTTTGGAATCCCCTTCTAAAAGGTTGGACGAATATTTGTCACCTGATCAGAGGTCTGAAGGAATTCCTGGCAATAGTCGGGGAGATCTGTTCAGGGCGTGGCATCAAATCAAACGACCCTCAGTGGGATTATTCGTCTGATATAGATCATTTTTAATTTTCAATTTTCCCCCTTTATATAACCCTATATAGACAAAGGTCACCTCTCCCGTCAAAATAAAGGTCAAAACTAGATGCCATCTATTGACCGTCGCCGCAAACGGCCTCAGGTCGGTGACAAAGCCACAACACCAGCTTTGGCAAACTGAAAAGCTTCCACTTCAATTTCCTCCGGGCAAAATTCCAATTTAATCAATTTCCTCCCGGCAAATTTTCCCCTTTATATAGCCCCTATATATATAATCTTATATATGAACGTTTAATAAATCAGTTTCAATCTCTCTCTTATACTAAATTTTATATTTCACTTTTTTTATCTAAGAAAGAAAAAAGGCATCTCCTTATCGTGCAACTGAAATTTGCTGATGGCTTGCGCCATCTATTGCAATAAATATCAACTATTCGTTGATTTTTAATTATTCCAGAATTTACCCATTCTTGATTAATCAAGAAAAGCTAACCACGTACGCGTTTCGGGCTGTTGGCCCTCATCAACGTGGCGCAAGTTATACCTAAACGATAAAAAAAAAATTGATCATTCAGCCATTCTGAAAAATCATGAAACGGGCAGTTAAGGCCAGAATTGCGTGAAAACGCAATAAGGAGATGCTTTTTTTAATTTATTCACCTTATCCCAGTACAATATCACATTTGTACTATTTTTTCAAATGTATTAATCTATTTATCTTTATTTAGTCTTATTTATTCATATGTATGTTATATCTAAACTTATCGTATATGGACATTGTAATAAATTAGTTTCAATCTCTCTCTCTTTGGGCTGGCTCTTCGGTCAAGGGCTGGATAACGACGCCCTCGCCATCCTCGCGTCTGCCAAGTCATCCATACACAGATTCTTTCTGAGCCTTGAGATGAGGGGAGAACGTGACTTACTGTCTGGAGGAGGTCTCTTAGTCCCGTTGTCTCCTGGACTTTACATAACTGTATATAGTTTACTCTTTTATTTTATCCCTCTTTTATTATTATTTTATACTACCACCATTGACTTGTGTATGATGTCAATAAAATATTTTTAAATCTCAAATCTCTCTTTCCGTTAGTTTACGGAGCTATGCAACTCACAGGGTTCTTCCCGGAAATACCCTTCGGTATCTAGGACATGTCTGGTTGATGGATGGTGGCAGGGGTGCCAGATCCCCAGAGACGACGCCTAGAAGTCTCTTGAGGGCAATAATCATGGAAGCCGGTATAGTCTGTGAGCTCTCTCCTAATAAAGTAAAATACCAAAATTATATTTTAAATATACTATCATATAAATTTTATAATATAGAAAACGTGTCTATTATATTGTTGCACCAAGTTGCAGTGTCGTCGACCTTGGTTTCTTCCTTCTTGGTGTTATACACATTTCCCGAGCGGGTTTCCATACTCAAAGCAAATAAATAAAAGTAAATAAAAATAAATTACCTTTTAAATTTATTGTGTTTATTTATTCGTTGTCTTCCTCGTAGGTCGTGATCCGCAGTCTTCCTCTCCGTCCTCTCTCGCTCCAATAACCAATCAAGATATATGTAAAATAAAATATTATAAAGGAATGAAACTATAAAAAGGAATGATGATAATCTAAATAATCTGTTTTAAATAAATATCAAATATCATAGAATATTTTGAATAAATGTAAGGCGCATTAAAATTGATGTAATAATAGCAAGCACTAATATAAATAATCTTACAAATATTTTATCTTTCACTTCAAATTAGGCCATTTATGTCACCTTTGGTGGATTGTTTTGTTTCGTTGAATCCTAGATCCCCCCTCCCCATCTAGGCTGTTGTAAAGTAAAAATGATGTATCATGAATATATTCGTAAAGCCCTTCCCTTAGACTGTAATTATTCTAACTAGTAAAAACAACAAAAAAAGCCTTTAGTAAGGACACTCATCCCATACAGGATTCTCCAATATGGGTAAACAGAGGTAAACATGATTCTATATACAGTTACGAGCGTCATTCTTCATCAGTCATCTCTGTCACCGTTTGCTTTTTTTTTTTTTTTTTGGAATGGCGCCCTCCTATTGGTCGGCTACGATCACGCCACCTTTGCCCCCCCCCCCACTCGCTTTTTGGTTTCTGTAACTATTGTGTTGGAGCGGGTCGCTCCTTAAATAAATGCATATATTAGTTAATAACCAAATGGAATCCTCTCTTTCTTTTTCCCAGTAAGAGACGCCTACGGAAGCCAACAGTACATAGACAGATAAAGCACATAGACTATAGTTATTAACTAATATATGCATTTATATAAGGCGCCAATTTATAATTGTAACAAATAGTATTTGAATCAAAACATTCAATCGGGTAAAACACGGGCGTTGCCCGGGTCATTCGGCTAGTATGATATATTAGCGTGCCATCTGTTATGAGAATTCCAAACTATTATAGACGTGTATGATTCTTTTAAAAATTAAACAATTTTCTACTGCCCTTACTGCAATGACAAAAAAATGGTGAGATGGCCTGGCTCATGAGTGGTGAACCCTTCCCAGCGGTTTTGTCAGTTTAATCTACCATACCAGTGTTATATTGTATTTTTCGGTTTTCCTTTTATAGTGATACTGATGTTAGACTCTTGGAATTGGTATTTTAGATGAACCATTGACATAAGCTTTGAGGACAGAATAAATACATACAATTATAAATATTAAAAATAAAGAAGGCATATCCTGACCAAAAGTCCATGTGCTTTTTAGATGGAAGAGCGCCATCTAGTGGAACAGAAATCAACTAACGTTGATTTAACCTTTTCCCTGATATTTGGCCAACCCATTTTCTTGATAAATCAAGAAAATCCATCCACGAACGCGTTTCGCGCTGTTGGCGCTCGTCAGCGTGGAGCAGGCTGTACCACTGCGACCAAAAATATTTTTGGTCCCAGAGACTTGTTAAGAAACCAAGATATGGGTATTTAAACATAACAGTTATCTACAGAAATTGTAGATTAAGATCGACCTTTCTTCAAGTTAGATCCATCATCTGTGTCGTACCTATTGTCTGTGCTGTTTTCCAGAATTTGTGAAAAGCTAAAGCATTGGGTCTGCTTTTGACTACTTTTGTCATTAGAACATATGTTTTGAAATTACAATTATATTCTCACAATGAGTATCTTTTTTATTTTAAAAAACGCTAGCTTTCAAGCGTTAATCGCTCTTCAACGGGCTTACTATAATATCGACTTGACCCCACCAGAAATATTTACAAAAAAACAAACGCGCGCAGCGTGGATATTTATAACTGAAAATTTTGAATTGGTTTGTAATTTAACTATTTTAACTATTTTATGGAATATATCTATTTTAATTTTTAGGACATCCAGAACCTATAAAATTTATCTATTGATTTCTTCTGAGATATCGGTATTGTGATGGTAAATCTATTTTTCTGTTTATGTGGTGACTTGTTTTCATAACCAATCTTTTGACTGAGAAATTCTCTCTCCTCATCCAGTACCAAATAATAAGACGTGTAGTGTGGAAAGAATCATTGCTAAATTCTCTATTGCACAAAGTAGATGTTAGTTCTTAGATATCAATAATAAAACATGATTATCTAACTGGTGTGGAAACAAACAGAATTTTAGGCGTTTACCCAAATAATGATTAAAGGAATTCACTGGCTTGACCGTCGTCGAGATGGTACATTGAGCTCAAGACATGAGATGGCTGATGTCACATCATGTTTGGGATGTAATACGTACTGTAGGCCACAACGTTCGATCGCGAATAAAAAGATCTTACCAAAATAATGAAGCTAACATCGTTTTAAACTGAGCACCTTTGTGTTTCTAAATAGACATTTTTTCTTTGGTTGGCTTTGCTAGTAATATGCTAATATATGTAGGGAATTCCACACGCACAAAAGCCTTTATTAAGACATATAATCCTATACATTCATTCACCACAGAGTCTGCCATGGAAAAAGAGAGTTTAAAGTGAATGCTATTTACATTTATTGATAATATTGCAGATAGTATATCACGAAATAATAATTAAGACAATTCGTTTCAAACACGGATTTGTATGACAAGTCTACAATGAAATAAAAAAAAAGATAAATAATAAATAAAAAACAACGGTATTTACATATTAAATAATAAAAATACATATATTGAGGGGATTCGAATTTTTTGGATTAAAATTTCAATCCAATATATGCTTTTCTATTATCAAAAGATTTAAATATGGATTGCTCTATTTTCTAAAGGTATTTACATATGATACATAATACCCCTTTATTAAGGCTTCTCGCCTTATACTAAAATTCTTCAATCGAAGAACGGGAGCTCTAAAAGTGTAAAACGTAACATAAATTCCTAGAAAGCGAAAGAAAAATAAATGCATAACATATAAAACAGGGCGTTCGGGATTATCTCACCCATTGTTGAGAGTCACTATATGTAAGTAACAAAATATAAAATCAAATCAACATTGAAAATCTACAAAAGATACACTTAGATAGAATTTAAAAACGTCGAAAATGTAGTTAGTTTATCCTGAAGCTCTTTCCACACTTAGAAAGATTATTTATTAAAACCTTTAGAGCATTTTTTCTAAAAATATCATGTTCGAATTTACAGAACGTGGGAGTATCAATCTAGATTTTTTCTCTCTTTTGTTGATCTCTTTTCTCAGAATTGTGAAATGATTTATTTACACATGTATATGTATTAATATATTTACATCCCGCCCCTAATTCTGGACCGCCTTCGAGAAATTCTACGAACGCCATACTCCATAGTAATAACATGAAAATAATTATTGTCACATAGAAAATTAGAAAAGACAAACCTCGGAATGCACGGTATTTTTTTACAAATTATAATTAATACCAGAAAGATAAAGAGGGAAGTTTAAAGAGTTGACAAAATATAATGAATAAAATTGTACATCTGTTCATAATATATATATATATACGAGGGCCATCCAATAAATAAGTTTCCCTTTAAAAAAAAATAAACAACATTATTTACAAATATGCAGTATTTTATTTTCATTATACAACTCATAGACTACTTCTCTACATAATCACCATTTCTGTCCGAACATTTTTGGTACCGTTGTAGCAAATTTTTGATACCACTGTTGTACCAAGCCGTGTCCTGTCCTCGTAGCCAGTGGTTCGTCTCCGCCTGCACTTCGTCATCATTCGCAAAGTGCTTGCCTCCAAGGTGCAACTTGAGTGGTGGAAAAAGATGGAAGTCGCTTGGGGCAAGATCCGGAGAATAAGGTGGATGTGTGAAAATTTCCCATTTGAAGTTTTCCAGCAACGTTTGGGGTCGTTCGAGCTGCGTGAGGGCGAGCATTGTCATGGACGAGTAACACTTTCCGAGACAAAAGTCCAGGACGTTTCCGTTTTATTGCAGCTCTGAGTTTAGTGAGGGTTCGCAGTACCTCGCAGCGTTAACCGTAGTGTTTGGGGGCAGGTAGTCAACCAATAAAACACCCTTACAGTCCCAAACGACGATAGCCATAACTTTGCCTGCAGAGATTGTGACCTTCGACTTTTTTGTGCACTTTCCTCACGCTTTTTCCACACCATGCTTTGTCGTTTTGTTTCTGGAGGTGAATGATGCACCCAGCTTTCATCTCCAGTGACAATACGGGAAAACAGTTGAACTCCATCTCTTCGATGCATTTCCAGGAAGGCTCGGGCTGCCTCCATCCGTTGTTGCTTGTGACTTTCCGAGAGCACACGCGGGACCCATCTTGCGCAGACTTTACGAAAATTCAAAATATCTGACATGATTGTTCCAATCGAAGAGCGTCCAATTTCGATTCCAGGAGGCAATCGAATCATCATTTCGTCAATGGTGACGTGGCGATCTGCTTTCACCACATTCCGAACATCAGCAACGGCTGCATTGTCCGTAGCAGTAACGGGCCTGCCGCTTCGCTCGTCATCATGCACGTTTTGCCGTCCTTCCAAGAATCATGAACGCCATCGGCGAACCATTTGGATGCTCATACATTCTTCACCATACACTGACACTAAATTGCGATGAATATTGACCGCAGTTTCATTTTTCGCCGTGAAAAAAAACGAATTACAGAACGGAGTTCGCAAGTGGACACGTTCACCAGTGGTAGCTCCATGGAAACTGAAGCGCTACGGACTTGCGCGTACGAGTAACGTGATTTTGAAGGTCACGCGCTTCCAACGCATCCTAGTGACCATTTCTTACACTACTAACTAATTTTTATAACGTTTCGTTCGCAGAAAAAAAAATAGGGAAACTTATTTATTGGATGGCCCTCGTATATAAATACTGTTGTGTATTTAGGGTTACCTCGTGGTTGTAAACAAATTGTTGTAACTCGTATTAATCCTTTTCTATATGTATTTATTTAGACAAATTTAATAGTATTATACAATATATTTATTATATAAATTGGGTAATTTGGATTAGATATACAGTCTAACTAACCACGCGGATGGTCGTTATTTACCGAAGCCAGAAACAAAGATGTAGGAAGATGATAAAAAGAATAATTATATTGACCAGTCATATGAAATATCTATCATATATATATATACTATCGTACATAGCTTCTTCGCTATGGGAGCTGTGACCCACAGCCTGCAAATCTTATTGCTGCTGATATAGAGCTGGCGGGCTTCTGTCAAGGATTTCCTCAGGGTCTTAGAAATTTGTCCCTTTGTAGCTTTGCGTATTTTTCTTGCGGCGTTAAAAGAGGCTTTATCATCATATCGTCTATATAGGGAAATCGTCTCCTTTGAGGGAAGTCTTGACATTGACACGGCGGTGGAATCCTGGAGTCAGTCGTGGAACATGTAGTTCACAGCACCCATGACCTCAAGGATTGCTCGGAAATCTTCAGTTGTCTTCCCCTAACTACCCAGCATCTCCACCAAAATTTCACGTAGAAATTAAGAATGACAAACCTAGCAATGACAGGGCAATTTATATTTTTGATGTAAAAAAAAAAAAAGATAATTTTAAAAATTATAAAGGAAAAGAGGTAAGTTTAAAGAGTAGCAAAATATAATGAAATAAATTGTAAATATATTGATATGTTCATAAAATAATAAATATTATTCTATATTATTATCATGCTAATAAAAGAAGTTACTAAAACTGCAACTATGTTGACAACTAGCAGGATTTGAAAGCATTAGTTGAAAACTTTGTTTCGAAATATATTACTTAATTACAATTTTATAATATTAAGTTTATAATTATAATATCACAGTAAACACAATAACATTTATTAGATATTTAAAGGGAAATAAAAAAACTAAATGTCGAAGAAAAATAGATGGAAATAAAAGAATAAAAAAACTGAAATATTTTCGTTTTTTGGACGTGTGTTGCCAAATTTAAAATTAATTTACAATCTAAATATCAGACGATGCTGTTTTTATTTTGGCGCATAATAAACATCCCGCCCACATGCTGTTGATACAATCCGTTTGGCGATTTAAACCATTTTAAGAATTTGTTTTTGTTTTCTAAAAGGTGTAAATGTTTTTGTTAATTTAAAATGGAGACTTTTTTTCTCTATGTCTATTAAATTAAAATAATAATATAAATAAAAGAAATTACATGGTTTTATCATGTCGAGTTTTAAAGATTAACTTTATGTTGAAATATAGAAAAGATATTTTAACGATTAGTTTATTTATGCCTGCCTCGGCATGTACAGTAAACCTCTCTGTAAAGGACACCTAATTGAAAAGTAAAAAGTGTCCTTTAGGTAGAGGTGTCCTCTTACCAGAGAGCAGCTTAATTAACAAACAAAAATTATAATATTGACTATGAAAATTACCTTTATAGAGAAGTGTCCTTTAGCGAGAGTGGTCCCTCTCACAGAGGGTTCAATTGTATATTCAAAGTATAATTTTTTTTTAAATAAACTGTCCCCCACGTATCTAAGATAATTTCAGATATTATATTATTTTTAATGTGAAAAGAACTCTCAATGTGTGTTTTAATATTGTATTATAATATTCGTTTTAAAAATTAATTTATTATCTGTTGACTTTGCTTAGAATTATTAATGAAACCGATTCCAATAATTATTAATTAAACATTATATTATTGATTTACAAGAGAGAGAACAAAATATAAAAGGGAAACTAATATTAAACAAATGAACTTTTTTCTGTTTCGGTTAGCGCCTATTTACCTGTGAGCTTACACACACTCTGTGGTAACAATTAATTATATATATACAACATTATCTTTTTTCCGATTATCCTCACACTAACATTATTTATTTCATGACATCTTATATGTAAATAAAAGTAGTAGGCGTTTAAAAAAACTATTTATTCACATGAATTTTGAGATATCTCATTTTTCACGTTTCTTTCTTGCCCCTTGACGTTCTATTAATCATTTAAAATAGAACACAACTCTTCATTCTAGTATTAATCAAATTCCTTTATTTTTTCCTCCACTCTTTTCACATTTTTTTCTAAGAATTCTTAAACTATATTCTAAATTTATATTAGAAAAGTTTGTTAATATATGTGCATATATACGCGTTTTATTT
>CP092866.1:23653793-23713411 GCA_030710605.1 Cordylochernes scorpioides | reverse complement strand
ACAGCTCTAGAAAGCCAAAAAAAGCAAAGATGTTATAAAAAGTTCGCTTTTTCACACTACAAATCCATTTATAGATGCGGGATTTGATCCCGGATCCTTGCTGTCGAGAAACCACTGTCCCACCAATCCTTTGGCTGAGAAATTTCAACTGTCAAGTGAAGTTTGAACCTTTTGTGATTGTCTTCTGATAGGATAGAATGATCAGGTTCTTTCCTCTATTGGTTGTTCTTGAAATAACAGACAATTTGGCCGGAAGAGTTTATCTATCTGACCGAAAAGTGTCTGCTATTTCAATAACATGATTTTAATATCAACACCTGACCCTTTTATTTTTTCTATTGTTTTTTTCATATTATACTGTTTATAATTTGTTCATAAAGGGCACATCTTGGATTCAATAAATAATCTTATAATAAAAGATTATTTATTGAATCCAAGATGTGCCCTTTATGAACAAATATAACAATATGGATTGCTCTATTTTCAGACTGTTTATAATATAAAAACATAGAAAACACTGTGTAAAAAAAATAGTACAAATGTGATATTGTGCTGAGATAAGGTGCATTTATCTTTCTTAAATAACACTGTGTTCGAACTCACAGAATTTGTAATTCCTCCGCGCGAATGCCAACGAATGCCAGCCAGACAACTTCTATCTTCAAGATCTTCTATTAATGGATTTATGGTGTGAAAAGCGGACTTTTTACAACATTTCTGCATATTTTGGCTTTCTAGATCTGTTCCTATAAACTTAGGTAGAATCTTTCAACCCAGCATTCAAGTATTTAGTGTTTAAGAATTTCCCAAACCTTCTATTTTTAATTATAAAAACAATTAGTATATATATATAGTACAAATAATTGTAAATATAAAATAGGCGTTATTGTTAATATTCAAAATATTCACACCTATCTTTTACAAAATTTATTTTTGTCCATAATATAAATGTATATATCAATTTTTTTCTCCCCATTGAATATAAGCAAAAATATTTTGAAAACTTAATTCTGTTGACGTTATGTGGCGCTGAGTTTGTTGTTGACACACATTAATATGTTAAAATACCTTGATAAAGGTTGGCGTTCAGCCAACTGAAATATTGGTAAAATAAATGATATTTTTATCCTATATATGCCTTTTTAATTTAAAAAATATGAGAAAGTTTTTAAAAAACAATATTTTAAAGTTTAGTATATTTTAGCTTTCTAAGTAATAATATACAGAAAATCACTTTTGTGTAGATAAAATTAAAATTATTCATAAACCCAGACAAAGAAAAAAGTTTTAAAGTAGATAATAGTATTAAAAGTAAAGACACAAGTGTAGCGCCCGTGTCTAATTAAAGAGATTAATATTACAGATAGAGGGTGAGTTGTAAATAGCAGCAGCTCACAGAAGCTCTACTCTGTGGTAAGCTCCAATTAGAATTCTCCAACATTTTCTTTTTTTACTTTTTGGAGACAGTTGGATGGATGCGATTGTTTTTCTTGCCAGGGCCTAATCTCATTGGGCCCTTGGGATTATGGACAACGTATTCTAAATATAACCTCTTTCTTGTTTGCTGCTCATGTGCTGCCATAGAGGTTCTTCTTCTCCTTTTTTTTTTTTGCTGGTTCAGATCATCTTAATGGAATGGTAAGATCGTCTGTGATATCCTAAATAGAACTGACGCTTATATACAGGGCGGTCCATAAGTCCTGAATCTTTTTGTTTTTATTAAGAATTAAAAGTGTTCGGGACTTATGGACCACCCTGTATATACGCGCTATGCTAGTTCCTGTGTGAATGCTGAATTTCTTCTTTGGCTGGATGTGGTACATATTTTAATGCTTTTGTTCCAATGATTTCGTAGGGATCTTCTGTTTGCTATTCGTAGTGCCGTGGATGCTGCATTACCCTCTCTTTTATGCTAGTTCTGATCTTAAGAGAACAATAAAATTGTGGATATTCTAAATAGAAATGCTATTTATGCGTAATTTTAGTGTTCTGATGTTAAGGGCTTGATTTCTTCTTAAGGGTTGAATATTTCTGATTCTAATGCCTTTATTCCAATGATTTCATGGAATAATCTAACTATAACCTCTGTGTTTGCTTCTCGTACTGCTGTGGAAGCTGGATTGCCCTCTTTTGTGCTAGTTCTGTTCTTAGGAGAACACTAAAATTGTGGATATTCTAAATAGAAATGCTGTTTATGCGTAATGCTAATGTTCTGATGTTAAGGGCTGTATTTCTTCTAATGTTGGATAGTTCATATTTTAATGTCTTTGTTCTAATGATTTAGTGGGGGATATTATAAATATAACTATTCTGCTCTTACTTCTGTAGAAGCTGGATTTCCTGCTAGTTATGAAATTAAGAGAACACTAAAATTGTGAGATATTCTAAATAGAACTGCTGTTTACCCGTAATGTGCGATAGTCTTCTAATGTGAAGGCTTGATTTATTCTTAGAATTGGATAGTTCAGATTCTAATGCCTTTGTGTGTTTGAATGATTTCGTTGAATACTCTAAATATAACCTCTGTTTTGCTTCTCGTACTGCTGTGGAAGCTGGATTTCCTCTTTTTTGCTAGTTCTGATCTTAAGAGAAAACTTAAATTGTGGATATTCTAAATAGAAATGCTGTTTACGCGTGATGCTAATGTTCTGATGTTAAGGGCTGGATTTCTTCTTAGGGTTGGATGGTTCATATTTTAATATCTTTGTTGCAATTATTTCATGGGATATTCTAAATATAACTTCTGTTTGCTGATCTTACTTCTGTAGAGGCTGGATTTCTTCTTTTATGCTAGTTCTGATTCTAAGGGAATGCTAAAAAAAAATGTTGATCGCGCGTGATGCTAATGTTTTGATATGAGGGTTAAATTTCTTTTTAGGCTGGCTAATTCAGATTCTAATGCCTTCGTTCTCATTATTTCCTTATCTAAGTCTTCTTCTGAAGAGAAAATATGTGCTGCTGATGCTCATTTGGACCCCGTATTTAACTTTGATAGTCCAGGTTCTAATACCATCTTGATTTCACTCTCATGAAATATTCTATATAAAACTGGTGTTTGCTGCTCGTATTGCTGTAGATTACTCTATTTTGTGCTAGTTCTGATATTAAGAGAATGCTAAAATTGTGAATATTCTAAATAGAACTGATGTTCGCGCGAGATGCTAGTGTTTTAATGTGAGGGTTGAATTTCTTTTTAGGCTGGCTAGTTCAGATTCTAATGCCTTCGTTCTTGTAGATTCGTGGGTACTGAGATAGAACTGAAGTTTTATATGCTGTTGATTCTCATTTAACTTTTTGATAGTACAGGTTCTAATACCATCATGGCTTCGTGAAGTATTCTATATAAAGCTGGTTGTTATGTACTCTTCTACCTAATATTCAATAATCTTAGGTAGTATAGTTTTCATTAAAAGAGATTGTATGCTACTGAAAAGTTATATATTTGCAAAATATTTTACTATTACAGAATTATCATAAGAACTAAAAACATGAATATCTCACGCTATATATTGATTACATCACACAACAACAACCAAGTCCTTGGTCAAAACCATATATACATATTATATATCACACTGATATTTGCTTATAATTCTGTTTTGGACTTTTACTTTGTCTAGGCAAGATTCTAATAATACTGTCATTTTGTTGTAGATAATTTGTAGATAATTGTAGATAAATGAAGCTATGTAACAAAGTATTATTTTTATTAACAGAGTGGTCATTTTTATGTTTATATTTTGCTACTCTGTAAATTTCCCTCGTGGCTTATCTTGGTTTTATGCTCCAGGAGCCCGGGTTACCTCTATTTTATCTCTGGCTTATCTTGGGTTTTACGCTCCAGGTGCCCGGGTTACCTCTATTTTCTCTCTGGCTTATCTTGGGTTTTACGCTCCAGTACCCCGGGTTACCTCTATTTTATCTCTGGCTTATCTTGGGTTTTACGCTCCAGGAGCCCGGGTTACCTCTATTTTCTCTCTGGCTTATCTTGGGTTTTACGCTCCAGGAGCCCGGGTTACCTCTATTTTCTCTCTGGCTTATTTTGGGTTTTACGCTCCAGGAGCCCGGGTTACCTCTATTTCTCTCTGGCTTATTTTGGGTTTTACGCTCCAGGAGCCCGGGTTACCTCTATTTTCTCTCTGGCTTATCTTGGGTTTTACGCTCCAGGAGCCCGGGTTACCTCTATTTTATCTCTGGCTTATCTTGGGTTTTACGCTCCAGGAGCCCGGGTTACCTCTATTTTCTCTCTGGCTTATTTTGGGTTTTACGCTCCAGGAGCCCGGGTTACCTCTATTTTCTCTCTGGCTTATTTTGGGTTTTACGCTCCAGGAGCCCGGGTTACCTCTATTTTCTCTCTGGCTTATCTTGGGTTTTACGCTCCAGTAGCCCGGGTACCTCAATTTTCTCTCTGGCTTATCTTGGGTTTTACGCTCCAGGAGCCCGGGTTACCTCTATTTTCTCTCTGGCTTATTTTGGGTTTTACGCTCCAGGAGCCCGGGTTACCTCTATTTTCTCTCTGGCTTATTTTGGGTTTTACGCTCCAGGAGCCCGGGTTACCTCTATTTTCTCTCTGGCTTATCTTGGGTTTTACGCTCCAGTAGCCCGGGTTACCTCAATTTTCTCTCTGGCTTATCTTGG
The DNA here is from genome assembly GCA_030710605.1 of Cordylochernes scorpioides. Lineage (NCBI taxonomy): Eukaryota > Metazoa > Arthropoda > Arachnida > Pseudoscorpiones > Chernetidae > Cordylochernes > Cordylochernes scorpioides. The sequence goes on along the minus strand of CP092866.1, from coordinate 23,708,773 downwards.
GTTTTACGCTCCAGGAGCCCGGGTTACCTCTATTTTCTCTCTGGCTTATTTTGGGTTTTACGCTCCAGGAGCCCGGGTTACCTCTATTTTATCTCTGGCTTATCTTGGGTTTTTACGCTCCAGTAGCCCGGGTTACCTCTATTTTCTCTCTGGCTTATCTTGGGTTTTACGCTCCAGGAGCCCGGGTTACCTCTATTTTCTCTCTGGCTTATTTTGGGTTTTACGCTCCAGGAGCCCGGGTTACCTCTATTTTCTCTCTGGCTTATCTTGGGTTTTACGCTCCAGGAGCCCGGGTTACCTCTATTTTCTCTCTGGCTTATTTTGGGTTTTACGCTCCAGGAGCCCGGGTTACCTCTATTTTCTCTCTGGCTTATCTTGGGTTTTACGCTCCAGGAGCCCGGGTTACCTCTATTTTCTCTCTGGCTTATCTTGGGTTTTACGCTCCAGGAGCCCGGGTTACCTCTATTTTCTCTCTGGCTTATTTTGGGTTTTACGCTCCAGGAGCCCGGGTTACCTCTATTTTCTCTCTGGCTTATCTTGGGTTTTACGCTCCAGGAGCCCGGGTTACCTCTATTTTCTCTCTGGCTTATTTTGGGTTTTTACGCTCCAGGAGCCCGGGTTACCTCTATTTTCTCTCTGGCTTATCTTGGGTTTTACGCTCCAGGAGCCCGGGTTACCTCTATTTTCTCTCTGGCTTATTTTGGGTTTTACGCTCCAGGAGCCCGGGTTACCTCTATTTTCTCTCTGGCTTATCTTGGGTTTTACGCTCCAGGAGCCCGGGTTACCTCTATTTTCTCTCTGGCTTATCTTGGGTTTTACGCTCCAGGAGCCCGGGTTACCTCTATTTTCTCTCTGGCTTATCTTGGGTTTTACGCTTCAGGAGCCCGGGTTACCTCTATTTTCTCTCTGGCTTATTTTGGGTTTTACGCTCCAGGAGGCCCGGGTTACCTCTATTTTCTCTCTGGCTTATCTTGGGTTTTACGCTCCAGGAGCCCGGGTTACCTCTATTTTCTCTCTGGCTTATCTTGGGTTTTACGCTCCAGGAGCCCGGGTTACCTCTATTTTCTCTCTGGCTTATCTTGGGTTTTACGCTCCAGGAGCCCGGGTTACCTCTATTTTCTCTCTGGCTTATCTTGGGTTTTACGCTCCAGGAGCCCGGGTTACCTCTATTTTCTCTCTGGCTTATCTTGGGTTTTACGCTCCAGGAGCCCGGGTTACCTCTATTTTCTCTCTGGCTTATTTTGGGTTTTACGCTCCAGGAGCCCGGGTTACCTCTATTTTCTCTCTGGCTTATCTTGGGTTTTACGCTCCAGGAGCCCGGGTTACCTCTATTTTCTCTCTGGCTTATTTTGGGTTTTACGCTCCAGGAGCCCGGGTTACCTCTATTTTCTCTCTGGCTTATCTTGGGTTTTACGCTCCAGTAGCCCGGGTTACCTCTATTTTCTCTCTGGCTTATCTTTTGTTTACCACTCATAGTTTGTTCTTGCCTGAAATAAATTTATATCCCCTCTCCTGAAGTTTTTGTCTTCCCTAATTTTCCACGTGGCAATATTAATATAACTATAAGAATTTAGTACAAAAAGTGAAATTGAACTGAGATCAGAATAGTGAGAATTTTAACCCAGGTTTGAATGGACTACGTCAACAGATTCAAGAAAGAAGGATGACATAGGTGTGACCACAACGTGTTAATTGTCCTCAGACGATGGGTGACGTGATCCCCGAGGTATAAATAGGTCCTGTCAGTGGTGCCAAGTCTGTGCCCACCTCCGTCACCCCACTTAGACTGGATGAACCGTGTCGGTGACTTTATTCCTGATTGGAAGATGTGTTACTTCCTTATCTAAGTCCTTCTTCTGTAGAGAAAATATTTGAAAATAACACATATCTCTATCTCTTTAAAGGCAAAATAGCCTAGCTGCGAAAGATTTAGACTTAGAACCTGATGTCCCTGGTTCAAACCACACTTTTCGCTATCTTTTTATTTTCTCTAATTATTTTCGTGATCTCTTCCTCATTTTGTAAATATTGACTGAGTTGTCAATATATTTGTGTCAATTGTCATCTCTCTCTCTCTAAAATACAACTCATTACTTAGATTTTAATACTACAATTATAATAATATTAATTCACAAATACATCTATATGTATATGCTTTTATATACACCCATGGACAAAACTTAAGGAAGTGGAAAGTCTTTGATATCGTCGGTCGTCTATTTTTATTTTTTTTTAATTTTTTTAGGAGACAGAGACAAATTTTGTTCACAATTGGTTATCTCGTGTGTCTTCAATAAAGGTCACTGTGTATCAAATATATTTCAGAGTTATTGTCTGAATTACGATATAAATGCAAAAAGGTACAACTTCCTTAAGTTTTGTCTATGAATGTATGTCAGAATGGACTCCTTAAACAAACAATTATAACCATTTCTTCCCAAAAATATTTTCTACCTGAAGATACCTCGTAAAGAATCCCATATAAGATCGCTGTAGTTATATATAAATAAATATAGTTGGTAATATTATGACAAAAGGCATCTCCTTATCGTGCAACTGAAAGTTGCTAATGGCTTGCGCCATCTATCGGAATAAATATCAACTATTCTCCTTGATTTTAATTATTCCAGAATTGGCCAAATACCCATTCTTGATTAATCAAGAAAAGCTAACCACGGACGAGAATAGTTGATATTTATTCCGATAGATGGCGCAAGCCATCAGCAACTTTCAGTTGCACGATAAGGAGATGCCTTTTTCATAATATATGCACCTTATCCCAGTACAATGTCACATTTTTACTATTTTTTCATAGTTAGTATAGTTAGTATAGTTATATATAACAATGCTTATTTGGAAACAAAATAAATCAACGTTTAGTTGTGAGCAATAGTTACCCAGAAATTATTTGAAAAAGTAAAAAATTGTTATCAGGTAAAAAGTTTCTTTTTAATTTAAATTTGCAAGCTTTCGAGCAAATATACTGTTCTTCAACGGGCTGATATTCTATGTACAATCTCTAAATAATATATATACAAAATAATTGAAAACTTTTGTTATTAGCATGTGCTCTCGCGGGCGTGTATCAGACTGTTACCAGCTAAAGTAATAGATATTATACTGGGATTAAATATATATACATTCCAATAATTATTAATATTTAGATTATTTGTCAGGGATATTGTTATATTGGGTTGGGAGGTCAATTTTCTATTGATGCTATTTATTTTTGATGATACCTGTGCTTCCAGGAATAATCGTTGTTGCTTGCATTCTATGTCATGATAATGGGCTATTGCTTGTTTGAGATTAAATGTGTGTCCAGTGGTGCAGGTGTGTTGATATTGTTAATTTTTGTTTCTCTAGATGGCTTTCTGTGGATCAGGAATAACAACGGAGATGTTGCACTACTTATTTGACTGTGCTGCTCTGTCTGAGGAAAGACGAAAACTAAATGATAAAACGGGGCAACTTTGTCCTTCATTTCCGGCACTAATTAATGAAATATCAAAGAATAGGTATATAGTGATGGCGATATTTGGGTTACACAAGACTATATTCCGGAAAAAGGCCACACAGTGTTCTCCCCATCCCTTGTGAACTGGCGAATCCTGTATAGGGCGAGAGGCCCTAAATAAAGGCTTTGTTGTTGTTGTTGTTTCCCTAGATGACGCTCTGCCATCTATAAATGCTTATATGAACGGTCAAGAAATGCCATTTTTGTTTTCAATATATTTATAGAAAAATGTAATAAGGCGAGAGATATATGCCTTTTAGAGAAGCATGATTGCTATGTAATATTCAGAGCGGTAAAAGAATAGGTATAAAAAAATGGTGAAATAAATTCAAAGCTAAGTGGTATTCATAAAGTAGGTCTCCCTCATAACTGCATTCCAAATAGAAAGTGAGGGTATTAAATTTTCCAACTCAAAATTATGAATCTCCATAAAAAGCATCTTCATTTTTTTTTATTTAATTTAAAGTATTTTATCTTTCCATGCCGATTTTTTTTTTTAAAGAATAGCTTGCTGTGTGAGAGAAATATTTAGGTTAAATTAATGGTATTTAAGACGAATAATCCTTTCAATATATTATAATAACGATTAGATTCGATAAGGATAAGTTTCTTTATTTGTAATATCAATTCGAGCTTTCGGGCGCAAGCTGCCCTTCTACAGGATTATTTGAAATTGTATCCTTTAATCCTGTAGAAGGGCAGCTTGCGCCCGAAAGCTCGAATTGATATTACAAATAAAGAAACTTATCCTTATCGAATCTAATCGTTATTATAAATTAATGGTAATGTATATATTCATTTTGTAAATTTCATTTTTGAAAAAATTATAGAGAAACAGTTTGATTGGGGCTTAAAGTTACCTAGAAATTATTTGAAAAAAGGAACAATAACACTGTGTTAGTATAATTAGTTAAGTTGAAGAGTCAATAATTTAATATTATACCTTTCTATTAAAATGTACACTGTTCCTATTTGCTACCCCATATTTTGTATAATATGCTATATCTTATAACTATATATATATATATATATATGTGGCAATATAGTGGTAATAATGTGGTGAGGAGAGAAATAATCACACGACGAGTTGGTAGAGCAATAACCCAGGCAGCCAGCCGAGAGAGAGAGAGGGAGCGAGGTTCTATGCGCTGAACGGCCGTTTTTCGTGTGTGGTCACCCCCCGGCTATCTGTCCCCAGGTGTTGACGGGCGGGCCCCTTTTGCCCCCTCCCCCCTTTGGAATGTCGTGATGTCTAAAGTGTCTCGCTTTAGCTGCCCATCTCTCTCTCGTTGACTGTAGGTTTGTTTTATTAATCCTGGAAGAGCATATATTATGACATATATATATGTTATATAAAAATAATTTTATTTTATATTAAATTATATTTCATAGATTCAAATATTATGTTTATATCTACCACCAGATGTCGGGACTTTCCCTATATAAAACCGATTGTTGTTGTTTCTTGATGGCCGGCTCAAACCTTTTGTAAATTATGTAAATAAGTTTTTCATTTTTTTTTATTCTTACGCCTTAAATCAGGCAATATTTTCTCAGATTGTGTATTTTTGTGTTTTATAAGCTTAATTAAAACAGACTGACAATGATATAAACTATTTTTATCTTAAAAATAGCAAGATTTTAACCACGACTGCGTCACCATAGCATAATCCTCAAGATAATCAAAATCAGTAGAAAATATTTTTATTTATAATATATATAGAGTTATAATATTTGTATATACTTATATTCTTATATAAAAATCTCTATATTGATATTTTATTGTACTACTACAAATGACGTTACAAAAAAATCATCCGGACAAAAAAGAATGCATGATAAATTACCCAGATGATATTTAAAGGTCTTAAATTTAATTAGGTTATTTGCCACCAGGTGGCACTCTATTACAATGTTGACGCCTAATCAACTTCTGTTTTATAACTTGGTGAAGAAATTTCTTTTCTAGGGCTAATTTATCCCCATCGTCTGCTAGAAGAAATTAATAATAAGCTTAAGTGTGTTGTGTGTGTGTGTGTCATTAACTTTAATAATTACTTTAAAGAAAACAAAATAGCATGTATTATTTTATTAACTTGATATTATGTAGTTCGCACGCATAAAGTTTTATCTTTTGTTTTATTATTACTATTTATATATTATTCAGGGGTTTCAGTGTGTGTTTATGAAAGTTTGTGTATATGCTTCATTTTGCAATTGTAGTTTTTTATTTGTTTTGTTCATTTTTAAGCAATAAAATATATAGGAAGAAGGTGTAATATTTGTTGTATATATATTAATTAATTGTTACCACAGAGTGTGTGTGTAAGCTCACAGGTAAATAGGCGCTAACCGAAACAGAAAAAAGTTCCTTTGTTTAATATTAGTTTCCCTTTTATATTTTGTTCTCTCTCTTGTAAATCAATAAATATAATGTTTAATTAATAATTATTGGAATCAGTTTCATTAATAATTCTAAGCAAAAGTCAACAATATTCAATTCAAGCATATGGAACCAACATCGATTCATTTTTAAAACAAAGCAAAATCATAAGCCTATACAACTTTCACTTTTTCGAACACCCATGTAGAGGTGAATGTGACTATTAATACGCCTTCTGTATGTTTGATGGTAGCATTTTAAGGCAATTTATATGTGTGTGTGTGCTTCCTTTCGCGTATTATTATTTTTTCAAAAAATATGTCAGGCTCTGAATTATTTTTCCATTTAATTCTATAATAACTATTTATTTTGTTAATTTTCCATTTTTTAAAATGTTTTATAATTTTAATGAAAAGTTCTACGCTTTTAGATTTTTCACTAATTTTTCGATGTGAAAAGGAAATTTAAGAAACTCCCTCTCTTCTTAAAAAAAAAAGTAATATAAATCACAAAAGACATTTTTGAATTTAAAAAAAAGCAGCCGAAAATTTTAGAGTGCTTTATTTTAATTTATATATTTTTTTTATTGAGGAGGTTATTAAATATAGAAATAATTTAACACATATCTACATATTTATAACGTAAAAATAAAAATATATAGAAGAGAGAAATAAAGGATAACCCCCAGGCCCCTGGAGCGCAAGAAACGCCAACTGCCCGGGATATATCTATATTAATAAAATGCAAATTTCATAAGTGTTGTTCGCTAAAAACTTTCGTTACAATGCATCAATTTCAACCAAATTTTCAACATTTATGTAAAACGAGATGGAGCAGGTTTTGCTTAACATCAAAATATATTTCCTAACATTAACATGCGTAACTTCGGTGTTATCGATTAAATACAAAAAAAATCAACAGAGTTAATTTTATTTATATATAAATACAAAAAGAAAATTCAACAGAGTTAATTTTTTTACATACTAGCTAATAATCTCAATCTAAAAAAATATTCAAAACAAGCAATTTTAAGATAACACCATATGTAAAACAGTCGGCCAAGAAAACAACAACGATATTACATCTTTCTAACATATTCACAAACAATCTTGATTAATAATTAAAACTAATCTTTAACATTGTTTATTATACTTCATAATATATAATATTCGTTAGGCAAACTTTCACTCGGATAAAACCCGGGCGAAGCCGGGTACACATCCGCTAGTATAATATATAATAATAAAAATATAACGTAAAAAAAGGTTTTATTATAAGGGGTATTTATAAATATAAAGTAAAAGGTATTGTATATATATATGTTGTATCTAAAATATATAAACAATAGTAATTAGGAAATATATATTTCCTGATCTTGAAACTGAAAGTTGCTGATGGTTTGCGCCATCTGTCACAATAAATATAAACTATTCGTTCATTTTTTTTTTAATTATTCTATAAAGAAGTGCCTCAAAGGCCAACTTTTTTTTTTTGGTTGAAGTTGTTGGAATATTACAGAGTAACAATGGCTATAGATGAGACTGAGTTTGAAAAGGAACTTGTATGTATATAACGTTTTGTTATTTTCATGTAGACATATATACCAAGATTTGTTTCATATTGTCGCAATTAAATAATTAAAGGTACACAGAGCTATTTCAGCAGGTTTTATTATTAAATTAAGGCTCGAAAATTGAATGATATCTTTCTTAACTCTTATCTAAAGAAAATGGAGGAAATATATATAGGTTAAATAGTAAACAAGGAGAGAAGAGAATGATCCTCGTGGCTACGCGGCCTTGCAAGGGTTACCTCCACAGGAAGTGACGTCAGCTCCAGGGTTGCCGAGCCAGCAATTTCACTCTAAACAAATTTCGCGACAATATAATTACTATTAATAATAAATAATATGCAATGTTAAATTGGTTACGGATTTCTCCTTCTAATTTACTTTAATTAACTTTAATTAAATAACAGAAGTACAGTCTGCATCACGCTTGATAGTGTCAAAAGTCTGACACGCGTGCTTGTCTTTTCTTTATCATCAAGAAAGGGTATTGAGATAATATTCTGGAGATAATTAAAAATCAAAGATTAGTTGATATTTATTCCAACAGATGACGTAAGCTATCAGCAGTTTTTAATTACACGATCAGAAGATGCCTTTTTTTCTTATTGTTGTGTTTTAACTTTAAAAGCACACAAAAAATATAATAAACTTGAATTTGTTTATTCAAGTATCAAAAAAAACAAAGCTTTACATATAGAACAAATAATAATGAAGAAGAAGAAAGAAACATTTTAGGAAAAGGCAAAAACAAAACAAAAGTACTGGTCAAAAAGAAACATTTAAAATCACAGATTAATATCTTCAACACTTATATATAATTTATCAACCTAATCCCCTATTACAATTTCACACTTGTACTATTTTTCAAATAATATTTATATAATTATAGATATTATTTTTAACATGTAAATATTTTGAAAATAAAGCAATCCATAGATAAATCTTTAATTAAAAAGGCATATATTGGATCAAAATATCATTTATTTTACCAATATTTCAGTTGGCTGAACGCCAACCTTTATCAAGATATTATAACATATTAAACCTTGATAAAGGTTGGCGTTCAGCCAACTGAAATATTGGTAAAATAAATGATATTTTGATCCAATATATGTATTTTTAATTAAATGAAAATATTTGAATAAGTCGGTAAAACACAAGTATCAAGAGTGAATCGTATCTCTAAATTATTGATAATTGTATTTTTTAAACTATTTTTTCAAGAAATTTTACGATAGTTTTATGTTAAAATGAACATTCTCTAATCTAAAAAATATTAAAATTAAAAAAAAAATCGAAGTATTTTCATAGAGCCAATTATAAACAAATATAAATATGAGTTTTGAAAATTATTTTGTCCATAATACAAATATATATCAAATTTTTTCTCCCCATTGATTATAACAAAATATTTTTAAAACTTAATTCTGTTGACGTTATGTAGCGCTGAGTTTGTTGTTGACACACATTAAATATGTTATAACACCTTGATAAAGGTTGGCGTTCAGCCAACTGAAATATTGGTAAAATAAATGATATTTTGATCCAATATATGCCTTTTAAATTAAATAAATATGTTTATATACGTATTGATTACATAAACTGCATGATGCAAAATTTTAAAATATACATTTAGTCATTTAAAGATATATTAGTCAATTATTTTACATATTATAGAGTAATGCATTCTACTACCCTTTCAATTAGTTCTAAGAAGATTTGGTTAATTTAAACAAACGCGTTTAAATTCGATTACACTGAATGTTTTTGGTAGGCAAACGATACTTTGAATGGCTTCCATTAGGCCTAAGGGGCTTCGATTCCATTCCACCAATAGCCTCCTCACCCCGGAACTTTATTGCCCCCTTTGTTTTATTTATGTGAGTTATGACCTTTCGTCTGCTATTGATTTTCTATTTACCACGATAAGATAAATATATATATTTACTTTTTATTTTATTATTTATTTATTTTTTTTTATATATATAGCGCCTATTTAAATAATATAAAAATAGATAATATAAACGTAATATATAATTTTTGTATTTTTTTTAACTATATGACTGTGATCGTCTGCAATGTGATTTTATATTTGGTATAAAGAGGTAAATGAAATATTACTCCCGCGCGATATGTTTCTTTTGTTTCTTATTTTATGTAACATTGTTATATGCAACAATGTATGTAATGTATGGTTGGTATCGCAGTTATTTATTACCTTAGTACAATAAATGTTTGTGCTATAAATATATCACTATTTTACTTGGTATATATTTACATATTGTGTCTGTTGTTTATGTATTGAGAGCGACATTGTATGTAATCTGTTAGTTTATTATTTTGAACGTCTGCTCTTTATTTATATAGCACGATGAAATAAATTAATTTAATTAAAGATACTTCGGTCAGTATAAATCTCTTTATTATCTCGACGTTTCGACAAAAATCTTTTGTCCTTGTCAGGAGCAAATAAAAATTAAAGCTTTTGTTGGTAAGGCGTTAAAAATACTTTAATTTTTAGTTGTTCCTGACGAGTACAAAAGATTTTTGTCGAAACCTCGAGATAATAAAAAAGATTTACTAGCCGAAGTATGTATCTTTAATTTTAAGAACTAGGAATGCCGGCCAGGCAACCTTTATCTTTACGAAATAAATTAATATTTACTTCCGATATGTGATTTTATATCTTATTTATTATAAAATAAATAAAGCTTCCAGGACTAAGTTTCTTGTTCAACCTTTTATTTTTAAGCTTTCGGACTTGTCAGTCCTTCAACGGGAGTATCACGATAATAAATTGATGATAAATACTATTTTTATATACAAATTATTATTTACATATTTTAAATATTAATGATATTGAAAGGGGGAGAAAAATATATATCTTATTTATATATGCAGGGTTATGAACGTCGACTTTTATATCTTGAAATTGACTAACACCTTCTCTTGAATATACAAACAAGAAATAAAAACCCACCATACACGCGTTTCGGGCTGTTGGCTCTCGTTAATATGAAGCAGGCTGTATGTTAACGACCTACCCCATTATCTTTCTTTTGAATTCAATAAAAAAAAAAGGATACCTATGGTCAAATGTGAATGAATACACCAAGAAATTCTTTAAATGAGATTAAATAGTCAAAATTCGAAACTATTACAGTCGAACTTGGATAATTCGAACCCCAAGGGACCATAAAAAAATTCGAATTATCCAAAAATTCGAATTAAAAACGGAAATTTTATTTATTTCAAATTCTAGGGACCAAGATAAATATTCGAATTAAAGAGGTTTTCGAATTAAAGAAGTTCGAATTATCCAAGTTCTACTGTATAAAGGCGTATGATTCTTTTTTTTTAAATAAACAATCTATACTGTCCTTACTGCAATGGAAAAATTAATGGGAGGGCCTGGCTCATCAGTGGTGAACCCTCCCAGCGGCTTCGCCAGTTTAAATAGTAAAGAGTAGGAAGAGATTAATGTTTTTAGTTACATGATCAAAAGAGATGTTCTTTCGTCATGCTATCATCCTCATCTTCTTTAATATTGATTTGCATATATAATAATGATTAAATTGCATATTGGAGATTACGAATAAAAAGTAAGTGCATTTGAAAGGTGTCTCTATATAAAATGTTTTCATAGAAAAAATAAAATATTTGGTGTTTTTAATTATAAATTTATTCAAGTGCTTTTATTATTTAATTATTGTCGGGAGAACTTACAGACTTTAGATATTCTCACATATTTTATTTCAAATATAATTTTTGCAAAATGCATCTAAATATTATACAATAATCTGTTTCATGGTATTGAGAGAGAGAGAAGAGAAGAGAGAGACAATTGACAATTCACATAATTTATTGACATCTTGTCAATACAGGTAAAGTGCACAGTCCGCACAAATCAGGAAAAAAAATTAACAAAAATTAAAAAAACATAAAAATTAAATATATATACATCAGACAGAATCCTCAATGAAAGGACGTCTGGAATTGAGCCTTACAAGCCACCTTAAACTCGGATAGCTTCTGGGTTATGTAGTGGTCACTGTCCCCAATACTCGCTATTGCACGGCCGAGGAGCTCCGCGAGGATGATCCTTTCATCAGGCGTAAGGCTGACCAGGACTTCCTCCTTTTCTTGGCTGTAAAAAACCGCCCGTGCTACCATCTCTGTTTGAATATACAAGGGACGCAGGACTGAGCGAGAGTTCAGTTTATATAGAAGCTCTTCGACCATATCCTCAGCGTACCGAGGAGGCCTTTCAGTTTGGGCATTGGAAGATTCCGGAATGCTGGTGGAGGGTGCAGGCTCGAGAAGAGAGAGAGAGACCTTCTGGTAGAATTCAATTCTTACCGGTTCTTCATTATCTTTTATGATGATAATCTGGACTATAGTTTTTATTTATTTCATTTAGATATACTTAGGTTGTTTTACAGAAGAGATACGTTCTTTATATAAACATGAGATCTTCATTTTAGACGAAGCGAGGATTATAAGTAAAAGTGAGATATAAATTCATCAATTTCATCTTATTCTTGGATCTTGTATGGTTTAAACAGACGCTGTGGGAGTAGTGTCTATATGATACTGTTACATATAAATGATATCTTCACATTCTGAACTGGATTAGAATTCTAGGTCAAAATTTTGAAAGAAATTCATAAATTCCGTTTATTCTAGGATCTTGTATGGTTTAAACAGACGCTGAAAGAGTAGAGTTATAGAATACTGTTACATATAAAATTGGGGGTTTTCATTTTAAACGAAGCTAGGATTATAAGCAAAAATGGGAAATAAATTTTATATTTTCTTTGATCCTGTATGGTTTGAAAGGACGTTGTGGGAATAGTGTCTATAGAATTCTGTTACATATAAACACGAGATCTTCATTTTAGACTATGTAAGGATTATCTATATATATAATTGCCTTATTCTGTCTGAAGCTCAAGGATAGAATGCGCGCCCATTGGCTGCCGGCGAACACGTGTCCTCCCTGCCCCCCTCTAGACAACCCTGTTATCAGCTGTGTGATACATACACCTGTCTATAGCGGCCATTCTAGACAACCCTGTTATCAGCTGTGTGATACATCCACCTGTCTATACAGACCACCCTGTATATAGCGGCCACTCTAGACAACCCTGTTATCAGCTGTGTGATACATCCACCTGTCTATACAGTCCACCCTGTCTATAGCGGTCACTTTAGGCAACCCTGTTATCATCAGTGTGTTACATTCACCTGTCTATACAGACCACCCTGTCTATAGCGGTCACTTTAGGCAACCCTGTTATCAGCAGTGTGATACATACACCTGTCTATACAGACCACCCTGACTATAGCGGCCACTCTAGACAACCCTGTTATCAGCTGTGTGATACATACACCTGTCTATACAGACCACCCTGTCTATAGCGACCACCCAAGACAACGTTTTTAAAATATATTCGCACTCGGGTAAAACCCGGGCGTTGCCCGGGCCATTCGTCTAGTGAGTAAATAATTGAAAGAAATTCATCAATACACCATTTATTCTTGAATCTTGTATGGTTTGAACAGACGCTGAAAGAATAGCTTCTATAGAATTCTGTTACATATATATGATGTCTTCATTTTAGACGAGGCTAGGATTTTAGTCAAAAATTTAGAAAGAAATTCATCATTCTTTCTCTTCTTGAATATGGATATTGGATCTGGTTTGAACGGACGCTCTATGGAAGTAGTGTGTATGGAATATACTCTTACAGCCTTTTTCCCTACATATAAAGTATGACATGGGCTTCCAGAGAACTGGGCAAACCTACTGAATGTTCGATATCTCTGATTTGAGATGGACTATCCAAAATGTCGTGTTTACCAACCTGCGGTGGTTCAGTTCCCCGAACTGAATTGGCTTCGTTAACGTCCTCATTGGTTCTAATCACAGCCAATAGAATGGCCTCGCGCTCTGGTACAAGGTCAGTCGATGCTTTAAATCTCTTTCTTCATCCCTACATGGGTTGTGCCTTAAAATGCTTATCCAAGAGCATGTAGAAGACGGATTAATTGTCATCATTCATCCCTACATGGGATTGTCTTAAAATGCTACCATCAAGCATGCAGAAGGCGTTTTAATAGTCACATTCATCCCTACATGGCAAAACACTATTCTCTCAACAAGAATAACAACTCTGTGTGTGATGATAACTCATAATATTATGATGCATTAGCGCGCCATCTGTTATCAAAATACGAAACTATAATATCATTTTTAAACGAATCATACGCGTCTATAATAGTTTCGTATTTTGTTAACTCATAATCTTTTCATCTGAAAAATGACTTTTGAACAATTCAAAATATCACCTATACACTCATGGAAAAAACCTTAAGGAAGTGGAAAGTCTTAGATATCGTCGGTCATCTATTTTTTGTATTTTTCATTTTGTTCACAGTTGATTATCTGGTGTGTCTTCAATAAAGGTCATTGTGTGTTAAATATCTTTCAGAGTTATTGTATGAATCCCGATAGACATGCTAAAAGGTGACAGGACCCGTATTCCAACCCTGCCAGGATTGTGAATTTGATCAATGAATTTAGTCTCCATGACCTTGTATAATTATACAATGGGAAAATATAAAAATATTCTAAAAGGTATAACTTAAATAAGTTGTGTCCATGAGTGTGTATATTATATTGGAAAACACTTTTCAATATCCAATAAAATACAGTATTATTTATCTAAATATAGAGAAATAAAGGTCGCCTCTCCCGTCAGAATAGAGGCTAGAATTAAACACCATCTATTGACCATCTCCGTAAACTAGCAGACTGGGATCGGTGATAAACTACTACACCAGTTCTTGGAAATTCAGAAAGCTCAAATTTGTCGATCATTTATACAATTTATACAAATACACGTGTATATTTTATTAGTCTGTGAATTAAAAAAAATTTTTTTGATCTTGTGGTGACGCGTAATTACAGGGAAAACTCCTGTTCCTTCATTGAAGTGTGGTATATCGCCGTGTTAGATGGACAGATCTCTTGCTCGGCTGACAAACCAAAATTAGTCTACAATGGATTCCATCACATGTGGGAGTCCCTGGAAATGAGGAGGCCGACAGATTGGCAAAGGAAGGAGCAGCTTACAATATCCTACTGACTCTAAAGTATATTTATATAGCAATATATACTCTCAACAAAATTTCTATATATATTTGTGTAATAATAGTATTGAATATTGTGATGTTCCTCTTCGATTAAATATATAAATATGCTTTACCAAATTAAAAAACAAATTTTAATTATATATATTTTTAATGCTTTATATATACTTTTGAATATATTCATAACAACAACAACTACATTGCTGCCAAATCCAAAAATTCAAAAATAAATTAATTAAACAGAGTATATTATGATATTATCATAAGGTATATTACAAATATACTATTGAATATATATACTACAACCTCTCTATTTTAAGTTATTTAATTATATTTATAATTTTAAACCTGCAGAGTAGAGTTTTTGTGTAAATAAGTCAGGAGTGTATAAAATATTTTTTAGGCCATAGTAAGGCTTTATACTGTAATCTTCTTATTTTATCATATTGTTGCGTTGTTGGTTAACAAAGAATAACTTCCGTGGGTACAAAGGATCTTTAGGACTTTATTTAAGCCTAATCGATAAAATAATTACAGAAGAGTGCAAAAAATAAAACAACAATAAAGAAAACAGCAGTTACAAACTCACCAACTGCAGCACGGTGAGGGAAAGCAGGAGCAGAACAGGAGACAGAAGTTCGTAGAACCTTCTAGAATCTTCCAGGAAGTACACCGGCGTCGGCGGTAAGCAGCAGTCCGACCTCTTGAGACAGCAGATTGCTTGGAGTACACCACGTAGCTTCGTTCTTCGACCTCTTTTTCTTATCTTTCTTCCTCCCCGGCATGAGTTTCTCATCCCTATATATCCCGGAGTAGATCTTTCCAGAACGGTCACGGTTGGTCAGCCAATCAGAAAGCCGCCAGCACCGAGCGTTACGCAATAACTGTAGATTGGCCAATCAGTTGCCTTTCGCTTTTCCTACATGATTCTTAAACGCTCTAGAACATTCTCTCTCCATCTGGAATGTGCTTTTATTTCTACGTAATAATATATACACTCTCATGGACAAAACTTAAGGAAATTATACCTTTCAGCATGTATAGCGGGATTCAGACAGTAACTCTGAAAAATATTACAGTGACATTTATTGAAGACACGCGAGATAACCAAGTGTGAATAAAATTGCCTCTGTCTCCGTTAAAAAAAAACAAAAACAGACGATTTGTCCATGAATTTAACTGCCGAGTATAATTATTTCCTTTCCTACATATTCAATAGTTTTTATTAAAGTATTTCTTTGATTCTTTTATAGATAATATAAACTATTTTTAAATCGATTTTTTTGGTATTGTTTTTTCCTTCTCCCATTTCCAACACTATTGTAACAAAGTATTTATTAATTTTATTTTTTTAATAACAGAGTATATTTTTTTATGTTTATATTTTGCTACTCTGTAAATTTCCCTCGTGGCTTATCTTTTGTTTACCATTCATAGTTTGTTCTTGCCTGAAATGAATTGTTGTCTCATCCTGAAGTTGGTCTTCCCTAATTTTCCACGTGACAATAATAAAACGTTGACTTAAATGTATAGAAAGAAAGACATATACAATTTAGAATGATGATGGCATGAAATGTTGAGAGTTCATCTGTCATCTATAAACATGGCAGCCAGAGGGCTACATGATCGAACAAGAGGATGAATCAAAATATAAAAAACTAGACGAATGACCCGGGCAACGCCCGGGTTTACATGATTAAATGTATTATTCAAACACATTAAACATGTGCCCGTTGGCTGCCACGAGTAAATGTCTGTGCCCGTTGACTCCCGGCGAGCAAGTGACTGCTCCCGTCGGCTGCCGGCGAGCAAGTGGCTTCCCGGCGCATGCGCGCGCACAGGGAAGCCACGTGCTCGCAGGCAGCGAATGGGCGCGCCCCGCCATCAGATCCACCGCGTTCTAGAGGGCGCTGCTCGTGAGCTATTTAGAATAATTTGAATATATAGTTTTAATAATTGATTTATATATTTTTTAAAATAGCCTATCGTCATCCCCGTTATTTTTTACCTATGTATGGAAATTTTGGTTTGAATTAGTGAACTACTGCGAATTTGTATACCGGACATACAGACCAACAAACATACAAACATTCATTTTTATATATATAGATATAGGAACACGATATGTTGTTAATCTTCCATGTGCGCCTAGATTTTTAAAATATGACCTGAAAATACGAAATAATTCCCTAAAATACTCTCAACAAATACTTAGTGATGATCTTTTATAAGAAATTTGATCTATTTTTGACGCGTATGTTTTGACGCATATGTTTCTTTTTTTAAATAAATTCCTTATCATCCTTACTGAAATGATAAAATAATGGTAAAAATATGGAAAATTGTAGAATCGCTGGGAGGGTTCGTCACTGATGAGCCAGGCCCCCCCATTAAGTAATCATTGCAGTAAGGGCAATTGGAAAGAGTTTTATTTCAGAAAGAAGCGCGTCAAAAATAGTTTAAATTTCTTGTACATAGTAAATGTGAAAAAAAAGGACATTTCTTGATCGTGCAACTGAAAGTTGTTGATGGCTTGCGCCATCTATCAGAATAAATATCAACTAATCATTGATTTGGCCTCTCCTGATCGTGGTTTATCAAGAATAGGTATTTAGCCAATTCTGGAATAATTAAAAATCAACGAGAATAGTTGATATTTATTCCGATAGATGGCGCAAGCCATCAACAACCTTCAGTTGCACCATCAGGAAATGCCCTTTTTCTCAATTTATTCATCTGATCCAAGTACAAATTTACTTTTGTACTATTTTTTTCACATAGTTAATATGTTGCAAACGAAAGTCATAAAAGCCCTATCTCTCTACTGTCTTTTATTTACTTTTATTCTAAATAAAGATAAATATATGAAAATACACATTTGCTATCAATATAAATTGGGGGTGGGAAGAAACTAATATCTATCTCCAAAACGTTTTTTTTTTTTTTTTAATTTTTAATTTGTATTCTTTTTTAATTGTAAAGAATTTTCGTCAGTTATTATAAAATCTGTTAAACCTGTGTATTTTAGAAGTAATTGAGAATAGCTCCCAAATTATCATTCAACAAGGTGCTTAAACTGCGATGTAAAACAGCAGAGTAAGTCGAAAGTAAATTGAGCAAAATAACTGCGCCATTTAATATTCAAACATCATCGATCGTCTGCCAAAATATTCCTATTTATTGGGGAGCTCGGCGGCTTCTCCATGTCAACATTTTAAATAAGATTACGTCTCTGAAAATATTATTTACGCCTTTTTTATTATTTCTTGTGGCGTCTTAAAAAATAAATGGAAGATTTTTTTTTGGAATAGCTACTCTTGGTGATTGTTTATGTTATTGATGAAAATTTTCTATCCATGACATAGAGGTATCTTTGTATTGTTTATTTTTTATTTGTATAATTGTATAACTTATTTTTATATACCAGTTTGTTATTAATTCAATATATATATTAGATAGTAAAAAGGCATATATTGGATTGAATAAAAGATTTATTTGCCATATTTCGGCTGGCTGAATGCCAACCTTTATTGAGGCATTACATTACAAAGGTTGGCGTTCAGCCAGCCGAAATATTGATAAATAAATCTTTTATTCAATCCAATATATACCTTTTTACTATCTAATGATTTAAGTATGGATTTCTCTATTTTCAGAACGATATATATATATATATATATATATATATATATATATGTCATAATATATACTCTTCCTGGAATAATAAAGCAAACCTACAGTCAACCCAGAGAGAGACTGGCAGCTAAAGTCCGGTCATTTAAGACACCAGCGAAATTCCAAGGGGCGACCAGAGGGGCCCGGAGTTCTCGGGACTATTAGACAGTGGGTGATTGTGTTCGACACGAACGGCTGGCCGCTCAGCGGTGGCAGGCCCGTCTCTCTCTCTGGTTGTCTGGGATTCCTCTTCCAAACTTGTGGTGTCCTTATTTCTCTTCCCACCTATTATTATATTATACCACATATATATATGTGACAATTTAGCGGTAAATGTGGTGAGGAGAGAAATAATCACATCGAGTTGTTAGAGCAATCATCCAGGCAGCCAGCCGAGAGAGGAAAAAAAAAAGGTAGCGAGCGAGACGTTATCAGCTGAACGACTGTTTTCCCTGTGTACACAACCGGGGGGGGGGGGGCTAACCAGGATAGTCGCCAGGTGGTGACGCCCCCCTCAGGAATGTGGCCAAAAAATGGTCGTTAGTTAGTTGTCTAAAGTGTCTCGCTTTAGCGGCCCATTTCTCTCTCGTTGGCTATTGGTTTGTTTTATTAATCCTGGAAGAGCATATATTATGACATATATATATATATATATATATATATGTCATAATTTGTATATAATTGAATGCAACCCCGACCCACTATGTATGTACCATGTATGATTTTCAAAGATTTAATAAAAGAATAAGGTAACTGGAGGAAAGAAAGTAACAAAAGGCATAGAAAGTAGATCTAGAGGAGAGCATATTTATTAATAACGACGCAGTTGACCTTCTGACCCCGGGTCCCTGCGAGCTAAGTTTAAACCAACACTTCCTGGAAAAACAGGACGTATCTAGTGACCAGAAGTTATAAATGTTAAAGCTAACACCCAATATTTCCGGCAAAGACAGGACGTATCTAATATCCGTCGAAGTTATAAGCGTCAAGCTACCCGACACTTCCTGACCCAGGCCGGGCGTAACTAACACTAAAGGAAGCCGCCGGCCAATCTGAAGATAGCATCTAAATAGGTCAACCAATAGGGAAAAATCAGGTGATCATCTCTCAACCAATCAGAGAGAAACTGAGTCTTGGTGTTAAATCGAAAAGCAAGAATGGTCAGTTACGTTTTCGCTCTCATAGGAACAACACCTACAGTTCGGAGTTGCTCCTTCGCTTCCAACAAGGTAACATCTACTCTAGAGATCTCTCTCTCTCCGCTCATTTCATCTAAATCCCATCATCGCCATGTGATCAACTAATTAATAAGTCAAATCGCTCAACTCTTCTCAAGCTTTCTTCCCTCCAACCCAGTTGCCTTTTTATTTTCAAACTCAATCACGTGTCCTGATTATTCCTAACTGTATGCTGCAACTTCCACTCAACGACTGCGCTTCAACCCAATCTCACCATTCGCATCCAACAACAAAAAACCCCGCAACGATATTGCCACAGAACGGTTAAGTCGACAGGATAAAGATTATAGAGCTTAATCAGGATAAAGATGGAAATTAACCCAGGCGCCAGCACAACAAAAGGCAATGACAAACCAAGAGAGAAGAAACTGGCAACGAACGGAAAGAAACTGACAACGAACGAAGCGACAAGACACACCCTGGCGACGGTAATTTTAGAACTGACCGCCGCGCTACAAGGGGCAAGATCCCCGCAACTGGAAGCGGTCTTCCGGAGCGCCACCCTCGGGACAGCCGACGCCCGCACCGCCGGTACGTGTCCGAACAACCTGACGCCCACCGAGGAGTCGCCACCCCGCCATGCCGTACCCGTGCACCCGGAAGCAATCCACGCGACACGGGCCCAGTGTACCGACAACGCGGTCCACTCGAATGGAAGCAGTACAAATGACTAGATTTCCCTTTCAATTGCGCGGACAGTGCAAAAGATCCCGATCCGGTCCAACAGACATTCCAAGCCTGCCACCCCAAGCCGAAGACGCCACAGTGGAGACTTTTCGAGACTAAGGTAGGCAATCCACCCAATGACACCATCAAATTGACTTTGGACTTGTATCTGACCCAGGACCTACCATGTACCTTTCTAATTGAACCAGACGCAGGTTCGAACATATTGCCGTATCATTTATACAATAGATTAAAAGCACAACTTCCCAACTTAAGTATTAAAAAACCTTCCCTTGATCTATCCACCCTAAATAGTTTTACGAAAATAATAGGACATTTAACTTTCCCTCTGACAATAGGCCAAATAACCCGTAGAGAGAACTTCCACGTGGTAAATGCATCCTTGCCATTTGGAGTTCTTACCTTAAAAACCCTTTATCAATATAAATTAAAGCTAAATTATAATCGCGGCACTATTTTCCAACTTGGCGTCCCATTGTCTAATACTATCTACCACTTTAAACATGTGTCAAATGAATGCAAGCACGGGCTAGGCCAAAACCTGTCCCAAAGGACTCGCACAGCACCCAAAGCTTTCACACATGGAAACCCTTGCCTGCATTCATTGCCCAAACCCCAAATATTTACATGCCACCATTCTAATCTCACACCACACAACTTTTCACTCAACCCAATTACCAGTACTATATGCCCACAACATATAAAGCCACCACGACTCCAACCTACAATTCCAATAATGCCCAAAAAAGTGTCCGTACACCGACACAGCTCACCCACTTACCACACAAAATCCACACATGACCATACTTCGCAACGCCATAAACACGCAAATGTACCTCACAACATACACGCACCCATACGCCACCACGCAACAAACACGCACAACCCGCACAACAAACGCAACACGCACACCAAAAGACAACAACAACGACAAACAAGCGCATACACAACCGTTAAGAATAACACAATCATCCCGTCTACACAAAACATAGAAAAAATTCACGCCACCAAACAACCACACAATCGAAAAACATTACGATCTTTCCTAAAAGCTGTGAACGCCTATAAAGAGTTCATTCCAGACCACGCCCGCTTGCGGACGCCACTTGTCAACCTTCTAAAAAGGGATGTCATGTGGGTCTGGGATGACGAATGCCAGAAAACGTTCACTAACCTGAAGGAAAACCTTACCACACACCCCACATTACACCTTTACCAGGAAGGTCTGCCATGCCAGGTGTACTGTAACACCTCAACATTCAGCATTACAGGCGTTCTTAAACAAGTCTACCCTGATGGGAAGACATACACCGTTCAACATTTCAGCCGATCTCTGCGTAGTCACGAGCGAAATTATTCAGACTTGGAACTACAATGCCTAGCCATTGTGGAAAGTGTGGATAATTTCCGCACCTGTCTAAATGGCAGAAAGTTTACAATATTTTCTGACCATCCCGCATTGCAGTGGTTGAAAGAGATCAAAGCTCCGTCAGGCAGATTGTTTCGATGGAGGTTAAGATTGTCAAGATACGAATATGAGGTCCGTAGCATAAATGGAGTACAACAATATGAAACGGGCGTTGGAACTCGTATCCCATTTTGTGGCTTTCTAGATGCGCCACTCATACAGAGCCAACAGTCTTCTCCACCGGGAAAATCTCGCGTGACTATGGATCACAATAAACTGCGCACCGTCTCCCGAAAAGGAGTACTTAAAACTATAGTCCCAAGTTCACTTACAACCAGACTCCTTAAGTCCGTACACACTCAACACCACCATCCAAACATCTCCAAGATGACGAGGCTCATCTCAGCACAATATTATTGGCAGAACATGACACAAGACATCGCAAAACAGGTAAAAACCTGCCACACCTGCCGATTCGCTAGAAGAATCGATGAATACAACCAACCTTCACGTAAAAATACCGACACAGGCACCAAAGCAAAACAAAATTCGTACATAAAGCACAGCGTACACACAACACAAACAATGCCAAAATTACCACATCCACATCAGAGAAACGATCACACATCTCAACCTAAACCAATTACCGCCGACATATCTCTAATAAAACCATTGACGATCAAACAGGAGAACTGTAAACATGACAACCAATCCAATCATATCACACCACCCCCTAAAGATATCAAACAGGAGAACTGCGAACCTACCAATCATTCAAATTCTACAATTCATAAGGTTCAAGCAAATATTTCAGAGTCCCCAGTTACAAAAATGTGGACGAACATGGGGCAATATCCTATCTTTCATCTGATTTTTATCCTTTGTTTATTAGTTCTACCGTACAACTGTATCCCAATTTTATTCATTAATTACCTGTTTATCTATGCCATGCCCGCTCAGAAAATCTTCGAACTACAAGAGGTAGTTTTTAATCTAGGACAAGCAGTTTTTAATTTTGGACAAGCAGTTTTTCATTGTGGACAAGCAGTTCTTCATTGTGGACAAACATTTATAAAACTTCTCATAATTTTAGGAACCATCTTCGCAGAAAATCTAAATAAACTCCGAAGAGATAGCAGTAACTGAAAAGATGACCAAACAATGTCGGAGAAATCACGCTCCAAAAACAAGCCCCGAGCCACACCCCAAAATAAATAGACGGCAGGAAATGAGAATTTGAAACACCACGACAGGAAGTGTAGTCCGCGGCGGTTAAATTCGGCCTCTGTAAACAAAGCGGAGCGCCTTCGTCCGATCTCCAATTTCATTCCCTCTCGTTTGCCCGACACACCCCACTTCCGTATCTCTAATTACAATGAGAAGATCCCCTATTGAGGTCAACTGGGAACCTCGCTATGCCACCGATTTTTGATTCCAGTTCGAGTCTACATATCGATTTTTACCACCCAATTACACATCCACGAGACAACACATAGAACTAGCTCACACATTTCTTACACAACAGACTTCTAACATTTTTTCACAACACACACACAAAGACAAAAATTACACATAAAGGTTATATAGATTTCCATGTCTCCTGTACACACAGCATAAACGCACTTGAGGGCTAGAATCACGTTTTTCACCTAAGTGTCGCTACAGATGAGACAAAAAATTTATAGGGCATAATTGAGCAAGTAAAACATTTATAGGGCAAAATGGAGCAACCAATACATGTAGATCAGGGCATGTAGATACCAAAGGGTTCCAACCAATACACCTTATTTTTCATATCAATCATTTTCATTATTTTCTCTCAATTAAAATTTAAATATTTAATCAATTTATCAATTTATTCAACTTATTATCAATTTTAATCATTAACTATCATTTTATTTACCAATTAGTTTATATTATCATTTTCATTTATCAATTATCATTCTATTTACCACTTGACTTATATTGCCACAACTCAATTATCAACGAAAACTCACTGGCTTTCGATTAAACTAAAAACATTAAATCACCCTTTGTTGTTGAAACCTTTTTATTTTTCATTTTTCTTTTTTTCCAAACACTCAATTTTGATTTCACTCAACCACTTTTATTTTTATTTGATTTCAAAATACCTTATGAAATTTTATTTTTATTTTTATTTTGATTTCTCACAAGCCCTAATAAAATTCCTTCGATTTCATTCCCAATCTCGAATAGAATATGGTTAGGCATTTTTCCTTTTTTTTTCACCATTCAACCAAGCACTCAACTTTGATTTCGCTCAAAAAACTTTTATTTTATTTTTATTTTTGATTTCTCAAAAGACCTAATAGAATTCCTTCGATTTCATTCCCAATCTTGAATAGAATATGGTTAGGCATTTTTCCTTTTTTTTTTTCACCATTCAACCAAGCACTCAACTTTGATTTCGCTCAAAAAACTTTTATTTTATTTTTATTTTTGATTTCTCAAAAGACCTAATAGAATTCCTTCGATTTCATTCCCAATCTCGAATAGAATATGGTTAGGCATTTTTCCTTTTTTTTTTTCACCATTCAATCAAGCACTCAACTTTGATTTCGCTCAAAAAACTTTTATTTTATTTTATTTTGATTTCAAAAGACCTTGTGAAATTCCCTCGAATTCTTTTCCAAATTCGAGCAAAAAAAGTAACTAGGCATTTTCCCTTATCACCATGCAACAAAACAATTTTTCTTTTTCAACCAAACACATTCAATTTTGATTTCTTTCAACTATTTTATATTATTTTATTTTGATTTCAAAAGCCTTAATAGAATTCCCTCGAATTCATTTCTTAACTCGAGTAGAATTCGTTTAGGCGCATTTTCTTTTCTTTTAATCCACTATGTACCATAACATTCCTTGATTTCTTACAATTAAAAATTTTTGATTTCTATTAATTATACTCAACCTATATCATCAACACCATTCTATTTTACTTTTATATTACCAGCAATGTTTGTATATAGCCCCTCCATACCCACAACTAATTTTCCCACAAAATTATTTTTCACTTTACAGAATTCTCTCAGGCTAACCCCTTCTTGAATTCTTCACATGTAGGGGGCGCATCTGTCATAATTTGTATATAATTGAATGCAACCCCGACCCACTATGTATGTACCATGTATGATTTTCAAAGATTTAATAAAAGAATAAGGTAACTGGAGGAAAGAAAGTAACAAAAGGCATAGAAAGTAGATCTAGAGGAGAGCATATTTATTAATAACGACGCAGTTGACCTTCTGACCCCGGGTCCCTGCGAGCTAAGTTTAAACCAACACTTCCTGGAAAAACAGGACGTATCTAGTGACCAGAAGTTATAAATGTTAAAGCTAACACCCAATATTTCCGGCAAAGACAGGACGTATCTAATATCCGTCGAAGTTATAAGCGTCAAGCTACCCGACACTTCCTGACCCAGGCCGGGCGTAACTAACACTAAAGGAAGCCGCCGGCCAATCTGAAGATAGCATCTAAATAGGTCAACCAATAGGGAAAAATCAGGTGATCATCTCTCAACCAATCAGAGAGAAACTGAGTCTTGGTGTTAAATCGAAAAGCAAGAATGGTCAGTTACGTTTTCGCTCTCATAGGAACAACACCTACAGTTCGGAGTTGCTCCTTCGCTTCCAACAAGGTAACATCTACTCTAGAGATCTCTCTCTCTCCGCTCATTTCATCTAAATCCCATCATCGCCATGTGATCAACTAATTAATAAGTCAAATCGCTCAACTCTTCTCAAGCTTTCTTCCCTCCAACCCAGTTGCCTTTTTATTTTCAAACTCAATCACGTGTCCTGATTATTCCTAACTGTATGCTGCAACTTCCACTCAACGACTGCGCTTCAACCCAATCTCACCATTCGCATCCAACAACAAAAAACCCCGCAACGATATTGCCACAGAACGGTTAAGTCGACAGGATTCTACAACAGTGTAATACATCAAATATTATAGTGTAATAACAATTGCATCATATTACATATATATATATATTATATAATCTAAAATACAAATATTTTATTTTTTCATTCATTGACTGTTCTGCATTTTTGACCATATATTCAAAAAAATATCACTTTTAATTTTTATTGTTGTAAATATGTATATTTAACTAGTTATAAAATGAAGAGAAAATTTTTTTATTTTTACTATACATGGGCTACAAGCTTTCGGGCTTCACGCCCTTCGACGGGTACCCGTCGAAGGGCGTGAAGCCCGAAAGCTTGTAGCCCATGTATAGTAAAAATAAAAAAAAAAAATTTATCTTCGTTTTATAACTATTTACAATTCTATAAGAGAAATTTTCATGATTCATGTTATGTATATTTAACCCTACCTATCTTTTATCCACGATTATAGAATTCATTATATAAATTCTATATTCCTGTGATATAAATAATTTATGTATATTTTTACTTCAAGAGATTCAAAATAAAAATCTGCTTGAAAGGTAAATAATTATTTTT
The DNA here is from genome assembly GCA_030710605.1 of Cordylochernes scorpioides. Classification (NCBI taxonomy): domain Eukaryota; kingdom Metazoa; phylum Arthropoda; class Arachnida; order Pseudoscorpiones; family Chernetidae; genus Cordylochernes; species Cordylochernes scorpioides. Next base: position 23,682,647 of record CP092866.1, on the reverse strand, counting down.
ATTTTTCCACGACTGCACCTCTTTTCAACAATCAAACACACAAAAAAATTCTAATCTATACATATATATATGAAAAAATGAAAGAAAAAATAAAAGATAAAACACATGTGCTTTTGATCAGGATATGCCTTTATTATTTTTAATATATATATTATCAATAAATATATATTGATTTTTAGTCATTCCAAAAAGAATATGCATCGTTTTACAAGGTTGTCCCAAAAGTTTGTAAACACTTGCAAAAAATTGAAATACCAATATTATTGGCCATAATATTGTTCGCCGTTATGTATAATGTCTTTGTATTATGTATAAAGTAATTGTATTATGTGTGTTATTATGTATCATGTAGTATTCGGTACTATTAGGTATTCGCCGTAATAATATTATTCGCCAAGTAATAAGAAAAACAACGTTTTAAGAAAACACGAACTTTTGAGACAACTTTTGTTTATTTTTGAAATTCTCATTTATAATAAAACGAGCTTAGTTTGTAACCACATTATAATTCCAATTCATTTATTAAACAGTATTTATAAGCTTTATGGCAATTTTTGTCAATTTCAAACATCTTTATAGACTTCTAGTCAACAGTCAAAACACATCAATATTTATATCTTTATTCATTGACGTAGGCTCCACCACCTTGAGAGGGTCCTTCTACCTTATATCGGTTGTATCAAAAGGTAAAAATACGTTGAATTTATGCAAATTCAGAGATAAATGAGTCTTGATTTTTTCCGTGCCGCCATTTGCTATTCTATTTTTTTTTTTATTATTATTATTTTGCTGTAGTTCCACTTAAGACGCGTTTCGTGTGAACTTTATTTCTGCAATTGCGAAATTCTAAGATCGACAAAAGATGTTGGTGGCGGTGTCTTGTCCCAATTCCTGATTTTGTTGCTCCGTGGAAAGGGGGTACCATTGCTCCGTTAGTCAGTCACATTTCAGAGTTCCCTGTTCATGGTTACCGTAGCGGCTCGGGGCTCACGACACCGTACTTCACCCTACAGGGCAGTCCCTTACTTGTGCTGCTTCTCCCGCCCGCCACGTAGAAGAGGAGTTGGACTTATGGGCAGGATCGACAACAGATAAAATTCTTATAATTATATATATGTATCTCTCTACAGACCTATAAACTCATGCTCATAAGTTTCCTAAACACCCCTAAGCTTCCTTCTTTAGTAAATGCAGGTCATATAATAGAAACAATCCAATTCATCAGTAGAGCTGTCTGGAAAATAATTTGGCGAAACCGCTGAGAGGGTTTACCACTGATGAGCTAAGCCCTCTCAACTAATATATTTTATCATTTCAGTAAGGTCCGTAGAGAAAAAATTTGATAATATATCATAAGAAACATATTTTTAAAAATAATTTTGAAACTTAAATATATCATCATTGTTGATTGATAAGCAAATTCAGCTACACCTCTTTTTTTATCCCTAAAATCCATTACTGATTTTTTTCCACGAATTAAATATATATATAAATATAATGAGTAAGATAAGTTTATATTATTATTTTCGAGGTGAATATTATGAATGTATCAATAAATATTTATATTGTTTAACTTCAAGATTTAACAATGGAACGAAATATTTAAATCGGCTTTGACACGTCATTAGCTTGTCCAAAACCAACTGGTGTAACGAACCACAGATATTCTTCAATTAAATAGAAAAAATAATCTAAAAAGTGAATAAATAAATATATAATCCAACATGAACCTAACCTTGCTTAAATTAATAAACAGAGAACAGTAAAAATATAGATTATTATTCTCAAAATAAAACTTAGAAAAAATAACAACAAAGTAATAAATAAATTGTCAAAAACTATATACACACATACATAGCAATAAAACATAAACTTTGTTGATAACAAATATGATAGAATAATCCGCAATTTATTTCTAATTTTTTAATTAAATGAATTTATAAAAGCTAAATAAAATATAAAACCAATTTTAAAACGCTAATTATTAAGAAAAATCAGCAACCACGCAACACGAAGCAAGCAACGTAAACAATGATGTTTTCAGGAGAGTAATTCCTACAACATTGTTTTCTGTTTTATAAACCCTTTAAAACTATGCAAAGTTGTTCCACGACTTGCTGGAATTGTGCGTAGGAAGTGATGAGCGACATTGGTCAAAACCTTTTAAAACAACTTTGTTTCTCAAAGAAGTTTTAGGCTCTTCCATTCGTAATATTGAAAATATAAAATATTTTTGACCAAAAGTCTAAAAATATCTTGAAGACTATAGTACTGAATAAAATATACTTAATGGCATAGTGTCATTTGTGTGAATTTATCACTTTTTAAAATCTTTTATATGACACCTTATTTTTAAACAATCAAGCATGAACTCCATTGTTTTAGAAATTTCAGAAAAATATTTTAAATACTTGAATGGTTGAAGATTTCTTAAGCTCTAAAGCTTGCTAATTATAATAAATTTGGAAAAGAAACATTTTTCTGGTAGTTAATTAAAGTGTGTGTGTGTGTGTATTTGAAGTATAAATTTTTCCCCGCACATTTTCAAATATACATATATAATTCTTTTTGATAGCAAGAAAGGATGTATATATAGTTTATTACATTGTTACGTAGAAAGAAAAGCACATTCCAGAATGGAGAGAGAATGATCTAGAACGTTCAAGAATAATGTACAAAAAGCGGAAGACAACTGATTGGCCAATCTATAGCGATTGCGCAAGGCTTAGTGCTGGTGGCTTTCTGATTGGCTGACCAACCATTACCGTTCTGGAAAGATCTACTCCGGAATATATAGGGATGAGAAACTAATGCCAGGGGGGAGAGAAAGGTGGAGGAGAAGAACGAAGCTACGTGGTAGACTCCAAGCAAGCTGCTGTCTCAAGAGGTCGGACTGCTGCTTACCGCCGACGCCGGTTCACTTCCTGGAAGATTTTAGAAGGTTCTACGAAAATCATGGAACGGGTAGTTAAGGCCAGAATTGCGTGAGAAGGCAATAAGGAGATGTTTTTATTATTATTATTATTATTTATTCACCTTATTCCAGTACAATATCACATTTGTACTATTTTTTCAAATGTATTCATCTATTTATCTTTATTTAGTCTTATTTATTTATATTTATGTTATATCTAAACTTATCGTATATGGACATTGTAATAAATTAGTTTCAATCTCTCTCTCTTTGGGCTGGCTCTTCGGTCAAGGGCTGGATAACGACGCCCTCGCCATCCTCGCGTCTGCCAAGTCATCCATTCACAGGTTCTTTCTGAGCTTTGAGATGAGGGGAGAACGTGACTTACTGTCTGGAGGAGGTCTCTTGGTCGTTGTCTCCTGAACTTTACATAACTGTATATAGTCTACTCCTTTATTTTATCCCTCTTTTTATGATTATTTTATAATACTACCATTGACTTGTGTATGAGGTCAATAAAATATTTTAAAATCTCAAATCTCTCTCTTTCCGTAGTTTACGGAGCTATGCAACTCACAGGGTTCTTCCCGGAAATACCCTTCGGTATCTAGGACATGTCTGGTTGATGGATGGTGGCAGGGGTGCCAGATCCCCAGAGACGACGCCTAGAAGTCTCTTGAGGCCAATAATCACAGAAGCCAGTATAGTCTGTGAGCTCTCTCCTAATAAAGTAAAATACCAAAATTATATTTTAAATATACTATCATATAAATTTTATAATAGAAAACTCTTGTCTATTATATTGTTGCACCAAGTTGCAGGGTCGTCGACCTTGGTTTCTTCCTTCTTGGTGTTATACACATTTCCCGAGCGGGTTTCCATACTCAAAGTAAATAAATAAAAGTAAATAAATTACATTTTAAAGTTATTGTGTTTATTTATTCGTTGTCTTCCTCGTAGGTCGTGATCCGCAGTCTTCCCCTCGGTCCTCTCTCGCTCCAATAACCAATCAAGATATATGTACAATAAAATATTACAAAAGAGGAATGAAACTATAAAAAGGAATGATGATAATCTAAATAATCTGTTTTAAATAAATATTAAATATCATAGAATATTTTGAATAAATGTAAGGCGCAGTAAAATTGATGTAACAATAGCAAGCACTAATATAAATAATCTTACAAATATTTCTTCTTTCACTTCAAATTAGGCCATTTATGTCACCTTTGGTGGATTATTTGTTTCGTTGAATCCTAGATACCCCCCATCTAGGCTGTAAAGTAAAAATGATATATCATGAATAGATTCGTAAAGCCCTCCCCTTAGACTGTAATTATTCTAACTAGTAAAAACAACAAAAAAAGCCTTTAGTAAGGACACTCATCCCATACAGGATTCTCCAATATGGGTAAACAGAGGTAAACATGATTCTATATACAGTTACGAGCGTCATTCTTCATCAGTCATCTCTGTCACCGTTTGCTTTTTTTTTTTTTGGAATGGCGCCCTCCTATTGGTCGGCTACGATCACGCCACCTTTGCCCCCCCCCACTCGCTTTTTGGTTTCTGTAACTACTGTGTTGAAGCGGGGTCGCTCCTTAAATAAATGGATATATTAGTTAATAACTAAATGGAATCCTCTCTTTATTTTTCCCAGTAAGAGACGCCTACGGAAGCCAACAGTACATAGACAGATAAAGCACATAGGCTATAGTTATTAACTAACATATTCATTTATATAAGGCGCCAATTTATAATTGTAACAAATAGTATTTGAATCAAAACATTCAATCGGGTAAAACACGGGCGTTGCCCGGGTCATTCGGCTAGTATGATATATTAGCGCGCCATCTGTTATGAGAATTCTAAACTATTAAAGATGCTTATGATTCTTTTTAAAAATTAAACAATTTTCTACTGCCCTTACTGCAATGAAAAAAAATGGTGAGATGGCCTGGCTCATGAGTGGTGAACCCTCCCAGCGGTTTCGTCAGTTTAATCTACCATACCGCTGTTATATTGCATTTTTCGGTTTTCCTTTTATACTGATACTGATGTTAGACTCTTGGAATGGGTATTTTAGATGAACTATGGACATAAGCTTTGAAGACAAAATAAATACATACAATTATAAATATTAAAAATAAAGAAGGCATATCCTGACCAAAAGCCCATGTGCTTTTTAGATGGCAGAGCGCCATCTAGTGAAACAGAAATCAACTAACGTTGATTTAACCTGTTCCCTGATATTTGACCAACCCATTTTCTTGATAAATCAAGAAAAGCTATCCACGAACGCGTTTCGCGCTGTTGGCGCTCGTCAGTGTGGAGCAGGATGTACCACTGCGACCAAAAATATTTTTGGTCCCAGAGACTTGTTGAGAAACCAAGAAATGGGTATTTAAACATAACAGTTATCTACAGAAATTTTAGATTAAGATCGACCTTTCTTCAAGTTGGATCCATCATCTGTGTTGTGTCTATTGTCTGTGCTGTTTACCAGAATTTGTGAAAAGCTAAAGCATTGGGTTTGCTTTTGACTACTTTTGTCATTAGAACATATGTTTTGAAATTACAATTATATTCTCACAATGAGTATCTTTTTTATTTTAAAAAACGCTAGCTTTCAAGCGTTAATCGCTCTTCAACGGGCTTACAATAATATCGACTTGATCCCACCAGAAATATTTACAAAAAAACAAACGCGCGCAGCGTGGATATTTATAACTGAAAATTTTGAATTGGTTTGTAATTTAACTATTTTATGGAATATATCTATTTTAATTTTTAGGGCATCCAGAACCTATAAAATTTATCTATTGATTTCTTCTGAGATATCGGTATTGTGATGGTAAATCTATTTTTCTGTTTATGTGGTGACTTGTTTTCATAACCAATCTTTTGACTGAGAAATTCTCTCTCCTCATCCAGTACCAAATAATAAAACGTGTAGTGTGGAAAGAATCATTGCTAAATTCTCTATTGCACAAAGTTCATTTTAAATTCTTAGATTTCAATAATAAAACATGATTATCTAACTGGTGTGAAAGCAAACAGGATTTTAGGCGTTTACCCAAGTAATGATTAAAGGAATTCACTGGCTTAACGGTTACCGAGATGGTACATCGAGCTCAAGACATGAGATGGCTGATGTCACATCGTGTTTGGGATGTAATATATACTGTAGGTCACAACGTTCGATCCCGAATAAAAAGATCTTACCCAAATAATGAAGCTAATATCGTCTTAATCTGAGCACCTTTGTGTTTCTAAATAGACATTTTTTCTTTGGTTGGCTTTGCTAGTAATATGCTAATATATGTAGGGAATTCCACACGCACAAAAGCCTTTATTCAGACATATAATTCTATACATTCAGTCACCACGGAGTCTGCCATAGAAAAAGAGAGTTTAAAAGTGAATGCTATTTACATTTATTGATAATATTTCCGAAAGTATATCACGAAATAATAATTAAGACAATTCGTCTCATATACGTATTTGTATGACAAGTCTACAATGAAAGCAAAAAAGATAAATAATAAATAAAAAACAACGGTATTTAAATATTAGATAATAAAAATACATATATTGAGGGAATTCGAATTTTTTGGATTTAAATTTCAATCCAATATATGCTTTTCTATTATCAAAAGATTTAAATATGGATTGCTCTATTTTCTAAAGGTATTTACATATGATACATACATACCCCTTTATTAAGACTTCTCGCCTTATACTAAAATTCTTCAATCGAAGAACGGGAGCTCTAAAAGTGTAAAACGTAACATAAATTCCTAGAAAGCGAAAGAAAAATAAATGCATAACATATAAAACAGGGCGTTCGGGATTATCTCACCCATTGTTGAGAGTCACTATATGTAAGTAACAAAATATAAAATCAAATCAACATTGAAAATCTACAAAAGATACACTTAGATAGAATTTAAAACGTCGAAAATGTAGTTAGCTTATCCTGAAGCTCTTTCCACATTTAGAAAAATTATTTATTAAAACCTTTAGAGCATTTTTTCTAAAAATTTTATGTTCGAATTTACAGAACGTGGGAGTATCAATCTAGATTTTTTCTCTCTTTTGTTGATCTCTTTTCTCAGAATTGTGAATGATTTATTTACACATGTATTATGTATTAATATATTTACATCCCGCCCCTAATTCTGGACCGCCTTCGAGGAATTCTTCTACGAACGCCATACTCCATAGTAATAACATGACAATAATTATTGTCACATAGAAAATTAGAAAAGACAAACCTCGGAATACACGGTATTTTTTTACAAAATTATAATTAATACCAGAAAGATAAAGAGGGAAGTTTAAAGAGTTGACAAAATATAATGAATAAAATTGTACATCTGTTCATAATATATATATATACGAGGGCCATCCAATAAATAAGTTTCCCTTTTAAAAAAAAAAACATTATTCACAAATATGCAGTATTTTATTTTCATTATACAACTCATAGACTACTTTTCTACATAATCACCATTTCTGTCCGAACATTTTTGGTACCGTTGTAGCAAATTTTTGATACCACTGTTGTACCAAGCCGTGTCCTGTCTTCGTAGCCAGTGGTTCGTCTCCGCCTGCACTTCGTCATCATTCGCAAAGTGCTTGCCTCCAAGGTGCAACTTGAGTGCTGGAAAAAGATGGAAGTCGCTTGGGGCAAGATCCGGAGAATAAGGTGAATGTGTGAAAATTTCCCATTTGAAGTTTTCCAGCAACGTTTGGGTCGTTCGAGCTGCGTGAGGGCGAGCATTGTCATGGACGAGTAACACTTTCCGAGACAAAAGTCCAGGACGTTTCCGTTTTATTGCAGCTCTGAGTTTAGTGAGGGTTCGCAGTACCTCGCAGCGTTAACCGTAGTGTTTGGGGGCAGGTAGTCAACCAATAAAACACCCTTACAGTCCCAAACGACGATAGCCATAACTTTGCCTGCAGATTGTGACCTTCGACTTTTTTGGTGCACTTTCCTCACGCTTTTTCCACACCATGCTTTGTCGTTTTGTTTCTGGAGGTGAATGATGCACCCAGCTTTTATCTCCAGTGACAATACGGGAAAACAGTTGAACTCCATCTCTTCGATGCATTTCCAGGAAGGCTCGGGCTGCCTACATCCGTTGTTGCTTGTGATTTTCCGAGAGCACACGCGGGACCCATCTTGCGCAGACTTTGCGAAAATTCATAATATCTTACATGATTGTTCCAATCGAAGAGCGTCCAATTTCGATTCCAGGAGGCAATCGAATCATCATTTCGTCAATGGTGACGCGGCGATCTGCTTTCACCACATTCCGAACATCAGCAACGGCTGCATTGTCCGTAGCAGTAACGGGCCTGCCGCTTCGCTCGTCATCATGCACGTTTTGCCGTCCTTCCAAGAATCATGAACGCCATCGGCGAACCATTTGGATGCTCATACATTCTTCACCATACACTGACACTAAATTGCGATGAATATTGACCGCAGTTTCATTTTTCGCCGTGAAAAAAACGAATTACAGAACGGAGTTCGCAAGTGGACACGTTCACCAGTGGTAGCTCCATGGAAACTGAAGCGCTACGGACTTGCGCGTACGAGTAACGTGATTTTGAAGGTCACGCGCTTCCAACGCATCCTAGTGACCATTTCTTACACTACTAACTAATTTTTATAACGTTTCGTTCGCAGAAAAAAAAATAGGGAAACTTATTTATTGGATGGCCCTCGTATATAAATACTGTTGTGTATTTAGGGTTACCTCGTAGTTGTAAACAAATTGTTGTAACTCGTATTAATCCTTTTCTATATGTATTTATTTTGACAAATTTAATAGTATTATACAATATATTTATTATATAAATTGGGTAATTTGGATTAGATATACAGTCTAACTAACAACGCGGATGGTCGTTATTTACCGAAGCCAGAAACAAAGATGTAGGAAGATGATAAAAAGAATAATTATATTGACCAGTCATATGAAATATCTATCATATATATATATGCTATCGTACACAGTAGCTTCTTCGCTATGGGAGCGGTGACGCACAGCCTGCAAATCTTATTTCTGCTGATATAGAGCTGGCGTACTTCTGTCAAGGATTTCCTCAGGGTCTTAGAAATTTGTCCCTTGGTAGCTTTGCGTATTTTTCTTGCGGCGTTAAAAGAGGCTTTATCATCATATCGTCTATATAGGGACATCGTCTCCTTTGAGGGAAGTCTTGACATTGACACGGCGGTGGAATCCTGGAGTCAGTCGTGGAACATGTAGTTCACAGCACCCATGACCTCAAGGATTGCTCGGAAATCTTCAGTTTGTCTTCCCCTAACTACCCAGCATCTCCACCAAAATTTCACGTAGAAATTAAGAATGACAAACCTAGCAATGACAGGGCAATTTATATATTTGATGTAAAAAAACAATCATAATTTTAAAAAATCAGAAAGGAAAAGAGGTAAGTTTAAAGAGTAGCAAAATATAATGAAATAAATTGTAAATATATTGATATGTTCATAAAATAATAAATATTTTTCTATATTATTATCATGCTAATAAAAGAAGTTACTAAAACTGCAACTATGTTGACAACTAGCAGGATTTGAAAGCATTAGTTGAAAACTTTGTTTCGAAATATATTACTTAATTACAATTTTATAATATTAATTTATAATTATAATATCACAGTAAACACAATAACATTTATTAGATATTTAAAAGGAAATAAAAAAAAACTAAAATGTCGAAGAAAAATAGATGGGAAATAAAAGAATAAAAAAAGAAATATTTTCGTTTTTTGGACGTGTGTTGCCAAATTTAAAATTAATTTACAATCTAATATCAGACGATGCTGTTTTTATTTTGGCGCCATAATAAACATCCCGCCCACATGCTGTTGATACAATCGTTTGGCGATTTAAACCATTTTAAGAATTTGTTTTTGTTTTCTAAAAGGTGTAAATGTTTTTGTTAATTTAAAATGGAGACTTTTTTTCTCTATGTTTATTAAATTAAAATAATAATGTAAATGAGAGAAATTACATGGTTTTAACATGTCGAGTTTTAACGATTAAATTTATGTTTTTTGACATCTAGAAAAGATATTTTAACGATAAAAATATGAGTTTATTTATGCCTGCCTCGGCATGTACAGTAAAACCTCTCTGTAAAGGACACCTAATTGAAAAGTAAAAGTGTCCTTTAGGTAGAGGTGTCCTCTTACCAGAGAGCAGCTAATTAACAAAAAAAATTATAATTTTGACTATGAAAATTATCCTTTACAGAGAAGTGTCCTTCAGCGAGAGTGTCCTCTCACGGAGGTTCAATTGTATATTCAAAGTATGATTTTTTTTTTTTTTAAATAAACTGTCCCCACGTATCTAAGATAATTTCAGTTATTATAATTATTTTTAATGTGAAAAGAACTCTCAATGTGTGTTTTAATATTGTATTATAATATTCGTTTTAAAAATTAATTTATTATCTGTTGACTTTGCTTAGAATTATTAATGAAACCGATTCCAATAATTATGAATTAAACATTATATTTATTGATTTACAAGAGAGAGAACAAAATATAAAAGGGAAACTAATATTGAACAAAGGAACTTTTTTTCTGTTTCGGTTAGCGCCTATTTACCTGTGAGCTTACACACACTCTGTGGTAACAATTAATTAATATATATACAACATTATCTTTTTTTCCGATTATCCTCACACTAACATTATTTATTTCATGACATCTTATATGTAAATAAAAGTAGTAGGCGTTTAAAAAAACTATTTATTCACATGAATTTTGAGATATCTCATTTTTCACGTTTCTTTCTTGCCCCTTGACGTTCTATTAATCATTTAAAATAGAACACAACTCTTCCATTCTAGTATTAATCAAATTCCTTTATTTTTTTCCTCCGCTCTTTTCACATTTTTCTAAGAATTCTTAGACTATATTCTAAATTTATATTAGAAAAGTTTGTTAATATATGTGCATATATACGCGTTTTATTTATTCCTTTTTAAAATATACCCAACAGTTAATAATTTGAGAAAGTCTTCTTTCAAGATCGCTGAGTTTTTTTTTTATATAAACTAATTGATTTTATAAAAGTATTTATATATTTTTGAAAATGAACAAACTATAGAAAGTCGCGCGCGCGTTAATATTTGTCAAACGAAATTATTGTTTTAACTATTATTATTATTATTACTATTTTCCTCTACTATTTTTTTCTATCTATATATATGTGATGATTTAAGACCATGGAATTGTTGTAAATAGTCTAGATATCTACTACCACATGTTCCACCCCATGACTGTATATAACTTCTTATGTACTGCACATAGAAAGCCTCAACTAACATCAATCTGTACCGCGTAAGAATCTAATAAAGTATCGCAACTGTACAGATAGAAGGAATGGAGTCTAACAGGAGAAAATTAAGGTTAAAACTAATCAGGCTTAGGACAGAAATCGAAGCAAGGCCTAGCAAAAGAGGCTTAAAACCAGCCCAACTATAAATAATTTACAAGTCAATACTTCCTGACAGGACAGGGCGTATCTGATAACGCAGAAGTTATAAAAGTCGAGTAACGCCCCGTACTTCCTGGCCAAGACCGGACGTATCTTCCATCAAAGGAAGCCGCAGGGCCAATTAGAGAAGAATCACCTAAATAGGTCAACCAATAGCCAACGGCCATGTGACGTAGTCCTACCAATTAGGAAAGAATCACCTCAGTAGGTCAGCCAATTAGAAAGAAGCAAGGTCGTGGTGTTAAATCGAGAAGCAAGAATAGTTTAGTATTCGCTTGGATCCCAACGGTAACACTTGCTCTAAAATCTCTCTCTCCTCATCCCATTCCTTCTTGACGTCAGACGCTTTTAGTGGAATCTCTGTTTGTTTATTTCACCTTTGGCCCAGCTGTGTCGCCTTCCACCACGACTGCACGGTAGAGTTGACATCGAGGTTCGTCTAGCATCAGGTAACACTGGTCCCAGAGGTCCCAAGATATCACATATATTTGTTGGATTCTATGATATTGACAGTCCTACTTTATGCGGCTCCAATCTGGACACATGATCAAGCCTTAATCTTAGATTGAATCCAGGATACCTTTCTCAGACGTTTTCTGTGCCTTCCAAGCTATACTCCGGGCTATATTTTGAGGGCCGAAACAGGAAGAAACTCTCTTGATATCACAGTGAAAAAACTAACTTTAAAATTCTGGACTAGAATTCTGAAAATGGACGGCAGCAGTCTACCTTCAATTTGTTTGGCACATTTGTGGGACATTTCAATTTCTTCAAAACGGAATATCGGACTGGTAAAAAGTATAACAGAGCTACTTAATGACACCGGCTTCTCATGGCTTGTTGGATGTACAGACTTCAATATTCTACAAAGATACATCCCTCTAGTTATTAGAACGGCAACCGATCAGTCCTTGCAGCTGGATTATGTAAGAATAAGAAAATCGGTACTCTACTCTCACTATAAATACTTTCATTCATCACCTACAATGGAATGCTATCTGAATGACAATATCCCCCTAACCTTAAAGAGAATCATTGCACAAGTAAGAAGCCTTTTTGTAGTACAGAGAATTAATCATGTTTCACTATTGAAAACTAAGACCATTAAATGCACCTTATGCAACGGTGAATTTAGTCTCGATTTTCCACATTACATGTTCTACTGTACGGCAATGGAAGAAGAAAGAGAAGTTCTTCGTCAAGAGACCGGCTATAATAGCAATTCGCCTTATGTTTTAATGGCAAAAGTCGTAAAATCTAGACCCTTTGCATTCGCTTTTTATAAATACTGGAAATCAGCTCAATCAAAATGTTTAGCACAGATACCGGATCCAACTCGATAATTGATCGAGGTCAATACCCAATATTTGTATATAACTGTGATGCTAATCTGTTATTTATTTATTTTGTCCTACCGGGAGAGTCCTGTATGGCACGTGTGCCCAATAAAGGCTTTTGTTGTTGTTGTTGTATCTATATATATGTAGAATATAAGTTCTTCTCAAAGGTAAACAACAGCCAACTTACCTCAGTAAAAAGTATTTTAACCAGCGCCATATCAAGTCGAATGGTTGCTCTGTCCCATGTATAACTTTTACAAAGCAGTAAGAAGGAAAAAGAACCCATATATTTATATCGTTTTCTGCACCACTACATGATGGTGATTGATCATCGTGAGGATATTGTTGTAAACCGGCAATGAGAGAGGAGAATATGTATAAGACTAGTGTCTTAATAAAGACTTTGCGTGTGTGTTATTCTTGTATATACTCTCTTCTACTTGGAAAATCTGTATACGACCAAAAGATCTTAATAACGCTTTTTGTTGTTTTTATTTCCTTTCAGAAAATTAGCGAAACCTTTCTGGTAGCGTAATGAGCGCCTGGCCTTCCACAAAAATAAGTGGGGAGTATGAAACTAGAACTAAAATATTTTGATCATATTTTTCCAGAAATATATCAATTTTAATAACTATAATAAAAATTTTACGAATTTTGTTGTATATATATTAATTAATTGTTACCACAGAGTGTGTGTAAGCTCCAGAAAATAGGCGCTAACCGAAAGAGAAAAAAGTTCCTTTGTTTAATATTAGTCTCCTTTTTATATTTTGTTCTCTCTCTTGTAAATCAATAAATATAATGTTTAATTAATAATATATTCTTGGAATCAGTTTCATTAAAAATTCTAAGCAAACAAATTTACTATTTCCAATATTTCAGCAACAGCCTCTGAACTATTGGATTTATAGATTAAAAATAAAAGAGGCGGGTACGATGATCATATATTGAGTGACAAAGTAACAAAATTTCCCTATCTAACTGGTGTCTTGAGGTTCTATATCGCTCCAACGCTTCTTCATATGAGTATTTGATTATCACAGAGATGTTAACAAGAGAGTTTAATTCCCTGGAACAACACATGTTCACCCCATCGCCAGACCCAATGAACCTCTTCCACTAATCCAAAATTAGACCCTATCTTGGCAGAATATTTTATTTATAAATATCATGATTAAAATTGAATAAATAATTAATTAATAAAATAGTTTTCTAAAATATTTTATTAGAATGCACAAAAATGGATAAATTAAATGTTTCAGCTACATACCACCTTTAAATAATTATTGTTTGATTCATTTATAAATTAATATACAATGATCTTCCCCCACCGCTCTTATTTTTTTATTCATTTAAAAGAGCGGTGGGGGACGATCATCAGTATATTAAGAGAAGAGATGAAATATTTAGTGAATCATAAAATGTTCTAATCAGTTCCTATATATTATATCACATTAAGTTTGAAATTCATTATCTTTAACTGACGTTTTTTTATTTTGACTCATATATAAATCTAATTGTCCAATAGCGGTAATTGGAATATTTATTTTCTCCTTTTATATATTAATTGCATATATATAATGTGATTAACATATATCATCTATTTGCTTCATTTCAAGGACCTAAGCTGGACGCTCGAATCATTGAATTTGTTGAGCTTCATTTTGCCCATCTGTAGTTTGAACTTCCTCTCAGCCAATAATTAATCCTGAATAAGTTCAAGTATGACAGACCATTCTTTCCCAAATGCGAAAAAAGAATCATGTCAAAAAAAAACTTTTATTAATAAAGCCATAATGATCCTGTATATTAATAACTTGTATTTACCACTTTTCTTGGAAACTAAGAAACTAAAATAACTAAGAATTTATATCACACTGCCCATCAATAAAGTTATAGGGGATCAACGACCTGACTCTTTTCTAAAATTATTTCAAATTGTCTTTTTTTTTCTGCTAAATTTTCGTCTCCCCAATTTTGTTCACTAAGTTTTTTTATCTTTTAAAATATTTGGTCAAAAATAAATATATATATATTATGTAAACTAGTTTATAAGCTTTTTTCCCTCTTGAATATTTAATATTTAAAAATTTCTCGAAATATAAAATTAATATTATTCAAAAGAGGGATCAATATTTTAAAAAATACTTGTTTATACAAGTAGTATACTTTCAGATGAACTTTTCGTTGGGGTGTGGTGTGAGAAATCAGAAGGCATCTTTGGACCAAGGAGAAATGAGCAGTGACCAAAAACTGTAAGGATCTTAACTTCAGGCATGTCAGTAATTATGCTGATACTTGATTCCCGCTGTTATGCACCAGGTCACCATGCAGCACTCGATTCAATGGAAAGTCTCCAGACATAGATGTTGGTGGGGTAGGGAATTCTGTAAATTTTGGTTATTAAACATTTCATTGGATATTAATTAAATCCTTCGCCGTTGTTCTCATTAAAGGTTGACTAATCGAATTATATATGTTTTTTACATTGGGGTTTATACTTTATTTTACCATTTTAAAAATTATTTTTGATATTGATAATTATTTTTGGCATATTTATTGACTCAAAACACATACAACTCATTTTTGTATAAATTATTACATATAATTTATATGTATAATTTTTCAATCGCGGCAAATTGAATTTTATTATAGATGCCCCCTCATTATGCAAACTTATACAAAGTTATGATTCACCTATAACACTCGAGTTACTGTAATTCTATAACTAAATTTCAGTGAAGATTGGCGTGCTTCCCGTAAATAAATTGGAAATAGAAACACAATTATTTTAAAAACATAGCAATTATTAATTTGATACAAATATGACATCTAATATCGCATTAAAATAAATGTTTCGTTTTTCTAACAAAATTAGTTATTTGAGTGCCCTGAAGAAATTTTTGCTCTTTTCCAAAATGTAATCATTTTAATTGATATTTTAGGAGCTCTATATATAAATATAATTTAATTTTCGAGACGGAAAAAAAAAAAACTTTGAAAAGGTTTGGAAACTAAACTCCTTTTTTGTTATTATCATCATTGCATCAAAACACAACCTTTTTAATATTTATATATTTAGATTAGCGTTTGAGTACGAAATTTAAATTTCATTCAGAAACCAGACCTGTAAAAGACTTTCTTTACTATTAATGCGATTAAAGTTGTCATTTAAATCGTAAGTAGGAGCCTGTTTATATCTATAATTAAATAAATATTTCGTTTGACCAATTTAAATGCCCATCAAGGATATTGCACAATTAAGAAATGTTAATAGCGCTTATCTCTCAAGAAATATTGTCAATGCATTCCATTTACGAACCTTAAAATTAGATGATTTGCAGTGATAAAGATAGAAATTTTAATTATTTTAATATAAATACGCTTTACGAAATATACTTTGCATTGGATACTCGCACGTACCTTATATAATATTTTAAGCGACTATCACAGAATTGATAAGATATTAATATGTCTTTTAAATATATGTTTGAACATGAATATTTATATTGGGACAATTTAATTTCTCTAATAGAGATGAGAAAATATAGAAACTTATCAAAATTAATACCTAATCAAGAGGATATTTAAAACTTTGCAGCATACATATACAGTTTAAACTCCATGAGCAGACACTCCTGCTAGCAAACACCTCTATAGAAAGTACAGTTTTTCTTTACCAAAGTTATTATTTTTACTCTTTAGTTGCTCTACAGTAAGAGGACCCCTCTCACTAAAGGACATTTTGGCTTTGCAACTAGGTGTACCTTAGGGAGAGATTATACTGTATTGTGAAATATTTATATTGTTGAATTCAAATAGACCTATGTGTAATATGTTAAGGGTATGATTAATTTTACATTTCATATATTTTGTTTTTTAGATCTTAGTTTACACGGGATGTGATATGACATACAGAATATCTCTCCTATTACACTAGAACCTCCATGAGAGGACACTCACGCTAGAGAACACCTCTCTATAAAGGACAGTTTTCATCACCAAAAAGACCATTTTTACTATTTAGCAACTCTCAGTAAGAGGACACCTCTCCCTAAAGGACACTTAGGCTCTGCAACTAGGTGTTGTAGGAAGTACAGGGAGTACAAAATTTGAAATATCGCGTGAGAACGCCCTTGGAACCTTAGAATAATTTTTAACACCTTGCCAAATGTTTTAATTTTTGTTTGCTCCTGACAAGGACAAAAGATTTTTGTCGAAACATCGAGGTAATAAAAAGAATCACTGGCCGAAGTATCTTTATTTTCAAGAACTTTACAGGGAGGTTCGACTGTATAAAGATATACACAATATAATAATAAATTAAATTTTATTTGCCTTCAATCGTTAAAATTTTACACAATTAGATTTACTGGCAATGAGGTTCTTTTAAATATCATCAAATATTATCTGTACAGACCTTACTGCAATGATATGAGTTATTGAATGAGAGGGCTTGGCTCATCAGTAGTGAACCCTCTCAGCGGTTTCGCCAAATTAATCTCTAGACCGCTCTACTATTGTATTGGACTGGTTTTGTTATATACCCTGCATTTTCTATGGAAGGCAGCTTAGGGGTGTTTAAGGAACTATGGACATAAGCTTATAGGTCTGTAGAGGTACATACATATAATTTCAAGGTATTGCATCGAGCAAAGCTCTTTCGCAAAATATGTTTTCATAACAAATATATATTAGTAAATTAAATTTTGCCTTCAATCGTTAAAATTTTACACAAGCCCTCTCATTCAATAACTCATATCATTGCAGTAAGGTCTGTACAGATAATATTTGATGATATTTAAAAGAACCTCATTGCCAGTAAATTTAATTGTGTAAAATTTTAACAATATAATAAAAATAAATAAAGTTATCATCTAGAGATTTAAAAAAAAAAAACTTTTTCACAGAGGAAGACATGGACTACCACCAAAATGAAGTTACTTTCATTTTATACATAACAACCGGCTTCTATGTGTCATACTTTCATTCTAGCCCAGACTTACTAATTCTGGTTGCTAATTTTACTTCTGCTTAGTGGCAACTTCAAGTCATAATACGATATCAAATAGTAAAGATAAGTTACGATGCACTAGCACGCCATCTGTTATCAAATTACGAAACTATTTTAGACGTGTAATATTCTTTTTAAATAAAACAATTTCTACTGCCCTTACTGCAATGAGCCAGGCCCTCCCTTTAATTTTTCCATTGCACTAAGGGCAGTAGAAATTGTTTTATTTTAAAAAGAATATGACTCGTCTAAAATAGTTTTGTAATTTGAGTAAAGATAAGTCTACTTGTTTTTTTAGTAATGCTTTCAGTCTTAAGGATTAAATTGGTGGATTAAATTGAAGAGACAGCTGGGAGAGTTCCCTACTGATGAGCCAAGCCCTCTCCCAATATTTTTTCTATGCAATAAGGATAGTAGAAAGTCTGTTTCAATTGATTTTAAAAGAAACATTCCATTTTATGGTTGATTTCTTAATGATCAGTGGAAGGCTGGTTAAACCGTTTGGTTTTCGACCACTAGGACCCGGGTTCGATTCCCGCATTTGACACTTTTTTCTGTTTAAAAAAAAAAAATGCTCCAATGGCCCCCGATTCTTGCAAAAGTCCAACCCCACCAGCGAGTGCAAGTAACCAAACGGGGCTCTGGCATTTGTAAGTGCAAAGTTGAACTGCTTTTCACATGTGTAGACATGTGGTGCGCTTACAGTAAAAAGCAGTCGCTAACTACCCACCATGATTATCATGGCCTGTACCACGTGTACTAGGGATAAGCAAAAAAAAAAAAAGATCAATTTATTATATTTTTTCATATATTATACAGTAGAACCTCCCTGTAAAGTACACCTAATTACAGAGCCAAAGTGTCTTTTAGGGAGAGGTGTCTTCCTACCAGAGAGTTTCTAAATAGTAAAAATGGTAATTTTAAAAAAAATGAAAACTGTCCTTTGTACAGAGGTGTCCGCTAGCAGGGTGTCTGCTAAAGGGAGGTTCTATTGTATAGGGAAACACAAGGTAATAAGACCAAATCCAAATAAATAAATAGTGTGTGACATTTCGGTAACAGCGTTGTTACCGAAATGTCACACACTATTTATTTTTTTGGATTTTGTCTTATTACCTTGTATTTATAATCTATAATCCAAATTGTGCCTTATTACTGTATAGGGATAGAAGTAAACATGGATTCAACATTTAAAGATATTATTCTTTGAACTCCATTGAGCTTCATGTCAATAATAGCTTCTTTGAATTAATAGGAGTTAACAATTTCATTTTCATTAAAATACTGGTAGATTTTTAATTGTTGTGCTAACCATTTTTCAACAAGGCATATGTTGGTGAAGCTCTATTGTTTACTATTGGGCATAATGGATAGTTAGGTTTGTGGATCTTTGGTGCACCATATGCATCCACAATTATGTATGTATTAAACTTTTTTTTTGTATGTTTTACTCTACATTTTAAACATAAATGTAAAAAATCCCATGGACAACTTATTTGATAAGCAACCAACTCTCTGAGTGACAATTTATAATTGATGAGAGAGACCACTTTCAGGAGAGTTTAGGGTTACAGTAGAACATATTTCTCTGTAAAGGGCAGCTCCTAGTTTCAGAGCCAATATGTCCTTTAGGGACAAAGGTGTTCTCTTACCGGAGAGTTGCTAATTACAGTAGAACCCCCATGAGAGGACACCTCTCTACAAAGGACAGTTTTCATTTTCAAAATTATCATTTTTACTAAGAAACAATTCTTCATTAAGAGGACACCTCTCCTTAAAGGACACTTTTGCTCTGCAACTAGGTGTCCTTTACAGGGAGGTTTTAAAATTGCAATTTTGGTTATAAAAACTGTCCTTTATAGAGAGGTGTCCTCTAGCGAGAGTGTCCTCTCAAGGAGATTCTACTGTATATATATATATATATATATATTTTTTTTAATGAAATATTAATATTTTTACATTTGTTCTCCAAGTACAGTAGAAGGAAAGGAAGTTTCCTAAAGAGAAGCTGATTTAATCAAATCAGTTAAATCACAGGACTGACCATGGAAGAAACCTGGCTGGAGACTGAAAAAAATGGAAAATTCTTCACTATTCATGAATTTCCAGTAATGGAAGAACAAATAAGGTAGAACAGTTTAACCTTCTATGGGAGACCATGTAAAAAACATCTTGGTTTCTCCTAGAGGTAGGGGATCACTTATTAAAAATTGGGTTATGTTAGGTCTTTTTTTTTAATTTCATTTTAAAAGTGGTGTCACCTATAATAAAAAAGTAATAAGATCAAATCCAAATAATAGTGTGTGACATTTCTGTAACAATGCTTTTACTGAAATGTCACACACTATTAATTTATTTGAACTTATTCTTATTCCTTTTTATTTATGATCTATATAATCCAAATTGTACTTTATTATCGTGGTGTGTCACTTAGAAAAGTAGTTGCATTTCAGATGCATCTCATCATAACTTTTATAAAAAATTTCATAAGATAAAGAAAAAAAGTTGTATCTTATTCATTTAGCACAATAAAAATGGAGGGAGAAGGGTTTCTACTGTTCTATAGATACAAATATATATTGTATTTGTAAAATAGATTCCACTTTGTTCCTCTTTCCTGTCATGGGAATTTTGGTATGTCTGAATCATCCTTCCCCTGCACAAGTTGGTTTCCCCTTCCTTTATGACTAACTTCCCTTCCACCAACGAACTTATATCTTTGATGTTTTAAGGTAGAATTGTGTGAAAGGGAATTATAATTTTTTTTTAAGATTCTCTTTCTCTCTATACTCTAAGAAGCCATACTCATAGATTAAACTTAAGGAAGTGGGAAGTCTTTAATGTTGCTGTTCCTCTCTTTTTTTGAAGGAGACAGAGCCAATTTTGTTCACACTTGGTTATATCATGTTGTCTTCAATAAAAGTCACTGTGTATCAAATGTCTTTCAGAGTTATTGTCTGAATCTCGATATTCATGCTAAAAGATACAACTTCCTCAAGTTTTGTTCATGAGTGTAATTATGAAAAATATTTATAATCTCCTCACACACAACATGGAGTTCAGCCATTTTTAAAAGTTTTTTTAACCTGCTTTTTATTTTATAGAACACCATTTCACCCTGTTTAAGGTAAATTCTTTTCACCTCCTTGTATATCTTCTAATTCCATACTGTTCTATTCAAACCAATCCAACTTAATCAATCATTGCCTCCAATCTTCAAAGTGTATTTTTCCAATGTGGTCGGTAGATGATCACCAATTATTCCTCAAGTATACTCTTGGACAAAACTTAAGACAATTGTACCTTTCAGTATGTATATGACATCATAGCACAATATTTGGTTTACAAAAGGAAATACCATATATGCATATCTTCAAATAAGTATACTGGCAGCTATATGTGATGTTAAAATAAGAACATTAAGCATCCAGGGAAAAGTTTCTTTGTCCCCCCCATCCTTAAGAATAAAAGATCCTGTCAAAAACCCTTTCTCAGCTAAAGTATAAAAAGAAACTTTTCCCTGGATGCTTAATGTTATTATTGTAATACTTATTCAAGCGATTCAAGGTAATTACCTTGTGTTTATAATCTATAATCCAAATTGTGCCTTATCTATTCAAGGGATTATTTTATCGAATATATGTGATGTGTTTAATAGCAATATACTCCTACTGAAAAACATCGCATATTGTTTATCAATTTGGTATGGATACCTTTTGAAAAAAGAAAAGGATTGGTGATACCAACTGCTTACATGACCTTATCATAATTGAAACCCATTATAGAAACTGTCTTATAAAAGATAATCTTTAAAATATTCACCTCTCTTCCTCCAGCTACAATAGTTTTAAATGTATGATAAGGCAAATTTGGATTATCTATATATATAAAAATGAATGTTTGTATGTTTGTTTGTTTGTATGTCCGGTATACAAATTCGCAGTAGTTCACTAATTCAAACCAAAATTTCCATACATAGGTAAAAAAATACGGGGAAGAAGATAGGCTATTTTAAAAAATATATAAATCAATTATTAAAACTATATATTCAAATTATTCTACTTAGCTCACGAACAGCGCCCTCTATCAAAGATTAGATTAAATTATGCTGATGCAAACAAAAAGATAATGTGCTAATAACAAACAATTATTTTTAAAAATCTTATCTAAATATATATCACTCGGGTAGATATGCACACGGGTCAATCCCGGGGCGAAGCCCGGGTCACCCGTCTAGTAGATTATAAACACAAGATTTTTTTTTTGCTTATCCCTAAACACAAGATAATAAGACCAAATCCAAATAAATAAATTGTGTGTGACGTTTCTGTAACAGCGTTGTTACCATCTTCAGACAAAAGTACTGAATGGTACTTTCAGTACAGGGGTTCAGTTCAGGTACTATCATTCAGTACTTTTGTCTGAAGATGGTAACAACGCTGTTACCGAAACGTCACACACTATTTATTTATTTGGATTTGGTCTTATTACCTTGAGTTTTAAATGTAAAATATCATCACCAGATTAGAGCATCCTCTATTACAGAAAAGTGAGAAAACTCTTCAACTCCATATACAGTAGAACCTCCCTTTAATAGACACCCCGCTAGCGGACACCTCTCTATAAAAGACAGTTTTCATTTGCAAAATTACCATTTTTTACTATTTAGCAACTCTCCGGTAAGAGGACACCTCTCCCTAAAGGACACTTTGGCTCTGCAATTAGGTGTCCCTTACAGGAAGGTTCTTTTGTATATAATAATTGTGAATGTGTTAGATTAATTAAATAATCCTCATAAGCAGAGCAGAGAATAGTTTACCTTTTTGTGTGCCACAGTACATTTTCTTCAGTTCCAAATTTGTGACGTACCTTGAACCATGTAGCAACCTTCAATCTGATCAAAAGTCTGTAAAGGGAAATGATTTCTAAGAAATACTTTATTGATGTCTGATGGGTCAATGCATATACACATGTATTTTCTATTCTGTTTTGCTATAATATATTGTTACAAGCTATTTATCATATTTTATGTACAGATTATTAATTTTTGATAATCATATTATTTATATATATTTTGCTACTTTTAAAACTTCCCTCATTGCCTAACTTTTATCTTATAAATATGTCATCCTGAATGATAAAGTACAATTTGGATTATAGATTATCACACTTTAAAATGTTATAACACCTTGATAAAGGTTGGCGTTCAGCCAACTGAAATTTGGTAAAATAAATGATATTTTGATCCAATATATGCCTTTCTTATTATGTCATCCTGAAGTTTGTCTTTCCTGATTTTCTAATATTTTTAGTATTCTTTATGAATTAAAATATATTTTTGGATCAAAGTGTCTCTTTTTTTTTTTTTAAAGTTCTCTATCACAATCCCCTATTGTTGTTTACCATTGTAGCCAGGATTGTCCGAATTGGAATAGGAAATGATCTACAGAGAGGACTAAGAGCTCCTCTGGGAAGATGAAGAAAAGATCAACATATATCTGGGCTTTACCTCCTTGAATAAATGTTTCTGACAACAGTGAAGGCCTCCACTCATAAATTACTTGTTGAGATATGGAAGTGCTTGTGTTCCGTAGTTAATCCCATGAGTTATGGCAGCCAGATAGCAATGTCTATAGGTGAGTCTGCAGATTTCTCCTGTCCAACCTGCTCCTGGCCATCTCTCAGTCGCTGTACAAAGTCTAGATGGACAGCGATCAAGCAGAGTTTAGACTTCCTACCCATTAGGAGCTCTGCAGGACTTCTTTTTGTAGTCCTATTGGGAGTATTTCTTAGACCAAAGAGTACTCTGTCTAGTGCCAGGGTAAATTCCTCGTTCCTGTGCTCTTCTTTAATCCTTGTTTTAATGGTCTGGACATCTCTCTCTACTTGTCCATTGGATGCTGGATGGTAGGCTGCTGAGCAGATATGCCTTATTCCATTTTTCTTCAAACACTTTTCGAATTCTCGACTATTGAAAGTCGGAGCATTATCCAATATGAGCGCATCTGACAATCCATGTGTTGTAAATAACCTTTGCAGCTTCAATACAAGCTCCCGGAGAGTCATCCCTTGAACTGGTATGGCTTCAGGCCACTTTGAGTAAGCTATCAACCACTGGTCAATGATGGGTCAATGCCTAAATGTATTTTTACCTTCTGTTTCGCTATAACCATCTAACTGGAGATGGGTGTAGGGATGTTTTACTTTCTTGATAATCCTATCGTTTTCCATTTCCTCAAGTTCTTTCTTTAATCGACAGAGGTCTGGGTGTTCTTACTTGCATGTTCATGTCGGAAATCTGACACTTTGCCTTGTATTCATATAGCCTTTTAAAAACATCCAATCTCTTTGAATACTTCTTGGTATTCCTGTATAATTGTTCGACAGGTGTTCATTCGCTTGACAAGACTTAAATTGGAACAGGTCTGTCTGTCTAGGATAGGACAATCAATAGATGACAAGTGAATACATTATACTTTAATATAATCAGTAGTTTCTGATATGTTTCTATTATAGGTTGAAGATTAATAGTGAAAATTATAAGAAATTGCACTTTATATATTTAGATATCTTTAAATGAAAAATAAAAGATACAAAATTTAATGCTACTATAATTATTTTATTATTTCACAATTCTTGCACAAATACACATTATAAACAAAGTCTTTAATCATGATGATGATAAATGTTTGATTTGTTTTGAATCAAAACAGAGTAGAGTAATAATATAATATATCACTGATATCTTTAAACAAAACAGATCAGATTAGTTTCCTTAATCAACCAGAGCTTAAGAGAGTACTTCAGATCTAATATTTGTGTTTTAATTGAGGACTGTTGATGCTAAAGTGTAATTTTTTAAGTTTCCAGGAAGAAAATCCAAAATTATTTTTTGAAATAAAAGGTAATAAGACCAAATCCAAATAAATACTATGTTGTGACGTTTCGGTAACTGCGCGTTGTAACCATCATCAGACAAAAGACTGAGCTATTTATTTATTTATTTGGATTTGGCCTTGTCGGTGGAAGGCTGGTTAAACCGTTTGGTTTACGACCACTACGACCCGGGTTCGATCCCCGCATTGGACACTTTTTCTGTTTGAAAAAAAAAAAAAAAATGCTCCAATGGCCCCCCGATTCTTGCAAAAGTTCAACCCCACCAGCGAGTGCAAGTAACCAAACGGGGCTCTGGCACATTTGTAAGTGCAAAGTCGAACTGCTTTTAGATGTGTAGACATGTGGTGCGCTTACAGTAAAAAGCAGTCGCTAACTACCCACCATGATTATAATGGCCTGTACCATGTGTACTAGGGATAAGCAAAAAAAAAAAAAAACCTTTCATTTCTAATCTATAATCCAAATTCTGTGAGTACATGGCAGTTGTGTGTGTGGACAGAAAATGGCTGCCTCTTCCCACCACAAGACTGAAATATGGCCACCATCAGGATAGATCTACCACCAGCAGCCCATCCCTAAAGGTGAGTAACTCGCTGTAATGGCTGACTGCAAATTGGCGACATGTTGTGAGATCACCTAAAACACGTGTAGAAAAAAAAACTCACACACACATTATAGCATCTTGGATTTATATATATACAGTAGAACTACCTCCCTGTAAATGACACCTAATTGCAGAGCCTAAGTGTCTTTTAGGGAGAGGTGTCCTCTTACCAGAGAGTTGCTAAATAGTAAAAATGGTAATTTTGCAAATGAAAACTGTCCTTTGTAGAGAGGTGTTTGCTTAGCGGAGTGTCCGCAAAAGGGAGGTTTTACTGTATGTGTCAATATCCACACTTCAAGCTCATATTTTTCTAATGTTTTGATGACCCATTGTCAAAAGATACACTCATGGACAAAACTTTAGAAAGGTGTAAAGTCTTTGTGATGTCTCCGGTTGTCTATTTCTTTTTTTAAAGAGACAGTGGCAATTTTGTTCACACTTGGTTATCTTGTGTGTCTTCTATAAAGGTCATTGTGTATCCAATATCTTTCAGAGTTATTATCTGAATCCCGATATACATGCTAAAAGTTACAACTTCCTTAAGTTTTGTCTATGAGTGTAGGTGTTAGACATTTAATCTAAATATATATATTGGTATTCTCCTGGAGGTGGTTTTTTCATTGGAGGGGTTGGATTAGTTTAACTCGTCACTTTCATTTTTTTTTTAAGTCAGACATGATAAGCCACGTTTGGAATATAAAAAGAGAGATTAAGAGGAACGTGGTAAGTTTCTTTATTAAGCAGTATACGAGCTTTCGGACGTCAGCCGTCCTTCATCAGGTATTGACATGAATGAGAAGGAGATGCTATATTTATAAGCGACAGTTTAGCATAAAAAAATATTAAACAAGAAATAAAAGATTAAAAAGATTTGAGATTTGCATGCCAGTAATAAAAATATTTAAAAGTGTACAATATATAGATTTAAGAAAATCTGCATACCTAGGATGAAGGGAAAAAGGCGGAAAACTAGAGGCGAAGACAAAAGCAAGAATAAAAATAAAAATAAGAATATAAACGAGAATATAAAAAAACAGCGGAATAAAGATAAAGTTAAAAGTTACGAAGGAGGTGTATCTGTTGGTATAGAATAAAAAGCAGAATATTGGGGCGGGAGGTCAATCTTTCTGTTGAGGCTGGGTGTAGTATTGGAGACAAGGGCTTCGAGAACTAAGCGTTGGTATTTATTTGCTATATCACTATAAACGGGGGTTGTATTGTCGAGATTAAAGGAATGTCCGGATTCGGCGATATGTTGGTATATGAGCGATTTTTTGTCTTTCGAGCGGATGTTGCGGGCGTGTTCACTGGCTCTGATGGCGATTGTTCGGCCTGTTTCTCCAATATAGCATAAATCGCAATCGTTACAAGGAATTTTGTAAACGGCGTTAGAAAGGGATTGGGGGTTACGTTTGGCGGAGCTTTTTGTGATTGGATGTCGTAGGAAGGTGTAAAGGGAAGGTGTGCACTTGTAAAGAGTGCGAATGCCGAATTTACGTAAAAAGGAACCAATACCGGAATTCGTGGTGGAGTATGGGAGGACGCAGGTGCTTTTAAATAAAGGAGGTGTGGTTCTTTTTTGATTGGGTGTGAAAAAATGTCAACAAATCTACTTTTTACACACAACCCGTCCCGCTCTAACTGTATTCCATTTTTAGACATTTTAATTATTAACACCGACGATAAATTCCACACAACGGTCTTTCACAAACCCGGCTTTACCCCCCTCGTACCTACATTTTTCATCCCACGCCCCCGTCTCCCATAAGATCACCACCGTCCGAACTCTTTCCAAACGTATCTACACCCACTGTTCCCTCCCTTTCTTTAAAAATATCGAGAGGCGCACGGTCTACTCGCATCTCTTGTCCGCGGGCTATCCACGCAGTTTTATCGACCGACATTTTTTCACACCCAATCAAAAAAGAACCACACCTCCTTTATTTAAAAGCACCTGCGTCCTCCCATACTCCACCACGAATTCCGGTATTGGTTCCTTTTTACGTAAATTCGGCATTCGCACTCTTTACAAGTGCACACCTTCCCTTTACACCTTCCTACGACATCCAATCACAAAAAGCTCCGCCAAACGTAACCCCCAATCCCTTTCTAACGCCGTTTACAAAATTCCTTGTAACGATTGCGATTTATGCTATATTGGAGAAACAGGCCGAACAATCGCCATCAGAGCCAGTGAACACGCCCGCAACATCCGCTCGAAAGACAAAAAATCGCTCATATACCAACATATCGCCGAATCCGGACATTCCTTTAATCTCGACAATACAACCCCCGTTTATAGTGATATAGCAAATAAATACCAACGCTTAGTTCTCGAAGCCCTTGTCTCCAATACTACACCCAGCCTCAACAGAAAGATTGACCTCCCGCCCCAATATTCTGCTTTTTATTCTATACCAACAGATACACCTCCTTCGTAACTTTTAACTTTATCTTTATTCCGCTGTTTTTTATATTCTCGTTTATATTCTTATTTTTATTTTTATTCTTGCTTTTGTCTTCGCCTCTAGTTTTCCGCCTTTTTCCCTTCATCCTAGGTATGCAGATTTTCTTAAATCTATATATTGTACACTTTTAAATATTTTTATTACTGGCATGCAAATCTCAAATCTTTTTAATCTTTTATTTCTTGTTTAATATTTTTTTATGCTAAACTGTCGCTTATAAATATAGCATCTCCTTCTCATTCATGTCAATACCTGATGAAGGACGGCTGACGTCCGAAAGCTCGTATACTGCTTAATAAAGAAACTTACCACGTTCCTCTTAATCTCTCTTTTTTTTTAAGTGATCACTCTTCTCCTCCACATGTAGTTGGTGTCTCATCAGAAAAAGTCACTATATCTAATTGGGCCACCATACAACCCAGCTACTACTCAGGCACAGACATGAGCATCCACTCATACAAACATGCACATACATACACAAAACTTCATGTTTGAGCCAAAGAGACCTCACCAGACCACCTCTTGGAATGTATGGTAGCCTCAAGACAGGACCTGTATTCCAACCCTACCAAGATTATAATTTAATCCATGAATTTAGTATCCATGACCTTGTATAATTATACAATGGGTAATAATAATACAAATCAATGTTTTGCAGTCATGCTCTCTTCTCTTTGCATACCCTCTCTGAAACAACACTATAAAGATGCTAAGAGGAGTGTCGCATCATTAAGAAACATTGGGAGAATAATCCCACCCATAAAAGAAGTAGTTAGAATTATGTGAGAATAAAAATATAGGAAATCAATTAAAGTTGTATCTCATTTATGCCAAACAAACAAGTCTCTTTGATTCCTGAAATGTTAAAATTTCAGGAATATACGTATATGCATTTAGCAGAATATATCTGTTGTGGCAAATAAAAGAAAAT
Organism: Cordylochernes scorpioides; assembly: GCA_030710605.1. Taxonomy (NCBI): domain Eukaryota; kingdom Metazoa; phylum Arthropoda; class Arachnida; order Pseudoscorpiones; family Chernetidae; genus Cordylochernes; species Cordylochernes scorpioides. The sequence goes on along the minus strand of CP092866.1, from coordinate 23,653,937 downwards.
AAGACCTAATCCAAATAATTTATTAGTGTGTGACGTTTCGGCAACAACATTGTCACCATCATCAGACAAAAGAATAATTGGATAATAAATTATTTGGATTAGGTCTTATTTTCTTTTATTATAATCTATAATCCAAATTGTGGT
>CP092866.1:23588860-23653693 GCA_030710605.1 Cordylochernes scorpioides | reverse complement strand
GTTTCCTTTCAGGTCAATGAACGCCTCTTGACAAGCTTCATTCCAGTTCCACACGACGTCCTTTTTGAGGAGATTGTTGAGTGGTGCTCGCAAGCGAGCGTATTCCGGAATGAATTTGTTATAGACGTTCACAGCGCCTAAGAAGGATTGTAGTGTTTTTCGGTTGTGTGGTTGTTTAATGGCGTGGATGATGTCGGTATTGCGTGTAAGTGGTGTAATTGTACCAGCTGTGATGGTGTAACCTAGAAAATTTATGGATTGTTTAAAAAATTCGCATTTTGCGAAGTTAAGTTGTAACTTCTCCGCTTCGCAAAAGGCGAAAAATTGTCGCAGGTGGTTTTGATGTTCCTCCAATGTGTTGGAGTAAATGATGAAATCATCAAAGTAATGTGCCACACAGTCAAGTCCGTGTCTCTGTAGGACCTGACTTATGGCTCGTTCGTAAATCTGAGGACTGGTTTTTAACCCGAAAGGTAATCGAGTGGGTTGGTATAATCCTTCAAAGGTGGCAAATGCTAACAGTGGTCGAGAATCGGGGTGTATTGGGACTTGCCAATACGCAGAGGATATGTCGGCCGTGGAGAAATATTTGGCCTGTGCGAGGCGGTCTAGGATATCCTCGATTCTCGGGAGGGGATGGACATCAGAGCTGATTAGCTCATTCACCTTCCTATAATCGATACAAAACCGTTTGGTCTTGTCGCGCTTAGTGACGAGGGTGACAGGGCTCGAGAAAGGTGAAAAAGATTGCTCTATGATGCCGTTCTCCAGCATTTGTTGTATTTGGTTATGGATTTCTTGTTGGTCACATATCGGAACACGATATGGACGTATGGTGATTATTTTTTCGGAATTCGTGGGTATTTTTACTGGTGGAATACGTAAGCATGGTACGTTGAATTTGTCCTGTGAAAAAATGTGAGTGTACCTTTGTAGAAGTGTTGTGAACTGTGGTGTATAATGAGTGTTAGGTGTTGTGTTGTAGTATGCATGTGGTAAAGGGTTTTGTTGTGTATTAGTGTGAGTGTCGAGTTCGTTGTGTGGGTTGGTCATGTGAGAGTTGTGCAACGGTGTGTGATCACCTATGTTTTTGGTATGCGAGTTATCCCGCTGTGTGGGTGCGTTTTGGACAGGTTCATAAGTTGAAGTTGTTGTGGTTTGATTATTTGAGGGCATGTAAAAAGGGCAATTGGCTTTAGTGAAAAAGGGGCATGTAGATAAGTGGGGTTTTCTCAATGAATGCACGCAATGGTTGTCATAGGCGGAAAGTTGGGATGTGGGGAAAATTTTTTGTGACATCGCCTGACACTGCCAGTACGTGCATACATTGGACACATGATTAAAATGGTAGGAAAGGGTAGACAATGGGGCGCCCAGCTGGAGTATAGTGCATTTATTAAAATCTATGGTTAATCTGAATTTATGGAGGCTATTGATACTAAGAATTCCAAATGGCAATGGTGCATTCACTACATGGAAATTCTCCTTTCGTGATATTTGTCCTATTGTCAGTGGGATAGATAGTTTACCCATGGTTTTTGCAAATCCGTTTAGGGTTTGGAGGTGTAGTGAATGTCCCTCAAGGGTTAAATTAGGCAGGTGGGTTTTTAGCATATGATAAATATTATATGGCACTATACTCAGGCTGGCGCCTGTATCAATTAAAAAGGGGCATGATACATTAGGGGTTAGAAAAAGTTTGACAGTCAGTTGGTTTAGGGATCCTACCTCAGTCTCGAAAGGGCTGCTCGGCTGGGGTGTCTCTGGCTTGACTTGGTTGTTGTGGAATCGGAACTGGTGATTTTGGGACCGTTTGCACTGTCCGGACTTTTTCGTGGGTCGTCGGGATTGGTCGACGTCGGCATTCGCTGTGCCAGTGTCTCGCGCCGCAGAACTTGCAATTGGACGGCGGAAGAGGTGCATTCCATGCACCTGGGCGTCGGGATGTGCTGTGGTACGGACCCGACATTGTGGGTGGTTGATCTTCTCTGGATCGCGTTGCCGGTACACTGGGCCCGTGGATCCGTTGTACCAGTCGGAACCATTCTCCTAGGTTCTCGGGAGGTACTACGCGGACTAGGCGCTGGTCGCTGAATGGCAGTCCTTCTGTCAGCGTCTCAAGGATCACCTCTTGTGGAAGTCCTAGTTGCAATCCCATGGCGGTTTTTTCCCGGTAGTAGGTCTCTAAGTTGGCTTGTCCAGTGAGCTTCATGGCGAAATATTTCGCAAAGGACGCTTCGCTTGACTCAGGGTAGAGATCTAGGAGGATTTGTCTCACCTGGAAATAACTCCGGTCGGCCAGCCGAAGTTTCCTGAAGAGCTCCAGGGGTTGTCGCACCAGGTAGTTTGGCAGGCGCAGTAATTTTTCTTGTTCTTCCATGGATGCGTCTTCCATTTTTCGGTCGAACGTCTGGAAAAAACTGTGTCGCGCTGTATGTGCCGTCGAAAGGCGAGATTGCCGACTCCGCTCCATCAGAAATTTTTACTCGCGTCAGGAACGTTGACAGCTGGTTGACGGCGTCCGCTAGGGGCGCAGTTGTCTCTCGGCCGGTCATCTCCTGTCCTCCTCCTGCCGGTTCGCTCCCTCTTACTTCTTGCCTTCTTTCCATTGTTTCCGTTGGACCGTCTGACTTTACGCTTATGGGATCCTGATTTAATTCCATCTCACTATCCTGTCGACTCTATGTAATATGATGCAATTGTTATTACACTATAATATTTGATGTATTACACTGTTGTAGAATCCTGTCGACTTAACCGTTCTGTGGCAATATCGTTGCGGGGTTTCTTGTTGTTGGATGCGAATGGTGAGATTTGGTTGAAGCGCAGTCGTTGAGTGGTAAGTGAAGCACACAGTTAGCAATAATCAGGACACATGATGAGGTTTGAAAATAAAAGGCAACTGGATTGGAGGGAAGAAAGCTTGAGAAGAGCTGAGCGATTTGACTTATCAATTAGTTGATCACATGGCGATGATGGGATTTAGATGAATTGAGCGGAGGGAGAGAGATCTCTAGAGTAGATGTTACCTTGTTGGAAGCGAAGGAGCAACTGTCCGAACTCGGCGAGAGCCACTGAACAACTGTAGGTGTTGTTCCTATGAGAGCCAAAACGTAACTGACCATTCTTGCTTTTCGATTTAACACCAAGACTCAGTTTCTCTCTGATTGGTTGAGAGATGATCACCTGATCTTTCCCTATTGGTTGACCTGTTTAGATGCTATCTTCTGATTGGCCGGCGGCTTCCTTTAGTGTTAGTTACGCCCGGCCTGGGTCAGGAAGTGTCGGGTAGCTTGACGCTTATAACTTCGACGGATATTAGATACGTCCTGTCTTTGCCGGAAATATTGGGTGTTAGCTTTAACATTTATAACTTCTGGTCACTAGATACGTCCTGTTTTTCCAGGAAGTGTTGGTTTAAACTTAGCTCGCAGGGACCTGGGGTCAGAAGGTTAACTGCGTCGTTATTAATAAATATGCTCTCCTCTAGATCTACTTTCTATGTCTTTTGTTACTTTCTTTCCTCCAGTTACCTTATTCTTTTATTAAATCTTTGAAAATCATACATGGTACATACATAGTGGGTCGGGGTTGCATTTAATTATATACAAATTATGACATATATTTGTTTAATATAAATTAATATTAATTGGATTTGGTCTTATTACCTTGTAGTTCTAAGTCTATAAATCTCTCAATATTTCATCTTTCTTCCATTCTGTTAATTGCAGCACATTTATTTTGTATGAAAAATACTTCTTTAAACCAACTCTTCTGTTACTGAAACCTCACATATAGGTTATTCATTTGGATGTGGTCTTGTTACCTTCCTTATATTTATAATCTCTAATCCAAATACAGTAGTTTATTTCTAGGCATTAAGTAGATTAAGAAATGCGCCATCAGCAACTTTCAGTTGCACGATAAGGAGATGCCTTTTTCTTAATTTATGCACATTATCCCAGTACAATATCACATTTGTACTATTTTTCACATTAAGTAGATTGTCAAAGTTCAATCCCTAATAATTTCTTTGTTGGTTGACATTCTGCAATCAAGTTTCCATGACTTTCCTAACATTGAAGTCAATGTTTCTATATGTGAAATTGTTGTATGAATTTTACATATTTGTAATTGCAGTGTTTTTACCCTATGATTTTTTATCTAATATAAATGGTACCTTATCACTCACTTATAAATCCACTCTTCTTTCTGTGTGTTTGGTTTGAGCTGTAGTCAAAGCTAACAACAACTGTGCAGGAAGATGAAACAATTCAAACTGCGTCGACCCAGCTTCAGCCTCATGGGCCGTAAACTCTCCCATGATGACTCGGCTCTACCTGGCAGTGCCCCACCTGCCAGCTGGCTTCCCCCCATCTTCCCCAAGGTCTTTACTGCACTTTCTTTCTTACAAGTACACTCATGGACAAAATTTAAGGAAGTGGAAAATCTTTAATATCGCCAGTCATCTTTTTTTTTTTAAGGAGACAGAAGCAATTTTGTTCATACTTGGTTATCTTGTGTGTCTTCAATAAAGGTCACTAAACATAAGGTAATAAGACCAAATCCAAATAAATAAATAGTGTGTGACGTTTCGGTAACAACGTTGTTACCATCTTCAGACAAAAGTACTGAATGAGAAATTTTACCACAGCATGGTTTAAATAGTTACTATTCAGTACTTTTGTCTGAAGATGGTAACAATGCTGTTACCGAAATGTCACACACTATTTATTTATTTGGATTTGGATTTGGTCTTATTACCTTGTGGTTATAATATATAATCCAAATTGTGCCTTATCAATAAAGGTCACTGTAGTATCTTTCAGAGTTATTGTCTGAATCCCAATATACATGATAAAAGGTACAACTTCCTTAAGTTTTATCAATGAGTATAAACAGAGCTTGCAGTGGGGAAAGGCTTCACTTAAAATAGCATTTTATCTTATTATTCAGTTTCTTTGCTCTCTCTTAAAGCTGCTCCTGATTGCCAATGGTGCTGTGTGCTTCTCACTTTTGATCTCTTTATTATTTCATAGTTTTGTAGTAATGTTACCACTTACATGGTTAACTACTAAAAAAAAGCAACCTATGGAATCCTTTTACAATATAATATAATTAAAGAATATATTAAAGATATGGTTGTGAACCTCGCTCAAGCAACATCACTTGTGGCCAAAATTTCTTTTTTTATAGCCCTAGTTTAGATTAGATTACATTGTAGCAATGTAAGGTTGTAGAGCCAGAACTGTACTATAGAAAATCCTTGTAAGAAACAAATGAGATGAAAACTGCCTATACCATCAGAGCGCCCAGTTGATAGCTATTTAATTTACCAGCCAATAACTGCTTATTTACATTCCATATATTTAAAAACTCAAAGTAATAGTAAAAAATCCAAATAAAAAATGTGTGACATTTTGGTATCAGCGTTGTTACCATCATCTAACAAAGCATTCGGTACTTTAGCACCTAGGAATGTAGTAATTCAAATATTCAAAAGAAAACATTAAGATGCGAGTGTTTCTTTCACAAATAAATCAAACTTCTACTGTACTTACTTTGAGGAACAGTAGAAGTTTGATTTATTTGTGAAAGAAACACGTCTTAATGTTTTCATTTGTTATATATAGATGGTGCTTTATATCTTTGTATTAATTCAGATATCCATTTCACACTTTGAGTAAAATAAATCTCGTCTTCTTTCTTATCTCCACTCAATCATATAAGGGTATCAAGCTTGTAAAGCTTGAGATCATGACTGGGTGAAGTAGAATGCCTCTGCCTTTGTCATTAAGAATGGGAGCACTACTCAGTGGCAGGCGAACTTAGCAGTAAAATACATGAATCTTTAAAGACGCTGGTGTGATATCTTCACTATTGGTGTTGTAGATGGGGGAGGCCCCACCCAGGTTCCTGGAGGTGTTCCGCAACCAGCGGGTGACGGAGGGCAGTGCTGCATGTTGGTGTTGCCGGGTGGACATCACCAGTGGGGTGCGGGTGGTGTGGACACTGCCCAGTGGACGGGAGGTGCGTGCTCGCAAGGTGACTGGTGGTGCCAGCCGGACATCCTCCGGGGTGGAGGCAGCATGGGACTGCGAAGGCTGGTGCTACCTGGCCATTCCTTCTGTCAGCCGCCAGGATGCTGGCCTCTACACCTGCACTGTCAACACTGGGGCTCATGCTGTGGCCATCTCTGCCACCCTCACTGTACAAGGTGATCTGTGTGTCTCTTCTGTGCTGTCCATATACCTCTCTTGTTGCCACTGGGGCTCATGCTGTAGCCATCTCTGCCACCCTCACTGTGCAAGGTGATCTGTGTGTCTCTTCTGTGTTGTCCATATACCTCTCTTGTTGCCAATGAGACTCTCACTGTCCATAATCCTACTTCAAAGTGATACAGACTGAACAAATGTGGTTCAGAAAAATTTAACCATAAAGGTAATAAACCTGAACCTCTTGGTCTAATGGTGTATCTTGAACTTTAACCAAATTCATGACTGATCTTCTAACCCCCAGAGAAAATTCCAAGACTTATTTTTTAAAGATTACTTCAACCTCCTCCAAAAGTTGATGGCAAAATCCTAATAAGGAAACTATTTGATAATTCTTGTTAACAGCATTTCTACCATTGTTATTCTAGAGTACTTGGTTCTGATGTGGTTTACAAAATGGCCACTCATTGTTTATACCTTTGATCTCTTCACAAGGAAACAAGACCAAATCCAAATAAAAAATATATATATGACATTTTAGCAACAATTTTTCTATCAAAATATCATGTATAAGTTACATTTTTGGATTTGGTTTTGTTACCTTGTGATTGTGTACTCAACACAATGACAATTACATATACAAAAAGAAAGGAGAAACAAACTCCAAATAGATGACCTGTGTTGGGTGAATACATTGCTATAAAACTTTACCCCCACAGGGTAAAATAAATAGGGACAATAGAACCTCCCTGTAAAGGACAACACCTAGTTACAGAGCCAAAGTGTCCTTCAGAGAGAGGTGTCCTCTTACTGGAGAGTTGCTAAATAGTTAAAATTGGTTATTTTGGCAATGAAAACTTACCATTGTAGAGAGGTGTCCACTAGCGAGAGTGTCCTCTCATGGAGGTTCTACTGTATATAAAATGATTTGCATTTAATATAGTTTAGAATATACCTACAGTAAATATTACAAATTTTATTGATAGATAGCAATTGAATTTATAAATGTAATTTCCTAATAATAGCTTTGATATAAAACCATATTTTGCAGAAGAGCATTGTTCGATGCCATTTCTTGTAATTATATGTATGCACCTCTACAAGCCTATAAGATTTTATTATGATGCATTAGCGCGCCATATGTTATCAAAATACGAAACTATTTTAGACGCGTATGATTATTTTAAAAATAAAAATAAAAATTCTACTGCCCTCACTGCAATGGAAAAATTTTACCCCTAAAATGAAGAGATACATCTTAAAAAATGAAAGGAGAAGTAAACCAAGGAAGAATTGGTTCATTGAACTAATAGAATGACCTGGAATTAGTAGATGTGAAGAGAATTGCTTAGAACAGGGAGAAATGACCTTTAACAATGGCTAACTCCAGTATCACAGATGTCACTACATGATAATTAGCCCTAATGATAAATCACAATTTGAATTATAGACTTTAAACACACGGTAATAAGACCAAATTCAAATAAATAAATAGTGTGATGTTTTGGTAACAGCGTTGTTACCATCTTCAGACAAAAGTGCTGAATGTTTGTGCTGATGAAGGTACTGAATCATTCAGTCCCTTTGTCTGAAGATGGTAATAATGCTGTTACACTGAAATGTCGCACATTGTTTATTTATTTAGTTTTGGTTTTATTACCTTGTGTTTAATTAGACCAAATGTTTACATTTTTAATAGGAGCTGCATTTGGTGATATTGGACTACCCATTGTTGCACCTTTCATTTGGCCAGATATTTTCAATATCTGAATTTTTAATTGGAATAGAATTTTGTTTGAAAACAACATACTTTATTTATAAAACGACACTTGAAGTTACACTGCATGAGTTTCTTTTTGACGATTACAATGACAGGCCGCAGTGTATTATATTGTATTATAAGTTACTTTATGTATCATTTACGAACGGAAAAATATGTCCAGGGTAGCCTTGTGGACATGGCATCTGCCCAGCAAGCGGAACATTGTGGGTTCAATTCCCATCCTTGGACACTTTTATTTTTTCGTTCATCATTACTCTTCATAATTCATCCTTTCACACCTCATCCAAAAAGGTTAGAAATAGTCGATATTTCACCTTGAAATAAAAATTTGATTTTTCGTCAAAAAGAAACTCCTACGGTGTAACTTCAAGTGTCGTTTTACAATCACAGGCCGCAGTGTATTATATTATACTTTATTTATGATGACAAAATATATCTCCAAATGAAAGGTGCAACAATGGGTAGTCCAATATCACCAAATGCAGCTTGTATTACTATAGGCCAATTAGATATCAGAGCTCTAAATTCACTTAAAAATGATGTTTATTATTTTTAATAGGATTTACATTGTTGTTTGCGTAGAGTCGACAGAAAAAGCTCCTGAGTGGAAGACAGGGTTTGAAGAAAAGTTTGAGCTGCTCTCTGAGATAGGGAGGTAAGTTGGGCCAAGATCTCTGAGACACACAGACTGACTGATGGACTGTACCTACAGGGGAAGGCATTCCGTGGTGTTCAAGTGTGTGCCCAAACCTGGAGCCATGGGGAAACCTACTGTAAGTTCTTGTGTCCAATTTGCTAAAAACAATTCACTAGGCTTTAGAGAATCAAATGATACAAGACTAAATTCTTATTATTGAAATTTTTTGACATTTCATGATAAGGCACAATTTGGATTATTCTATATACAGTTACGAGCGTCATTCTTCATCAGTCATCTCTGTCACCGTTTGCTTTTTTTTTGGAATGGCGCCCTCCTATTGGTTGGCTTCGATCACGCCACCTTTGCCCCCCCCCCACTCGCTTTTTCGTTTTTGTAACCATTGTGTTGGCGCGGGTCGCTCCTTAAATAAATGCATATATTAGTTAATAACCAAATGGAATCCTCTCTTTCTTTTTCCCAGTAAGAGAGGCCTACGGAAGCCAACAGTACATAGGCAGATAAAGCACATAGGCTATAGTTATTAACTAACATATGCATTTATATAAGGCGCCAATTTATAATTGTAACAAATAGTATTTGAATCAAAACATTCAATCGGGTAAAACACGGGCATTGCCCGGGTCATTCGGCTAGTAGATTATAAACACAAGGTAATAAGACCAAATCTAAATAAATAAATGGTGTGTGACGTGTGGGTTACAATGCTGTTACCGAATCGTTACAATATTTATTTATTTGGATTTGGTCTTATTACCTTGTGTTTTTGACATTTCGGTAATAGCATTGTTACCATGATCAAACAAAGTACTAAAAATATATATTTCAATGATTTGGAGACTTGGTCTTGTTACCTTTTGATTCTAATCTATAACCAAATTGTACCTTATCAATTACCAGTCTTTTAGAATTGGAGTCTTTCATTTAATTTTTAAAGTTCCAAGCTTTAAACCTCAACTCTGGTTATAATAACAACATGGTTATAACAATATACAATCTTGGTACAAAGTGATGTTGTTATTTTTTTATTTATTTTTTAAATTTATCCCAAGTTCACATGGTACAGGCCATGATAATCATGGTGGGTAGTTAGCGACTACTTTTATTGTAAGTGCACCACATATATACACATGTGAAAAGCAGTTCGAATTTTGTACTTACAAATGTGCCAGAGCCCCATTTGGTTACTTGCACTCACTAGTGGGGTTGGACCTTTGCAAGAATCGGGGGCCATTGAAGCATTTTTTTTTAGTTATAAAAAAAGTTTCCAGGGCGAGATATGATCCCAGGTCGTAGTGGTCTAAAACCAACAGTTTAGACCACCCTACCACTGATGTGATGTTGTTATAGCAAGGATCCACTGTACAAACTGGTTGGTTGGTGTGATGAATTCAATCTCTTGACTGTTGGCAACATCAAACTAGAGTATATTGTAATGGGGTAGCTTAACATTATCTATGTATTGCAGTACTGTAACCTTATTATTCTTGTCAGGAGTTATTCTCATTTGTTCTTCTCACCTTCCTTTCTTGTTCGGTACCCAATCAAAGTCTGCTGTGTTGTTGAAGAATGGTACCTCACAAAGGTCAGTACCCCAGCAATGGACAGTCTTGGTAAAGAAGTGGTTAATAAGTTTACTTCTGGATCTGTGGACAAAGTCTGACTGTTATGTGGTGGATAGCCAACCAACGACAGCAGCTCTTTTTACCTATCATGGAGAAGCCTCACCAGACCACCTCTTGGAATGCATAGGAGCCTCAACACAGAACCTGTATTCCAACCCTACCTAGATTGTAATTTGATATAAAAAAAATCTGAAAAATGATGTATAATTATACAAGGGGATAATAAAAAATACTTCTGGAACTATACTAGCATCATCGCTTTAGGTTTGATGAAGACTGAGGTCAAATCAATGCTTAGATGGCAATTTTACTGAGAGGTAATCATTCTTAAAAAGGAAAAGCGGATTTTCCATCAAAATAGATAGTGTGATAGAAACATAAATGTCAATATTATAATACCTTCAGTATATAAAATTATAAATAAAAAACTGCTGATAGTACCCTGTAAGGGCTCCTGATTCAGGGATACAGGATGAGCAGCGTTTGTACTCCATGTTAGGAGCAGCTGCACATGACGTCTGTTCCTCATGTCAGAGGCGGCCATTTCTTTTGGAGCTAAGTCAGCCTGCCACTGAGTAGTGCTCCCAGTCTTAATGACAAAGGCAGACGCATTCTACTTCACCCAGTCATGATGGTTGTCAAACAGACATCATCAAGGGTCACAACTTGATATCCTAATATGATTGAGTGGAGATAAGGAAGAAGAAGAAGATAAATAAAAAACAACCTGCTATAAGGAAAGAGTTTCTTATCACGACTATACAAGCTTTCGAGCGTTACAGCCCTTCGACAGGTATGTGGTTGTTGTTGTTTCTTATCCCCTTGTGTAAAGATTACACAAATTCCATAAATTGATGCTCCTCAAGCTATTTTATGATAAATAGCGGCCTCTCCCAAAGGTCCTGTTTAGTATATCTAATGCAAGCCAAAATGTGTTCTGGAGCTGCAGGTGCCAAGCTACATTTTGGGTAATTGGAATAAATTTTGTTGTTATTATCGACAGGTATAATTGCAATACTAAAATTTGAAATTGAACAAATCCATGTACAGTTAAACCTGTCTATATCGCCCCCTCTAAATAGTGCCTCCCTCTCTATAGCACCCGATTTTAAATACGTAGTGCGATGCGATTTACATTAAAAGTGACCTGTCTATAGCACCCCCTTTCTATAGCACCCTATTTTGGTGAGCCCCAAGAGGGGGCGCTATAGACAGGTTTCACTGTATACATACAAAGAAGTATGAAATATGATAGATGTGGATATGCAAATACTAAATAACATAATACAGTAAAATCATGAAACTATGGATTATTAGTTAATACTAATGCACTATTGAGGCTATGTGTGATTGAATGACTTGTAAAGCAACTTGTCTGATGGCTGTTTGGCAGCTGATGGTGGCCAAGTGTCTACGAAAGAGTCGGGTGTCCCCCCAAGATGCAAATAAGGAGAAAGAATTACTCCGCAGCTTGAACCATCCCCACCTGCCACATCTGGTAGACTCCTATGGAACCAGGAGTGACTTCATACTTCTCACTCCTTGGTAAGTCTAATATTTTTACACTCATGCACAAAACTTAGGGAAGTTGTACCTTTTAGCATGTATATCGGGATTCAGACAATAACTCTGAAAGATATTACAGTGACCTTTATTGAAGATACATGAGTTAACCAAGTGTGAACAAAATTGCCTATATTTCCTTCAAAAAAAATTGACGACCGGCAACATCAAAGACTTTCAACTTTCTTAAGTTTTATCCATGAGCGTACATATAAATAGGTAGGAATACCATTTTGTCTCTCAAATATAAAAACTTCTTCAATTCAACCGACTATAATTCAACACTTACACCATTTTTTTTTTTTTTTTTCAAATCCTGATAAGATACAATTTTGATTATAGATTAGAACTTCAAGGTAAAAAGACTAAATCCTAGTTATTTATTTTGATTTGGTCATTTCACCTTGTTTTTCAAAATCTCTTCAGGCTTGACCTTGATTTAAGTGACTATAATTCAACTGAAAATTCTGATCCCTTGGGTTGTTGAATTAAAGAAGTTGGACTGTAGTTCGCTGGACGTAGTAGGACAACAGCCTTCACTCTTGACAAGGCACAATTTGGATTATAGATTATAAACACAAGGTAATAAGACCAAATCCAAATAAATAAATAGTGTGTGACGTTTCGGTAACAGCGTTGTTACCGAAATGTCACACACTATTTATTTATTTGGATTTGGTCTTATTACCTTGAGCCTTCACTCTTGACCTACTTTGTTCATCCCACACAGGGTCACTTCCCCCATAGTGGTCAGGGAACTAAAGGAGTTACTTAATGTTTGTTGGAGATTTCAGAAGTGATATGACAGCTTCCCATAGTTAAAGCAGTATCCTGTCTACAAGAGGACAGGATTTGAAGGAATAGGACAGGAGATGTGTGTGGTGTCCACAGGGTGGATGGCACTGATATCTGCTCCCATCTGTGCCGTGACGGGACCTACACTGAGTCCACAGTGGCGGCTCTGATGGAACAGCTGCTGTGTGCACTGAGCCACCTACACAGTCTGCAGGCTCTCCACCTCAACATCAAGGTGACTCACAATCCTTCCTACCATGTTTGAATGGCTTTACTGCTTCCACTTTGTTTCTGTGTGAATGTTTCCTTGTGTTGGGTTGGTTGTTTATACATGTCATGTTTGTGTGTGTTAGGTACAGATTTTTCATATGCATTTATGTAATGTGCATACGTATGTCATGTACATACACGGTAATAAAACCAAATCCAACTAAATAAATAAATAAAAACAATGCTGTTACTGACACATCACACACTATTTATTTATTTGGGATTCAGTACTTTTGTCTGATAATGGTAACAACTGTTACCGAAATGTCACACACTATATATGTCATAATTTGTACATAACTGGATGTAATCCCACCACAATATGTATGCAATGTATAATCTAAATATTTTAATAAAGACAAGGCTTAGAAATCTGGGAGAGAAAGGCAATCAAAGAGGAAGCAATCATTAGCAGGTTTTATTATCCAGGAACTCATAAAACTGGGTTCAAGAACCTAGTACAGTAAAACCCCGCTATAACGAACCCTGGATATAACGAACCTTCCCTTATAACGAACCCACGCCGATTCCCAATTCCATTCCATTGAAAATACCATCGTTATAACGAACTTTGCGATTTTTAGAATAACGAACTACCCCTATAACGAACCTATTTCGGGTCCCAAAATGATAAAATCTATTAAAAATACTATGCTTATAACGAACTTAGAATGGTAATTTAAAAAAAAAATATTTAAAAAAATTTTGAGCATGTTTAAAGCTCGCGGATCGTGATTTCAAAACAATAAATTTAGCGGCATTGTTTGTTTGATTTTTGCACTTTATTTTTGCTGTATGTTGTATAAATTTTTACACATTATACTTTTTATTAATTAGAATATCTTTGCATCCATTAAATTTGAAATATAAAAAATGCAAATGGCTTCCAAAATGAAGAAAACAAAGGCATTTTAAAAACAAAAGCATTATTTCATAAAAAAAAAAAAGGCCATTTTCAGAACTTTTCAAAGTGAAACAACATAGGCAAAATGTTAAGAACATATTAAAATAAGAGAATATAACTTTTCTATTATAAAAGATAAAATATAAAGTTATTAAAAATTGTTACAAAGAGGAATCAACTTCAACTTTTGCCGCGATCGCGATCGTACGTTTTAGGGCTAAAAAAAAAAAAGTCCAAATAAACGGTCCCGTGATGAAACAAAAATTATTTTTATGCCATTAACTATGGTGATTTTAAAGTCAGCAATGTTTTGCATGGCAGGTTAAAAAAAAAAAAAAAATCTAGACCTAGAAGAATATGGGGAAACATGAAATGGAAGAAAAACACTAACTTTATTTGAATGGTGCAATGCTTGGAAGAATGCTTTGAAACAACAAGGTTTTTTTCAAGTAAAAATTGTATTATATAATGTGATAATGATGTTTTAAAATCATTTTATATCTTTGAATATATATTTAATAAAACTTTGCCTAGGATTTGTCTTGAATTTTAACTTAGACATAGAGGTACATGTATGTTAATCATAAGAAGAACCTATTATCTAATGATTTCTATTATTATTCAGTATTAATATAAGGAAATTAGTCAATTAAGGGATTTAAAATAAAGTGACCACTATTAAGAGGCAACCTCTTCAAGTGTGTATGGCTGTCCTTTAATTATATGGTCTAAAATTTTTGAAAAGTAAAAAAAAATAGCCAAACCGTGGCTATAGTGAACCGTGGCTATAGTGAACCAAAAGCTCTGTCCCATTGGGGTTCACTATAGAGGGGTTTTACTGTATTTCCTGGATGATGTCAGAACAGGTCAAGAACAAAGGGATAGCAAAGATCCAATCAGAGTATAGGAAGATTAGCTAGGAACCAATGGAAAGCTTCCACGAGACAACCAACAGCCAATCAGAGCCCTGAATAGTTTTCGTGTTAAATCGGGAACGGAGTTTAGTCAGTTGGGACCTGGACAGCATCGAGTTAGCACCTGGACCGACCAAGGAACCGGTTAGGAGCCAGCCACCACCCTCTCAACGATCAGATAAGTCCCATCCTCAATAATGTGAACAGCCATAGTTAATAGCCAACTCCGCCAAATAGCTTCAACCCCTTTCTCCCTAGATCGCTAGCCTTTTCCAATCAAAATCCTGTGTTTTTCGTTATTTTCCCCTGTGAGAACACCTTGTCACTTCAGCCAACGACTGCGCCCACCACAATTCAATCAATCAATCAACAACTCACCCCATCTCCAAAAAGGTATTGTCCCAACGTTACAGTGAGTCGATAGGATTCTACAGTGTAATACATCAAATATTACAGTGGTAACTTCCGATATTACATATATTTAATTGTGCCTTATATCATAGTAATGCCCATGTAAGAAGCAGTTAGAGATGGTCTTACAGTTCCTGGGCCTCTCTGGGAATAATTTTCTAAAGTAGAACCTCTCATGATAGCCCATGGCTTAAAATAACATGGCTATTCTCCCAGAGATGGTCTCTTGTTGGAAGTTGAGTTAGACCAGGTTGGGTCATTTTTCAACCAGGTTGTTACCATCATTAGAATAAAGTTCTTTTATGTATATTGTACTATGAAAATTCGAAACATTATAGACGCGTATGATTCTTTTTAAAAATTAAGATAGATTAAACTGGCGAAACTGCTGGGAGGGTTCACCACTGATGAACCAGGCTCTCCAATTATTTTTTCTATTGCAGTAAGGGCAGTAGAAATTGTTTAATTTTTAAAAAGAATCATACATGTCTATAATAGTTTCGAATTTTCATAACAGATGGTATACTAATGCATCATAATATATTGTACTATGTATAAGTAAGAATTAATATAATTTTTTTTGTCTCAAATAAAATCAGTTTCTTTCTGTCCCTACTAAAAGGAGAACAATATTGACTGTGGCTAATTTATAATGATGAAACCTTCTAGCAAAAATTTCAGTTTAATCTACCTGACCACAAAGATATGGTAGAAGAAACACACAGGTCAGGGAGAAGATCTCCTAATAAAGAAGCTCTTCTCCTAATAAAGAAGCTCTTCTCCTAATAAAGAAGCTCTTCTCCCTGACTTGTATTTTTCTTCTCTAGAAAATAGGAAATTTGTCTAAACACTGATATTGGAGCAATATACTTATATAGCTGGCAATTTTCAGGAATTCTCTGTAGGAAACTACAAACATTGAACATAGTGGTAATACTAGGAATAAATTAACACAAAGCAATAACGCGCCATCTATACATATAAAATAAAAGGATTTAAAAGCGCGAATGTTTCTTTTATACATAAAACGAACTTCTACTGTCTTTACTGCGATGAAAAAATATATTGGGAGGGCTTGGTTCATCAGTGGTGAACCCTCCCAGCGGTTTCGCCAATTTAATCCACCAGACCGCTTCTCAGAGCTCTAATACTGTATTGGATCATTCTGCTTTTATATGCTACACTGAATGATGGAATGAAGCTTATGTCCATAGTTTACTTGAAACCCATTCCTAAGATTCCATCCTTCAGTGTAGCATATAAAAGCAGAATGATCCAATACAGTATTAGAGCTCTGAGAAGCGGTCTGGTGGATTAAATTGGCGAAACCGCTGGGAGGGTTCACCACTGATGAGCCAAGCCCTCCCAATATATTTTTCATCGCAGTAAGGACAGTAGAAGTTCGTTTTATGTATAAAAGAAACATTCGTGCTTTTAAATCCTTTTATTTTATAGTGGTAATACATTCTCAAATTTTCTAAGAGCTGAAAGAATTCACCTCTGAAGAGCCAAGCCCTTTCAATATTTGTTAATCTCAATTATTATTTTTTTATTATCCCTAGTACACGTGGTACAGGCCATGATAACCATGGTGGGTAGAAGTAGACGACTGCTTTTACTGTAAGTGTACCACATGTCTACACATGTGAAAAGCAGTTCAACTTTGCACTTACAAATGTGCCAGAGCCCCGTTTGGTTACTTGCACTCGCCGGTGGGGTTGGACTTTTGCAAGAATCAGAGGCCATTGGAGCATTTTTTTTTTTTTTTTTTAACATAAAAAAAGTAACAATGCGTTAATCAAACCCGGGTCGTTAGTGGTCGAAAACCAACGGTTTAGACCATCCTTCCACCGACCCCCTATCTCAGTAATGATGGTGTAATGTTATTTTTATTGTTCACCCCTCAGTGGAATGTTATCCAGTGTGAAGAGTGTGTGTCCAGCCAGAGAAGTGTGTGGTGACGGATACCGGACAACTCACCCTTGTGGACCTGGGGGGCTGCCCAGACCTCCGCAGGGGCCGGGAATTTGTGGCCCCGGAGCTGAGGACTGGGAACTTGGAGGGAGCTGGGCCTGCTGCTGATAGCTGGTGGGTTTGTTGGCTTCTCCTGAAGTTTGTTGGATTCTCCTGAAGTTTGTTGGATTCTCCTATTGTATGAATATCATATTACCATTAAGGTACTATTACTTTTTTCCTGCATGTATCCTACATTTCTGCTTGGAGAATCTGTATAAGACTAAAAGGTCTTAATAAAGCTTTTTGTTGTTCTTGTTGTTGTTGTCTCCTGCAGTTTATTCACTTCTCCTACAGTCTGTTGGCTTCTCCTACAGTTTGTTGGGTTCTCCTGCAGTTTATTCACTTCTCCTACAATCTTTTGGCTTCTCCTACAATTTACTGATTTCTCCTACAGTTTGTTGGCTTCTCCTACAGTTTGCTGGTTTCTCCTGAAGCATCTCTACTGAGCTGCTGATGTCCAGGTCATGTGGCACCATGCTCTACCTCCTGCTCTGTGGCAAGTTACCCAGCTCCCCACCCCTGACCTTCCCCCCAGACAGACCCCTGTCCCTAGAGGCCAGAGGCCTGCTGACCCGACTGTTGGATCCTCTGCCCCAGGCCAGGCTGCTGCCCTGTGATGCCCTGCGAGCCTCCTGGCTCACCTCCTCGCGCCAGGTGACCCTGTTTCTCTTTAACTACTTAAATCATCAACTACCTGGGGCTTTTGTATTTTAAACTAGTGAATGTAACTGGCTTTGCACTTTTTTTTCCTGAGGGAAAGATTGCCTAACAAACCATTCGGAAAACAATATTTTCAGGGCAAGTATCCACTCCCTACTAAATCTATTCTTGTCAAGATAAATTGATGTTTGTTACCCTTTCTCCCCACCAAAACCACTGAATAAGCCATTGAAAAATTTTGTAGATATGGAGTGCATTTACACTATGGTTATCCAAGCCATGTGTACTTGGGTTAATTAAGAAAACATATATGTTTACAAACTACCTAAGATTGTGGTGTCAAACATGTTGAAATCTTCACATTCTCTCTCTCTCTCTTCTGACAAGGTAATAAGAACAAATACAAATAAATAAATAGTGGGTAACGTTTCAGTAACAATGCTGATACCAAAATATCACTCACTATTCATTTAAATTTGGTCTTATTTATCTTGTGTTTCTAATCCAAATTGTACCTTATCATTCACACATTCTTCTATAATTCTCTCCCTTCAAGTAACCCCCTGTCTGTTGGCTGCAGGAGTCCTCTGTCTACGCCTCCCTCAGTGTAGACCCCCTGCTCACTTTCATCAAAAACCAGAAGCAATTCTCATTTCCACTCATGTGCCCCTGACCTCCAATTTTACATATCTCCCCAAGTTAATTCTATGTAAATATGTAACTATGCAACATGGTTTTATGACTCTTTAGTTTTTAAAATATCTTCTGGATGTTTTTTGTGGTTGTGTAGATATAGAAGGGGATGTGTGTGTGTGAGATAGGACAAGAACTCTTTTTAATTTCTTTTGCCAAGTCGCTTTCATGATCATCATCAAGACTTATCATCATCCCATCATCACTACAGAAGTTAAGCAACATCAGGCCAGGTGTGTACTTGGCAGGATGACTTATTGTTAATACCCAGTGCCTTTACTAATATTATTCCCTTTAATTTATTTTTTTCTTCATTTTTGTTTTTAAATTTTGATTGCTTCGCTTCATATCTCTTTGTAATTTTAAACATAGCGCTCATTATTATTTTATTTTTTTAATATTAATGCAATGTTATTTTGAGAATCATTATTAATAATGATATTTATGTAAGATATTTATGGTTGTATCAATATACAGTTAAACCTGTCTATAGCGCCGCCTCTAAATAGCGCCTCCCTCTCTATAGCACCCGATTTTAAATACGTAGTACGATGCGATTTACATTAAAAGTGACCTGTCTATAGCACCGCCTCTCTATAGCACCCTATTTTGGTGAGTCCCAAGAGGGGGTGCTATAGACAGGCTTAACTGTATATTATTTATAGATTAATACATATGCACTATGAAAAAAATGCACAAAATATAAAAGCCAACTTTTAAGAATTTGTTATGCACTGAAGCTTGATTTGATCATGTGCCAATTATGAGTGGTCCTCTAAGTTATAAAAAAAAACTAATATTTTTGATATAAATGATAAGGCACAATTTTGAATTATAGATTATAAACACAAGGTAAAACGACCAAATTTATTTATTTGGATTTGGTCTTATTACCTTGTGTTCATTTTTGATATAAAAATGAAAAAAATCAAAATTTGGATTACAGAGGAAATTCATAGGGCCTTATTCATTCTATTCCCTGTGCCTTGAAATTGACAATTTGATGAAAGTGATGATAATTGCCCATGTTGTTTATTGAAACTTCTCTCCCACTGTGATATTTGACCTTGTAATTTTTCCTCATTTTTATCAGTACAGTAGAACCTCCATGAATGGACACTCAAGCTTAGAAGACACCTCTCTATAAAGGACAGTTTTCATTTGAAAAATTACAATTTTTACTATTTAGCAACTCTATGGTAAGAGGATACATCTCCCTAAAAGACACTTTGGCTCTGCAATTAGGTATTCTTTACAAGAAGGTTCCACTGTATAAGCTATTTTTTATAGAGCATCTGAAATATCTTTGCACACACACAAGGTTGGGTTTATTAAATGCAATATCTAAAATAATTAGAACATTTTAACCTATTAATTGAGTATATATAAAAAAAAATCATTTCTCGGTTCCAAAATCACTTTATTAGATACCGCTCAAAAAGAAGAACCTAGTTTATGATAATTGAAACAGTGAATAATATGTGAAGGTTATTCACATATTAAACAAAATTTTAACGTGGGATTTAATCCCGGTTCATGACTGTCGGGAATCAAGGGTGTTACCCACTCATCCACCAACTTATTTTTATTAAAAAAATCATTTTTTAGGTAATGACTACCAAAGTTTTTTCTATAATATATACATCAGAACCTTCATAAGATGACACTTGCTAGAGGACATCTCTACAAAGGACAGTTTTTATTGCCAAAATGATCATTTTTACCATTTAGAAACTCTCCGGTAAGATTACACCTCTCCCTAAAGGACACTTTTAGCTCTACTTTTAGGCATTGTCTTTATAGAAAGGTTCTACTGTATGTACTTGTTTGAAGAGCTTTAAAACATAAGTATTAAACAAAAGTATTTAAAATAAAATTGTTAAAACGCTATGTTTTTTATATACTATAATGATAATGTTTTTTTTTTTTTTTACTTTTCACCAAAAAAAAAGAAACTTGACAGGATTTGAACCTGAAAAAGTCAGATGTGTTAATTGTTGCATAACTGAAAGTATGTAGTTTCAGTACTGGATGGAGTGCAAACATACCTGACTGTAGATCAGAAGGTTCCAGGTTCAAATCCTGGTAGGCTTACTTTTTTTTTTTTTCACCAAAAAAAAAGTTTTTAAAATATCATTAATAACTTATCGCCCATTATCACTAAAAATTATAAACTTTTTTTTCATAATAATTTTTTAAAAATATAATTAAAATTTATTTCTTTGGAGCCATCTTATCCTGTAATTAATAAAAATTGATAGAGGAAGGGTATGGCTCATCAATGATGAACCCTCCCAGTGGTTTCACCATTTTAACTCCCAGACCACTTCACTATTGTATTAGACTGACTTTCTTATATACTCTGAACTTGCTATTGAGAACAGTAAATTGTTCTTTTCTGTTCCAAAATAACTTGAGTAGGTGCCACTCAAAAAGGTTCGCTATATTTCGGTTTCATTTTAGCAGGGTTTTACTGTATTTTTTGTGTATTGTAAAATATTTACATATACACCCATACCTCGCTTTGCGTCGGGGTTACGTTCCAAAAAAAACACGACGCAAAGTGAAAATAAAATTTTGATGGCATGGCGCAATCAAAAACAAAGGTGTTGCCATATTTTAGGAAAAAAAATTCCAAAAAAAATTAAAGACTCGAATTCAAAACAACGCAACTTCGAAAATCTAACGATGCACAGTGAAAATCAGTAAAAATTAAGCAGCGACGCAACTTCGAAAAAAACGCAAAATGAAATGACGCAAAGCGAGGTATTGGTGTATACTGTTTTTTTTTTATATAAATAACAATATTATATATATTAGTGCAGCCCTAAAGGCAGGCTTGACTGTAGCTGTATCTTACAAAATTTTATACTATCCTATGTAGGATCATCTAGTCATGATTTTACAGTATGAAGGAATGTACTAAGTAATTATGTACCAAGTACAATTCTCAACCTGCAACCTAAAACCACATCATTGTCTGTATTGACTCATCTATTGATGAGCTCTACTCATCCCCAGCAGACACCATCAAAAATCTCAAGCTCTACAAGCTTGATACCCTAATATAATTGAGTGGAGATAAGAAAGAAAAAAAGAAGAGAAGAAGGTACAATTTGGATTATAGATTGGAACCAAAAGGTAACAAGACAAAATCTCCAATTATTGAAATATTTGTGATATTTCGGTATAACTGCATTATTACCATCAGACAAAGCCCAAAAACAAATATCATCTGATGATGGTAATAATGCTGTTACAGAAACGTCACAGCCATTTCAATAATTTGGATTAGGTCTTGTTACTTTTTGATTGACTTATTAATGTGATAGAATGATCTGAATGGTAAAGTACAATTTGTATTATAGATGAGTAACACAAGGTGATAAGACCAAAACCAAGTAAATAGTGTAGACATTTTAGTAACAGTGTTGTCACCATCATCAGACAAAAGACCCTAAGTCGGCCTGCCACTGAGTAGTGCTCCCAGTCTTAATGACAAAGGCAAACGCATTCTACTTCACCCAGTCATAATGGTTGTCAAACAGACACCATCAAGGGTCACAACTTTATACCCTAATATGAATGAGTGGAGATAAGAAAGAAGAAGAAGAGGGTATCAAGTTGTGACCCACGATGGTGTCTGTTTGACAAGAGGCGGCAATTTCTTTTGGAGCTAAGTCGGCCTGCCACTGAGTAGTGCTCCCAGTCTTAATGACAAAGGCAAACGCATTCTACTTCACCCAGTCATGATGGTTGTCAAACAGACACCATCAAGGGTCACAACTTGATACCCTAATATGATTGAGTGGAGATAAGAAAGAAGTAAAAGAAGACAAAAGACAAAAAAAAATATTTTTTTTTTCATTTTAGTCTTTTATCTGATGATGGTGACAATTCTGTTACCTAATGTCACATACTATTTATTTGAATTTGGTCTTATTACCTTGTAGAATGATCTGGTATTAAATGATGTGAAGTGAATTGTTTTCAGAACAAGGTGGAATAGTGTTTCATGATGGCTGAACTCTGTATCAGAGACGGCTGTACTAAATGATGATGATTCTTGTTCCAAAATTGCTTTATTAGGTACCGCTCAAAAAGAACAACCTAGTTTATGATATTTGAAACATGTGTATTCACATATTAAACAAAATGTCTTCTTCTTCTTTCTTTTCTCCACTCAATCATATTAGGGTATCAAGCTTGTAAAGATTGAGAATCATGATTAAGTGAAATAGAATGTGTCTGCCTTTGTCATTAAGACTGGGAGCACTACTCAGTGGCAAGCCGAATTAATTCCAAAAGAAATGGCCGCCTCTGACATGAGGAACAGATGCCATGTGCAGCCGCTCCTAACATGGAGTACAAATGCTGCTCATCCTGTATCCCTGGATTAGGAACCCTTACAGGGTACTATCAGCCGGGCCAGCTGAACCCAGGCTTTTTAGTGAGTTTGTTACTGCTCCCCCTCCTCCTTTTTCATCCGGGCTTGGGACCGGCAAAGGTGGAGTTTTAAACAAAATGTTAACAAGGGATTCAATCCCGGTTCATGGCTGTTGGGAATCGAGGGTGTTACCCACTCTTCCACCGACTTCTTAATGATCAACCATGAGTATTTACAATAATTTCTAAAATTATATTTGTGGTTGAAAATTGGTGCTCTTTTCAATGGACACTTAACAATTTTTATATACAGAAAATTTCACCTATTTACATACTTGATGCTTTACTCTTTGTTAAGTGCCATATTTGAATACTTTATATTTATTTGGCCAATATTTTGCATGTGCAATTATCGCAAAGTATTTTTTATCATGTGTATATATTTCAATTTTTTTTTGTTAATATTGTTAACAATAATTTTATCAGAATGTTATTGGTTCAAAGTAATGTATATTTCAATATATTGTTGTACCATATATTTAGAGAGTAAATTGATAAATATTTATTATTATTATTTTTTTTTTTGAATTTTATATTTAGGATATAAATAATTTTTGCTCTTTTATCCCAGATTTTTTTTTCCAGTTGTGTAGCTGTGTAATAATTTTGAGAGAAAAAAGTTTTTATTGTTGTTTGTGCTCTGTAAATAAATATTGTATTAATGCAAAAAAAATAATATTTTTTTGATAATGTAGAAAATATTAAAGGTTTTCAATAAAAGCTTTTTTTTTTTGCTGCATTTTGTGTTGTTGTGTGTGTTTGTTATCATATTTTTATATTTTAAGCTAGAGAATAAATGTAGAATAGCCCAAAAACACAAAGTAATAAGACCAAATAAATAAATTTTCTATGAAAAATAGACACTTCAGCCAATTAAAGTTTTTTAATTTTTTCATAGAAATATGTTTAATAATTTTTAATAGTTTAATAATTTTTTCATAGAAATATGAATGCCGGCCATGCAACCTCAATCTTCAGGAAAATAAATAAATAGTGAGGGATTAAGCAAAATTTGGATTATAGATTATAGCTATAAGATAATAAGACCTAATCCAAATAAATTTATAGTGTGATGTTTTTGGTAACAACGTTGTTACTGAAACGTCACATACATGTACTATTAATTTATTTGGATTAGATCTTATTATCTTTTGTAGTAAATAGTGTGTGATGTTTTGGTAACAACGTTGTTATCATCATCAGACAAAAGTACTGAATGAGGAAAAGATATCATGCTATGATGTGGTTCTCTCATTTATTATAGTAAATAACTCCGCCTTTGCCGGTCCCAAGCCCAGATGAAAAAGGAGGGGGAGCAGTAACAAGCTCACTAAAAAACCTGGGTTCAGCTGGCCCGGCTGATAGTACCCTGTAAGGGCTCCTAATCCAGGGATACAGGATGAGCAGCATTTGTACTTCATGTTAGGAGCAGCTGCACATGGTGTCTGTTCCTCATGTCAGAGGTGGCCATTTCTTTTGGAGCTAAGTTGGCCTGCCACTGAGTAGTGCTCCCAGTCTTAATGACAAAGGCAGACTCATTCTACTTCACCCAGTGTGGAGATAAGAAAGAAGAGATTTTAGTAAATGAAATGATCAAAAAAATCAATTGAAGGAAAAATCAAAATGTGTCGCCAAGAATGCAATGATTTATCCTAAATAAAATTATTTATTTGTGCCTTAAACACAAGGTAATAAGACCAAATACGAATAAATAATTAGTGTGTGACGTTTCGGTAACAGCGTTGTTAACATCTTCAGACCAAAGAACTGAAATATGAATTATCATTCAGTACTTTTGTCTGAAGATGGTAACAATGCTGTTACCAGAACGTCACACACTAATTATTTATTTGGATTTGGTCTTATTACCTTATGTTTATAATCTACAATCCAAATTGTGCTTTATTATTTGTGCCTTCTAATATTTTACGCAGGAACATCTCCTATCTTGTTACTGCTCTCTGTAGATAGTGGTTCTGCCCTAAATTCTGTTCAATAAATCTACAAAATAGTTTTCCCTTCTGACCTCCTCCGTACCATCAAAACCCAACACCAGCCAGAATGGAAATCTAATGCTGCATATGACTGGTACAGAGCAGGAGGGACAAGCATCAATTCTGTCCTCTCAAGGGAACAGCAGTTCTTGATTTCCAGACTTAAGTCTGGTCATCTAGGGTCAATGACTTTCCAGAATGGTTTCAAAGTTTTCTCACTATGTACTAAGTCAAGGTAATAAGACCAAATCCAAATAAATAAATTATGTGTGACATTTCGGTAACAGCGTTGTTACCATCTTCAGACAAAAGTACTGAATGAGAAATTTTACCACAGCTAGTACTTTTCAGTACTTTTGTCTGAAGATGGTAACAACGCTGTTACCGAAACGTCACACACTATTTATTTATTTGGATTTGGTCTTATTACCTTGTTTTATAATCTATAATCCAAATTGTGCCTTATCAACTATGTACTAAGTGCAATTCTCAGCCTGTAACCTCAAAACATAATCATTGACTGTATTGACTCATCCATTGATGAACTCTACTTATCCCAAGCAAACTTGACACAATGACCAAACTACAGAGCAGAAGTTGGATCAATCCTTGTCACATAAATCTGATTTGAGATTCATGACCTGGGTTTTAAATCCCACATTGAGCAATTTTATAAAGTTATATATTTTTATTGAATTTATTACACAGAGTTGATTCAATAAATTTTACAAAAATTGGTTCCTCACTCTCAAATAATACTGTTATATATTGTAAGGAAGAAATCAGCAAAGACAAACTTCAGAATGACAATTTATTTAAGGCTAAAAACAAATTCAACATTTATAAGATACAAGATAAGCAATGAGGGAAGATTCCAGAGTAGAAAAAATGTAATATAAATATTTAAAAAATTAATAAGGCACAATTTGGATTATAGATTATAAACACAAGATAATAAGACCAAATCCAAATAAATAAATAGTGTGTGACGTTTCGGTAACAGCGTTGTTACCATCTTCAGACAAAAGTACTGAATGAGAAATTTTACCACTATTTAAAACATGCTGTGGTAAAATTTCTCATTCAGTACTTTTGTCTGAAGATGGTAACAACGCTGTTACCGAAATGTTACACACTATTTATTTATTTGGATTTGGTCTTATTACCTTTTGATTAAAAAAATTAATAATCTGTATCTATAAAATATAATAAATACTTTGCTTCAATATGAAAAAGCCACACTAGACGTTTGTGGTGGTGGTTTTCCATAGGCTCAACCAATCCCAGATTGCCACCCTATCTTCAGTGTCTAAGTGACAACACTAAATCTCTCTCATCACCTAACACTACCTAGCAGACTCTCTGGCAAAATCTGGAGCTCTTGCCCAGACAATCTACCATCCTACTAGATGACCTCCTCCGTATCATCAAAGCCCAACGCCAGAAAGAATAGAAATCTACTGTAACATATGACTGATACAGAGAAGGAGTAACAAGCATCAATTCTGTCTTCCCAAGGGAACAGCAGTTCTTGATTTCCAGACTTAATTCTGGCGATCTACGGATAATGACTTTCAATGGTTTCAAAGTTTTCTCACTATGTACTAAGTGAAATTCTCAACCTGTAACCCCAAACCACATCATTGACTGTATTGGCTTATTTATTGATGAACTCTACTTATCCCCAGCAGACACCATCAAATTGAACTCCATGACTTGATACCCTGATATGATTGAGTGGAGATAAGAACGAGAGAGAAGAATACCTATTACTACTATTCAGGGAAAAGTTTGTTGTTGCTTATTCCTCAAGTCGTTTAAACAATCTCCATTAGTGTTACGATGTACTAGAGCGCCATCTGTTATCAAATTTTAATACTATTTTAGAGGCGTAATATTCTTTTTAAAATAAAACAATTTCTACTGTCCTTACTGCGATGGCGAAACCGCTGGGAGGGTTCACCACTGATGAGCCAGGCCCTCCCTTTAATTTTTCCATCGCAGTAAGGACAGTAGAAATTGTTTTATTTTAAAAAGAATATTACGCCTCTAAAATAGTATTATAATTTGATAACAGATGGCGCTCTAGTACATCGTAACATTATTGTTCTAATAAAAGACACAATTTGATATTTGCGGAAGAGCGATTGCTCGAAGCATATTATATATTTATAATTATATTTAATTCTGCTGTCCTAAAAGCTTATGTCCATAGTTCTTCTAAAATACCCATTCCAAGAGTCTTACAACAGTCACCTATAAAAGGAAGTTCCAAAAATGCAATATAACAGCGGTATGGTAGATTAAACTGGCGAAACCGCTGGGAGGGTTCACCACTGATGAGCCAGGCCCTCCCTTTAATTTTTCCATCGCAGTAAGGACAGTAGAAATTGTTTTATTTTAAAAAGAATATTACGCCTCTAAAATAGTATTAATCTCCATTAGGTTCCACTGTCTCAGCTTTTCTATTATAGTCCTGGGGTTGTAGACATTATGGAGAAGGAAAGAAGGGTACACCTGCTGTTGGTCTGAAGACCTGGAAGTACCACTCGGTGTGACTTTGCTTCAGGAAAGGTTTGTAGCTCATCAATAGCACAGCCACTTAATATTGTAATCCCTAATAATTAGCCAATTCATGGGATATCTATGCATCTTTCGTTTCATTTTATTTATCCCAAGTACATGTGGTACAAGCTATGATAATCATGGTGGGTTGTTAGAGACTGCTTTTACTGTAGGTGCACCACATGCTACACATGTGAAAAGCAGTTCGACTTTGCACTTACAAATGTGCCAGAGCTTTGTTTGATTACTTGCACTCACTGGTGGGGTTGGCCTTTTGCAAGAATCAGGGGCCATTGGAGCATTTTTTTTTAATAAGAACAAAAAAAAGTGTCCAATGCGGGATTTGATCCCAGGTTGTAGCAGTCCAAAACCAACAGTTTAGACAATCCTTCTACCGACCTTCTTATTTCATTTTTATAACATTTTGTAAACCTATAATTATTATAAAATATTTTATTCCTGAATAAATGATAGCAGTTTATTGAAACATCAGAATAAAAAATATAAAAGATTAATGTGTACTTGGCATAATTTTAATCTAATAACTTGAACCTACAAATAAAAGAGTTCTACTTCTTTCATTCACACAACACCCCAAGGGATCAGAATTTTCTGTTGAATTAAAGTCGGTGTTGAATTAGAGTTGGTTAAATAGGCTGGTTGGTGAGTAAAAATTTGGTTGAGATAAAAGTAGATTGAATTAAGTAGGTTTTGAATTAAACACACACATATACACTAAAATCTTTATTAAGATATATAGTATAAACGTGGTTTTGCCACAGAGTCTGCAAATGAAAAGAATAAAAAAGTAAAAGATAATAACATTTAGCGACCATTTCTGAAGATTTGGACCTGGGAACTTGCCGCTGCTTTTAAAATCCATTATGATAAGGCCCAATTTTTATTATAGATTATAAAGACAAGGTAATAAGATCAAATCCAAATAAATAAATAGTGTGTAACATTTCTGTAACAGCGTTGTTACCATCTTCAGACAAAAGTACTGAATGAGAAATTTTACCACAGCATGTTTTTAACTAGTTACTGTTATCAAATGTGTAAACAAGATAACAGATAAGAAGATATTTGTCTGAGAAACACAGATAATTATTCTTAGAATTAGAAGTTAAAAAAAAAAAAACACTTTTTTTTTACATATAATTATATTTGGTCTTATTACCTTGTGTTTAAAATCCATTCTGATATTGTTTAAAGAACTTTTATAAAAGTCCACAAACCTGTCATAAAAGTAGATGATGAATTATAGTTTGTGAAAGTAAATAGACTGATTGGGGGGATGAGCGAAAATTGTTTTAATTAAGTAGGTGTTGAATTATACACACACATACAAAAGCCTTTATTAAGACACATATGGTCTTCAACATGGATTTACCACCGAGTCTGAAAATGAAAAGAATAAAAAAGTAAAAGCTAATCTCATTTAATGGAATTTATATACAGGAAAACTTTATTAGGCAATTAACTTCATAAATAAATTGGTCTGAGTAAATCAGTAGTTGTTGAGAATCCGGGCTAATTGGCCGCAAAAATGGGTCTTCTAGCCCTACTATGGCTGCAGGTCGCGAACTGGTGGAAAGGGATCCAAGGGTCTGGCAGTGGAGGTGGTCTGAGTAAATCAGAGGCAAATAAATTTCTTATACATTAGATTTACCACAGAGTCTTTAAATGAAAAAAAAAAGGGAAAAAGCTAATCACATTTAATGGTAATAATGAAATTTATATATACAGGAAAATATAATTAAGAAAATTAGGTGCTAAATTATAGCCGATTGAATTAAAGAGGCTGAGATGGTAAGTGAAAAATTAATTGAATATTAAAATCAGTGTTGAAATATAATTGTTTTTTTTTAAATTAGAGGTTATGCTTATGAGATGCTATCTAACTTTTGTTATATGCTCAGGTCATATGTAAATGACCTCATTTTAACAAGGAGGTTTACAAGAAAATAAGACCTAATCCAAATAATTAGTTGTGTGTGCTGTTTCTGTAAGAGCTTTGTTACCATCATCAGACAAAAGAATAAATGAATAAAAGAAAATAAAATAAAGAATTTATTCTTTTGTCTGATGATGATAACAACGCAGTTACTGAAGTGCCACACACTATTAATTTATTTGGATTAGGTCTTATTTTATTGTAGCTATAACCTATAAATCCAAATTGTGCTTTAAGAACATAGAAGGGTGAAATTTTTCACTAGTGTTTGTCCATATTTTAATATCTACCTCATGCCTTAAAGACTATTTAATTAAACTCTAAAATGGAAAACAAATAAAATTTTCAGTAAGGTACAATTTGTATTATAAATAAGAATAAAAAGATTTAAAAAGCCAAATCCAAATAACTAAATTATATGTGAAAAATAGTACAAAAGTGAAATTGTACTGGGATCAGGTGGATAAATTAAGAAAAGGCATCTCCTGATTGTGTAACTGAAATTTGCTGATGGCTTGCACCTTCTGTCAGCATGAATATCAACAAACTCCGCCTTTGCCGGTCCCAAGCCCGGATGAAAAAGGAGGACAATTTTTTTTGACAATTAAACAATATTTATTGTCATCTTAGACAATCTGTAAACTCCTAAGAGTTAAGTAGGAAGAGTTATTTAAAGTTCAAAGGCGGTGTCCTCACCGAGGGTCGTCTGGACTCAAGCAGGCAATAACTTCCTGAGTTCGGAAATACTCCCAAGCATAGAGGGATCGGAGTCCCGAGCGCGCCAGATGGCGGTGCTGATGAATCCACCGAGGATGTACCTATCCCGAGTGGGTAGGCGCTTGATGAAGGGCTCCCTATCCCCGGGGTACAGGACTGCTCTCACGATGTCATCCACGTCGACTTGCGATTGGAACGTGTGCTCCAAGTCGATTTCACGACTCAAATCGTGAATTAAGTCTCCTGCCACCTTCCAGCGCCTGTCCATCAGAACTCTTTCCATTTGGGCAGACAGTGGAGGCGGAGGTGTCGCCATGGCCGGTGTCGTCGTATCCCCATGGGGAGGGGGTGGTGTTGGCCCATCAGGCCGAGGTGCAGGCAGTGGGGGTGTAGGTGCTGCGGCTGGTG
The DNA here is from genome assembly GCA_030710605.1 of Cordylochernes scorpioides. Taxonomy (NCBI): domain Eukaryota; kingdom Metazoa; phylum Arthropoda; class Arachnida; order Pseudoscorpiones; family Chernetidae; genus Cordylochernes; species Cordylochernes scorpioides. The sequence continues at coordinate 23,623,099 of CP092866.1, read as the reverse complement.
TTTTCGTTAGCTCAGCTCTAACCTGACCAAGGACCTTATATAAATTAGAGGTTATTCCGGGCTTCAGGTCCAGGATTTGACCGATTAGGCCGGCGAGAGCGTCACTTTGTGGAGGTGACAAAAGGGGTCCACGCTTTTTCGCCCTGGTCCTCGAGGAGAGGAGGTCCAGGACCTCCTCCCGCCCAAGACCAAGGGCGTCCGTCCCAGCAAAGGACACGCTGGGGTTTCCTTCTATGAACGCCACGAGGTCGTCCCCCGTTGCGTTTCTTGTTGATGACGTGGAGGACGCAGTGGTCTCCTCCACGATGGACATCTCCACGTCCGGTGTTGGGGCCGCAGGCCCGAGGGTCTTCTGGGCGGGCAGAGGGTCACGCGGGGCAACGAAGTCCGGCCGAGCGGGAGGCGGCTCTGGATGTTGTGAATTGGCCGGGCGAGGGCCCACGGGACCCTCAGGCGCCTGCAGGGACGGAGCAGGGGTCACAGGTGGAGAAGCAGAAGGCGTCTCCTCCGCAGGTGAGGCCGGGGACGCTGTTGGTGATGGCCGGGGTGCGCCTGCTGGTTGGATCGCAGCTCGGGCCGCGGGCGAAGCGCCGGAGATCTCCAAGGAAGGCGCCGGTGCTGGATGCTGGGACGTTGGCCTCTGAGGCGGTGCAGGAGCGGTCGATGGTGGGACGCCGGCAGGGGAGGCTGGTGGGGCCGAACTGGTGGTGTTAACCCGCCCTGCAAGCAGGGGGCAGTTGGCCCTGCGGTGCCCCTGACCGTGGCATCTGGAACACTTGATGCCGGTAGAGAGATAAGCGGGCCAGGCCTCGCCTTTGATGGTGATGTCGAGGCGGGTGGGGAGCCTCTCGGTTGTCACTCCTTCGTGGAGGACGATGAACGCCTCGCGGCGGCCGTCGGTGTAGGTGTACGGGCCGGCCTTCATCATTTTAGGCGCGATGGATGTGATGCGCCCAAAGGGCCTAAGGGCATTGATGATGGCTGAGTCCTCCACGAAGAAGGGGAGGTTGCTCACGGTTATCCTTTCCGCTCTTTTACGGAAAGGAAACGCCCTGAGGAGAGTGCCCTCAACCTCAAGGCCGTTGTTTATGAGGCGCTCGGCGAGGCCTCTGTTGGCTAGTCCCAGGAGTTGGTGGCCGTTTACCTTGGAGATCTGGATAATTCCGGCGGTTCCTCCAAGCAGCCTGTCCAGCGCCCTCAGGTAGTGGAAGGGCTGTAGCTCGGGGCCGTGTTCCAGGTAGACGCAGTGCTCCTCGGAGGAGGACGCCTGCCGCGCCCGGGCCTCTGTGATATGGGCCCTGGTTGTCGGGATCTCCTGTGCCTGGGGTACCGATCGCGCCGATGATTGCAATCGGCGACTGCTCCTGGCGCCTCCGCTGTTGGAGGATGGTGCAGTGGCTGTAGACGAATTCGATGATTCGCGGCGCATCTTTTTGGTCTTCACGACGGTAAAGTCGTTGTCTGTCCCGGGGTTCATGTCTTCATCATAATCTGCCCAGTTTCTAATAGCAAGGGCAGCGCTATTGGATGACAAAGTTGCCGCTGAGCCGGACGTGACGTCGACGCGCGCGGCGGCCAGATTTACATTTCCGCCGTCAGCCGGCGGATTTGCATACTCTTGAGTATTAGAGTTTTCTTTATAGATTTTTCTATAAAATTCGTTTTTCGCCGAATTCTCGCTACCGGTTGGAGGTGGGATGCTGGGCCTTCCAGGCTTTTGTTCAGCAGATCCTGGGCTCCTCGGCAATGCCGAATTCGGCATATTTAGGGATGCATTACAGCTCGCCAGGGGCGAAAATTCTCTTCTCTACGGAGGCGGTTAAAATTTCAAGCCAGTAAAGTTTGGGGCAGGAGACGCGCCCGTGCATCCTCGCAGCTCGAGTGTAGATATGAAAAAGGAGGAGGGGAGCAGTAACAAGCTCACTAAAAAACTCGGGCTCAGCTGGCCCGGCTGATAGTACCCTGTAAGGGCTCCTAATCCAGGATACAGGATGAGCAGCGCCTGTACTTCATGTTAGGAGCGGCTGCACATGGCGTCTGTTCCTCATGTCAGAGGCGGCCATTTCTTTTGGAGCTAAGTCGGCCTGCCACTGAGTAGTGCTCCCAGTCTTAATGACAAAGGCAGACGCATTTTACTTCACCCAATCATGATGGTTGTCAAATCTCCCCACTATGCTGCATCGGCCGTCGACACCATCAAAAGTCTTAAGCTTTACAAGCTTGATACCTTAGTATGATTGAGTGGAGATAAGAAAGAAGAAGATTAATATCAACCAATCATTGAATTTCAATTATTTCAGAAAATATTCCGAAAAATGGCACAAGCCACAAGAAACTTTTAGTTGCACGATCAAGAGATGTCTTGTATGTGACAATGAAAATATAGTATTGTACTGAAAAGGTACTTTGAAGATGCTGTTAACAAAATTCTGTTACCAAAACTTCACATATTTACTTTACTTTTGATTTGCTCTCCTTACATACTTGAAAGTGTGTCTGGATCATGGTGCCATGATCAATGAAAGCTGCACCCCTACACCCTATTCCATTGGAATTTCCAAGGACAACTCATATTAGTCCCATTAATACACTAAATGGATAATTTCATATATTCTACATAAGGGAATTTTAATCTAAAGAAAGATGAAAATTCCTTCAACTCTCACCAGTCAATACCAAAAAGCAACTTATTCCTTTCTCCTCTAACAAAATAATAATATCTAGAATTGTTTGTGAAAATGTGTAGATTTTTTTAAAAATAAAAAGTAAATAAATAGTTTAGCAATATTTGAAAATACATTTTATTTACTTTGATAATGATAACTATACCTTATTATTCCATTCCTTGTCATCAATCATGGACTGCGAGAGTTCTTTCCCATGTAGTAGGATGATTTAGCTTGATACAAAAATATTTGGACCTCCTCACAGACGATATCGTTCTGCTTATCCGCAGCGAGGTGCGGTTCAGCGTAATGACCGCCATCTTCGAGAACTTCAGGCGCGCCTCGGCTATAAACTAAATTTCTTCAATAACAGAGGTCTATAGTGTTGCGCCTGGTGGGCCCACAACTCAAGAAAAGTCAACATCCTTTTCCAGCGTCTGCGCCCCCATCATCTCGTTCTGGCACCTCAGTGCCAGACCTACACCGTTCCAGCAGGTCCCTTTCTTGGAACATTGCATGTGTGTGCAATAAGGTTGACGCGGCTGCGAAGAGCGGCTCGCCGCTGGCCGTCATTTCCATAAACCTCGAGTCTGCCTTTGAAACCCTAGACCATGGTTTTTTGGTGTCCCTGATGGTCTTGCTGCGGCTACCACGGGTCGGGTGGTTTCTCCTTTTCTATGCTGGAGTGGACGCGACGGTCCGAGGAGGATTAGAAGACCTCCTCACAGACGATATCGTTCTGCTTATCCGCAGCGAGGTGCGGTTCAGCGTAATGACCGCCATCTTCGAGAACTTCAGGCGCGCCTCGGCTATAAACTAAATTTCTTCAATAACAGAGGTCTATAGTGCTGCGCCTGGTGGGCCCACAACGACGTTCTACTGGACAACTCCTGGTTGTCGATCGAGCTGAAAGTGCTGGGCTGCAATGTGACGCCCGAAAATCAAAACACTCCAAGAACAACATATTCTGGCCCTGCTAAAAGTTTCCATAGTGGCACCTTACACCCGCGGCTTCTCTCTCGTCGGCCCGCCCAGAGCCGCCAACTCCTTAGTGGTTCATCACATAACCTGCTTACCGACCTACCATGCACAAGATCCAGGCCAGTCTTGCGTGGTTCATCTGAAGTCTGTAGCGCACCGCCTGGTTGTCTGGTAATGTTCTGGCGAGACTCGTCTCTTTTGAAGGATTTTCCCTCATCGACATCGAGACCCAGCTGACGTTATCATGCTTCAAGGGCGTGCAGGTCGCACTGCGTGGCAGCCGCAATTCTACTCCTGGCTGGTCAAGAGAGGTGCATGGCTCTATCCCCCTCCATCCTGGTCCTGGCTTCTTCAGCGGCGTCTCCAGATCAGGAAGGCGGTCGCTGACATACTCACGCTCTTCAACCGCGCACTGACACCGCCTCAGCTCTTGAACCCCCCCCCCCCCCCCCATTATCTCGGCACCTGGCTCCTACCCAATGGATCAGTACCTGCATTAGGGACTTCCTTGGCCCTGCCGCTCTCCTCATCAGGCCAACGCGCTGCGCCCTATCTGACGCCGCGTCGCTGACCAGCTTCTGTCGTTGTCTTGTTGACGAAAATCTGCTCGGGACCTCCTGCGTAGTTCTGAGCGGAAAGATGTTGGGTCACTTTACAAGGTCCTATCGAGGACATCTCAACCTTATACTTTGTCTTTTAGCTCAGCAACAACATTGTTTAGTTATATACCAACTTGGGTTAAAACTCAGATACACATATAGGAGGATATAGCGAACACAAAAAGGTCCATGTTTAATACATAATGTGCATTTTTGTTTCAGGGTAAAGTATCACAAACACATCGTTAAAATAATAAATCAAGGGTTTTATTGTTATCTCAATGGACCTTACAATTTTCATTTATGGACAATTCTACATGGGCAAAAATTTTTGTTTATAGAAAATTATAGGATTTCAAGCAAGAGTGATTTTTTTTCTATTAAAACCATAGATATGCCTTTCTCAACATACAAAACGTGCCATAATTTACAAACATACCAAAAAAAAATAGTGAAACATGAGCATTTGTTCTACCTTGGTAGATTTTCTTACAAACTTTCGTTTGTAGGCAGTACTAAATGAACATAAAATCTATTTCCTTTATCAGACTCTAAGACTTCATACAAAAAAAAAATGAATTTTTCCTACCTATTAAAATAAACTATAAATATGCCTCTTTGACATATTAAATATGCCCAAAATTAATAGAGAAGATGTTAACATACCATTTCTCCCCTTTAATACAATTATTTTAAAAAGTACAATAAGTCCTCTTCATGCACACCTAAGTCTCTATTTGACCTTTTAGGATTTTACAGCATAAAATATAAAATATTGGAAGAAATAGTAAAATTATTTTCATCATCTTCTTTATCTTTAAAAATTTTGAGAACTCTAAATGCAATTAAGAGAAATGTATTTTTAGATAAATACAAGCTTAATTATATATTTTTTAAAATCTATTGATGTTCTTAATAAAATGATTATTCCTAATATACTGATATTTTAAACAAATATTTATTGCAAAATATTTTCAAAATGCATATATAATTTTCTAAAATGTAATATCAAATTTTGGTCTTGATATATTTAGTAAATTCATTTACACACAATTATATAAAATCATACTACAGAGTAATGATTCAAAAGTTCCTTTTTACCTCATTATTTTAATCGATTATTTTTTGTGGCTACCTGTGTAAAAATAAATAGTTTTTCGTTAGAACATGTAAAATGGCCTCAGATAAAGGAGAACAAAGCAAGACAAAATCAGAAAAATCTTCAAAAAAATTGAATCATGAACAAATAATTGCAGGTTTTAACCAGCTGCGTAACGAACAACGTTCTTTAGTTACAAAAGTTGCAGAAATTGAAGTGGATCTGAGCGAGCACACGCTTGTTGCCGAAAACCTTAAAAAAGTTGATGGCAATAGAAAGTGCTTTAGAATGATTGGAGGTGTTTTAGTTGAAAGAACTGTTAAAGATGTTTTGCCAGCCATTATTTCAAATAAAGAGCAATTACAAGGTCTGATTGAGAAGCTGAATCAACAAATCAAATCCAAGGGAAATGAGATCGTTGAATACAGAGAAAAGTACAGCATACAAGTTCGTGGAGAACCAGTGAATAGCTCTCAAGGCGAATGAAATGACTTAAATTGGCACTGTTGAACTAATAAAGGTAAAAATGTCATTTTTTAATATTTGTTTTCAATTTAACATTTGTTTGCTCTTCAATAAAATTTGTGAAATCCAATTGCATTTTGGCTCTAAATATTGATATGGTATTTATTATTTATGCCTAAAAGTCAAAGAATTTATTTGGACTTTAAATAATAGGCTAAAATCTATCTTTAAATATCTAATAGAATAATTATGAATTTAAACTATAGAAACATCCAATAGTTTATTAATATTGTGTGGCCAGTTAAAAAGGAAGGGCCAATTTGGTAACCCGCCCTAAAGTGTGCTGCCCAATATTCATATAGTCAATTATTTGTAAGCTAATGTATTTAAACATTTTGTATTATATGTACAAAGCAAAATTATTAATAATAAAACAAGTATAAACCTAGATTCTTGGAATTTTAGTTGATAGAGTATTAGAGATTTTCTCTTTATATTCAGTTTTCAAACTCGGAAGGGTACAATAATGAAACTTTAAAAAAAGTTTTAAAAAATAATTTAAATTGTATATGAAATCTAAAGTCCCCAAATAAGTAAACTATATTAAAATATCAATAATCTGTCAACTTTTTATTTATTACTATCAGAAGCTTTCAGAGACAAACCCTTCTTCAGGTTTATTATATACACTTAAGGGCAGAGTTGGTGGATAAGTGGTGTAAAACCATCACTTTCTGACAGCCTGACCCACCATTGGATCTCACATTGAGCACATTTTTATGGGTAAAAAATTGCTCCAATGGTCCCAGATTTTCACAAAGTCCAAACCCTTCTTCATTTTTTATCTCCACTCAATCATATTAAGGTATCAAGCTTGTTGATGGCCGGGGAAGAGTAGAGCTCATCAATGGATGAGTTTGACAACCATCATGACTGGGTGAAGTAGAATGCGTCTGCCTTTGTCATTAAGACTGGGAGCACTACTCAGTGGCAGGCCGACTTAGCTCCAAAAGAAATGGCCGCCTCTGACATGAGGAAAAGACGCCATGTGCAGCCACTCCTAACATGGAGTACAGACTCATCCTGGATTAGGAGCCCTTACTGGGTACTATAGGGGGGGGAGCAGTAACAAGCTCGCTAAAAAACCTGGGTTCAGCTGGCCCGGCTGATAGTACCCTGTAAGGGCTCCTTATCCAGGGATACAGAATGAGCAGCGTTTGTACTCCATGTTAGGAGCGGCTGCACATGGCGTCTGTTCCTCATGTCAGAGGCGGCCTTTTGGAGCTAAGTCGGCCTGCCACTGAGTAGTGCTCCCAGTCTTAATGACAAAGGCAGACGCATTCTACTTCACCCAGTGTGGAGATAAGAAAGAAGAAGAAGACAGGGTACTATCAGCCGGGCCAGCTGAGCCCAGGTTTTTTAATGAGCTTGTTACTGCTCCCCCTCCTTCTTTTTCATCCAGGCTTGGGACCGGCAAAGGTGAAGGCCATATCCACCAGTGAGTGCAAGTAACCAAACAGGTATATGGCACATTTTAAAGTGCAAAAGTCAAACTGTGCTTTCCACATGTCTAAGACATGTGATTCACTTACAGTAAAAGCAGTCTCCAACTATTACCCATCATGACTATCATGGCCTGTACTATGTGTACTAGGGATAATAATAATAAGAAATTAGTACAAATGTGATATTGTACTGGGATAAAAAAAAAATGGAAGGGGCATCTCCTTATCATGCAACTGAAAGTTGCTGATGGCTTGCGCCATCTATCAGAATAAATATCAACTACTCATTGATTTTTTAATTATTCCAGAATTGACCAAATATCCATTCTTGATTAACCAAGAAAAGCTAACCATATACGTGTTTCGAGCTGTTGGCCCAAGTCAGGGCAGTATTTGCCCAATTCTGGAATAATTCAAAATCAATGAATAGTTAATATTTATTCTGATAGATGGCGCAAATTATCAGCAACTTTCAGTTGCACAATAAGGAGATGCCCCTTTCATTTTCTCTTAATATATATGTGTAAAATTGGACTAAAGTGATGATAATAAATGGAATGTACTTATATAATTGCCTTATTCTGTCTGTGTGAAGTTCACGGATAGATTTTGGTCAGAATGGATAAAATAAAAAGTGTCAAGGGATGGGAATCGAACCCACCACCTTCCGCTTACCGGGTAGATGCCATGACCACTAGGCCACATGACCACAATTTATAATTGTAACAAATAGTATTTGAATCAAAACATTCAATCGGGTAAAACACGGGCGTTGCCCGGGTCATTCGACTAGTGTTTTTTATATTAATACAGTGTGCCAGTGGTGAATGGTACATATGTTGGGAAAGTTAGTCTGGCTAAAGACAAGAGATTTCAAAACTAAGAGATGATAGAGCACAATTTGGATCATAGATTCAAGAAAATAAGACCAAATCCAAATAAATTAATTGTGTGTGTTTCAGTAACAACGTTGTTTACCCTCATCAGAAAAAAAAAATCATTAATATATATACAGTTAAACCTGTCTATAGTGCCCTCTCTTGGGACTCACCAAAATCAGGCGCTATAGAGAGGAAGGCTCTATTTAGAGGGGGTGCTATAGACAGGTTTAACAGTTTATATATTTTATTCTTTTTTTTTCTGATGGTAACAATGTTGTTACCGAAACATTACACACTATTAATTTATTTGGATTTGGCCTTATTTTCTTGTAGCTAAAAACTAAGAGATGTTTTAAATGCTGATATTCTCACAGTATTTATAGGAATCTGTGGACAAGTGCCATAAACTGTCCATTTTTGTCATCCACAACCTGGAATCAAATTCTACATTGCTTCAATGGTCTTTGATTCTTGTAGAACCCCACTGGTGAGTGCAAGTAACCAAACAGGGCTTTGGCACACTTGTAAGTATAAAATTTGAAATGAATGTAGATATGTTGTTGCACTTACAATAAAAGCTGTTGCTATCTATCCATCATGATTATCATGGCCTGTATCCTATGTATTTAGGATGTGCACCACCCACAGTATGTGTTTGATTATTTGTCAAAATGGTTGACATTAGGGATAAACAAAAAAAAAATGCTCTAATGACCCCCAATTCTTGCAAAAGTCCAACCCTACCAGCGAGTGCAAGTAACCAAACGGGGCTCTGGTACATTTGTAAGTGCAGTCTAACTGCTTTTCATATGTGGTGCATTTACAGTAAAAGCAGTCGTTTACTACTACCCACCATGATTACCATGGCCTGTACCACATGTACTAGGGATAGGCAAAAAAAAAAAAGAGATAAACAAAAGTTTTTAAATGACTGTGTCAAGCTTTGGGTGTGGCCTCAGTGTCACACTCTAGTTGACTGTTTGACCTTGGAACCTAACAGAGGAAGATGAGATATTTATTCCCAACAATGATAATGCACAATTTGGATTATAGATTATAAACACAAGGTAATAAGACCAAATCCAAATAAATAAATAGTGTGTGACGTTTCTGTAACAGCGTTGTTACCATCTTCAGACAGAAGTACTGAATCGCAAAAAGTACATTCAGTACTTTTTGTCTGAAGATGGTAACAATGCTGTTACCGAAACGTCACACACTATTTATTTATTAGGATTTGGTCTTATTACCTTGTGTTTATCTCCAACAATGTAAATAGCATGTTTCTTGAATGGCAGATGGAAACTATTGTCACTTAAAATGATGTCACGACAGCTTGTATTCAGGAGATAAGAGTTACTGCGATGCCATTCAGCAAAGGAACCTTTTTGTTTTACATTGGTAAGGTAGGGGATAAACATGGAAGCTAAGGCACAATTTGGATTATAGATTATAAACACAAGGTCTTTTTCTTCTTTCTTATCTCCACACTGGGTGAAGTAGATTGCGTCTGGCTTTGTCATTAAGACTGGGAGCACTACTCAGTGGCAGGCCGACTTAGCTCCAAAAGAAATGGCCGCCTCTGACATGAGGAACAGACGCCATGTGCAGCCGCTCCTAACATGGAGTACAAACGCTCCTCATCCTGTATCCCTGGATTAGGAGTCCTTACAGGGTACTATCAGCCGGGCCAGCTGAGCCCAGGTTTTTAGTGAGCTTGTTACTGCTCCCCCTCCTCCTTTTTCATCAGGGCTTGGGACCGGCAAAGGCGGAGTTATAAACACAAGGTAATAAGACCAAATCCAAATAAATAGTGTGTATTAGTGCACACACTATTTATTTGGATTTGGTCTTATTACCTTGTGGTTATCTTTCTATATCCCCTTGTTTAGGAGGATAATTGTTGGGAAAGGTTATTCTCCAGTTGGTTATTGATGCAATATGATAATTATTTGCCCCTTCAATCAACTCTGCATGCCACGTCCTTGCTGAACTCTACCTACAAGTTTATAGTACAAGGTGGTATATACACTCAGGGACAAAACTGATGGTAACAACATTGTCACCTAAACGTCACACACCATTTATTTACACTCATGGACAAAACTTAAGAAAGTTGTACCTTTTAGCATGTATATCGGGATTCAGACAATAACTCTGAAAGATATTACAGTGACCTTTATTGAAGATACACGAGATAACCACGTGTGAACAAAATTACCTCTGTCAACCTCAAAAAAAAAAAAAGTTGATGGGCGGCATCATAACTTTCCAGTTCCTTAAGTTTTGTCCATGAGTGTATATAGTGGAACATTATTTTAACAGCAACTTGGTTATAATATCTTAATTTTGTTGTAACCCCATGATCCCCTAATAACATGGTTATAACAATGGGAAAAGGTACAATATCGATTATAGATCCTCCTCTGCCGACCAGCACACTTGTTCCAGTGTTCTCTTCCATGATGTAAATCTGCTCCGTATAGTGTAGTCATCAACTCAGCCTGCTAGCCACTTGACCTTCTCTGACTGCTCTTTCTTCAAGACTCCTTGATGTTACCAGACTGTCTGTTCTCTTCCTCAGCTGACCACTTTCTTTAATCCCACAGTCCCCCGGGTCAGTAGTACTTCCTTATATACCATCCATGTCATCTTGGCTCTTGTGAAGAAAGGAGACAGATGTCATATGTATAGTTTTATTGTGAAGACTGCACTCCATATACAATTGAACCTCTTTAATTCAACACCCCAACGGATCATAACTTTCGGTTGAATTAAAGTTAGATGATTAGATTCCAAACTATCGCGGAAGTGTCGTATTATCGATATCTTGGAATTACAGTTTGTTATTTGATAGGTTCAAGGCTCCAAAATCACTTTATTAGGTACCGCTCAACAAGAGCAACCTAGTTTATGATATTTGCAACAATGAATAATATGTGAAGGTTATTCACATATTAAACAAAATGTTAACATGGGATTTAATCCCGGTTCATGGCTGTCGGGAATAGAGGGTGTTACCTACCGACTTTTTATTTGATAGGTCGGGACTTCAGAACATGGTCGAATTAACATAGTGTGTTGAATTGATGTGTGTCAAATTAATGAGGTTATACTGTATTAAAGAGAGAGAATATATTGGATTTATTAAAATGTCTTACAACTTATTTTGAAAGGTAAATTCCTACTTTTTAAATATATAATTTAAATAAAAATTGAATCAATATATTAAATACAATACAATACATGCTCATTTTTGCATATATTTATTTTTTTAACATAGAATTAAAGAACTGGCTTCCATAGATCTGGAATGGTTTGGTTAATTTGTATTGGTACAAGACTGAAGATGTGTTACTAATTATCAGAACTATGAATTTAAAAAAGTAACAAATATAAATACAGTAAAACCCCTCTATAGTGAACCCCAATGGGACAGAGCTTTTGGTTCACTATAGCCACGGTTTGGCTATTTTTTTTTTACTTTTCAAAATTTTAGACCGTATAATTAAAGGACAGCCATACACACTGGAAGAGGCTTCCTCTTAATAGTGGTCACTTTATTTTAATTCCCTTAATTGACCAATTTCCTTACATTAATACTGAATAATAATAGAAATCATTAGATGATAGGTTCTTCTTATCATTAACATACATGTACCTCTATGTCTAATTTAAAAATCAAGACAAATCCTAGGCAAAGTTTTATTAAATATATATATTCAAAGATATAAAATGATTTTAAAACATCATTATCACATTATATAATACATTGTTTACTTGGAAAAATGGCTCTAACACCTTGTTGCTTCAAAGCATTGCACCATTCAAATAAAGTTAGTGTTTTACTTCCATTTCATTTTCCCACATATTCTTCTAGGTCTAGATTTCGTTTTTTTTTTAACCTGTCATGCAAAACATTGCTGACTTTAAAATCACCATAGTTAATGGCATAAAAATTGTTTTTGTTTCATCACGGTACCATTTATTTGGATATTTTTTTTTTAGCCCTAAAACGTACGATCGCGGCAAAAGTTGAGGTTGATTCCTCTTTGTAACAATTTTTAATAGCTTTATATTTTATCTTTTATAATAGAAAAGTTATATTCTCTTATTTTAATATGTTCTTAACATTTTGCCTGTTTCACTTTGAAAAGTTCAGAAAATGGCCTTTTTTTTTTTAAGAAATAACGCTTTTGTTTTTAAAATGCCTTTGTTTTCTTCACTTTGGAAGCCATTTGTATTTTTATATTTCAAATAAATGGATGCAAATATATTCTACTTAATAAAAGTATAATGTGTTAAAATTTATACAACATACAGCACAAATAAAGTGCAAAATTCAAAACAAACAATGCCGCTAAATTTATTGTTTTGAAATCGCGATCTGCGAGCTGAAACATGCTCAAAATTTGGTTGTTTTAATTTTTTTTTTTAATTACAATTCTAAGTTCGTTATAAGCATAGTATTTTTGATAGATTTTTATCATTTTGGGACCGAAAATAGGTTCGTTATAGGGGTAGTTCGTTATTCTAAAAATCGCAAAGTTCGTTATAACGATGGTATTTTCAATGGAATGGAATTGGGAATCGGCGTGGGTTCGTTATATCCAGGGTTCGTATTAGCGGGGTTTTACTGTAAATACTAATTATAACCAAGCCATCCATACTAATTACATATACTGAAATATAAAATAACTGACTTTCTACTATATGTATATACAGTAGAACCTCTCTGTAAAGAACCACATCTAGTTACAGAGCCAATGTATTCTTTATGGAGAAGTTTCCACTTACAACAGTAAAAAATGGTCATTTTAACAGTGAAAACTTGTCCTTTCTAGAGAGATGTCCTCTCATGTAGTTTCTACTGAACAATGTTGACTAAAATGGATCAGTGATGGGAAGGATGGTCTAAACCATTGGTTTTTGACTGCTACAACCTGGGATCGAATCCCGCATTGGGCACTTTTTTTCTGATTAAGAAAAAAAAAAATGCTCCAATGGAAGGGCCCCGATTCTTGCAAAAGTCTAACCCCACCAGCGAGTGCAAGTAACCAAATGGGGCTCTGGCATATTTGTAAGTGCAAAAGTTGAAATGCTTTTCACATGTGGTGCACTTACAGTAAAAGCAGTCGCCAACTTCTACCCACCATGATTATCATGGCCTGTACCACGTGTACTAGAGATAAGCAAAAAAAATGGATTAGTGTTGGAACCTGTGCAAGTAGAACTCATGGAAGCTTCAACAAGAACTTGTGTCTCCTGGACATTCACCGGGAAGAAAGGCGTTGAAGATTTATAATAATTAAAGGTTTGTACAGTATATATCTAGGGTTGCCTGGGATCTCACTTGTAGGTTGGAGGTATCCAGACAGATGAGGCCATGTTGTGAACAGAAGCTTGGGTATTAACAAGTTAATTCAAGACTTCATCAACCTTTTTATAAACATATATTGTCCTTTGATGATAAGGCAGAATTTGGATTATCGATTATAAACACAAGGTAATAAGACCAAATCCAAATAAATAAATAGTGGGTGACGTTTCGGTAACAGTGTTGTTACCAAAACATCACACACTATTTATTTATTTGGATTTGGTCTTATTACCTTGTGTTTATTGTCCTTTGATGTTTTGGCAACCCATTATCACCCTTTTCAAAAAGGTGGAAACCTATTAGCGCATTTAGGAAAGATAAAGAATTAGTTTTGGGAAATTCAGACAAACTCCAGCAACCCTCTCATAGAATGTTATGAAATCAAAGCCGCTCCTTTACTGATGAGGGCCAAAGTTCGAAACCCTGGTATACAAGTTGGTTCTTTGTCTGAATTTTCTAAAACTGGTGTTGTGACTCATTCTTTCTATCACTGGTAATTTTTTTTTTACTAGGTTGATGTATAGTGTATCTTTCTGAGGTATAATTAAATGGAGAGTTGCCTATTTTTTGGTACTTCAATATCATTCTCTGGCAACTTTATGTTGTATTGATAAGGCACACAATTTGGATTATAGATATAAGAAAATAAGACACACTATTAAATTATTTGTATTAGGTCTTATTGTATTTATGTTGTATTGTTTCACTCTGTGACATGGGGGGTCGGTGGAAGGCTGGTTAAAACCGTTTGGTTTCGACCACTACGACCCGGGTTTGATTCCCGCATTGGACACTTTTTTATGTTTAAAAAAAAAATGCTCCAATGGCCCCCCGATTCTTGCAAAAGTCCAACCCCACCAGCGAGTGCAAGTAACCAAACGGGGCTCTGGCACATTTGTAAGTGCAAAGTCGAACTGCTTTTCAGATGTGTAGACATGTGGTGCACTTACAGTAAAAAGCAGTCGCTAACTACCCACCATGATTATCATGGCCTGTACCACGTGTACTAGGGATAAGCAAAAAAAAAAACTGTGACAGGTTGTAGATAAACAATTTGTTAATATAATAAAAAGAGTTGCGGCGATATATGATTCCTTCTTTCTAATTTGTCGAAATCCGCAAACCGTTTACCATGAATAATCCCTTCAGTATAAAATTATAAATAAAAGTATTTTTTCACTGAGAGAAGAGTTTATTTTTTCTATTACAACAATACAAGTTTTCTGATGTACATCCCTTCAACAATGTTAAATTTTGTAGTTATACCTGTTGAAGAGCTGTTACACCTGAAATTGTATTGTCGTGATTGAAAAAAGAAATTCTTTCTTCAGTGAATTGTCTTTTATTTATAAACAAATAATTATTCAACACAAGGTAATATGACCAAATAAATAAATAGTGTGTGACGTTTCAGTAACAGCGTTGTTACTGAAACATCGCACACTATTTATTTGTATTTGGTTTTATTACCTTGGGTTTATAATCCAAATTGTGCCTGTCAAATAATTATTCATTTTCATGAGGGATTCACAATGGGACTTGCAAAAAAGAGCTCTTTTATTTTAATTAGTTCTAACATTGATAGGTACAATTTGGATTATAGATTATAAACACAAAGTAATAAGACCAAATTTAAATAGTGTGTGACATTTTGGTAACAACGTTGTATCAGACAAAAGTACTGAATGATCATAAGGTAAAAAGGGTAAATCCTAATGAATATTTCTCTCAGGAGAATCTGTAATAAAGGACTAAAGGGGTCTTGATTAAGGTAATGCTTGATAAATTATATGTGACATTAGGGTGACAAAATGCTTTTATCAATTCACATAATTTATTCATTTGGTCTTTTCACTTTGTAATTCTGGTCGAGGATCATAGAATTTGTGTAATCCTTGCACAAGGGGATAAGCAACCTTGTGATTCTTATCTGTAATCCAAATTGTACCTCAAAACAAGATAAACAACAATAATCTTTATTAAAACCTTTTGGTCTTGTACAGATTTTCCCAGCAGAAATGTAGGATACATGTAGGAATGTACCTCAAAACAAGATAAACAACAAAAAGCTTTATTAAGACTGATAAAGCATAATTTGGATTATAGATACAAGAAAAGAAGACCTAATCCAAATAAATTAATAATATGTGATGTTTCAGTAACAGCGTTGTTACCATTATCAGACAAGATACTATTAATTTATTTGGATTAGGGGGGTCTTATTTTCTTGTAGCTTTATTAAGACTTTTTGTTCTTGTATAGATTCTCTGAGCAGAAATGTACTTCAAAACAAGAGTTATGGGGAACACCTCCAAAACCTCCGATGACATTCTCTTTGTAAAAGTAAAAATCCCAACTTCTATCACCAGGAGTATACAGGTCTTGAGTCTCACTGAAGGTTCTATCAATCAAAAGAATATACCCACTGCTATATTAACTCTTTATTGCCCTACATGGTTGACCATTGGTACAAACCATCAATATCTGAAAGCCACAACCCAAGATAGAAACCCACATTGGACACCTTTTTCTGAATAAAAAAAAAAATGGTCCTCAATTCTTGCTAAAATCCAACCCCACCACTGAGTAAAAGTATCCAAATAGGGCTCTGGCCCATTTGTAAGTGCAAAAGTTGAATTGCTTTCTATATGTAGACATTTGGTGCACTTACAGTAAAAGCAGTTACCAATACTACCCACCATGATTATCATTGCCTATATGATATGTACTAGAAATAAAAAATTTACATTATCTAGGCACTATTTTCTAAGATGAAACAGAAGGTAATAAGACCAAATATATATATATATTTTTTTTGCTTATCCCTAGTACACGTGGTACAGGCCATGATAATCATGGTGGGTAGTTAGCGACTGCTTTTTTTTACTGTAAGCGCACCACATGTCTACACATGTGAAAGCAGTTCGACTTTGCACTTACAAATGTGCCAGAGCCCCGTTTGGTTACTTGCACTCGCTGGTGGGGTTGGACTTTTGCAAGAATTGGGGGGCCATTGGAGCATTTTTTTTTCTTTAAACAGAAAAAAGTGTCCAATGCTGGGATCGAACCCGGGTCGTAGTGGTCGTAAACCAAACGGTTTAACCAGCCTTCCACCGACCCCCCTACCAAATAAATAAATAGTGTGAGATGTTTTGATGACAGCGTTGTTACCATCATCAGACAAAAAGTACTGAATGGTATTGGCATTTAACTATAATGGCATTAAGTACTTTGTCTGATGATGGTAACAATACTGTTACCAAAATGTCACACACTATTTGGATTTGGTCTTATTACCTTGTGTTTATATCCATATTGTACCTTATAATTTCATAACAATGTATATCTTAGAAAGGATGCTTTATAAAAGGCTTCACTGCCCCCAACAAGCTGGTCCATGTTTTATATAAAATGTATACGATTACTAAAATCATCATCAAATCATATTACTCAAGATGTTTTTAATGTACTCTTTCATCAAAATTTGAAACTATTATGGACGCGATGATTCTTTTTTAAAATAAACAATTTCTACTGCCCTTACTGCAATGGAAAAATTAATGGGAGGTTTTTATTTTTACATTGCAGTAAGGGCAGTAGAAATAGTTTATTTTAAAAAAGAATCATACACGTCCATAATAGTTTCGAATTTTGATAACAGATGGCGCGCTAGTGCATCATAATGTACTCTTTAAAAAAAAACAATGATAGGGTTAATTTGGTTTCTAGATAGAATCTCAAGGTAACGTGGCCTAATCTAAATAAGTAAACTATATGAGAATGAACACAAGGTAATAAGACCAAATCCAAGTAAATATTAATGTTGATGTTAACTCATCATTTATTGGATTTGGTTGTTTTACCTTGTGTTTCTAATCTATAACCTGAATTGTGGCTTATCATAAATTATTTGGAATTAGTGATTCACAAAAAGAGTTTGTCTTCCAAGGTTCTTGATTTCCAGACTCAAGTCTGGTCAAATAAAGACAATGATCTTGCATTTATAAGTGACATTTATATAGAATGGAGTTTGATTATATAAGCCATGTTTGGTTACTTGCACTCACTGGTGGGTTTAGACTTTTGTAATAATAGAATCATGATAAAGCACAATTTGGATTATAGATTATAATACAAGAAAATAAGACCTAATCCAAATAATTTATTAGTGTGTGACGTTTCGGTAACAGCATTGTCACCATCATCAGACAAAAGAATAAAATGGTGAAAATAAGACCTAATCCAAATAATTTAATAGTGTGTGACGTTTCGGCAACAAGCATTGTCACCATCATCAGACAAAAGAATAAAATGGTGAAAATTAGACCTAATCCAAATAATTTAATAGTGTGTTAACACATGGGCTTATTTCTTGTAATAACTTTCTAGAAATAGTATGAAGATGGGACACATCACCCTCACCAAAGTTTGTAATTTAAATGCTAACAAATCTTATGATAAGGTACAATTTAGAATAGATATTAAAGATATCTTTCATGATGGAGGGATACCTTTTAGGGGATTTTCCTTTCCCGGTTGTAAGACTACTCGCACAAGTTAGAATACTTTCAAGTTTTTTTAGAGAAAACCACACCAAGATGCTCTGCGGTGAAGACCCGATTTGTACCTTCTGTAATTCAAAACTAAAAAATGAAATCACTCACTATATTTTTGATTGCTCTGCTCTGAAAGAAGAACCCTTATGCTCAAAACTGGGCAACTCTGTGCTTCACTTCCATCAATAATTGACAATATGACCCAGAATAAGTATATTGCTACGGCGTTTTATGGTTTCCACAAGTCCATATCTCAGAAGAAGGCCAAGTGACACTCACTCCTCACTTTCTTACTACTACTCTTTTTGTGTTGTTTTTCTTGCTTCCCTCTTTCTCTTTCTTGTTTTTTTTTTTTTCTTTTTCTTCTGTCTATATCGTTATTTCCTTTGTCTCACTGCTTTGTTCTTATGCATACCTCTGGTGAATCCTGTATAGGGTCAGTGACCCTAAATAAAGGCTTTTTGTTATTGTTGTTGAATAGATATTAAAGACACAAGGTAATTAGACCAAATAAATAAATAGTGTGTGTCATTTTGGTAACAGCGTTAATACCATCATCAGACAAAAGTACTGAATTCCGTACTTTTATCTGATGATGGTAACAATGCTGTTACCGAAATGTTGCATACTATTTATTTATTTGGGAACTCCGCCTTTGCCGGTCCCAAGCCCGGATGAAAAAGGAGGAGGGGGAGCAGTAACAAGCTCGATAAAAAACCTGGGTTCAGGTTTGGTTTTATTACCTTTGTTTTTAACTCATTTTAAATTTTAGAAAATCTTATTTACTTTAAATGAAATATTTGATTTGTTGATTGCTATTGTGTGTGTGTAATTTTGTTAATTGATGACTTCAGATCTTGAGACTTTGCTTTTTTTTTTTTTCACAAAGATTTCTCTGAACTAAGAAACTGAACTGGTTTCAACTACTATAACCCATAATCGAATCCCGCATTGGACACTTTTTTCTGATAATGCTCCAATGGCCCCCGATTCTTGCAAAAGTCCAATCCCACCAACGAGTGCAAGTAACTAAACGGGGCTCTGGCATATTTGTAAATGCAAAATTTGAACTGCATTTCACATGTGTAGACATGTGGTGCAATTACAGTAAGTCACCAATTTCTACCCACCATGATTATCATAGCTTGGCCTGTACCACATGTGTGTACTAGAGATAATAATTTAAAAAAAAAACATTCAGCCTTTCTTTGGTTTTCCCTTTCTAGTATTGATTTTTTTGCAATTTCCTCTTTTCATTAACTAAAGTACCTTCATAATTGACAATGGAAGTTGTGGGCCTAAAAAAATTTTTTTTGGCAAAAGTCAACATTTTTTTAAAGTGACTAAAGAAAAAAATTGTCCTATTTATAAGTAAAAAAATGCTCAAAACACTTGGGAATTAATCCAAGTATTCCTATGCTAATATTTGACATATACAGGAAAACCTCAATGTGAGAACACATCTCTACAAAGGACAGTTTTTCATTGCCAAAATTACCAATTTTACTAATTAGTAATCTCAGGTAAGAGGACACCTCTCTCTCTAAAGGACACTTTGTCTCTTTAACTAGGTGTTGTCCTTTATAGAGAAGTAGTTCTATTGTAGTAGTTTGATTTGTATTATTATCCTATGCCCATGAGAATAATAAGCTTTAATTAAAAATTAACTATTTCTAATATGAAATCATCCTTTTTTAAAAATTATTATCCCTATTATATGTGGGGTACAGACCATGGTAGGTAGTATTTGGCGACTGCTTTCACACACAAGTGCACCACATGTCTATACATGTGGAAAGCAGTTTAACTTTTACACTTACAAGTGTGCCAGAGCCCCATTTGGTTATTTTCACTCACTGGTGGGGTTGGACTTTTGCAAGAATTGAGGTGGGGGGGGGACTATTGGAGCATTTTTTTTTTTTTTATTTAGAAAAAAAAAAGTATCCAATGTGCAGAATTTGATCCTGGGTCGTGGCTCTCTAAAATCAACAGTTTATAAAACTCTGCCTTTGCCGGTCCCAAGCCCGGATGAAAAAGGAGAGGGGGAGCAGTAACAAGCTCACTAAAAAACCTGGGCTCAGCTGGCCCGGCTGATAGTACCCTGTAAGGGCTCCAGGGATACAGGATGAGCAGCGTTTGTACTCCATGTTAGGCGCGGCTGCACATGGCATCTGTTCCTCATGTCAGAGGCGGCCATATCTTTTGGAGCTAAGTCGGCCTGCCACTGAGTAGTGCTCCCAGTCTTAATGACAAAGGCAGACGCATTCTACTTCACCCAGTCATGATGGTTGTCAAACAGACACCATCAAGGGTCACAACTTGATAGCCTAATATGATTGAGTGGAGATAAGAAAGAAGAAGAACAGTTTATATACCACTCATTCACCAATTATCTTGAAGAGACGAACCATCTATGATTTGGAAATCATGAAATACCATGTCATTCTCTACTTCGCAATTCTCCTCAGTTCTTCCATCTTTCAGACACTATTTGATTATTAAACCAATTCTTCCTTGGTCAACTTATCTCTCTTCAATACACAAGAAATCTTCTTCTTCTTTCTTATCTCCACTCAATCACACTAAGGTATCAAGCTTGTAAAGTTTGAGATTACACAAGAAATGAAACCATTAAATCCCTAATGTTTCTTTTCAAATAAAACTAACTTCTACTGTCCTTACTGCGATGATAAAATATTAAAAGGGCTTGGATCATCAGTGGTAAACTTTTGGTAATACTGCTGGGAGGGTTTACCACTGATGAGCTAAGCCCTTTTATATATTTTATCATCACAGTAAGGATAGTAGAAGTTTATTTTATGTGTAAAAGAAACATTCGTGTTTTAATGTCTTCATTTATTATGTAGAGATGGCGTGTTATTGCATCATGGTTAATTTATGGTTCTCTCTTCAATCTTCAAGGTGTATATTCCTCCAGTATGGGCAATAGATGATCTGATGATTGTTGGAGAACATTTTCTGTAAAACTCCAATTTCCTTTTGATTAACATGATAAGGTACAATTTGGATTATGATGCATTAGCGCACCATCTGTTATCAAAATTCGAAACTATTATAGACACGTATGATTCTTTTTTAAAATATACAATTTCTACTGTCTTTACTCCCATTAATTTTTCCATTGCAGTAAGGACAGTAGAAATTGTTTATTTTTGAAAAGAATCATACGCATCTATAATAGTTTCAAATTTTGACAATTTGGATTATAGATTATAAACACAAGGTAATAATACCAAATAAATAAATAGTGTGCGAGGTTTCGGTAACAGCGCTGGTACCGAAACGTCACACACAATTTATTTATTTGGATTTAGTCTTATTACTTTGTGTTCCTTTTGATTAAATTATTTATAAGGGGGGGGGGGGGGGGTGGCTATATTCTTCATTGAATCTTTTCAAAACGTCTTTCACCCTATCTATCCATTTGATATTGAGGATCCTTCTAGCACATACCAGATATCAAAAGAGTATTTATGATAAGGCACAACTTTGATTATAAATACATGGTAATAATCATGAATATTAACACAAAGCAATAACGCGCCATCTATACATATAAAACAAAAGGATTTAAAAGCGCGAAGAAACATTCGCGCTTTTAAATCCTTTTGTTTTAATCATGAATATAGAGGCTGCTTGGCCGGTATTCATAGTTCTTAAAATTAAAGATACTTCGGCCAGTAAATATTTTTACTACCTCCGCGTTTCGATAAAAATCTTGCCAAATGCTTTAATTTTTATTTGCTCCTGACGTAGACAAAAGATTTTTGTCGAAACGTCGAGATATAACAAAAATATTTACTGGCCAAAGTATCTTCAATTTTAGACCTAAGGTAATAGGATCAAATCCAAATAAATAAATAGTGTATAATGTTTCGATTACAGCGCTTTTACCGAAATGTCACAAGCTATTTATTTATTTGGTTTTATTACCTTGTTGTTAAAAGAGTATATTAGTATATGAATATCAAGATATTTTCGAAGATTTCTTATAATTTTCAAGGTCTGCAAGTTTAATTTCAAGACAATATAAATGTAAATACATTTTTATTTATGATATAGTTTCATTCTAAGATAGTTATAACTTTAATTTTCCACCTGTTATAGTCAGGGACCTAATTAACTATTGATTAATTGAGGTAATACCATTATAACACACATATTTACATATCTTACTACAGGGCGTGCATTTGGGGTGTTGATATTTAAATGCACAGAATGTATCATTAAAACTTAGTCACATCAACCAATGATCTATTTAACTCCCGACGTGTCAGTGATTGTTGCCACTCTCCTCAGGGGATGTTTATTTTGAATCCTAGTTCTACTTATTACCTGTCTATAGCGCCCCCTCTTTGGACTCACCAAAATAGGGTGCTATAGAGAGGGGGTGCTATAGACAGGTCACTTTTAATGTAAAATGTTTAAAAGCAGGCGCTATAGACAGATTTAACTGTATATAGAAATAAATATTCTATATACAGTTACGAGCGTCATTCTTCGTCGCCTCTGTCACGGTTTGCTTTTTTTTTTTGGAATGGCGCCCTCCTATTGGTCGGCTACGATCACGCCACTTTTGCCCCCCCCCCCACTCACATTTTCGTTTTTGTAACTATTGTGTTGGAGCGGGTCGCTTCTTAAATAAAAGCATATATTAGTTAATAACCAAATGGAATCCTCTCTTTCCTTTTCCCAGTAAGAGACGCCTACGGAAGCCAACAGTACATAGACAGATAAAGCACATAGGCTATAGTTATTAACTAATATATGCATTTATTTAAGGCGCCAAATTATAATTGTAACAAATAGTATTTGAATCAAAACATTCAATCGGGTAAAACACAGGCGTTGCCCGGGTCATTCGGCTAGTGTTTATATATATGTCACATTCTGCTTATAGATTATTAATAGATGTAAATTTTTACGCTGTCAGGAATTATGTAAATATTTGTAACTATAAATAAAAGTGATTGAAATAAAGGTTTTCAGTCAGACGGTTGATTGTTCTCTTTTCTTTACGTAAAACAATATCATCTGCATATTGGCGTGTACAGATCATCATAGAAACATTACATATATGTATGTATTTAAGTATAACTAGGGTTCAAAATAACCATTCCCTCTTGAGAGAATGAGAGTAAGTACCTGAAACGTTGGGAGTTGAAGTAAACTATAGGTTGATATGGCTGTGTTTTTCTGAATAAACTTCCAACCATCAAATGTGATCTTCGGAATGCATAGAATGTATCATTTAAAATATATACACTATATATATATAAACAGTAAAACCTTGCTATAGCAAACCTCAATGAGACTGAACTTATGGATTTCTATAACCATGGTTCCCTATATAGCAATATTTTAAAACCTTTTTTAGCCCTTTGATGGTCAATTTGGGGGAAAAATAATTTTTACAGATGTTTATTTTTTCAACAAAAAAAAAAAACTTTATCAGGTAGATTAGAACCTCCATGAAAGTTCACATCTCTACAAAGGTCAGTTTCCATCAACAAAATTACCAACATTTACTAATTAGCAACTCTTCGGTAAGAAAAGGCAGCTCTCCCTAAGGGACAGTTTGACTCTGCAACTAAGTGTTGTCCTTTACAGATAGGTTCTACTGCAATTAAATAACTACTAAATAAGTATAAATCTTAAAATTAGGGCGTTAATTAAAAAAATGTTTAAACAATTTATTTTCATTAGTATTTTTTTAACATGGACAGTTAAAAGTCTCAGTGGAATGGTCAAATTTCTGCTAATTGGTATCACTACTATTGGGAACTACGTCTTTGCCGGTCCCAAACCCGGATGAAAAAGGAGGAGGGGGAGCAGTAACAAGCTTGGTAAAAAACCTGGGCTCAGTTGGACTGACTGATAGTACCTTCTAAGGGCTCCTGATCCAGGGATAAAGGATGAGTTTTGTACTCCATGTTAGGAGCGGCTGTACATGGTATCTGTTCCTCATGTTAGAGGTGGCCATTTCATATTGGAGATAAGTCAGTCTGCTACTCGAGTTGTGCTCCCAGTTTTAATGACAAAGCACATTCTACTTCACTCAATCATTATGGATGTCAAGTCTCTTTTGATGAGCTTTACTCATCCCCAGCAGATACCATCAACAAGCTCTACAAGCTTAATACCCTGATATGATTGAGTGGAGATAAGAAGAGATTAATATTTGGGATAATTTTAGGTTCGCTATAAGGATAGGTTTGCTATATCCCTTGTTCATTTTTTTGCAAGGTTTTACTGTATATTTAAAAAATAATAATTTAAATTACATTGTCTTTTCTAATAATGCTGCTTTTGCTATTGCCTTCTCTAAAGTTGCGAATGTGGAGAAAATACTATCATCCATGCTGAATTGTAACAAATACTTTTTGACATGGTGTAAGCTTTCATTTGCTTCCATTACTGTTAATGGGGATTCTTCCAGACAGGCTTCATTCTCTGTATCAGATTTATCAGATTCTTCTTTTGTTGTCATCAATTTCATCAATTGTTTGTTCTTCACAAACAGCCAAATTGGAATCACAATTTATATAATCTGTAAAATCAATATTTTTTGGAGCAATTTTATCCCAAGCTACCAACTCTGGTTCTTCTAATTCATCAACATTTTCTTCAAAAAAATTTTGGTTTTCTTTAATATCTGGTGAAAAAATATTAAATCCTGCTTTCATAAAACTATTTTCAATTGTCTTATTTGTTATAGAATTCCAGCTATTAAGTACAAGTTCCATTGTTTCCAAAACACTTAATTTAATATTGCATTTGTTATCTATCGATGATTCCATTGCTAACAGAAATTTTTGCAGTAATAGTTTTCTGTATTGTATTTTGAAAGATGTAATAATACCTAGATCCATTGGTTGTAATTCACTGGTACAATTTGCTGGTAGAAATACTATTTTTACATTTTGAAGATGATCTGCTTCAAGATGTGCTGGGCATTGATCAACGAAAAGTAAAATTTTTCGATTTTCATTTTGCAAATGAGCATCAAGAGTTTCTATATATTCATTAAATGCTGCAGAAGTTATCCATGCTTTTTCATTTGATTTATACCTTGTTGGAAGTGTACTTACATTATGAAAACAACATGGATTTATTGATTTTCCTATTACAAGCGGTTGTAATTTTTCTGATCCATCTGCATTTGTACCTAAAAGGACTGTAACTCTTTCTTTGGAATGTTTATTCCCATTGCACAAATCTTTTTTGAAGTATGGTATTTTGTCTGGAAGAAGATTAAAGAATAATCCAGTTTCTGCTATATTAAATATATCATGTGGAGCGTAATCCTTCAATATCTGTGGAAATATATTTTCTTTCCACTGTGCAACTGTAAAAGAATCAATACTTTTATTTTCAGATGAAACCTGTTTATAAACAATGCCATAACGTTGTCTAAAACGATCAATCCATCCACTTGAAGCACAAAAGTTTTCAATTCCTAAACATTGAGCAAGGTGAATAGCTTTTTCTTTAATTAAACTTGAGCTTATTGGAAGGTTGTTGGCGCTAGCTTGTTTAAACCAGGTAATAAGAGCTTTTTCAACATTGTTCACAGGGGAGGTTTTCATTGATTTTCGTTTCTTTGAAAAGTTACCACAATCCGCTGCACACTTTTCGATTTCAACACGGTTTTTTAGTATTGTGGCCAATGTTGACTGTGGTATCCCTAACCTGTTCGCTAAGGATGCTTGAGAACCAGGAGTTTGGTCTACATACGATAATATTTCCATTTTCTCTGAAATTGAAAAACGCTTACGTTTCCTTCCATCTTCCATTTTAAAACTTGAAAAGGTTCAACACCATAAACAGATCAAAGCCGAAAACAACAGTTAAGGATATAAACACAAATGTTATTATAAACAATAATGATGACTTTCACCGATTATTTCATTATTAATTGAATTATAGAAGAGAGAGAGAGAGACAGTGATAATTTATAATCAAGCGTTAAAATAAGGTTGTCAGTTTAAAGGCCTTTCAGACGGAGCTAAAGAAAAATATCGTTAAGACGATAAAATCGTTAAATCGAAGCTTCACTCTGTGAGAGTCCTAAAAATATTTTAATAACTTTATTTTAATAGCAAAATTCAAAATCTAATCTGATTTTCCAAAATTATAATTTAAAATGATTTGTAATCTCTAATTTTAATTTTATTTTATAATACTCTCACTAAATATTGACAAGAAACTATCTGAAAGGTAAAACGATGGAAGGAGGAGGCTATAAAAGTATTAGCTATAAAGCTTTATTCGTTCCTCTTTTCATGAATTTTTAAATGTGAAGACTGTAGGATATACTGGTTTTTAAGCTGAGAATTCACAGCACAGGGAGTTATTTATAGTCCATGATGGTGATGTTGTAGGATCATTAATCACCACAGACACAGTTAGCCACTAACGTTGTTTTTATTTCAAAAAGTCTCTCAACTTATTTAGGCATACAATTTTAGTCAAATGGTATTTTTCATAAGGTGGAATCCTCTGGTGTATAATAAGCAGCAAACATAAATAAATTCCGAGGATAAGTTTCTTTTATTTCAAAAATATTAGTACTTCGAGCTTTCGGGCGTAAATAGCCCTTCTTCAAGAATATAAGAAGTAATTTCAAATTAAATTTTTAAATTTTGAATTTCAAATAGAAATGTTTGTAAACAATTAGATGGTATTTTTCTTTGGTCCTGCATAGCGTGAGTGAATCTCGTATCCACGTGATTTAGTTCTAATCTAAAAACTTTTATAAAGAGAGGTGTTTTGCCCCCAGAAATATTGGCCGATTACATTGAATATATTGATATGGTTACTTGTCCCAAAATGAATATTCTAAGTCTGAATTAAATTTTATATCAATCGGGAAATTGCCATTGTTTATCTAGGATGTAGTTCTATGTATCAGGATTATGTATTAAGCTATTGTATATTTCTGGGATATCTATATGTCTATTGATGCTCTGGTGTTTTTTGGATACTATTGCTTCTAGGATTAGTCTTTTATATTTATCTTTTATGTTGGTGTAGTAGGTTTTTGGTTCATCTAAATTAAAAGTATGGCCTGTTGTTTTAATATGTTGAAAGATAAGTGATCTATTGTCTTTGTTATTTATATTTCTTTTGTGTTCATTAATCCTGTCCTTAACTGACCTGCCTGTTTCTCCTACATATATAATGGTATTTTAGCAAAAAAGAAATATAACATATTGTTTACAATAAAATATAAATTCTATATCTATATATATATATAAATGAATGTTTGTATGTGTTAGGTTATTCAGTGATTGAATATATCATCATCACAAGTTAATGTTTTGGTTCATGTAGGATATGTAAAATAACATATCTCAACAAAGCTAGTAAATAAAGTTACGTCTTCATGATAAGTTAGTGATTCGTTGTTTTGTACAAGACACTAACAAATCAAACATGGTGTCAGAAAAGTGATTTGAAAACAAACGAAAAAAAAAAATATCGCGGTAAGTTCAATTTTACGTTAAGACTAATAAAATAATAAATAAGCCTTATCGTATATTAAATAGACAAAGATATGTATTTACAAATACCGCCACCTGAACCAGTTAATTTCAGAGGAAATATAGAAGAAAACTGGAGATATTTCAAATCGCATTGGCGTAACTTTTCAATAGCAACAGGGTTGGACAATAAAGAAGACAAATTAAAAGTTGCAACCTTATTGTCTATTATAGGCAAAGAAGCTTATAATATATTTGAACATCTCGATCTTTCAGATGAACAAAGAAATAACTCAGATGAGATAATAAATGCATTGACTCAGCATTTTACACCAAAAATTAACATTATTTATGAAAGATCAATTTTCAACCAAACAAATCAAGAAACAAATGAAAGTATTGAACAATATATATGTAGATTAAGAAAATTGTCTTCCACATGCAATTATGGTGCAATGACTGAAGAAATGATCAGGGATAGGTTAGTTTTGGGAATAATTGACAAGCAAACCAAAAGACAACTGATCAGTGATCCTCAACTAACATTGCAAAAAGCTATTGATGTGTGTAAGGCTAATGAAAGCGCTAACAAACAAATTGAAAACTTAACTAAAAACACTCGAGAGGAGGTGAACAAATTGAATATAAGAAAGAAAACAGTCAATCAAAATAAAAAATCAAGTCATGAACCAAATAAAATGAAAAAGAACATTCCTTGTAGATATTGTGCAACATTCCATGAGCACAACAGACAAAAATGCCCTGCATGGAATCAAACCTGCAGAAAGTGTAACAAAAATAATCATTGGGCAAAAGTTTGCAAATCCAGAATGAGAACAGTTCAAAGCCTTGAATCTCAAACTCCAATGATGAACAAGAAGATTGTTATTCTTTAGAATACGTCTCAGAAATTTCTTCTAGAAAATTGATGACTAAATTAGAATTAGAATTGAATGGATACAAGGAAAGCATAATTTGCCAAATAGATACAGGAGCAACTGTCAATGTTTTAAATTTTGCAGATTTATGCAAAATCATGCAAGATGGCAATCCTTCTCTTAAACCAAGCTACATCAAACTAAGATGCTATGGAGGAGAAATATTAAAGCCAAGAGGACAAATCAAAATCAACTGTTCCCACCAAAGCAAGCAACATCCTATAGTGTTCCAAGTGATAGATCATTGGGAAAAACCTATTCTAAGTGCTGAAACTTGCCAGAAATTGAATTTAATAGAAATTAAAGCTGACTTATGCAAAATTGAATCCACATGGACAAAACAAAATAACCTTCTAGATAAATATAAAGACATATTTGAAGGCATTGGATGCTTACAAGGGGAATACAAACTAGAAACAGATCCTACAATCAAACCCATCAAGCAAGCACCTAGAAGAGTACCTATTACCTTAAGAAAAGAATTAAAAGAAAAATTGATTGACATGGAAAAGAAAAATATCATTGCCAAAGTTGATTATCCAACAGACTGGATTAGCAATCTAGTACTAGTAAAGTCAACTAAGAAGTTAAGAATATGCATTGATCCTCGAGAATTAAATGTCGCCTTGAAAAGAGCTGAATACCCAATACCGACAATTGAGGAAATAATACCAAATCTTCAAAATGCCAAAATATTCACAGTAGTGGACACTAAAGATGGTTTTTGGAATGTGAAGCTCTCTGATGAATCATCGAACCTTACAACATTCTGGACTCCCTTTGGAAGATACAAATTTCTTCGAATGCCATTTGGATTAAAGACTGCTTCTGAAGAATACCAAAGAAGACTCTATGAAATCTTCCAAGGTCTTGAAGGAATTGAAATAATAGCTGATGACATTCTGATTTTGGGAAAAGGTGACTCATATGAAGAAGCACTGAAGGATCATGATAGAAATCTGGAAAATCTTTTCAAGACAGCCAGACAAGCTAATTTGAAATTCAACATCAATAAAGTCAAGCTCAGACTAAAAGAAGTAAAATATCTAGGACATATAATAACTCCACATGGATTAAAGCCAGATCCAGAAAAAGTTAAAGCCTTAAAAGAAATGCCTCATCCAGAAAGTATAACAGAACTCAAAAGTTTCCTTGGTTTTGCAACATACCTATGTAAATTCATGCCAAATATTTCAATGATTAGTGAACCTTTGAGAAAATTGACAATGAAAAATTCAACATGGTCATGGAGCAAGAATCATCAAGCTGCATTTGAACAAATCAAAGATCTAGCCTCAAAAGCACCAATTTTAAGATATTTTGATGCGGACAAATCTATAGCTATACAATGCGATGCAAGTAAACATGGACTTGGAGCTACCCTACTACAAGAAAGCCAGCCAATAATTTTTGCATCTAGAAGTCTAAGCAAGACTGAGCAAAACTATGCTCAGATAGAAAAAGAATGTCTTGCAATTGTTTTTGCATGCGAAAGATTTCATCAGTACATTTTGGGCAAATGTCAAGTGATTGTGCAAACTGATCACAAGCCTCTTTTGTCAATATTTAAGAAATCTATTCTAAAAGCGCCACAAAGACTCCAAAGAATGCTTTTAAGACTGCAAAGATATAACTTAGAACTAGAACATGTCCAAGGATCTCAAATGCACTTGGCGGACATCTTTTCAAGAGCTTGCATCAAAGATGTAAGGAATGAAAATCTGAAATATGATGTGTATCCCATTGACATCATTTACAAAGAAATTGCCACAGTCAATGTTATGGAAACATTAAGTGTATGCAGTGACACTGTCCTGAGAATTAGAGAAGAAACATCATCTGATCCTATTCTGTGTGAAGTGAAGAAACTTATTCTAAATGGATGGCCACCAAATAAAAATCAAACTTCAATGCTAACCAGAGAATATTGGAATTTTAGAGAAGAATTAACAGTTCAAGATGGAATCATACTAAAGAATGATAGAATTGTAATTCCAAATAAATTAAGAAAAGAGATGATAATAAAAACCCATCAAGGACATATTGGAATTAATTCAAGTATGCGAAGAGCAAGAGACAATATCTTTTGGCCAGGAATGAATGCACAGATAGGGCAAGAAATTGAAAATTGTTCTATTTGTCTATCAAATTCACAGAATCAAGTGAGAGAACCAATGAAATCTCACAAAATTCCAAATTATCCCTGGGAAAGAATATCTCTTGATATATTCGAAATCTTCAAACAGAATTACTTAATAATAGTGGATCATTACTCAGATTTTTTTGAAGTTGAATGCCTAGAAAATACAACATCTGAATACATAATTGAATGCTGCAAAAGACAATTCAGCAGATATGGAATTCCTCAAATTATAGTCTCAGACAATGGAAGGCAATTTACATCGACTGAATTCCAAAAATTCAGCAAAGAATGGCAATTTCAACATTCTACATCATCACCACTTCACAGTCAGGGAAATGGAAAAGCTGAAGCGGCAGTTAAAATAGCCAAAAACTTACTGAAGAAATCTAAACAAGAAAATAGTGATTTTTGGCAAAATTTGTTAAATTGGAGAAATACACCCACTATAGACATAGATTCAAGCCCAGTACAAAGAATCATGTCTAGAAGAACTAGAGCTATACTGCCAATTCACCCAAATTTACTTAAACCATCAATTCCAGAAAATATTCCAGATAAAATATCCATCAAAAGACAACAGGCAAAATACTACTATGATAGAAAATCTAAAAATTTACCAGACTTAGACATAGGACAAGAAGTGTATGTCAGAACACCCAATACCACCCCATCATGGTCCAAAGCTAACATCACAAATGAACACAACACAAGATCCTATGATGTGAATATTCATGGTAGAACCTACAGAAGAAATAGAACCTGGATTAAACCACAACAGGCTTCAGCAAATCAAAAATCTACAAACAATCAAGAAGAAGGAAGAAAAGAATGCATTGATCAAGAACAAACTGTATCAAATTGCTTACCATCTACTTCATCAGCAGGAGGAGACAACATTGTGAAAAGCACCCGAATTGAAACTACCGAATGCAGAATCCAATCAAAGAGTGACAGCCCCACGGTAAGTGAACCTGAGAATGCTGCATCAGGGACTAGAACCAGATCAGGTCGACTGGTGAAAAAACCAAGTAGATTTAAAGACTAGTAAAAAAAGGGAAGATGTTAGGTTATTCAGTGATTGAATATATCATCATCACAAGTTAATGTTTTGGTTCATGTAGGATATGTAAAATAACATATCACAACAAAGCTTGTAAATAAAGTTACGTCTTCATGATAAGTTAGTGATTCGTTGTTTTGTACAAGACACTAACAAATCAAACAGTATGTTTGTTTGTATGTCCAGTATACAAATTCGCAGTAGTTCACTAATTCAAACCAAATTTCCATACATAGGTAAAAAAAATACGGGGATGACGATAGGCTATTTAAAAAAATATATATAAATCAATTATTTAAACTATATAAATTATTCTACTTAGCTCACGAACAGCGCCCTCTATCAAAGATTAGATTAAATTATGTTGATGCAAACAAATAGATAATGCTAATAACAAACAATTATATAAAAAAATCTTATCTAAATATATATCACTCGGGTAGATATGTACACGGGCGGGCCGGGTCACCCATCTAGTAATTTAATAAAGAATAATTAAATATTTACATTTACAAAATGTAACTTTTATAACACACAAAATTTAACACAGCGCCATCTAGGTGTGGCAATTGGAATTATTTAACCCTACAATGTAATGCATTTCTTGGAGGAATCCAACTTGCTTGATTTTGTTCAAGAAATGAGCCTAATAACGCTATCAAACTCGTCGAATTTTTCCTGGGTAGCTACAGCTGTATTTTTCTTGCCCAATTGGTTACTCAAATGTCTTTAATGTCATCAATAAATATAAAAAATATTCTTGAAAAATATTTATTACTATAAATACCTGAACTTATTATTAATTTTAATGTTTATATTTTGCAACACTTCAAGCTTTTACCTTTGCAAAATGTTTGAAAGTATGAAGAGCTGACCATATTGTGGCGAAAAAATAATTATTTCTACTAATTATTATAATTTAATAATTTATTTTTACATTATATTTTAATTTAATTTTTTAATCAATAACTTCACAACAGAATATATAACACTGTATTTATGATATCATCATATATTCCATAGCTTATTTGTTCATATTCTCTATCTGTTCCAAAGAATACGCTCCAGGAGCCTGGGTTACCCTCATGTTACTACTATATGATCCTCTGGGCATTATCATCCAGGCTCAGCTGGCTTTCCTAAAGCAGATCAAGGAGGATAACTACAAATCAAAGCCAGGACCTGCTGCGCTGCCATTCTCCCAATTCAGATTACTCCTTTCCTTCAGTTTGAACCTTAAAGAGTTAAAAACGCGGCTAATTTTTGCAGATGCATCAAAAAGTGATTCAGGGCCTTGGTGCTGCAATATCTTCCCTTCCTTAGAACATCAGCCAGTTTTTTCATGGCTTCACCCAGACAACACTGCCTTTCAAGCTGAACTCATAGCAATTTTCTGGGAAGCTCAACTCGTGGAAATAAGTTAAACCAAAGCATGAGTGACCATTGCCTCCAGCACTTTAGCAGCTATCTTCCCTCTGGACCAATAAAAACATCGCTAGTAGCGAAAATAATAAAAGTCCTCAACAGAGCTCCTCACATTAGGCTGTGTTGGGTACTTGAAATTTAGGAATCAATAGCAATGAACTAGCAGACAATGCAGAAAAAATTACCACTACTTCTTTTCTACTACATTCATACTTCACCTTGCTTGAACTAGAAACCTAAGGTGTAAAGCTGCTCTATCATCATGGACTACATTTTATTCCCAAGACTACTTGACCAGATCCCTCAAGAGAATTGATTCCCTTATAAGCCATCAACCTAAATATCTGCCAAAAATCCGCCATGGAGAGGCCACAACCACCATCCTCACGGGCCATGGCCCTCCCTCGCTGTTCAGAAGAGCTACCGAGAGTTGATAATATCCTCTTCAGCTGTCCAGAATTCCTGAGACATTGGTTGCAAACTGCTATCCTGCTTGGAATGAGCCCCCTCAATCCTACATCTTTGGCCCATCTCCCAGGTCTTTCTTTCTCTGCATTTTCCTTTAAGTAGTTCATAATTTTGACATGGAGCCAAGAATTTGATTTTGAAATTTGAGTAAAAGAAGTGAAAGAAAGACTAAATTGCCTTTAAGTAACTGTCTGCTATGATTTCCTTGACTTGACAGTAGTCAGGTCATTCCCTTATTGAGAAAAAATAATTTCTCTTTATTTCTTCAGAACAGGAGAGAAATTTGATAGCTTTCCATATGGTTTGGTCAGATATTTTTAATAGCATCCTTTGAAAGGCCAGATTACAGCATAAAGTTGAGGGATGATGGTATTCATGCATCAAATATGGCACCTCTCCCTATAAATATGCATCAAAAATGCATTTTGTTTATCACCTTAGTACAAAACCTAAAGGTTATGATTAAGAATGAGTCACAAAATCTACTTATATATTTGCCTTATTCTGTCTGTTTGTCTGAAGCTCACGGATGGGATGATTTTTCATAACCATCGGTGGTTCAGTGGT